>CM040422.1:142910341-143598057 GCA_022702705.1 Papilionanthe hookeriana x Papilionanthe teres | reverse complement strand
TGGTAATGTTGAGTAGATTTTAGCCTCTCAGTTCAAGATTACCCACTTGCCCTCTTTATAGACCAACTAGGGCCTCAGGTTCCAAACTAAAGATCGAATTGATTAGTAATCTAGCCTGTGACCCTAGAATTTTCAATTATACACCAATCAAAAGTTATATTTTTATCTATTTGCACTAGCCAGTGAACTGAATCTACCTCTCATCTAAAGGTTATTGTGGTATTCACTAGTTGAGTGGAAACATAGCCCCCCCGGTTATTATGTTTTGCAACGGATTTTAAACTCACAAGTGGCAAATTTGTAAAGTAAATGAAGAATCGATGAAAATGCTATCAAATTTTTAGTATAAAAGAAATCTTCAAATCATTCTCATTTTACACTGATTCTCATTACAAGGAGAAAGAGTAAGAAAAACTACTCACTAAGCAAAGGGAAAACACAACAAAAATTTTCGTCTAAATCAAAGCAAAATTACTAGAAAAGTATTTACAGTAATTATAAGATAATGAAGAACACATTACTTAGCTTATTCCCTCTGAAAGAAAGATGAAAATCTCTCCAACAAAGTTTCATGCTTATTCATGCAATGCTCATACAATTCCTTATATATATCTCTAAAAAATCCTCACCAATCTTTCCAGAAAAGATAGAACTCTAAGTCACCTACTTACACACACACACACACACAAACCCATGCCTCTTTGAAGAGGAACATCAAACTCTCTCAAAACTCACTAAAATCTCCTTCTAATTCTTCCTTAAATTGATTTCTCATGAGAGATGTCAGCCCCCCTCCTCATTCCAAGAGACATATCTCTTCACTCCAAGAGACACACCTTTTCATCCCAAAAGATGTGAAATGTCAAAAGGTGCCTTTCCAAGCGTCTAAATTCATTGCATAACTCTTTGGGGCGTGCAAAGCTGTTTGGAATCTTCTAGAACCGTCTGAAATAGCCCAAAAAAGCCCAAAAACTGTCCTGGACAGTTTCTGGCGCCTAGGCTAGAATCTGTAGCACCTAGGAGTTGTTTTCTTATCGAGACTGGTGCCTAGGCGCCACTTTCTGGCTCCACTTTTTGGCGCCTATGCGCCACCCTGCGGGCAGCACCCCGTTTTGCTTCATTTTAGCTCCAGTCCGCTCCAAGTGTTATACCTACATAAAAACATAAAAATAACCTTTCTTTAAAGTGCAATTCCATTCAAAACATGTGATAAATGTGAAGGAGATTAAGCATAGAAATACATCAAAATGCTCTAGATTGAATTTTCTTTCCTGCTCGATTTGGCTTCAAGTTGCACCTTTTTTGCTTTATTTTCTCCAAAACTCCATTTATTGTACGTGAAACCAAAAACATGTAAAATAAATTTCTTTAAAGTGCAATATCATTGAAAATAAGCATTAAAGATATATATAAAGTAGGTAATTTTTAGGCGTGTCAATTCTCTCAAACTTAAATATTACTTGTCCTCAAGTAATACTACAACTTTAAAATATGTTGATTTAATCTTTAAGATGTTCTAGAAATTTTATAGTCCAACTTAAAAGAATTTTCAGTAAATTAGATGATATATGAGGTATCAAAAATTTTAATATTAAACTTAGGAATCCTAATTCATAAATAATTGAAATGTTTCCAAACTTTAGAATCTTAGAAAAATATTAATTTCAAATTTTATGACTTCTAAAAAAATTAATTTTACTAATACTTTTTGAAATTCAGCTTCGGATTGATCCTAAGCTTTCTTCCTTAGAAAAAATTAAGTGAAATCAATTTTTAATTAGGCCTTAATCCTGAAGCTTCTCCCCACGTATTTTCTTTTATACTTTTCTTTTCCTTTTATTTTTCTTTCTTTTTTTTTAGGATTTTTTTAATCCTTACTTTTTTATACGAGGATTATTATATTTGTATAAGCCTTTAATAAATTTAAATTTCACTATCCATTTTCTAAAGTTAAAAACTTATTTTCTATCATTAACTTAAAATGTAATATTGGAAAAAGAGTTTTAAATAGAGTCTAAATTCTTCAAAAAGTATTATTCTGACAATCCTCCATTTTTTAAAAATTCATTTTTCCTACTATAAATAGTAAAATCATTTCCTTACTATTTTCTACTAAAAATCTTAACTTAATTTCATCCTTTTTACTAAAGTCTATACTAAGTTTTCCTATTGCATTTCTATAATTAAAATTTTAGTATTCTTAAGATAACTCCACCGAACAAAAATCATTTTTCAAATAAAATTTATTTGTAGTTTCTTTTAGGACAAGTAAATTTTAACTAACAAAGATCAAATCAATCAACTTACAATCCAAACATCCACCAACGTAAATCGAACTGATCAATCCACAATAATACACAAAGATCAAATTAATCCACTAACAATCCAAACATCCACCAACATCAATCAAATTGATCAACCCTCAATAAAACAAAGAGATCACACCTCAAACAAATAGAACTCACAAATACACTAGCAAAGATAATCATAGGTCGTCTCCCACAAAGCACTTAGTTTAACGCATCAGCCCAAAAAAGGGTTTCTCCTATATCAAAATTCCATTTAATTAATTCTTGATCAATCGCCCAATCATTTTCGGATCTAGAAATTCCTACAAAATCCTCAAATTTAATTTTTATGAAATCTTTTCTTTTTTGGATTGATTCAGATCATTGCTCCTCATGTTTCTTTCTAGGTCCAATATTCTTCTAATGATTTTCTCAATTTGCATATTAATATCATCATTAAAATTTATAAAAAATGGATCTCTATATGATAATTCAAGATTTCCTAAATTTTGGATTAGATACTCTCTAGATGATTCAGATTCTGAATTAAATTTTATTGAGTATTCATCTGTCTCAACTTATCTTCTAATTCTTCCCCTTGAGGCTGAGGAAATGGTGGAAGTGGACTTTCTATTTTTGCCTTGGTTGATGAAATATGTTTTTCTAATTTCTTAGGAATTTCTTCCATTGGTTTTCAATCTCTTTTTCATCTTTTCCTAACTCATCGTTTATTTGAACCATATCCTCCAATCCGCTTCCACTTCTTAGTTGGTGATCCACCTAAAAATTAATTATTTTTAGTGCACATTTTATGATCATTTTATTTATATTTTTTATGACATTGCACTTTAAAGGATTGCATTTTGTATATTTTTGGTTTCAGGTACATGGAATGGACATTTAAAGAAAATGAAGACAAATTAGAGCAAAATTGAATTATTTTGTATGGCGCCATCAGTCCACCCTTGGCACTATAGCGCCACCTGTGGAGCGAACTGGGTGCTATCAAGCCAGTAATCACATTTCTAGAAGATGCATTGAATTTGGCCGAATTTTGAAGGGTGCTTGAAGCAACCCTTGATTAGATCTATTAAATGGACAAATTGTTGCGCGAAAAAAGAAATCTTTTGGAGACTTTTGAAGATCATTAGGTGGACTTTTAGAGTTATTTTTAGTGTAAGAGTTTGGAGAAGAGTTTGGAGATTGCCGGAAAGAGACTTCAAAATTTGCTTGTGGCGTGGACATAAGGTATATTGTATTTGTGTTTAAGTGTTTTTTGTTAAGGCTTAACTTTCAATACAAATCATGTGTTTTTGTTTTATCACCATGAATTTTGAGCAGTTTCCTTTCTTTCTCCTTGCATATGAGAATTTATCTTGCGAGATGAGAATGATTTAAAGATTTATTTTTATTAAAATAATTATAATCAATTTTTAAATTTAATTTTTAATTAATTAAATACTCTCTGTAGTATTCTAATTATTAAAGATCAAATATAAATCCAAAATTTTTAAAATTCACAGGGATTATTCTTCCCATCCTTGAGAATATTCCTTGAATTTTCCAAGGTTAAATGGTATTGCTAAAACCAAAGTGATCAATTTCTATTTATCTTTGTAATTATTTTAAAAAAATAATTATAAAAAAAATCATAAAATTGGAAATTAAAATAAAAATTGAATAGGAAATTTAGGGTATTTGAACCCTAAAATAATATTTTTCACCCTTAAAAAAATAAAAAAATAGAAATCCAAGAGTAAAAATGTAAAATTTGATTTTGGCTCAAGTTATCCCAAAACATAGTTTGAACCATTTGATTAATCTTAAAATTTACATTTTAAGAGATTAATAAGATAGTTACTTCTTAACTTAGGGTTTAAGTCCAATATAAGCATGGGTTAGGTGAAGTGTTAGGTCCAATCAACTTGTACCCAACCTAGACCTTCAATGGTAAGTCTGACCAACTTGGACCTAACTTAAACCTTAGACATTTAGTTTAACTAACTTAGACAGCACAAAACAAATTTGAACCAAAATCCTATGTGTTTGTCCTAACCACATTAGAACCAACCAAATCCTACATATTGGACCTTAGACCCAATTCCAAACCTAGAACTAACCTAAACTAATCCTAAGTGTTGAGTCTTATCATATTGAACTCATCTTTAAACTTTAATTAGGTCCTATCCACATTAGACCTAATTAACATATTAAGTCTTTCCTAAATTAGCTTAATCATCTTTAAACCTGATTAGGTGCTACCCACATTAGACCTAATTAAACCCTTTAAACATTACCTAATTAGGCTTAATTATCTTTAAACCTTGATTAGGTCTTATCCACATTATACATAATTAACCCTTTAAGCCTTACCTAAATTAGGCTTAATTATCTTTAAACCTTAATTAGGCCTTATCCACATTAGACCTAATTAAATCCTTTAAGCCTTACCTAAGCCTAATTAGGTCTGACCCATATTAGACCTAATTAACCTATTAAGTCTTACCCAAATTAGACATAATCAATCTTTAAGCCTAATTAGGTCTGGCCAATATTAGACCTAATTAACTTATTAAGCCTTACGTAAATTAGACTTAATTAATCTTTAAACCTAATTAGGTTTAAACCATATTATACATAATTAACCTTTTAAGTCTTATCTAGATTATACTTAGTTAATCTCTAAACCATAATTAGGTCTGACCCTTATTAAACCTAATTAATCCAGTAAGTCTTACTTAAATTAGGTTTAATTACATTTAAACTCAAATTAAATCTAACCCATATTAGAAAAAATTAATCTATTAAGTCTCACTTAAATTTGAATTAATTAACCCTAAACTCTAATTAGGTCTAACTCATATTAGACCCAATTAAATCATTAAATATTACTTAAATTAGAATTAATTAATCTCTAAACCCAATTAGGTCCAATCCATATTAGACATTATTAACTTATTAAGTCTAACTTATTTTAGACTTAATCAATCCTTAACCTTGGTTAAGATCATTCATAATAGACCAACCCAAATCTTAGATTCAACCTAAATTGAACCTAAGTCAACCTGAATCTTCAATATAACCCAAATTGAACCTAAGTCAACAAAATCTCAAATTCTAGGTTCAACACAAACTGAACCTAACTTAGGATCATCCTGAATCCTAAGTCTAAATTTAGTAAGACAAGTTGAACCTTCTTTAGGTCTAATCCAACCTAGACCTAATACAAGCCTAATCTAGTTTAAACTTGGTTTAAATTGAATTCCTTTTAGGTATAGCCTAACCTAGTCCTAACAGTCTGACTCAACTCAGACTTGGTTCACTTTGAATCCTTCCGGGTCTAAATCAATTTAGACCTAACTTCAACATAAGCCACCACAAGACTAACTTAACTTAGTCCTGATCCCGACTTGAGATTCTACTCAGATTGATCTAGGATTAATTAAAGTCTAACCTAGCTCAGACATTAAAATAAATCTCAAGTTTAAATTGATTTAGACTTCATGTAAGATTTTACTTGAATTAGTTTAGCTTAACCTGGTTTATTCTTAAGTTAGCCAACTTGACTTTCTTTGGCTTATCTTAAGTCAAATGAAAGCAAGTAAGATTAGTCTTATGTCAATCAAACTAAATCTGAGCCAGTCCTATTAATTTGTAGTCGATTTAATAAGTTTAAAGACAATTCGAGGAACAATCAACCTAATCCTGGTTAACTCGAATCCTAAGAAATCTCATTTTAGATCAGTTCAACCCAACATGAACTAATCTAAACTAGGGTGCTTGAGGGTTAAAGTAGGGTTTTGACTTCTCATTTGAGACTAAAAGCATATTTATTCTCAGTCAGGAACAAATTGAGCTAAAAACATGAAATCAACTTAAATGACGTAAAATCCACTTTAAAGGACATTAAAACCTAAGCTTAAACTTTAAAATGCAAATTAGTTTAAGAAGATATTTTAGAGTAGCTAACTCATTGTTGCTAATAAAATACCTTCCTGTCATTCCACAAACATTAATGATCCGGACGACAGAGTCATGCAATCTTGATCAGGTCATCCCAAACTAAAAAAAAAACAAAATGACAACAAATTAATTGGCTAATAAATAAGCAACTTAAAATTTTTAACTCCTAAAATCTGAGAAAGATAATAAAACTTAAATGAAACTGTAATGAACAAAGATCACAGGATGCAACTTTAACCTAGATGCTCGGGTCTATGAAGATTTCTTTGACGATGTAATCTGTAGCTGTTGAAAAGAATCTTCTAGTTTAAGTGGGTTTAATCGTCTCTCGGACTAAGTAGATCAGGGTACCCGACAACCCCGGGACGACAGAGCCATATATATCTTGACCGGTTGTCTAAAAATTTAAAATTCGGTGAATTAAATTAATGAAAACATAACTTTGTATTAAATTTGCTTTACATGACCACTAAAGACAAAAGGTGAAAGTCATCTTAGATTTACTTTTCATATTATTAAAATATGCTAACTCTTTTTTGCATGGACAAAGCTTCAAGACCCGAAATGGCAAATTTCAACTAAACATTTTTAAACAAAACAACAAAAGCTCTAACGACACAACAAAACAAAACGACAAAATAGATAAAACAATAAAACAAAATAAAACAATAACAAAATGACATAAACTCTGACAAAGACAAAAATAAATGGTAGCATAGTATCAAATCCTTAGGAATTTGCCACATGTAGGATAGGACTTCGACATTCCTTTCCTTGATAAAAAAATACTTTTATTTTGTGAGAACAAACTTTGGCCTTAATTGGGAGTTTAATATAAGAGCTTACTCTTATAGTAAAGAATGATCATTATAATATGTATTATACCAAAATCTCTGGTCACATGGTTTTTCATGTGGTTTTCCTTGTGCAAGTATCTCCAATACCAAACATTTTGGAATTCTTACCTCAATGTTTTCCACAAGAAAGATCTCCTCACATTTTTCTTTAGTTTTTTTCTAATACTACTCACCCTACCTTCTTCCCCGCCTCTTCATTTCTCAAGATTATCCACATGATCTAACAAAAATTGTTATTCAAAGAAAATGACAATGTAATAGATAATAAAATGGCGACTCCTTGAAATCCAATGAGAGCATCAGTCAACGACATAAGGCGCTCAGGAAAGAGAATTGGCGGCGACATCGACAAACATCTACTCTTCTAACCTGACCATAAGATGGTTGACCTTTAATGTGACCAAACTATAATACGATGACTCTCTCTAATCTTACCTACCATTAGAGCTACATCTACCTTTTCACAGATACATTCATTTCATATTTTCTCTAAGTGTCAAGCACTCATCCACCTAAGCATTCTCTTCTCAACAACACTTAACAAAAAATTATGCTTCTCTTTTAAAGGCCAACATTCTGTGTCATAAAGCATTGCATGTCTCACTGCTATCTTATAAAATTGTCATTTGAGTCTAAGCTGTACTTTTCTATCACACAATAGGTTTGATGCAATCCTCCACTTCAACCAACCAATTTGGATTCTATTAATAACATCCCCATCTATATCACCACTACTTTGAACAATTGACCCGAGATATCTAAAACATTTACACCTTTTAATGATTTGATAATCCATGGTTATGACTCTGATACTAGATCAACTACTATTAAAATTACATTATATGTATTCAGTTTTATATCTACTCAAACAAGGCCTTTAGCCTCTAATGTAGACCTCCATAATTCAAGTTTTTCTTGAACTCTTTATCTAGTCTTATCCACAAGAAGGATATCATCGGCATGTACATCCTCCTATAAATCTTTAGTAAGAGCATCCACAACTAAAGCAGAAGGATAGGGGCTTAAAGTCGATCCCTGATGTAATCCAACAAAAAAAGGAAAATACCTGGTCAATCCTTCTTCTATTCGAACACAAGTAGCAGTTTAGTATACATATCTTTTATGGCTTTGTGTGTAGCGACACTTGCACACTTTTCGCTGTGTCACTTCCAGAGGACGCTCTAGCATTTATGCAATGATTTAAAGGATTTATGCGATGATTTTTTGACAAAATATTTATGATGATTGTCAACTACATAACACAACCTACCATTTTTCTATCCGTGGCTTGGGACACTGTAATGACATTGTTATGTAGAAAACCAAAAAAAAAAAACTCATGAGGCCTAGCCAAGTCAGAATGATCCATTATAGGTTGATGAGTACATGCATAGGCTCTTATCCTATTGGTTGTAAAGGGATACACAGTTTCTCAAAGCAAAATGGTTGTATGTAAAATGATTTGTTGCTTAATGATCGAAACTAGTTGCAGTTGGGAGTAGTTGTCATGACTTTGATGCACTTTATTCAAGATGTGTCATGGCATTATGTTGGGGATGATGTATTGCTTAATAAATTATGTCGTGATTCTACGATGTTGGTCTTTACTCCGCACGCCATGCTTTATTACTCCACTGCGTACATCATGAATCGGTGAGGGGCTTCATTGCAACGAACAAGGGGATTCTGACAGTAGTAAACAGTGATCAATGAGTGGTGATCGATGGTTGTCGACGACAGTGAGATCGACAAGCGCCCTCCAGATCTTCAATTCAGAAACAACATTGGAATTCAGCTCTTTCTTCTCTTGATCCTCTTCTAAGCTAAGGTTTTCCTCACATTCAAGGCATAGGTCACCTTTCAAAAATGTGGTAGGACTCTATTTACAGAGTATAGGAGTGCATCCTCTACAAATAAGAAATGAGACTGGATCCTTCTATCAAACAGTCCGAAGAGATTCCTACGATCATATGATAATTTATGAATATTTAAGTGCCTTAACGATTTTAGAATTCAATGATCTTGGCCCTATTGGATTCGTTTTGTCAAGATGCTTGATTAAATATAAACTTGTCAGATTTAAAATCCATTTAAAAACTGATCAATTTGAGTGTAAGTTTACAACAACAACAACAACAACAAAGCCTTAATCCCACTAAGTGGGGTCGGCTACATGAATCCTTTTTCTCCATTACGTCCTATTTAGTGTCAAATTTTCGTTTAATTCTAATAAATTAAGATCATTTTTATGCAATAAGCCCAAGTTTTCCTAGGTGCCATTTCTGCCTTTCTTAACATAAGTTGTATTTAAAACATCTACTCTCCTAATCGGATCATCGAGTGGTCGACGTTTAATGTGACCAAACCATCTAAGGCGACTCTCTCTAATTTTATCCGTCACCGGTGCAACTCCAACCCTATTACGGATATATTCATTTCGCATTTTGTCTCTAAGTGTAAAGCCACTCATCCATCTAATCATTCTCATCTCGGCAACACTTAACTTAACATTATGCTTCTCTTTTAAAGGCCGACATTCAGGCACCATAGAGCATTGAAGGTCTCACTACCATCTTATAAAATTTTCGTTTCGGTCTAAGCGGTACTTTTCTATCACACAATAGGCCGGACGCATTCCTCCACTTCGACCAACCAACCTGAATTCTACTTATTAACATCCCCATCTATATCACCATCGCTTTGAACAATGGACCCGAGATATCTAAACCGTTCACACCTTTTAATAATTTGATCACCCAGAGTTACACTTACATCACTAGACCTACTATTACTAAAATTACATTCCATGTATTCAGTTTTAGTTCTACTCAAACGAAGACCTTTAGTCTCCAATGTAGACCTCCATAATTCAAGTTTTTCATGAACTTTTTCTCTCGTTTTATCCACAAGGAGGATATCATCAGCAAAAAGCATACACCAAGGTATATCCTCTTGTAAATGGCCAGTAAGACCATCCATAAATAAAGCAAAAAGATATGGGCTTAAAGCCGATCCTTGATGTAAACCAACGGAAATAGTAAAATACTTGGTCGATCCTCCTTCGGTTCGAATACATGTAACGTGCTCAAGCATACATATCTTTAATGACTTGAATATAAGTCATATCAACACCTTTCTTCTCGAGGACTCTCCAAAGAACATCTCTAGGAACCTTATCGTAAGCTTTTTCTAAATCGATAAAAATCAAATGTAGATCCTCCTTATTATCTCTCGTACTTCTCCATCAAACCTCTCAATAAATGTATAGCTTCCATGGTAGACACACTCGACGATAAATCCAAATTGATTATGAGAAATCTTCGTAATACGTCTTAACCTATGTTCAATTATCCTCTCCCATAACTTTAAAGTATGACACATCAATTTAATTCCTCTATAATTTGCACACTCTTGTGCATCTCCTTTATTCTTAAAAATGGGGACCAAAATGCTCTTTCTCCACTCCTCAGACATCTTTTTTATTTTTAAAATAATGTTAAAAAGTTTAGTAAGCCAGGAAACCCCCAAATCACCTAAACATTTCCACACTTCAATTAGGATATCATCAGGTCCTACAGACTTTACCCCCTTGGTTTTCTTTAAAGCCTCATCAACTTCTTTTTTACTAATGCGACGGTAAAAATGAAAAGTTTTATTATTATTAACGATATTAAGATCACTAAGGTCGATTGTACTTTCAGCATCATCATTAAAAAGTTTATCGAAATAACTCACCCACCTATGTTGAATATCTTTTCTAAGAAAAGCACTTTTCGATTTTCATCTTTAATACACTTTACTTGAGTTAAATCTTTACTTTTCTTTTCTCTTTGTTTGCTAGTTTATACATATATTTTTCACCTTCCTTAGTATCTAACATGTTATAAAGATCACTAAAAGCGAAATTTTTAGCGTCGAGAGATTATTCTTTTACACTTCCCTGCTGGGTCATTTTATATTTTTCTCGGTTATCTACGACTTTTACATTTAAACCAATTTTTATAACATAACTTCTTATATTTTATCTTTTCTTGCACATTATTATTCCACCACAAACTATTTTTTTTTATAGAAATTTTCTTTTGATTCTCCAAGTACGTCTTTAGCCACTTGTTTAACACTATTAGTTAATATTTCTCACATAACATTCGCGTCTTCATGAACATCCCAAATATTTAAATATTGAATTTCTACTCATAAAAATAATTTTATTTGTGTCTTTTAGGTGCCCACATCTTATTCTACGATGTTGAATCCTAGTATTCTTTATTTTACAACTCTCCATCTTAAAATCTAGAACTAATAATCGATGTTGGGTACTTAATTGCTCACTTGGAATGACCTTACAATCCTTACTAATCTCGACGATCTCTTCTTCTCATAAGAAAATAATCGATTTGTGTTTTATTAAATCCATTCTTATAAGTAATAAGATGCTTTCATCTCTTTCTTGAATAAAGTATTAGTAATAATCATATCATATGCTTAAAGAAAATCTAAAATGAGCTCTACTTTCTTCATTAATCGCTCCATAGTCAGTAGCCTATCATGAATATTTCGAAATCTTCTACCACTCTACCGAGCATGTCCATTTAAATCTCCTCTAATAAAAATTTTTCTTCGAAGGGTATCAAGTGTATTAAGTCTTCTAAATCGTTCAGAATTTATCTTTCAGTACTATATCTAAACCAACTTGAGGAAGCATAAGCACTATATAATATTAAAAATCTTAGTATCGATAATAATCTTAAGTCTTTATAATTCTATCTCCAACTCTATTAATTTTAACAACGTTATCTTTCAAACTTTTATCTATAATTATACCTACACCATTTCTAGTACGACTCTACTGAGAATACCGTAGTTTAAAACCTAAGTTATCAATCTCCTTAGCTTTTCTCCAACCCATTTAGTTCTTGAATACAAAGGATATTTATCTTTCTATGGATCATAATATCAACCAATTCCATTAATTCTACCATTGAAGTACACTATATTCCAAGATCCTATCCTAATACTTAGTATCACGGACTAACTTCTTTACCCGCATCCGTCCGTAATGTGGGAACCCTTGCTACTTAACACTACACCCGGCGCTGCAGTGTAGGCCTCTGCACACTTTCCATCGTATTCGAGGCCATGCAATGCTGTCGACTTAGGGACGCCCACAGCACTTACACAATGATCAAAGGATTCGTGTCATGATTTTTTTCGACGAGTTTTACTGCTGTCGATCACTCTAACGCATAACCTCCACTTTTCACATCCGGGCTTGGGACCGGCAACGGCAGTGTTAATTTGAGTGTAAGTTTATTGAAATTAAATTTATAAATCATTTGTAATCTGAATCTAAATAGTTTGTTCTTAAAATAAAAAAAAACAAATCAAAATTCGTGTGGAAAGGCTATTTGTTGAGGACGAATCACGATGCATTTTTTATTCAGTCGGCACATCCGAACCCGCAAGCGTTAAGCGTTGAGTTGTAATTCATATATTTAAATTCATAGGTGAATGCTTCAGGATAATGCCTATCTGCCGTGTAGGACTGAAGCTGCCAGAGTGGATATGATTCGAAGTACCACATTTGTGGCATTCAAAATTATTTAAAATATCAGAGAGATTTAATTATTTGCTTTGCATTTTTTAAGCACATGGATGGCTTGACTTTTCCGTTGTTTTTTTTTTTTTTGTGCTGAATGGAAAACGTGGGTGGTAGGTGCCGCAACTAAAACGTGGCTTGGTTGTTATATATATATATATATATATATATATATATATATATATATATATATATATATATATATATTTAGAACTTCATAATATTAAAAATTTTCTTATCCTATTATTAATTTTTAAAATAAATTCTCCTATTAAAATTTAGCAATTATTTTTTAAATTCTTTCCCAAATATCAAAATTCAAGATAAAATTACTATACATATTTTCCGTTCGATCGTGACAAACATAAATGTATTGATTTGAAAGCTCAAAAGATCATCTAGATGCTTGATTTGTAAATAGCAATGTTTCTTATGTTTTGTATGTAATTATCTCTGAAATTTATCTCAAATTTAATTTATAAAATTTTTTAAATTTATTTTTCAAACCTTATTATGAAATCCAACACATAATAATTTTCATTAAACTTCTAAGAAAAAAATGGGAAGGCTCCTCAAAATCCTAAAACCGGTTTGAAGTCTTTTTTTTAATTTAAATTTTTTTATTTTTATGCTTATTTAAAAATATATGTATTTAATATATTTGTTATTTATTTTATTTTTGGTTAAAAAATTAATTTATTTTAAAACACTAAAAAAATAAGTTTTAGGTGTACTAATTATATTTAAGAACAATAATTCCTATGCTTCGTTTGAGGTGATTTTTCCTTAACTAACACTGTATAGTCAAGATTAACGCTTACAACAGCGACTATTAAAATTATAAATCATATTATTTAAAGAATAATAATTATAGTTCAAAACTATTTTAGTCGCTAGATCATATATTTAAGTATTGATGTGGCCGAAAGTTGAATATCAAGTGGTAGTTGTAAAATTAAAGGCCTATTTAAGTAGAAGCAGTTGGAGCAGGCAAGATGGATGTCGGTTAGCTCAAGTCTTGAGCAAGATTAAATTTTTGGTTGATGATAAAATATAAATCATTATAAATCGACATATTTGTTTGGTTAAGTTTCGGGCTTGGAGAATTCCCAACG
The DNA here is from genome assembly GCA_022702705.1 of Papilionanthe hookeriana x Papilionanthe teres. NCBI lineage: Eukaryota > Viridiplantae > Streptophyta > Magnoliopsida > Asparagales > Orchidaceae > Papilionanthe > Papilionanthe hookeriana x Papilionanthe teres. Next base: position 143,584,235 of record CM040422.1, on the reverse strand, counting down.
ATGGAGTAATATTTTAACTTCTTAGCATTGTATGATAATTCAACACATACACAGATAAAATAAGAGCTTATAGAACGACAACATAGATTTTTACGTGAAAATATCGAAAGGAGAAAAATCATGGGGACTAACATGATTGAAATGATTTCACTATTCATATGTATGCTACAAGGCTTTATCTGACCTTTGGCAATGGAAAAAATATTACAATAGTGGGAGAAATTAACCTAACTTTCATCCGTCCAACCTGTGATGATGGAAGACCGACCACAAGGGTTATGTGATGACGTCCTGAATTCATCGTCATCAATGGTGGTGGTCGCTAGGCAACAATAACCTAACAACATTAGTAGTGATAGTCAGATGTTGTGATCTAATAATGGTGATTTAGCAATGAAGATGTATCGTGACGACAATAGTGGTCGAGTAACGGTGATCTAGTGATAGTAGTGGTGTCATACAGGCAATAGTGGTTCAATGATGATGACAACTTCATGAAGATGATCATGTGTGATAATGGTGGTGTCTGAGAGATTTTGATCCTACGACAAAGACTGTGTAACTCAACATCAGCAGTTGTCAGACGTCAATGATCTAACATGGTGATGATCAAGAGACGATGATCCAACAATAATAGCGGTGTACTACAACAACAGTGTTTTTTAGGAGCTAGTAGCGATGATGGCAATTTTATAGTAACGATAACATAATTGTGGTGATGGTGACCCAACAACAGTGGTATGACAATTGTGGAGGTATCTTAACATTAGTTGGGTGAAGGCAATCCAACAACATTGGAGGTTGTCAGATGGTGGTGGTCCCAAGGCGACGATGATGACATGATGATGATGGAGGCAATGTCCTGGCATTGGTCTTGTTGGTGGTATAGTGGCAGTGACAACTCGATAAATGTAGTCCGACACATTTGTGGTAGCCTAGTTGTAGTGGTCCAATGATGGTGAGAATAACCAAATGAAGCCTATCCAACTTGGTTGTAGTGGCCTAACAATAGTGATCTCATACAACAGTGGTGGTTCAGCTTCAATAATCCAACACAACGGTGAAAACCCTACAAAAGTGGTCTACATAGTGGCGATGTTTTTGCTTCACTAGTTAGACACGGTGGTGGCATCATGTGTTGACCTCACTTTTGGGTGAGGATTTTGAATCTTTCCTTTAGTGACTAGGATCTAGCCTTAGGACATTTCTAATGCCTATCTTAGCATCTTAGAAATGGTACACACCTTCTCCTTAGACATTTCAACCAAATCTTTGTTCTCTATGTTGGTTATATATGTGATCAATAATCTTTAATACAAAGATTAGAGATTACATAAGGGAACCCTAATGAGAATTCCTATAGGACCTATGGACCATAGAAAAGTCTTGCATTGTTCTACACTTTTTTGGATTTCAATACATTGCATCATCATTCATAATCATCATGATCATCATAAACATTGCATTTTCATATCACAATGTTGCAATCATTACATTCATGGGGCTGACCAAAATTATTTGAACCTAGTTTCTCCTAAAATACCCCACTTGAATATTCTAATTCTTCAAAATTCTTCAAAACTGTTATTGAATCACAAAATCCATTTCAAACCATTTTATATTATTATTTAGACCACTTGAAACAAAAATTGCAAAAATACATAATCTTTCCCAAAAATTACCAAAATGCCCCTAGACTACCAAATATCAAATTTTCCAAAATCTCTCAGAGCAACCAATAAGTCCTAAAAATCACACCAAATCATTCCATATGTATTTTTGAGAATTTTAACTGTAATATTTCCATACTTCCGGACAACTTTTTGGCACCTCGACACCAAAATAACGAATACTTAAAAAATGCTTTGGGGATCATAAAACCTTCCACATTGATCGAAATGACCCCGAACACTATCGTTTGACTCCAAATTTCTTTCTGAACCACCTAGAGCCTTTAAATCAACCTTTTAACCACTTTAACCAAAGTTGGCCAAAATTAGGAAAATGTCATTTGACTTGATTTTTGACCTGTTTAGCCAAATCAATCCAAATTGAACCCAAATGACCTCCGATTAATCCCAAATTTTGGCCATTGAAAGTTGAAATCATGTTTTACCTAAAAATACATAATTTTGGTCGTGCCTAAGGTCATATCATGGTGATCATATGACAAACCTATTTTTATAGGCGTTTTGCTCATATCTTGATTCAATTCTTTCATGTATCAATTGAATTCCTCACTCTAAATTTGGTGTGGTGATGTTTTATAATGTTCTTAACATTACTGCCTAGAAGTTTGGTCATTCACATCATGTTTTCATACACTTCATGTTCAAAGCTCTATTTTTCAGGTCTCCTTGTGTGTGACATAATCAAACTCAAATTTCTTTAAAATCATGTCAAATTCATCAAGGTGAGTGCTTAGAATATTCCTAACACAATTTTACATGTTAGATCACCAATTCATAGACCTCATGTTCAAATTTCACCCATCTCAGGAAAATTTTGAAACCTCATTAAATCAACGATTTTCATTTGCCAATTATATTTTACATCATTATAAACATCTTCATTCAAAAATTTTGACAAAATTGAACCATTCATTTTTTTCATGAAAATCACCCCTCTCTTATGGCCCATTTTAAAATTTTTCCCTCCTAAATGCATATAATTAAAGGTCAAAATTATATTAATCTTCATCCTCATCATAATTCACATATTCATAAACATTCTCATTCAAAGTTTCAAGAATTTTGATTAGCATTTGCTCCACATTGAGATCTTGATGCATAATGATTTCAAATTGACATGCGTCACGTAATTCACTCATATTTTCCTATTAAATTTAATTGGAATTATCCCCCGACATTTTCAAATCATAAAACACATCGTCATGAATACTTTCATTCAAAATTTCAATCCATTTAACATAAATTTCATGGATTTTGCATTTCATACATGCGAAATGTACACTTTACCACGCATGCACACCTTGAACCCAAATTCATGCATTTTGGCTACCCTTTGGGCTTGATTTTGTAGCCTACTTCTCCAGCAAGGTTAGGATACATTTACCCACTAAAAATTTCATCATTAGACCTAAGCATGGGTTACTTGTTCTAAGCCATCTTTGACCATACCCACTCCCACTTGCCTTTGTATTTAGTCCATACAATCATGTCTTTATTTGAGATGACACCCTCTCATGAATCCACTTCACTCCTACATGCTTTGCTGGAGTTTTGGGCTAAATCAGCAACCATTTCAAACTTAAACCAAGGTCAATTAGGAGGAGGCATCGAAGGAGCTTATCCCTTGGATTTGATTAAACAAACTAGCCATTACATGCCCAAATCTAGCCCATCCTATCCTCTGCTGCCTCCTAGCTCTACCCCCATCCCAACGTACCAAATGCAGCCATTTCAATAGGCTTTCCACCTCAGCTCTCCTCCCACATGCCCATGAAAAGCTTAAAACCAAAAATGGAGAAGAGGAGAGGGGAATGCTAACTTTTGCTATAACCCATTAAACCCTCTACACCCTTGATGAAACATGTAGCCCTCGACCTAAGAAACTCATCCCCCACTTCCTCCCTCGCCTGAAACCGCTGACGTCATCGGAAAAGCCAAAGCCGAGCCAAATTCCTGCGAACCTCCAACCCGACATGAAAATCACGTCAAATCAACGCTGCAGGTACTTGGATACGCTCAAGGAAGCCTATTTATTCAAACATAATTAAGGACAAACCTCTTAAGCTCGGGTATATCTCTTAAATTGAAACAATAATCACGAAATATCCTCCCTTCCAAATCGAAAAATAGATTACAAAACACCCAAGTATCTGTATGGATGTAATCTACTCTTTGAGCTGAACAAAACAAGCCCACTGACGGGAAATTTGGTTAAGAATCGGAGGAGAACGAAGCCCAGGAAGTTTTGTCTTTCGGTTTCTTCTGCTTGTGTCGCGGGTATCAGAGTGAGTAGGAAGCAATACTATAACATTTGTTTATTTTGTTCTTTTTTTTTAATTCGAGAAAATTTGACTTAACTTTAAAATTACATAACTTATTGTAGAAAATTCTAAAAAATAAACTGAAAGATCCTATAAACTTAGGGAAAGAAGAATATATTTTTTAAATTAAAATCACAATTTTTTGTTAATTAAATATTTTAAAATTAATTTTTAAAGTTCTTGAGTATTTAAATCATAAAAATTAAAATATAAATGGAAAAAATATGAAAGTTGGCAGAGATATTAAATGAATTTGTGGGAAGCTTCTCTGATTTTTTCAAGTCATTTTAATGTCTCTATATTTATATTTTGATTTTTGAACAAAATGACATATTTATGTAAATTAAAAAATTTAAAAATTATAAAAATGATATAACTCTCTCTAATTAAACATTTAACTATAAACAGAGGTTTAAACATTTTAAAATCATGTTTAAAACATTTTTTAATAATTAAAATACATTAATTAGGGTTTAGGTTTAATTTAAGCTAGGTTAGCCTAACCCGAGTCCAACCCAAATCTGACCTAGCCAAATGCTTTCTAGGTCCAATTCAATCTTAACATAGATTGGGGCAGCCAACCCAAGGATTGGGTCAATCACTTATTAAACTCAATCTGAGTCAATTAGAACCATAAGTCAGCCAGTCATTAGCTCTAGTCTAGCCCGGGTAAGTTTAACCTTTAGGTGAAACCAATTTTAATAGTTGGATCATTTTAAACTTAGAATTTAAGTCATCCTATTATTTAATTCAGGCTAAACTTCTCGGAGTTTAGGTTCAGTGAACATGAACTTCAGTTTAGTTCAAACTACACATTAGGTTCATCATAAATCAAACCTTAATCATTAGGGTTAGTTATCCTAATCTCTAGGATTACCTAACCTTAAACCAATAGGATTAGTTAAGTCTATGCTCTTGGTTAGTTAACCCTAAACCATAGGATTAGGCAAGCCTAAACCCAGGTTAGTTAACCTTAATCCATAGGATTAGGCAAGCCTAAACTCATGTTAGTTAACCCTAATCCATATGATTAGGCAAGCCTAAACCCTTGGATTGATAACCCTAATCTATAGGATTAGCTAAGCTTAAATCATAAGTTAATTAATCATGAACCATAGCTTAAATAAGCTAACCTGATCCTTAAATCATAGCTTTATCTTAAGCTAACCTACCTTAAACCTTATGTTAAAACTTAACCCCTAGGTTAAACATAAGAGAACATTTTAGGTATAACTTTAAACCTAAGTTAAACCTAAACTCTTTAACTGAAGCATCAACTGTTAATCATAAAACACATTGGGATGGGTAAATTCTCATAAAACACATTAAAACTTAAATTCAAACTAAATTGAACACAACATGACTTTAAAGCATGGCTTTGTAGGTTATGTCAGCTTCTAAGTCGCCAACTTTACATAAATAATAACAAGTGAGCAAAAATAAATAAAATAAAACACATAAAATTCGATAACAAGATGTAAACAACCTAAAACATTTCAACCCTAAAATCGATAAAGTAACTCAAGGATCAATTAAATCTTAATCACAAAGATCACATATGCAACCTTAACCCCTTTTATTCTAGTTTATGAATATTTTTTGGATGAAGCATTCCGTGGATATTGACAAGAATCTTCCGGTCCTAGTGTGCAACCACTTTTCGGACTACATAAAATAGGACACTCGGCGAACCCGAATGACGGAGCCATAGACATCTTGACCGGGTTGCCACTAATTAATTCTTTAACTTAATAATTAATCTAATTAAATATTATTTGGTTTCTTTATTTGTTGTCTTATATTACAACGCATGCTTTTTACTGCTTTTATCAAACATAGAATGCATGTGTTAATGACAAATAATGACGGAAGAAAAGTTGTATAGATTTGTGAGAACTTAGAAATCATAACACTAGGGAATTACTTAGCTTAAGTGAACTTAACCTTGGCCTAGGTTTGAACTATACCTCCACTACCCTTTAATTAACTTATTATAAAATTATCAAGAAAAAATAAAACTTTTAATAATGAGATTGGAGAACCTGAAGACTTGAAGACCTAAGAACATTTCAATATGGAGCTTAGAGGAGACTTCGTGGGCAGCTAGTGCAAGACCTTTCTTTAGTTTAAGTAACAATCATTAGGATTCCAAGGTTGCTTTTAATGACATAAAACCTCTCTTTTTGTTAGGCTCCTGCATAGTCCCGATATGCAGCATGTATTAACTTGTTTTAAGATTCTGAGTAGTCTCTCGCATAAAACCTTCTATCTTTCTAGGTTTTTTGTGTAAATTATCATTACAAAAATCTAAGCCATAATTAATAAAACTAGAAAGAGTTAACTTAAATTAATATCATCCTAAATTGAGCCAAACATTAGGATAATTTGGGTGATTACCAATAATCTATTCTGGACCTTTGATCTCCCCTACTTTTTTTTCTTTGATTCTTAAAATAGAATCCTTCACCTTTGAACCAATCCATATTGGAAATTTTACAATCACGTTCATAGAAAACTCTTTCATTTGAATTCATGAAAACAAAAGATTCCTGATTTTTATCGAGAGTTTTCTTATGTGATCCATTCACTTATGATGTAATTAACTATAGAGGCTTGCCCTTACAGGGAACTAAGAAGAACACAAACTTAAAATAAACCCTATTTGACTCCCATATCGAATAAAGGAATCTGTCGGTCGTCATGCAAACTTGCAGATCAAACGGAAGTCATTTATTTCTATAGTTTATTTAATTGAGCTTATCATCAAGTAGTGTATTACCTTTCAGGGTGTTACATTACTCGTGGTTAACTCAAACTGTAGGAATCAATGGGATTAGTTTGACCCCATTTTCTTCAAATTAAAATACCTAATTTCTAAATACTATATTATTCTAAATTAAACCACATATAGTTGTATGACGACCGACAAATTCTGGCGACTCTGCTGGGAACTAGTTCTTCTCTCCATATTAATCAGGAATAATTGTTTTCATGCATCGGTAATGTATCCATTTCCCTCTCAAACCAGATTATCCTCCTTCTCCATTGGTTTACTTAGTTCATTGCTTCATTGGATGAGTACAACTACTCTTTTGGATGCCCGGACTTTTTGTTTAAACATCATAAATAAAGAGTTCATAAATCATTTGGGTTTTCATTTTCTTTTGTGGGGTTCGACCCTCGATAGGTGTGATGGTGAATTATATTCATCAAAATGATATTTTATATCTTTGATTTCAGATTGGGTTCGAATATTACACTACATCTCATCACTTTAGGGTTAATCTGCCTTTTAGCCAGATTAAACCCAATTCTTCGCACTTATTTTTCCAGTTCGTTTTTATACACTAATTATAATTCAAAATACACTTTAATTCACTTTAATAATAAATTATGCCCATCATGTTAATATGGGTTTGACATAGAGGCGGTGGTTTGATCATGGTGTCCTGACGGTGACTGAAGAGACTCGATCATGATGGAGACAATGACTCAATATTAGTCAGGTGTCGTTGGTCTGGTGGAGATTATAGCCCGATGATCCCAATCAAACACAATGGTGGTGTCCTGGCATCAGTGGTTTGATGACGGCAGCGTAATGGCGAAGGTAGTTGCCATATGACAATGGCAGCAGCATCTTCGATGTTGATCGAGTATCAAAGGTCTGGTGGTGGAGGCAGCCTAACAATTGTGGTCTGCTACCATGACGATGGCCCAAAGTTGATGGTCCGACGATGTTGGCTTAATGATGATGGTGGTGGATCGACATCGACAAGATGATAGTCTGGAAATTGTGGTCTGACGATGACATTGGCGGACGTACAATGGTGGTTCAATAGTGGAGTCTTAATGACTATGGTGGTGATAAAGTCCAGGAAATGGTGATCCGATGACTATGGAGACAACAAACGAGTAATGGTGTTATGGTGGTGGAAGCGGTCGGGCAGTAGTGGTCTAATGGCGACAAACCGATGGCGGTGGAACTCTATAATCCTCAAGAGCTTAGAGCTCCATTCAGCCTTCTCATCCAGGTCTCGTCCCTTTCACAAAGAGAGCGGGGTCTGTTAATAAAATTTGAATGACACTTTTCATAAATACTACACAAATCCAGACTACTTTATTGAACAACTCAAAATAATTCCCTTTAGCAAATGCAATTTATGTGTATTGAAATATTTTAATGATGTCAGAATTATTTGATTTGAACTCTTTGGATTCATCTCATCTAGATATTCGGTCCGACTACAAAAATTGTTAAATTTGAAGATCATTTGGTCCCCAAAATATATCTTAAAGCTTGTTATTACGCTTTAAGCGCATGATCTAGGCACAATTAGACTTAGATTGGGTCGTTGTTTATATCATTTTGTTTGTCTCACCGAGACACTTCATTTGTAGAATCCGAATCTTTTCCAAATTTGATTTTGAATCCTATGCTCTAAAATGCACAAAAATCCATGCAAATCAATATGTTTTTTTAGTAATGTATCAAGTTATATCTTAATTTAAACTTATTTTGTTAACTGCTTGTCATATGTTTTATATTATATAATCTTAATTTGATTGAAAATTGTCAAGATTCAATTATGAATATAAATTTAATTAAATGAACTTTAGATTTACATCAAATTTGGTTGATTATGGAAAACTAAAACTAATTATTTCTAAAAGATAAAAGTTTTTTAAAGATGAGATTAACTATATTATTGATGACTTCCATTTGGTTGTTGGTTTCACTAGCAAGTATGCACCCACAATAAAGTTTCTGTCGTTTACTATTACTTCCAGCCATCACTATCACATGTTCTCAACATTAGCAGACTAACTCCACTGAACCATTAGAGGACATAGCTACAGCACTATGTTACTATCGTGTCGCTGCCTCAATTGTTGCCTCCATTATCAGCTAGCCATCACCACCACTAGTCGCTGCCACTTATCATTATTATTTTGACATGTTACCACTTAAAAACATAGATGATATTCAATAAAAATAAAATAATACTATTAAAATACCAAATATATTTTTAATTTAAATCAAAATATAAATGATACAAAAAATTTTAAATTAATCTTAAAAAATCTCTTATTAATCAGCCGAACTCACTTAGAATAAACTATTCATGCTCAGATTAACTCAATTCCATAAATTTTAAATTTGAGTGAGAGTCCCACAAAAATTAGTTTGGTGTGATATAAAATTAAATTTGAACTTATATTGTAATATTTTAAAGGAGTTAAAAAGTTGATGAAACTGATGGGGAAGATGCAATAGTTAGGTTGTGATGATATGGACAACTAACAAGTATTGTGCATGTGAAAGATATTATAGAAAGATCTTGCAAAAGTTCATTTCAGGATAAGAAATGGTTGGCTTTATAAGGTTGTTAAGGTTACTAGTAATAGTAATGTACTTTTCTTCTATGATCCTTGTTTTTTTGGTTTTTCCTTATATGAGAAGTTTGGTAATGTTGTTTTTTACTTGATTTAATTAATTATCCTATATTTACTAAAATTTATGATTTCATTTCTAATGGGAATTAGGATTTAGCTTATAATTTTAATATACATTTATATATTCTCAACCAAGTTCTTCTTATTAATATATCGGAGGGTCTTACTTATTTTGGAATTAGTTCTCATACTCTGAAGTTTGTTTTTTTTTTACCTAGAAGAAGATTTACTTCACAAACATTGGAGTAAGTGAGCTTGGTTTAAATGTCATGCTATCAAATTTGTTTTTCATCCTTGAAAAGTTTTACATAGTGGTCTTAAAATTGCTCATATTTTATTCCATAGAGGGGTTGTTGTTAATCTGTATGGTTGTTTGTGTTACAATGAGTTAGAATCTCATAACCACTTATATTTTGGATGCCCTTTTTATTTTCTTTTGCTTAAGCACTTTGGTCGTGATGATTTTTTTTTCCTTTTTGGCTTCTAATTTTTATTAGGTAATCAAGCATTCTAACATTTTTATCTAATGTAATTAATTTTTAGCTCTTCATTACTTCATAATATATATGGTATGAAAGGAATAAAAATATTTTTTGGAAGACTCTCTCCCATCTACAGACGCTTATTCAAAATAGTCATTAGGTGGTTAAACATAAAGGTAGAAAACAAAAATTTAAAAGGGACAACTCTCTTATTATTAGAGATGTTTACAAGTAATATTTTTTTTCACTTTTGTTCAGTTTTTTACAATTAGTTCTGCCTAATTGTATTTATTGCTCCCGCTTCTTCTTTGGTTATTTGAGTTTGACGTCATACTTTTCTTTCAGTTAACTAAACCGTTCAATTTTTACAATCAGATTTTCTTTTTTGTATTTACTATTCTTGGATGGGTTTTTATGAATTATGAACAATCTCAGGTAATTTCAACAAATATTACTTCTTATTTTTATCTTTTTAGTTTTGGTATTTCGAGCTCTGACGATTTTCAATCGTACATTAAGACTCAACCGTATATTGTATATATTATGTTTTCTTAATGTATACATTGTCTTTTGGATGCTGTCTTAATGGCCTTTTTTAAGGCTCTTCAAGTTACTCTTTGCTATATTTTTACTTTTTTGGGGGATTTTTTTAGTTTCATCTTGATAAAGCATTGCCATTTTGTAAGTTATTAATTTAATTTGGTGGATTATTTATTCATTTTCAAGGGAGTTACTATGAATTTATACCTCTCTATATTTAGAGAAGAGTCTAGATTTTATCTCTAATTAGTTGGATGAAAGCTTATTACCTTCTTTCAGGTGTTATGCTATTAGAATTGTTAGTTCATCTATCTTGAAACTCGTAGTTTTGCCTTGAATTACTTATTATTCATTATGAAGGAGGTTTTCATCTGTTTTTTTTTAACTTGATCTTAGACTCTGCTCTTGCTACCTCTTTGCTTCATTTTACAGGTTGTATGTTTCATTTCTATTTTGTTCTTGAGTTGGTATAAGTTCATTTGGTTGTTGAGTTCAAGAGTTGATTTGTGTCTCTTTTATTGTAATTATTTGTATTATTCTTTCTACCAATAAAAATGGATGTGGCCCTCACATTTTCCATAAAAATAAGAATATCATGTAGCCAGTGGAGCATCCGCATTTTTGTTTCAATTAAAAATCACTTTGTTGCGGTTATGTTAAATAAGTTTATTTTGAAGATAATAAAAATAAAACGAGCCAATTTATTTTCTTAATTAAATTTTTAGTTGTTACACTTTAAGTTTAGGAACTCAAATTTTTAATTTGTTTTGAATTATTCGAATTAAGTTCTTAAAATAGAAGTAGTTATATAGATGTGATTGAATGATTGTGATTCCTAATTATTTCTATCTCATATTAGTATTAAAAGGTTGAGTTAGGATCATGTTCCTTCATATAAAAATATCTCTGATATTAATATGTTGCAGTCTTTCAAGTAGGTAGTTGATTAAAAATAGTTATGTCCAAATAATATTTTCATTTTTTGTATAAATCACAATGATGTAGAACAATAAGATGCAACCGAAGCGAGGGATGAAGCTACCGATGATGGAATCCAATCGATCTGGGCCAAGCCGCGATGATCCCCACCGGGGATAGACTACGCCTACGTGGTGAAAGAATACTACATAGACAAGGGGAAGTATTGGGTGAATATGTGGCATGACAACAATAGAACCTGGATCAACAACCGATGCATCGATCTACCTTTCTGAAATTGCGAATATTCCGAGAGAAGTGAAACTTTGTTTGAGCTACTTGAGGTTAGGTAAGATCAAGCAAGTAAAACAGCTACACCAATTGCACCTTAAGTCACAGGTCATATTTCCGCCCTGACAGAAGTTATGGATAATACTACATTCAAGACAATGAGAATAGCAATTCCACGCTATTCCATGGAATTCCGAAGAAGTGGATTCAGAAGATTGAATAGTTCTATGGATTTTACCGGTTGAAGAATGTAGAAAAACTTTGTTGCCTTTCACATGGATGGTCCTGTTGAAGAATGATATTTATGGCTGACCAAGACTATGCTCTTAACAACTTGGGAGGATTTCTTCATAGCTTTACAAAATTGTTTTGGTCCATCGAAGTGTCGTGACTTGTGCGGCGAGCTTGCGAAACTCACTCAAACTTCAGCGGTTGTTGAATATCAATTATAATTTGGAAGGTTATCAAATCAGGTGACCAGCATTGATGAAGCCTTTTTACAAAGTTGCTTTCAATTCTTCTTAAAACCAGCAATTCACAAAGAGGTGCGGATCCATTGTCTTGAATCTCTGGAAAACTCATTGAAGACAAGCATTTTGACGATCAAATTCAACCTTCCTCTTCAAGCAATACATCCACAGCTATAACGCTATCAAGCGAAGCCATCAATCTACCACCACTGTTGCCCAATCCTCTGAGACCACCAATAACCAAACCACCATTTCCAATCAAACGCCTCACTTTAGCTGAATTAGTGTGAAACAAGAGAAGGGGCTTGGCACAATTGCGTTGAAACTTTTAATCGAAATCATGTATGTAAAGCAAACTATTTGCCTTTTTATTGACACAGAATCAACCAAGCAAGTTGACACTGTTGAACTGGATTTGGACATCCAAGACGATGAGCCAAATGATGTGCATCCTTCTACTAACCAACCAAAAATCAGCATGCATGCATTGGACGGGCAACTGCATCCTCATACTTTTTCGCATTAATGGCTCACTAAAAAATTACTATGTATAAGTCCTTATTGATAGTGTCAACTCATAATTTCATCCTAAATCGTTGGGTTCAATTTTTGCGATTGCCGCTTGAATTGACGACACCATTCCAAGTCTTGGTCGGAAATGGTGACCACTTGTATTGCACCCACAAATGCTCTGAAATGACTCTGATTATGCAGGGCCAGCAATTCGATGTGGTTTTTTTTGTCTTGCCTATACAAGGAGCTGACATCATTCTCGACATCCAATGGATCCAATAGTTGGGTAATATTGTAACCAATTATAACCACCTCACTATGACTTTTATACGACAAGGAATTCCAGGTACCTAACAAGAAAGCAAAACTCCTCAGCTCAACCCCATTCAATTTAGTCAATTAATTGAACTGTCATCCCAAGACTCTGTTGCTGCTTGTTTCCAGTTGACAGCCACCAAACCCATAGATACCCCAACTTTTATATTCCAACCTTTATTCCAAGAGTTTGCTTACCGGTTTGAGTAACCTAAATCATTACCTCCTAACCGACAAGAAGATCACAAAATCCATCTGATTTCGCGGACTACTCTGGTAAGCGTTTGACCCTATAAATACCCTCACTTTAAAAAAACAACTATAAAAAATTTAGTCCATAAATGTTGTGTTGTGGGAAAAACACTTTCTTTCCTCAATCTTGGTAAGAGAACAAACCGCAAATCATAACAAAGAAGATGCAAACACAAGAGCACAAGCAAACAAGAGGATTTACGTGGTTCGGTCTTTTGACCTACGTCCACGGGAGGGAATCGAAATAATCCACTAAGGCAAGAAACAAAAGGAGTACTTAGCTTTACATAGATGAGCCCTCATCTTCCATGGCCTCCCTTCAAGTCCAAGGCCTTCAAGATGCACTCCTCACCCTCTACAAGCTAGCCCCCACTCCTTGAGTTCTTTTCACTCGTACAAAACCCACACTAAAGCCTCCCCTCCTCTCATCTATTTATAGTAGATTAAATTACATTATAATATTCTATAAATAGATGAGGTGTAACCTTCAAGGATCGCATGACTTCCACATGTTCACTCTTTAGAGTCCTCCATCGCATGGTCTCCACATGTCCTTTCACATGTCCTCCTTCCACCGCATGGCCTCCACATGTCCTTCCACATGTCCTCTTCTAGGGTCTTCCATAATGAGGTGACACCTTTCTAAAGTCAACAATGGAGGCTTAAAGTAAGGAGGAGTTTACAAGGGTGTCACTTGCCTTAGTGACTAATTGGGGGTCAAAATAACAAATCTCCACCTTGACCCTCAATTATGAGATTCTAAAGTAGTGATTCCCTCCACCCGGCCCCCGAGGGGGCCCTCAACGAGTAGAAAAGTTCACTAAATCCAGACAAGTGTCCGAACTTAGCTACGAGGCGCGCCTTGGTGAGCATGTCGGCAGGTTCTCTCTCGTTGGTATCTTCTTTACCACTATCGAGCCTTTGAAGAACGACGACCCTTACAAAATGAAGCTTCACGTCTATGTGCTCGGGTCTTTCATGAAATACCCGATTCCCGGTTAGGTGAATGGTGCTTTCGTCGTCGCAAAACACGGCTATCACCTTCCGATGTATCCCAAGCTCTTCGACTCATGCCCTTTAGCCACATAACTTCCTCGATTGCTTCGACCACGATGATGTATTCAGCCTTCGTTGTCGAGAGGGCCACAACCGATCGGAGGTTAGACTTCCAACCGATCGCAAGCATCGAAGACAGATGAAGATGAATCCAATCGGCTGACTTTCTCGGTGTCAATGCTTCCCGCATAGTCGAATCTACGTAACCGACTACCTTTTCTTCTTTGTCTTCCTCGCCTTTTCAAGAGTAACATCAAATCGGTGGTACCTCTTAAGTATCTCGGGATCCATTTTAGTGCTTCCCAGTGAGCCCGTCCCGGCTCGCCATGAACCCGCTTACGATACCGACGGCGTAGGCTAAATCCGGTATGCTCGCAAACCATACCATACATGATGCTACCAACCCCACCGGCGTAGGGGACACCCTCCATGTACTTTTCTCTTCTTCGGCCTCCGGTGCTCGAGAGTTCGATAGTCCGAAGTGTTGGCCAACAGGTGTTGCAACCCGCTTAGCCTCGTGCATGTTGAACCTTGCTAGAACCTTCGAATATATGACTTTCGAGACAAGAATAAGCTACCCTTTTCTCGTCTCTCGGTAATCTGCATCCCTAGGATCTTCGTAGCCTGGTCCTAGGTCCTTCATGTCAAATTCGGAATTGAGCATACCTTTGATCTTCCGGACTTCATCCTTGCTTCGCCGGCTACTAACATATCATCCACATAAAGAAGTACGTACTGATTTCACCGTCTTGCCACTTCATGTACACACAACTGTCATAGCTGCTTCTGACAAAACCGATCTTTAGCATGAACTCATCAAATCGTTTGTACCATTGTCTTGGGCTTTGTTTCGGTCCATACAAAGCCTTCTTCGAAGAAGCAAACTTTGTCCTTTGTCTCCGGTGTGCTCGTACCCATCCGGCTGGTCCATGTAGATAGTTTCTTCAAGCTCTCCATGCAGAACGCTAGCCTTAACATCTAGCTGCTCTAATTCCAAATTGAATTGAACTACTAGTGTTAAGACTATCCTAATTGAGCAGTGTTTCACCACGGGTGAGAAGATTTCGTTGAATTCAATTCCTTCAACATGTGTGAATCCCTTTGCAACGAGTCTGGCTTTGTACCTGATCCTCTCAGTACCTGGCGTGCCTTCCTTCTTCTTAAAGGTCCACTTGCAGCCGACTACGCGTTTGTTCGTTGGTCGATCCACAAGTTCCCGTGCTTTGTTCTTCATCGTAGAAGTCATTTCCTCATCCATCGCCTCTTCCCACTCGTGTCTTTCCTCGCTCTTCGTGGCTTCCTTGTAGCTGTTTGGTTCCGCTTCTTCTATCACTTCAACGAACTCTCGAGCATAGGAGATCATATCCGCATGGCCGTATCTCTCTGGCGGTCTCGATAGTTCTCCTTTGTCCGTCCCTTACCAAGTCGTAGTCGTCGGATCTTCTTCTCGGTTCGCCTACTTGCCGGTCTTCTCGCCACTTCATCTCGATCATTCACGGCTGTCCTTCGATCGCTCAAAGTTTGTTGCAGCCTCCACCTCAATTGACGAATCCTCCTTAGTGACACTCGTCCCCGGTAACATAGCTTTGCGCATTCCCCATTTTGGACTCATCGAATGTCACATCCCTACCGATGATGCATTTTTGTTGATCTAGGCACCAAAGTTTATAACCTTTGGTTCCGAGTGGGTATCCGATGAAGATGCACTTCAAAGCCCTCGCTCCAAACTTATCCCGTCTAACGCGAGCGTATGCAATACATCCAAAGACTTTAAGATTATCATAGTTACTCGGCTTTCCGTACCACATCTCCAAAGGAGTCTTCATATCAACAACTGTCGATGGGCATCCGTCGATAAGGTAGCAGGCGGTCGACTACGCCTTCGCCCCGTAAACTTTTGGTAGACCCGCATTTAACAACGATGCACCGCACTCTCTCAGGAGAGTCCCGTTCATCCTCTCGCCTAGGTCGTTCGTCGAGGAGTGTTCGGACCGTCTTGTGCCTTGTGATGCCATTCCTCCTACACGCCTCCTCAAACTCGCTATGAACAAGTACTCCAAGCCATTGTCGGCTCTCGCGTGCTTCAGCTTTGCTCCCATCTTATTTTCGGTGAGAGTTAACCGGCCCCCGAATCGTCGAAAAGCTTCATCTTTTGTTTTTAGGATAAAGACCCATACCTTCCTGGTGTAGTCATCGATGATAAACATGAAGTATCTTCCTCCTCCATGAGTCCGAGTTCTAATCGGGCCCCATAGATCACCGTGTACATAATCAAGAGGTTTCTTCGATGTATGTATTCCAATGGAGAACTTCACCCGGTGGCCTTCCCCAGCACGCATTGTTCACGAATTCCGGCTTGCTTACCCGATCTCCGCATAACAGTTCCGCTGACAATTCTCGTAAGCCCCTTTCACTTACATGCCCCGACCTCATGTGCCATAGTCCGGATCCGTCGTGCTCGATCGAACCGCATTCGAGAAGTTCCCGATCACAGCTTTTCCAACTAGGGAGTATAACCCATTCTTTCGACTCCTTTCATGGCTATGAGAGAGCCCTTAGCTACTCCGATACAGCCTATTCTCTCGCCTTGAATGAGTATCCATTCGACTCCAGCCGTCCCTAATAAAATCAAATTTCTTTTAAGTTCCGGACGTACCCGACATGCTGCAAGTATCCGTTCGGCCTCCATCGAACATCTTTATTCTGATCATCCCACTGCCGATCACCTTACAGGCTTTATTGTCTCCAAGTAGAACGGATCCACCATTTGTCAGTTGCAGTGTCTCGAACCAGTCTTTGTGAGGACACATGTGGAAGGAGCACCCTGAGTCAAGGATCCACTCCTTACTAGATTCGCATTCTCGTGATCACTGTGAGCTTCGACTCGAATCATAGCCGTCCGAGACTATGCTCGCTTCTCCGAATCTTTAGGCTTCTCCCGAAAGCCTTTCTTTCTATCCGGACGATCCTTCTTAAAATGACATTCCTTGTGGCAGGTGGTAAGACTTGTAGGATCTCTTAGACGACCGACCTCTAACGTTTCTTCCGGACCTCGATCCGCTCCGGTCACTTTTATAACCTTTATCGCTCGATCTTCCTCTAACCATCGATCGTCTCCACCGGTTTCCTCCTTCATGTCGTGCTTCTTCCGAAGTTCTTTGGCTCGATTAATGATCGAACCTCTTCCGGAGTAATCGTTTGCGCCCTTCCATAGAGCATCGCATCCTCGAACCTGCTCGTAGCTCTTAGGAATGGAGTTTAGCAACGGCGAGCGCCTTGTCCTCGTCATCCATCTTGACGTCGATGTTCTCAAGATCATCTATGATCTTGTTGAACTCGTCTATCTCGCTCCGAGACCGATTTGTCTTCGTGCATTTTGAAAGAGTATAGCGCCGCTTCGGAAATAACTTATTAGCCGGGACTTGGTCGGGTAGAGTACCTCGAGTTTGGCCCAAAGTGCTCGAGCCGTTGTCTCCCTCGACACCTCTCTCGGAACCTTGTCCCCCAAGCTCAAGATTATCAAACTATGAGCTTTCTCCAAGCATGCCAATCTTCTCTTTCTCTATCATGTCGGCGGCGGCAGCCGCCACTTCGCAAGGCTTTTGCAACAACCCGTCGAACCAGCAGGGCTCTCATCTTTACTCTCCACGAGCCGAAGTCATTCTTTCCCGTGAATTTCTCGATGTCGAATTTGGTGGAACCCATTGTCCCCGCCAACCACCTCTTCTTCCTTCTGTCGCGATTTCTTGGGTGTGATTCCTCCGACCAAGATGTGTCGAGATTTTCCCTACGTACGGCGCCAATTGTTTTGGGAAAAACACTTTCTTTCCTCAATCTTGGTAAGAGAACAAACCGCAAATCATAACAAAGAAGATGCAAACACAAGAGCACAAGCAAACAAGAGGATTTACGTGGTTCGGTCTTTTGACCTACGTCCACGAGAGGGAATCGAAATAATCCACTAAGGCAAGAAACAAAAGGAGTACTTAGCTTTACATAGATGAGCCCTCATCTTCCATGGCCTCCCTTCAAGTCCAAGGTCTTCAAGATGCACTCCTCACCCTCTACAAGCTAGCCCCCACTCCTTTAGTTCTTTTCACTTTTACAAAACCCACACTAAAGCCTCCCCTCCTCTCATCTATTTATAGTAGATTAGATTACATTATAATATTCTATAAATAGATGAGGTGTAACCTTCAAGGATCGCATGACTTCCACATGTCCACCCTTTAGAGTCCTCCATCGCATGGTCTCCAAATGTCCTTTCACATGTCCTCCTTCCACCGCATGGCCTCCACATGTCCTTCCATATGTCCTCTTTTAGGGTCTTCCATAATGAGGTGGCACCTTTCTAAAGTCAACAATGGAGGCTTAAAGTAAGGAGGATTTTAAAAGGGTGCCACTTGCCTTAGTGACTAATTGGGGGTCAAAACAACATGTTGCAATCTAGCATCATACAACCTAGTACTAGTGCTTACTTATTCCCAATCCTTTTAGTCAAGAAGGAAAACGAGACATGGTAGTTTTGTGTCGATTATAGAGTTCTTAACCATGCCACTATAATAAATAAATTTTCTACTCCGACTATTGATGAAATGGTAGATGAATTACATGGTGCTTCTGTTTATTCTAAACTCGATCTTTGGTCGAGTACCATCAAGTTTGCATGGTGAAGGAGGATGTTCATAAGACCGCATTCCGAACTCATAAGGGTTTCTCTGAATTCGTCGTGATGCCTTTTGGCCTCATGAATGCTTATGCCACTTTTCAAAACCTTATGAATAATATCCTAAAACAAAAATTGCGCAAATTTGTTATAGTATTTTTTTGATGATATTATTGTTTATAACAATTCAAATCAAGCGCACCTCGAGCATCTACGAGTTGTATCAACATCCTCTGTGCTAAAAAATTATATCTTCGATTATCCAAGTGCTCGATTGGAGAATCACAGGTTGATTATTTGGGACACTCAGTGTCCATAGAAGGGGTCCATCCAAATCAGGAAAAGATTAACACCATCCTACAATGGCCTCAACCACACTATCAAAATGTTGTGAGGATTCTTAGGCTTGGCAGGATATTGCCGCCGCTTCATCCAAAATTTTAGGAAGATATATCCTAAACCTTTAACTTCCAAATCACAACTCCTTTATCTTCTTTGTTAGCTAATCTCCTTGACAAAACAAGCGACCTACCTGAACTTATCCAGCTCAAAAAGCCAAATGGAAGAGCATCCCGAGAACTACCAAGAATACAACATACAAGACACTAATAAAAGAAAATGACAGAATAGTAGTAGCTTCCAACTCTGCAACCAAGTTGCCTTTATTAAAATCACATCATACCGAAGTTGTTGGGGGTCATGACGGGATTCGCAAAACTCTATATCATATTAGGAGTCATTTCTTTTGGCTAGGGATGAAGCAAGTTGTCATAGTATTTGTTCAAAGTTGTCTGATTTGTCAAGCCACCAAATACCAAGCCCTCCTAATTACATCAATGTTGACCTCATTTTTGATGAGGTCTTCTCTTCTTCTCTGTAGTACTTAAGATCTAGCCTTAGGCTTTTCCTTTGACTATCCTAGAGGATTAGAATTGGGACCCACCACTTAGAAATTCAAACCACTTCTTAACTCCCCGCAAACTCTACAAACTCGATTGTAGACCCCTAATCACCTAGAGGGTTGAAATCAAATGTGGAAGTTTAAAGGATGAGTTCCTATGGGACTCTTTGGCCTTAGGATCGCCTGCGGTGGCTCGGTCTAGCGAAGGGTCGAGCTTACACACACACTACACCTATACACTACACTTTCACACACCTCTTAAGACCACACCCACACCCAACCGGACCTCCCGACTCATGAAGGCGATTCACATGGATGGTCCTTAACCCCTAAGCCCTCGGCAAGAGGGTTAGAACAACATAGTGGATGCCTCAAATGAGTCCCTTCATGGCTCATGTGGGCTTGATATGGCTTCATGGCTCAACCAAAATGATTTCATTCCACTTGCATTCACCCAAGCTTCAATTTTCCAAATTTTCAATTTTTGACCCCTGGACCCTACACCCGCTAAATTTACCCAAAACCCTCGAAACCACCCAAAATTTGCAAAACCACCTAAATTACCCAAAATTCCCCAAAATCAATCCTAAACATTCCCACATTACTCAAATTGATCATCCATACCAAAAAATACCAAAAATTCCAAAAATACCTCCCAATACCCTCCAAATACCCAAAATACTCCTCTTAGCCAAAAAATCCAAAAATTCAGAAAATTTCCAGAAAATTCCAGAAAATCCCAAATATTCCCAATTTCATTTTGTTCAACTACACCATGGGCCAATTTTGTCAATTTACCCCACTTTTATCAAAACCCCCAATTGACCCATTTTAACCCAAAATGAACCCAATGTCAAACCAAACCTACCCAATTGACTCAAATTCTGGTCCAATTCAATTCTAAACTTCAATTCAACATTCCCAACACCAATCTAGACCAAATTCAAGTCCAATTTGATTGACATTTGGATCCAATTTCACTTTTGGCCTTAAAGCCCAATTTGAACCCATGACCCAAACTTAGCCCAAACTCACCCAATTCAACTCCAATTAACCCCAAATCTTTTCTAAACCTTCCTTAACATCCCCATAAACAAAACACTAACATGATTTGCCCAAATTTTAGACCCAAACCCCACTCAAATTCAACCCAAAGCTAAAAGGCCCAATTTCGACCTAAACCTAAACCTAGCCCAAATAGACCCAAACCCCAAAATCAAAACCCAACCAAAGCCAAAACCTCTTTGAAACACTCCCATAAACATTTCCAAACATTTATTTTACATCAATTTCAACCCTAGCCCAACATTGGCCCAAGTTAGCCCAATTTGGCCTACATTGGCCCACTTACCAAATAAACTCAAATTCAAACCAATTCAATTCCAAATCACACCAAATTGACTCCAAACCATTCATGAAACATCCCTAAACCAATTGTAACATTTATTTGACATGGTCCTTCACAAAATTTTCACCCAAATGCCCATCCTAAAATCAAAAAGCCCACTTCCTTTAAACCTTCCTAAAAGCCCACTTCCTTCAAATTCAAAAGCCCAAATTCATCCAAAGCCCACATGACACTTCCCCTCATCATCCATTTGATCAAAATCACCCCTAAGTTTCAAAATCATCAATTAAAAAATTCCAAATCAAGCCCCATACAAATTCCCATCAAAATACCAAAATTTTCTTAAATCCATTTCCATGAAATTGACTTAACTTTTCCCAAGCCAAAGGTGAGCCATGAAGTCATGCATGAGCCACATGTGAGCCATGAAAGCCTTGGACACTTCACCATACCCAAAATGGCAAGAAGAGGGGACCCTTTAATGATTCTCTTAAGAGTGATTAACCACTCCCATGTCTCCCCTAACTCTCGCTTAAGCTTAATTGTACTTGGATCGTGACTCGACCCCACTAATCAAGCCGATCCAAGTGACTTTCCTTTCAGCCCAAATTGGCCTTGGAGGGTGAACCTAACCCAAAACCAAGGGTTGACCCATTTAGACCCAAAACTAGCCCTTTCCCATTCCACTTTCGATTCAAACCCTTTACACATGTCCATGGCTAATCGACCGCACAAACCTCCACCCCCGACCCACCCTGGACCCGAGAGTGACCCATGCCTGCCGGCCACCCGCCCGGGTTGCCGGAAAACACCATGGCCGAGACCTCGGGAGGAGCCAATTTTGGAATTCCACCTTACCGAGCCGCCTCACTCTAAATGGCCATCGCGAATGTTCTTCTCCTCACTGCGAGCAGTCGATCCCAACCATTAAACCCCCCGGGAGGCCCTCCACCCTCTCCTATTTAAACACCACCTCCTCTCGGCCATGAGGGGTGCCGAAACAAACCTTAAGGAAACTCGCCAAAATTGTTCCGCACTACTCCCCACACATAGAGAACTTGATCCCCACCGAAATCGCCCCGCCATTTCCTCTCGCGAGCTCAATTTCGCAGTCGAAATCCAAGCCCAAAACCAGGACACTTCTCCACAGTCGAGCCAATCCCCAAATTGATTGGTCCTACACCTTCACCGCGACCAAGGGAAGAAGTCCACCAAGCAAAAGCCCCCTCTCCAAGCCACCCATCCGTTCCGCACTCCAAGCTTTGTGATCTGCCGTGGTCACTTTCATAGCTGGACAATTCACTGTGCCAAGGGACTTCATCCGGAGCTTACTCGGACCCAATCGAAGGTGACACAACTCTCGCATCGAAGCTTCACTTCTCCGAGCAAAGGTATGGACTCACTCTTCTTCCCGAGCTTACGAGATTCTCCATTTAATTTGAGTCAATTTAAATACATGTTTACCGTATGGATGTGTTCGTCTCCTCAAGACGAATCCATAGAGCATAAGAACACAAAAATCCATCGAGAATCGAGCGAGGATTTAGTGGTTAGAAGGTTGATGGTCACGGCTGCACACCGCCGTAGACGATGACCTGGAGCCGCTCGGATCGAGCGTGTATCGAGCGGACGGTCCGGATCGAGCCGGACAGCCGCAATGGTGCATGAACCGCGGCCCCCGGAACGCCGAGTCTGGATGGCGGCGCCGAATCGGGAGACGACGCGTGGCCTTTCGGAGTCGCCGAGGATGGCGTGGCACCGCGTGGATAAGTAGGAAATTAGGGCTATTTTCTATTTATTTAATTACCGTAACTTTGAAAATTCATAACTTTGTGTAGAAAAATCCTAAAAATAAAATAAAAATACCCTCTCGCTCAGCTGAACGGAGGAGAATAATATGGAAAAGAAATCATTTAATTTCATCAAGTATTTTATTTTTAATGATTTATTTACTGTCCGCATTGTTTTAATTCTCCATGCATATAGAAAATTCACCATGGCATGAGACCATAGGGCTTTTGAAGCCTCCGAATTTGGGAACATTCCCTGAATTTTCCAAAGTCGAGGCCATCCCTATGAGAAGTTATTGATTTTTCAAGTTCATGTTATCGTTTTGAGTATTTTAAATCTAATAATTAGCATGTTGTGAAATAAATTCTAGGAAAATTTGGTGATGTTTCTTATGACCAGAGGACCCTAGGAAAAATAGGTTTTGAATTAATTCACTTGGAATGACCCTAATTGGCTTAAACACCCAAAATAAGTATTTAATTAATTAGAGCTAACCATACAACAAATTGACTTGAAATCAATTCTCCACTGACCTTTAGGATCAGAGGAACCCACCATAAAAATTTGAAGTTAATTGGACTTGGTTAGCCTCTACTAAATGGGTTGATTAAGCCATTTAGCCAATTTAAACTTTAAAAATTCATAACTTTCAAAATGCTTTTCAAAAATTCACCAAATTGGTTTTGGAGCCTCTCTGATATTAGGGGAATTTAAGAAAATTAAAATTGCAATTTTCTAAAAAGTTGATTTTTTTATTATTTTAATATTTTAATAAATAATAAAATAATAAAATCACAAAAATAATAAAATTCACCAAAATGTCACATTTTGAATTTTAATCACTTAGGAACAAATACCATATTTTTCTTAAGTCTCTATGATGAGATATTAAATTTTAAAGCCCTAAGGTAATTTTAAAATTAAAAAAATGTATTTTCTAGCATTCCCACTAAAATAATTCTAATAAATCAAAGAAAAATTAGAAAATTGTAAAAGTTGATTCTCTGATTTCCTTGATATCAGAGAGATTTTTGAAAAATATAAAATTCATTTTTCAAACTTTATTTTATTTTTAAATTAATTAATACCCCAAAACTCAAAATAATTATAATAAAAATAATATAATTCAAAAAATCACCACAATTGGTCCAAGTGGTCCTCTGGTCATTAGAAATGTCTCATAATTTTCTTAAGGACAGAAACTTTCCTTTGGTCATATTATTAAATTTTCCTTGGAAATCCTTATTTTCCACCAAAAATAATTACATAAATAAATTAAATACAGAAAAATCACATTTTCTCCTCTAATGTCTTTTTTGACATATGAGTGAAGTCACATAAAAATTTCAAATTCATTTGAGCTCAATCTAGTGAGTTATGAAATTATTAAGCTTGAAGGGCAAAATGGTAATTAAAATTTTAACCCTTAATTAAAACTTTAGGCTTAATAAAATGAAAGAGTAAAATATTTGATTCTAATCTGATTTGGATGATTGAAATTTAAATAATTAAAGGGTAGAAACCTACTAAACAATTTAAAAATAATTAAAATAAACTTTAATTAAAATGATTAATTAAATTTGGAAGAATAATAAAATTGGAATTATTAAAATAGGGATGTTACTTGGAAGAAATTTGTTCTTTAATTTAAGAATCCCTAGATTAATCATCTCAATAATATTTAATTACTAATTAAAATGATAATTCAAATTTAAGATTTAAAAACGCTAAAAGACTTAATCATTAAATCGAATTAAATTAAATTATTTAAATCAAACCCTTTTAAAATAAAATATTAAATTAAAATTAAAAATTAAATCAAATTAAAATTTAAATTAAATTAGATTAAATTAAATTAAATTAAAACATATTAAATTAAATTAAATTAAAATATATTAAATTAAATTAAATTAAATTATATCAAATTAAAATTTAAATTAAATTAAATTAAATTAAATTAAATTAAATTAAATTAAAACATATTAAATTAAATTAAATTAAATCAAATTAAATTAAATTAAATCAAATTAAATTAAATTAAATTAAAATCAAAATTAAATTAAAATTAAATTAAAATTAAATTAAATTGAATTAAAATTAAAATGGATTAATTTAAATTAAAATCATTTAACAACAAACCTAAATGAAATCATTAAAAAATAAATCTAAAACAACTTGAATACTATTCTAAACTTAAATCCATCAACTAAAATTAAATCATAAACCATTCGAACATCCATTCGCCTCGAAAGCTTTTGTTGTCATAATTCCTAAACGGAACATTAAGTGAAGTGTTACTTCACTTATAGTGATATTCAAATGTCCTAGTTCACTCGAGCAAGACAACAAACTTCAACTCCTGGACGATTAATTCATTTGTATAATTAAATTCATTTAGACTTAGAATAATCCTAAAAATATCGAAAAGATGTTTAAGATTCGTCTTAAGCACTTCCTCAATATGATAGAATATTTATAAGAACGATCGAACTTAATTGTTCTTCGACGAAGAAAATCGTCCTCAAACCAAAATACAAGAACCTAGACGTCATAGGAAATAACTAGCTATAGGATTAGGAACTTGGTAGAAAACCATAACCCTTCCCTTAAGCTTTACCTAGGAACTTACTTTAAATGCTTAAATATTCTAACCGTGTTTTAAGTGCAACTGGGATGACTGGAAGACCCTCCAGTGTACGCTTTTATTTTATTGCAATTTACTTTATCGTAATTTATTTAATCGCATCGCACTTACTTTTCTTACATGATAAACAACTCGTTGCATGAAAACCCACACCTTTAGGATAATCCCTAAAACTCGAAACCAAAATTAAATTAAAAGTCATTACAAGATAAAATTCACCGCCACAACATTTCAAAATATAAGACAACTCAAAATTTAATCACAAACAAGTAACAACAAAACTACAACTACAACTAAATTAAAACGTCTTGTTGGATGATCGGAATACCTCGAATGATGTAACCTACGTGTCGCTAACTGGATTTCCACGCCTAAATGAAAGTGTGGAACTCATTCAATCGAGTTTAGCAAATTCATCCGGACTAAGTGAATCCGATAAAAATAACGATGCCGAAGGATGAAACCGTGGGATCTTAACCGGTGTTGTTATAATCAACTTTAAGATTTGTTTAATCAAAATATTAAAAACACTCGGACTTTAAGATTTTCTCTAAACCGAACACTTTTCTCATCTCCCGATTTATGACTTCTAAAACTAAACCACAACAACAACAAGGAGCTCTGAGCATGGTGAGCAAGACGGCCATCGTCGTCAATGAAAACCGAAATCTACATCAGCAAAACTTTCCTTAGAACTAAATAACCAAGCCATAGGACTTCGAGGTAGTTTGCACTAGTGCAACATAAATCCTCAACCTTCGTTAGGCATTTGCATTGCAAATTAAGCCCTAACCGGCCTTGGAGACTCCGAGGTAGTCGTCCGATACGACATAAACCCTCACATCTTCGAGGCTATTTCGTACGATTTTATCATACAAATATAAGTCCTAACTAATTAAAATCGGCAAGATCAAAACATTAAATAAACATTAGGACTTTCCTAAATTCAAGCCAAACAATAAGATAGTCGGAAATTACCGAAGTTCGCTTCGAATCCGTGATTTCTCCTACCTCTCTTCCTTTGAATTCCCAAAATAAAATGTTCCAAATTCGATCCATTCCCTATCGAAATTCCAAAATTCAATCCATCGAAAACTTAAACTTTGAAATTCTTGAGAGCGTAACTACTAATTATTATCGAGAGTTTTCTTAGGTGATTCTCGTCACTTAAGATGTAATTAACTATAGGGCTCGCCCTTATAGGAATTTTAAGAACCTAAGTAATATAAACCCCGTTTAATGTTTTCATATTAAACAGGGAATTTGTCGGCTTATAAAATTGGTTCGCAGACCAAACGGATGTCACAAACTTCTCTAGTTTATTTAATCGAGTCTCATTATCAAGCAAGTGTGTCTATTCTTCGGGATAGATACACGGTTTATAGTGCGATGCTCGTTTATATAAACTATTCGAATGTGAGATCGATTTGATTTCATATCTTAAAATTTTCAAATTTAAAATTATTTTCAAAATCAAATACTACTTTTCAAATTATTTATTTAAATTAAATTAAAATTCGCCGACAATTTCTGTAGGCGACCCCCTTTCCAAATAAAACACATAACTCAAAAATAAGCCGCACAATCAACGACATAGGAAGATATAACTATGGACTTCACTATTCGCCTTCCATTAACACAAGTTAAGTCTACAATCATGGTAGTTGTTGATCGCCTAACCAAGTATGCTCATTATTTTGCTATGAAGCCCTAGTTGGCGGCAGCCACTCTTGCTACCATATTCATCTATGAAATTTGTCGTCATCATGGCATCCTAAAGGCCATTGTATTTGATAGAGACAACATATTCATGAGCTCCATTTGGCAAAGCCTCTTTAAGGAAATGGGCACATGGGCACCCACTTGAATTACAACACTGCTCACCTTTCAAAGATGATGGATAAACAAAAGCTACAAATCAAATTATTAGCAGTATTTACGTTGTTACGACCCCAAAAGTGGTCAAATTTCATGCTATGGGCTGAATATTCTTATAATACTTCATTTCATTATTCAATTAGCATGACCCCATATCAAGCCCTTTATGGAAAATTACCACCGCCAATACATCCTTACATGGGGCAAATTTCTGAGCTGCTTGATGTTCATGAATGGTTGCAGGAACCAGATCTGATTTTGCATAATCTCTGCAAGAATCTAGCTCGAGCACAACAACGTATGAAACAACAAGTTGATAAACATCATCGTGACGGTGAGCTAAAGGTAGGGGACTTGGTGCTCATCAAATTACAACGATATATTCAAAATACACTGAGATGGGAACAATATACCAAACTAAGCCACTGCTATTTTGATCCCTTCCAAGTGCTTGAATGAATTGGGCAGATTTTTTATAAAATTGATTTGATCCCTTGGCGACAACAAACTATAAGGGTCGTGACTGATTATCGCGGAAGTATTAGTTTATTGTGAGTTGTTGTAAGCGGTGGTTGTAATATCAACTTGTCGTAGAAGTCGTAATTGATAACCATGACAGTTGGTCAGATGACCTGTAAATGGTTGCTTATGGAGTGTCGGTTGGCCATGAAGGTCATAGTAGAGAGTTGTGGGAGCTGTGGACCACGTAAGCCGTAGTGGTGAGCCGCGAAGATGTTCGTGTGCCATAGCGGTCGAAGTCAGGAGATGCACGAGCCGTGGACCACGTAGTTCATAGTTGTGAGAAATAACGACGCCTGTAGGCTGCAAGGGCTGAAATTGAGAGTTGCACGAGTTGTGGATCACATAGCTTGCAGTCGATTATGTAGGCGGTAGTGGTGAGTTGTAATGACATTTGTGGTCCCTGGGGGCCAGAATCGAAAGTTGCACGAGCGAATGCTAAATGCATTATTACCCCATCGTCGAGATGCATTGTTGCATCGTCTTTGAAGTGCATTGTTACACCGTCTTCGGGGTGCGTTGTTGCACCCTCTTTGGGGTAAGCCCGGTGTTCGGGATGATGTGTCACTTTTCAAGCTGCTTCGTAACTCTAGAAGTCAGTTGTCGCTTCACATGGTGCTTCGTCGTAAGGAAAGAGTGACGAACGATGGTGATCGATTGTGGCCGACGAGTGGTGGTCGACGACTGCTGAGTAGGATGCAACTTTAGCTTCTTCTCCAAGATTTAGTCTTCTTCATGCACCAAACTCTCTCCAAGCATCAAGCTCCATGTCCTCTCTCAAGAAGGGGGTATGTCTCCATTTTTAGAGTATTGGTTGCAATTAATGAAGAAATACGAACCACTTTGATTAATCCTTGATCATATAGCGTTTGATAGATATTTAAGCGTCTTAACGATGCGAAATTGAGCAATCTGTGGCTGGTTGGATTTTTCTCGCTACGCTGGATTCATCTACAATTTTGTCATATTTGATATTTTTTTCCTTCCAAATATGTCTGGAAAGCTTCAAAAAATGGGTTAATGACTTAATCTGAGCTTGATTTTGTTCGGATTATACCAACTATGATATCATTTGATCAGACTCGTCGAGCCTGTTAGTTTGACTAAAAGTTTGCTGAAATTGGAGCTCTATATCAGTTTCATTGAAGTATAAACATTTCTTTATTAAAAGATTGCATCGAGACTAGTATCATACCTTAAGATTTGCGTCAGATGATGAGAATTTATTGATGATGTATTAGTTGATAGTTAACTTTATTATCCAACTAGTTTTGCCATCAAATAATCTCTAGAGGACAAATATATACGAGTCGTTTACATACACAACATATTATTCTTATGTATATACATATCCCATACCAAAAATGTCATATTTAAATGCATAAAACTCAAATCTTTAACATCATATAAAAAAATTATACTTATCACTTTTTAAAAGTCAAATACATCTCATCCATAGATTTAAAGAACAAAAAAGTTATAAACGTAAATATGAAAGTTTAGAAGTGGAATATGTAAATACAGAAAAATTACGTTCTACCTTCAATTAGAAGGAATAGTAAATCTTATAGGATTATTTTGATTAGGTTAAATCACATAATTTTTTATTTTAATTTGTCAAATAAAAATCTTATTATCTTTACCATTTCCATACAAAAGCCAATATCTATTAATGACTAATCATAGTAATAACATATTTCTCGTTGCCTGATAATTATTTTAAATTATTTTAACAATTTTTTCTCCAATCGTTAAAGAAAAGGGGCAAAAAAGTTGGACTTTGATCCAAAATTAATTTTTCCTCCACTACGCCTTGGCCATCACGCATACCCTTTGAATTATAAAATATCGACTGAACCTCCACTGTAATTCAATTTATCCTACCATGGCCGAAGAAACCCTAACCACTTCCATCGTCGCCACCATCTCCGGCGCCCGAAAAATCCCTTTCCGCTCCAAAAAGATACGCACACCCTCAACCGATTCCTCCTCAGCCGCCGAACCCTCTAAGAAACCCCGCCTCCTCATTCCCCTCCCCCTCTCCCTCTCCATCGCCGGCGAGCTCGATACGGCCCTCCGCCATCTCACTACCGCCGACTCCCAACTCGCCACCATTATCAAATCCTTCGAACCCCCCTCCTTCGACAACCTTAACACACCCTTCCTATCTCTGTCCCGCAGCATCCTCTACCAACAGCTCGCCACAAAGGCCGCCGCAACAATCTACGCCCGGTTTCTTTCTCTCTGCGGTGGCGAAGATTCCGTCGTCCCCGACGTCGTTCTTTCTCTTACCCCGCCGCAGCTCCGTCAAATTGGCGTCTCCGCCCGCAAAGCCTCGTATCTCCATGACCTCGCAAGCAAGTACCAATCCGGATTCCTCTCTGATTCCGCCATCGTCGCAATGGACGATGAAACCCTTTTTTCAAAGCTTACGATGGTGAAGGGAATCGGACCCTGGTCTGTCCACATGTTCATGATCTTCTCCCTTCACCGACCGGACGTGCTTCCTGTGGGCGATCTTGGCGTTCGCAAGGGCGTTCAGATTCTTCATGGACTGAAGAAGATTCCCCAGCCAGCGGAGATGGCGGAGCTCTGCGAGGGGTGGAGACCGTATCGGTCGGCAGGAGCTTGGTACATGTGGCGGCTTGTTGAGGCCAATCGAAAGACCGGAAAGGCATCGATTTGAAGAGCTGTTGATGTGGCGGTGAAGCCGGATCTCTGTATTAACTTCAGCGGCCTAATTGATGAGATATAAGGAAGGGAAGGGATTGCTATTATACTATCTGTGTAACTAGATTATGCAAGCTGTAAGCTTCTTTGAACTCCAGTGCTGTTTGATTCTTTTCTAAGCTCATAACTAGTGTTAACCATCCGAAGAACTTGCAAATCCTGATTTTAGGCTACTTTCAGCCAAAAAAATTATAAAAAAAAAACGAGATTTTGTGTCGGATAATTATGAAGTAATGTGTATGTATGATTTTGATTGTAATATGGTTTGAATGAGAAGGGCGCATTTCTTTAAATTATTTGATCTATTGCGAAAAAAGAAGATTGCTTTTGGACACGTTTAACGTAAGAGTTGAGGAACAAGTTGTTATGTTATTACATACATTGGGACATAGTGTTTGTAATCGAGTAATCAAGTTTAATTTTTAACGTTCTGGGGAAACTGTCAGTAGGTACTTTAATGTTGCGGTACACGCTATAAGAGAACTGCATCATGAATTGCTTCAGCCTCCAAAGCTTCAAAGTCCCTTAAAGATATGATCAAGTAATAGATTTATGTCTTACTTTTAGGTAGATTATTGTTTCATATTTTTAAATATTTCTCAAATTTAATTATTTATTCTAAAATAATTTATATAAAAAAAGAGTTTCATTATTGTAATAGATGAAAAAAACATTAAAGCTAGAGTTCTAAAAGAGCACGAAACTGCATGAGGTAGAAAAACATATCCAACCCAATGTTTTAGCAGCAGTTGACTTTGAATTGAGATTCACATTTGTTCTTGTTGGCCGGGAAGGTTCAATATACGATGCAACAGTCTAAAGAAATGCATTAGAAAAATATGATGGTTTATGTGTTTTAGAAGGTATTCAATTTAAATTTTTTCAATATAAGCCTTATAATTACATGTAATATTTACAATAAAAAAAAATTTCAAATTTCCAGTAAATATTATTTTGTTGATGGTGGCTATTTAACACAAAATAGTTTTATTACCCCATATTTTACGACAAGATATCACTTGAAGGAGTTTAGTTCCAACTGATCTTTAAATTATACAGAATTATTTAATCTGACAGTGGTCATTGCGTACTACAGTAAAACGTATATTTGTTTCTTTGAAGAATTGCTCTTCAATTTCAAAATTAGAGCCTTTTTTTTCAGTACAAACTCAACTCGACATTATGTTAATTTGTTGAGTTTTGCACAATTGAATAATTACAGAAGGTGACGAAATTTTTTTTTCTTCTGAAGAAGAGTGAGTAGAAAGAAGTCACCATAGAAGGCGGGCTTAATCAACTTTAAAAGGCTCTCACGATTGGATGGACAAACGAGATCAAATTGCAAATGCCATGTGGAAACGCGTGATTAATGAAGGTTATTGACAATATATTTTTTTTAAAGTTAGACTTTCTATAATTGTTTTCGTTAGAAAGTGAAGTCTTCCTTTTTTCAATGGTTGTTTATGGAAGAGTTTTCCATAAAATTGTTCCATTCATTTTGTCAAGTTGTTGCCTTTAGGGAAATATATAACTTAATATTAGCTATACATGTTATCAGATGTTTGGACGCTAAGCAGAGAGGAATAATTATGAGGTTATACAAATAGCAACTGAAGCTTTATATGCACATTGCAACATTCATATTTATTGTTCATGTTTAATATTATAACTTTATAGTGACATCTTTATGTAGCAGATTCTAGATTGTATTAAAAAAGAAAGAAAAATGCTCATTTCCAGCTGTAATCTCATGTCTATACACTCACTCAGGGGCATTTACATACATACCACCCATTCGTATGTATTTACATATCTTGCACTTAAAACTTAATTTTTTACATCTGTACCACCTGAATCTTTCTTATCACATAAAAAATACCATTATTTTGACTTTGAAAAAGTTAAATACACCTTTCCATTCATAGGTAAGGTGGCAAATATGTAAAAATTAAAGTTTAGGTGTTAGATATGTAAATACATAGGAATTTAGTGGTATGCATGTAAATCTTTCAATCATTTACTTTTCTTGTCTGTGTCCATTCAATTAATAACAAGCACATTTCCATTCCCATGCTTCATGTTTGGCTTGGTATTCTTACCAAATGAGTTCCCCATAAAAATCAACTCGGACACTTAATTTTCATATATTTAGACATCTCATACCTAAACTTGATCTCTTACATAAATCATGAAAACAGTTTTGGGTGAGTATTAATGTAATAATAAAATATTATGTGTTAGATATGTATATGCAAATATGAATTGGGTGGTCTGTATATAAATGTATCCTAATTTTGGGTGTGATATATTAATTTGGCCTTCTGTTAGGCCTATCTCATTCTTATTACTTATTTAAATATTAAATATATAATATTTTTATTTTACTCTATATTCATCTAACCAAACATAAAAATATAATTTACCTGCATTTACTTTACAAACAATCAAACCGTTTCAAAATATTCAGAGTACATTATAATATGAGTACTCTGTAAACTATTTATAATGCTTTTCATTTTCAACAAATCAAATAGCCTCTAAAAAATCTTAATTTTGATAACTTATATTAGTCCGGTATAGTGGTGGATCATATTGTAGATCCCATATCCATTTGCATTTTGATTCCTGATCCCTTTCATGCATATGAAGTATTAAGTTCACTTCAATATAATTTTTGCACATAAAGCGCATTATTAGGTTCCTTCACATTGAAAATACTTGATTAAAAGATCTATTTTGATAAAAATTTTGGTTGAAAATAAATTCAAATAATGATAAAGAAACCTAATTAGTTCCCTTTGACCAACACTCTGTTTTCAAAGCATAAGGATTTTCATGCTAACACGCAAAATGAAAATTAGTGGAAGTTAGAAGGGCAATAAAGTTCAGAAGTGAAAAAAAAATTGTGAAAATAAGCGCAAAGAAACCATTAATGCAATGGAAGTGCTTTGGCAATAAAGCTAATCATAGTCTCTCACTCATAAAAATGAGCTGTGTCATAATACTTAAGATGGAGATCTAATGTATCTCATAGTTTTAACATAGGAAGATTTACATACTTTCCACTCAATTCCTCTATATTTACATATCTTAACACCAAAACTTCAATTTCTACGTATATGCCACGTCAACTATGCATGAAAAATGTGTATTTCACTTTTTTAAAGTTAAAATGGTGGTATTTTTTATGTGATGTGAATGATTTGGTTGGTATTAATGTAAAAAAGAAAGTTTTATTGTTATATATGGATTTGGTGGTATGTTTTTAAATGCCCATCAAAATATTTATTGTTCTCACCTCTACTACTCAGTTTGCAAGTGTGGGAGGAAGAAGTCCTAATTATAGAGTTGATCATCCTCCTTTGATTTGGTGAGGCTGAGAATTGTAGCACGAACTGCCTTGTGGTCAACATCAAACATCATAATGGTTGCGAGTTCATTATCTGAAGGGGGAAATAATTGGCAACTCTATTCAACTGAATGAGACTAGGAGGAGCAACCATTAGAATTTGATTAAAATGTCGTCCTTCAAAATGAGTGGCATTTCCAACTCGAGTAGTGGTGCGAATGGTAGTTTTGCAACCATCTGTATTTCCATGCTGGTAGGTGTATTTAACTCCAATAGAAGAAATTTTTGCCTGTCAATTTAGCTGAATGTGGCAAGTTGAATCAACAAATTCATGATGCAAGGAAAAGAGGGATTTTAAGCGGGTCATGGATTTTTGGATTAATATCATAGTTATGTACTAGCATTGGTTAAAAAATCCACACGAATAGATTGCTAACTATGTAAGAATAGTTGTAGAAGTTTAGGACTCTCTCTTAAGAATTTATATGAATATTATCTTGCAACTTCTAGCAAATTTAATTTAACTAGAATTTTAGCAATTGAAGGTCCTGAAATTGTTAACGTAAGATACAAACTGGAAGTAGTTTTTTGAATATAGAACTAAGGGAGAACAATGATAATTGTTCAAATAGTTGCACTCGTGTGGAAATGAGATCCAAATTTGTGAGTTCCTTGTCTAAGTAAAAATTAGATATCCACTATGACATCCTCATAGAAAAATCATGATTCATGAATAATGATAAATCTATTATTAAATAGAAAGCAATAGTTTTTGAACATTACGATGATATAAGTAGAATTAAGAAAAGAAGCGAAACAATCTGGAACCCAATTATGAGATTCAGGTATAATGGATCAAGGTCAAGGATCTATCAAACATGAATTTGTTTGCCAAAAAAAAAAATTTATGGATCAATTAATTTAGATAGAACATCATTGGAAATGAGAATAATGGATTTAACTTGATATGATGAAGAAATGATATGCTTAAAGTTGTTATTTAAAAAATGAAGGTTCAAATTAGTGGATTTTTAATAGGATAATTTAGGTGCAATTTCGATGCAAATTGCTTTAGCAAATAATTTGTAAGTCATGAAAACTAAAAACACTATTAGGTGCGATAGAAGGCAACATTGCAACGGGAATTTGTTACGCCGGTGTCCAACCTAAGGTCAACTTTGTTTCTTGTATGCCTAAGGGCAATTTAGTCTTTTGTTATTGTTGTTGTTTAGTATAAATAGATTTATTATGTTTAAGGTTAGGTTTATAAATGAGAGTGAGTCTTTTATCTTAGGTTTAGGGATTGGGGGAGATTTAACTAGCTCTCGAATTGTAGGAATTGAGAGAGATCGCTTACCTCTTAATTTGTTGGTGCTTTTCTTTTGTTTTCGTGTGTTAGTAGCCTTGTATTGCTTTGATATGGTGTTCAGAAAATAAAATTTGTGTTTGTCCTAATTTTTATGAAAAATTATGTCGATTTTGGCGTTAAATTGTTTCAAATTGGTATCAACGCAAGTTCTGAGAATTAGATCGTGGAGCGGGAAGCCAAGGACGGGATCGCGGCGTTCAGGCTCGGTGTAGGAGCAACAATTATGGCATATAGTGATGGAACCGAAAAGTGGAAAGCATTGTCAAAGACTGGGAAGTGGCGTACATACCTAAAAATCCCTCTTCCTCATCCTCAGCCAGGTGATACAGTTGCGCTTAGGGCTTGCAGGGAAGAGGATGACGAGATCGCGACATGCAATCAAACTAATGGGAAGCATCGAGAAGAGATTGCAACGTCCAACCCTTGGTATCGAAAGGATCAAACACACATTTCTCCTCCCTCTGCATTCGAACGATACATACACAATCAAAGCTTGCCGAGAAGGTAACATAGCAGCGTACATAAGTTTCGCGCCCTCCTGATTGAAAACATCAACCGAGATTGCGTCGGAAGACATTTTGCGTCGAACCTGCATATAAGAATTTGGATCGCATTTTTAAAGAACCAAACATGTATAAGAATTTAGGTATCGCGGCATCCAAAGATAGGCATATGTCGAAACCACATACATAAAGTCTGAAGTTCACAATTTCAGAGTAAAAGGGTTCTAAACCATACAGGGAGTAACTGCAACCAAGAAAGTACAAAATTTAGAGGAAAAAAAGTAGAAAAGAGATGAGTGAACTTAAACTCAGGATAGAAGACATGTTTTTCACTATAAAGGAAAAGTTTTCTTCCATAGAAAACCAAATGAAGGGTTGTCTCGAGAGGTTTTCTTCCATGGAGAACCGAATGAAGTACCAATTTGAGAATTTTGAGGAGAGGATAATGAGTCTCATTGAGATGCAATCTAAGCCCCCGTTGGCGACTCAATTTAAAAACCCTAACCAATTGTTTATAGAAGAATCCATTTACAAATCTAAAGAGAAAGAGATCGAATATGAGGAACCAGAGAAGGAAAATGTCCACCATCACGACTTCCCCCTAGGTCTCCGATGAGGGGTGGAGTAGAGATTTTTGATGGAGGGGGTTGGATAGAGACATGGTGTAGGGGTTATGCAAGAGGTTGAGACTAGCATGAAGAAAGAAGAAGAGCAACCAGAATGAGATATGGCTATCATTCAAGGGAAGAATTTCACCCTAAATACATGGGTGGAAACACCGAAAGGAGAGGAAGTTGGGTTGATGATTATAGGGTTAGGAAGTTTGAAGATGCTTATCTTCGAGGGGGAAGACACATATGTGTCGATGTATCTAGTAGAGTGATACTTCACGGTGAATGGGCTAATTTGGGAGGAGAAGCTTATAGTGGCATGTCTATGTTTGGTGGAGAAAGCCCTAATGTGATTTCAATTGAGGGAGGATAGATGTCCGATCCATTAGTGGGAAGAATTTAAGGATTGTTTGTTGGAACATTCCCAAGTCATTCAGGAAGGAGACCCACACGAGCAGTTCAATGCCTTGAAATAGTTTGGGATTATCATGGATTATAGGGGGAGATTTGAGCTATTATCAGACAATTGAGGGGGATTTCTGAAACAGGAATGAAGGAGAGGCCCTACATACGAGCAACACATGGCTATTGAGATCTTGGAGATTGAGGGAGACGATAGAAGTTGCCCAGATGGAGGATAAGAACACACTATATATGACTACTAGTTTACTTAACATTGTTGCTACTACAGTTGCAGAGAGCACAAGAGATTTGTGGCATTGCAGACGTGGACACATGAGTCAGAGGTGCATTATGGGGAAGCAGAAGAAAGTCAATTTCTTGAAAAGTGGCAGAGCTCCAAATACAGGAAAATTTGTACAGACAAATGGTGGAGAACCACAGAACTATGAAGAAATCTTACAAGATGAGAATTCGAGCAAGTGGTAGTAAACTAAGAAGGAGGAGACAGATTTCCTGCTAGGAAATTAGCTTAGGAGCTGGTAGAACTTCCACCAAGGAAGAAGACATTACACAACAAGTGAGTGTACCGAGTGAAGACTGCGCTTGGTGGAAGTAAGAGGTACAAGGCTGGACTTGTTGAAAAGGATTTTCAGCAAGGGCATAATATTCCTCATGCAATGGGAGTTGTAAGCAGATAAATGAGTAACCCAAAAAAGAGCTTGGTGGTACAAGGCTACATTGACGGTGATATGTCAATTGAGGGTGTTACTCATGAGAAACTGAAGTTGTGCTCGACTTCGGCTGGTCTTCTGGCATGAAGAATAGGGCCTTGAGTTGCAGAGGTAGAGGATATCATGTTTGAAAAAAAGGTTAGTACAACTAGTAGATGATGCATCCAGTAGGTGATGCAGTCGTGTCCTAGTCTCCAAGTGGAAGGATTGTTGGGTAATGTGGAGACCCCCACCTACCGCTAACCTACCTTCTCACCTACCGCTCTCCTACCCCCACATACCACTCCTGTTTCTATAAATAACCTCTTTTGGCTTGTCATAAAAAGCCAAGCAAGGCCCAAGCCAAGTCCTCTAAGAGAGAAAAAGAGGAAGGGAGGGAATAAAATAGAGATTTTCTTGTAAACGTCGAGACGCTTGACGGTGTAATTTCTCAAAGAAATAAAATCCTCTGCAGCTCTGCGGATGTAAACAAATTTACCAAATCATGTAAATATGTGTGTCGCTCTAGTGTTTTTTTTTTTCGTGCAAATTTTCTCATTCCATTTTCACTTTATTGTCATCGTTTTTCATAATAGGCTAGCAAGAGTAGCAAAGACGAAGCACCGTACAAAACTGCTACAATCACAATGATTCCAAAAGCTCAAATAATGGAAGTCTAGAGGGAGGTTGCACAGGGTATGAATATTAGCCTTGACCGGGAGCAACACTTAAGTGCTTTATAGAGACCGAGATTTAGAAGAAGCGATCCAAGGGTTGTGTTTTCTATGCGATGATTAGTTTTTCTTAGGACACAGTTAAAAAGATTGAAAATTAGAAGTTCATATAGTGCACGACGAGGAGGTAAAGAATAAAGAAATTGAGATAGTTGTGGTGGAGAAATAACACTCACTTTTTTTTACATTGAGGACAAGAAGTTTGTTGGGTGCGGGGGAGTATTATTAAGCGAATGCTTAACCTAAGATCAATTTTATCTTTTGTACATCTAAGGGCAATTTAGCCTTTTATTATTGTTGTTGTTGGGTATAAATATGCTTACTATGTTTAGGGTTAGGTTTATGTGTGAAACTGACTCTTGTATCTTAGGTTTAGGGTTTGAGATAGATTTTCTACCTCTTAAATTGTAGGAATTGGGAGAGAGAGCCTACCTCTCGAATAGTAGGTGTTTATCTTTTGTATTCGCAAGAGTTATTAGTGTTGTATTGTTTTGATTTAGTGTTTGGGAAATAAAATTTTTGTTTGCTCTAATTTTTTTTTGGAGAAGCATGTGGAGATGTCAGATCTTATTAAATTGGTATTAGAGCTAGGTCTAGGAATCAAATCGTGGAGCATGAAGCCAAGGATTGGATCGCGACGTTCAAACGTAGTGCAAGAGCAACAATTCTGTTATATATTGATGGAATTGGTGACCAGAAAGCATCATTGATGACTGGGAAGTAATGCAACGTGACATGAAAATCTATCTTCCTCCTCCTCAGCTGGGCAATAAAGTCACACTTAGGACTTGCATGAGGAAATGTGATGGGAGCACATAGTGTGATTGAACAAGTGGGAAGCATCGACTAGTTCGCGATGTCCAATCCTTGCTATCAAAGGGAACAAACACACCTTTTTCCTCCTTCCACTGCATCTGTGTGATACATATATGATCAAAGCTTGCTGAAAAGGTAACATAGCAGAATACTTGAGTCTCTTGTTGTCCTGATCGAAAACAACAATTGGGATTGCAACAAAAAGGAGTTTTGTATCGAAGTTGCATATAGTAATTTGGATCACGGTGTTTGGTATTTTTGTGAAACTTTCAAGCACCAAACCACGTACATGAATTCAAGGATTTTGACATGCAGAGTTCTGCACATGTCAAAATCACGTACAAAAATTCCAAAGCTCGTGATTTTAACATAAAGGAGTTCTAAAACAGTAAATAGAGTAACAACAATCAAGAAAATACATAATTTGGAGAAGAAATTAGAGAAAGAGGTGAGTCAACTTAAATCTGAGTGAGAAGAAAGATTTGTTGCCATAGAGGATAAGTTTTCTTTGACGGAAGACCCAATGGAGGGTCGTTTTAAGAGGTTTTCTCCATGGAGAACTAAATATAGGATCAATTCTAGAGGCTTGAGAAGATAATAAAGAGATTCATTGAGATGCACTCTAAGACCTACTGGTGGCTCAATTTGCAAACTCTAATCAAAGGTTGACCGGAGAATTTGTGGCAAAATTGAAAGGGAAGGAGATCGAATGTGAGGAACATGAAAAGGAAGACATCTACCATCGCGAACTTCCTCTAGGACTCTGATTGGGGGGATTAGAGATTTCTAATGGAGGGTGTTGGGTTGCGATATGAAGGAGGGGTTATAAAAGGGGTTTGAAGGAGCAAAAAGAAGGAAGAGTAAAAATCAGAATGGGGTATGGCTATGATCGAAGAAGATAGTTTCACTCTAAATATATGGTGGAAACTGAGTTGGGTGTGTCAATAAAGAAGACACACATGGGTGAGTATATATGATAGAGCGGTACTTGACAGCGAATGGGGTGAAGGGGAAAGCTCAACATGGTTTCAGTTGAGAGAGGCTAGATACCCAATCCGTTCATGGGAAGAATTTAATAATTGTTTGTTGGAACATTTCCTAGCCATTCATGTAGGAGAACAACACAAACAATTCTATGTTTTGAATAAGGAGGAGACTATTATAAAATATAGGGAGATATTCGAGCTACTATCGCGACAGCTGAGGCAGATTTCTTTAGCAGGATTGTAGAGAATATCATAAAAGTCCTAAAGCCTAACATACGAGCAGAACTCCGACAATTGAGATGCGGGTATTGAAAGAGGCAATGGAGCTAGCCCGGATGGTGACATGAAGCAGATGGAGAAGACCGGTGGGAGCAGCACAGATGGAGTGTTGCACAAAACTGTTACAATCTCGATAATACCAAAAGATTAAATAGTGGAATCCAAAAGGAAACTGCACAAGACATGAATAATGGGACACACATGGGAGAGACACTGAGGCGCCTTCTAGAGACAAAGATGCAAGAGAAGCGAGCCAAAGGATTATGCTTTCGATAGGATGAGAAGTTTACCGCAGTACACTATTGTAAGGATTGAAAATTACAAGTTCTCATACTGCGAGACGAGGATGTCAAGGTTTAAGAAATAGAGACAACTGTGGTGGAGGAAGAACACTCGCTTTTTCTCACCTTGCGGACAACGTGTCTTTTGGGAAGTGGGAAGTATTGTTATGTCGGTGCCTAACTTAAGGGTATTTGTC
The DNA here is from genome assembly GCA_022702705.1 of Papilionanthe hookeriana x Papilionanthe teres. Classification (NCBI taxonomy): domain Eukaryota; kingdom Viridiplantae; phylum Streptophyta; class Magnoliopsida; order Asparagales; family Orchidaceae; genus Papilionanthe; species Papilionanthe hookeriana x Papilionanthe teres. The sequence continues at coordinate 143,543,218 of CM040422.1, read as the reverse complement.
TTCTATTATTGTTGTTGTTGGGTATAAATTGACTTATTATATTTAGGGTTAGTTTTATGCATAAGATTGAGTTTTGCATCATAGTATTAGAGTTTGGGAGATATTTCCTATCTCTCAAATTGTAGGAATTGGGAGAGATTGCATATCTCTTTCGAATTGTAGGTGTGTTTATCTATTGTATTCATGTGAATTATTAGTTTTCTATTATTTTTATTTGTTATTTGGGAAATTAAATCTATGTTTGCCTTGATTTTTTGACATCGGATTGTATTAGAATGCCGACTCAAGGAGACAAAATATGCATTGATGGATCTGGTAACAGCATGTCGATGAGAATGTTTTTGTAAGGAGACACGGATTTAAGGAGAGGAGTAGGAACCATATTGCAAAAAAGACTAACGGTGAGTATTGTCGTAAATCCAATGAAGAACTCGAAGCGGGATCAAACTAAGTCACAATCACACTATTGTGAACATATATGCAATAGTGCAGCAACATCAAGGGGTCCCAGAAAGATGTACAATTCAAGAGATGGGGATGGGTCATGCCCTAGTGGTTCATAATAACAAAAATGATATCTAGATCATTTATTTTTCTTTTTTTTCATATTTTAGATAATTGCATGGTGATTTTAGGTGTGAACAAAAGAAAAAGTAAAAAAATCTGATGTATGCACTCAAAACAAATTTATCTTAAAAAATGGCCACCACCGATGGATGGAGTATTAAATGAAGTTTTTTTTTAATCGTAAGAGAATGATTGTTTTGTTGAAGCGAAGTATTTAAAATTATAATTTATTTAATGATTTAATGTTTAATTAAGCGAAACACCGAGGAATGTCTCGCAATTGAAAAAAGGTATGCAATACATCCCAAAAGTTTCCAAAATATCAGTTAATGTTGTGTAAATTTCTCATTTTTAGTATTTATTTTGCTGATCTATTGCACGTTAATACTAAATTGGTTTTCCAAACTTCTTTGCATTTTTGCTTATCAACACTGTATGGATAAATGAAAAGAATAATGTGTAGCTATCATGTATAGATTATGGAGTTTATAAATAAGTTATGCAGTTTAATATATATTACTAATTTATAAGAATAGAAATTCTTATTCTGATCAACATTATATCATTCATCATCTTTGAATGCTTGATATTTGAAAGAGACTAAATATATCTTCATATCATTAATATGCATCCCTATGTATATTTGGAAAACCTTGTTTAAATACAGTTCTACATCATAACTTTAAATGTTGTTCATTAAAATTTTCAACGTAATATGTAAGAAACTTCAGTACTACTATTGAATAATGAAGTAGAAATGCTGGCTACCAGACAATAACATGAATATAAATCCATTAACACAAGAACAAAACAAAATCAACAATCAGCAAAAGAAAAAAGCTACTATAAGGTCTTCGCAAGCCTTTCCAATTGGATAAGATGGAAGCTTAAATGATCTAACTAATCAAAATCAATGTCCTCTTCAAAGTTCATCTGGCGTCATTGCAGCGCCCAAATCCCCTGTAGCTTTCGACACCTTCTCTTTCGCAGCCTCGTAAGCATGCTTAGCGCCAGTGCTCATGGACTCCTTTGCAGATTCATAGGCTTCAGTTGCCTTCTGCTTGGCCTCATCGTAAGCCTGGTCAGCCGCATCGCCTTCTCGTTTAGACGTCTTTTTAGCGCCGGCGTAGGCGTCGTCTTCTCTGCTGTGGAGTGTGTCTTGGGCTTCTCCGGCCGTAGACTTGATGTGTTGCTTAGCATCGCCAGCCTTGTTCGCTATTGTGTCCTTTGCGTGGAAAGCCCTTTCCGCCATGGCGTTTTGGGCTTCGGTTGTCTTCTCAGATGCATGGTTAGCTGTTCATGAAGATTTAAGTAGTTGATGCAAGCTAATGTTAGATTGTATAGAAATTTCGATATGATGATAAACTCATTCGATTTTCATGAAATTAATAGTCTTACATTGAATTTATTAATTTTTGTCCATTTTGTTGGGCTACAAAATGCATTGAATATTCGTACAAAGTCTTATCCATTTTCAAAACAAAAAATTGCTGTTCGTGCAATGATATAACATTTTTTCTTCGAAAAAAAATATAACACATCTCCTATGAAAATACATCCTTAAGCCACGGCACCAAGATTAATTCGATTTTGTTAAGCTTAACGAGGATTGTGTTAAACCATATATTAGTGTAAATAAATCCTTAATACGTAATTAATGAGCAACATTACAATTCGTTTAGCGATTATACATACCTGACCCGTAATCCACGACCTTATCTTTCGTCTTCACGGCGATCTCGCCGGAGTTGTTCAGAATATTCTTTGCCGGCGTCCTCGTGTTCTCATGCAGCCACCCCAAGCCCCTATCACAAACATTCAAAGTAGATTTAGATTTATGCCAATATTATTCTCCTAAGATCATAACCCAAAAAGCACAGTTCAGCTACTTTTGCAGCTTTCCATAAGCCCAATCGGCCCATGACTCTGGCGCCTTTCCGGCGTCTTGCGGCACCTCCGATACCTTCGCGTCAAAATTCTCTGCTGCGTCGCTTATCTTCCCGCTCGCCGGCGAAGCGAGTATGGCCAGCACAATGAAAAGACCGACTTGGTGGCCGGTGAAAAGCTGCGTTTTTGTTCTTGCTGCTGCCATTATTGTCCTCGCTATTGCGTTTTGGGTTCCGTATATCCCTGTGTTCAGAATTGGTTTGGTTTCTTTATGGCTGCAGGGACGACGTGGGGGTGGGTTATAGGAGAACGAGGAGAGTGGCACTGCACGTAATGGCTGGGAAACGGTGGCCCTGCCATGTGTGGAGTTTGGGAACACGTGGAGAAGGGAATGGCGTTTTGGCTGTGCTGCGGCGACGAATTCTTGTTTTAATGAAATAGTGGTAGCAAGAGTAATCTATACTTGGACTCTGATATGTCCCAGAAGAATGCATGCCGGATAAGAGTTTCTTAAATTATTTAATTAAAAATTTTAAAAAAATATTTTTTATAAATAAAATTAAAAAATATATATATTTTTTTTTTATTTTAATGTTTAACATTTTCATTTGATTTCTTTTCTAATAGACGAGCTTGAGCATTTAGTCAATAGTTCACCTGAGCTGATATTTCTCTTTAAAGACATCCTAGTTAATGTTGTTAATTTTTTTTTATATTATTCTTAATATTTTGTTTATTTAATATATATATACTGTGTCCTACATTTTAATAATATAAGTGTCCTGCATCAGGGTATCCATGTGTAACATAGCTTCCGAGCCACCTTATCAAGCTTAGGTTTTCATTTAAATATCCTAAATTTAAACTTTAATATATACCATATGCATGTCTATATAATTAAATTCCCTCAAATGTTACATAAAATAAACAAATAAGTTAATAAAAGAATAATAACCAAGTTGTTTTAACCTAGGTAGGTTTTATTTATTTATTTATTTTCTTTCTAATTTGGTTGTGAAGTTCCATAAATCCATATTCTTGATAGCCAATTTATTTATATTTATGAGAGCATAATTCCAATTCAATAAAAAACTTGAATTGCCTATAACACAAAACTAGCTCATCAACGGGACAAAATATTACATCCGGACTACGCACGTAGAGTTACGTGCAGAGCCTAATCCATGGGAGACGTGGAATCCCGCAATAACGCGCAATAATACATGAATAACACGAAGGAATATTTCTCGTGTTACTCCGCAGTTAGCGGTGTTTTAGGCAGAATAACACGGAGAATATTCCTCCGTGTTATTTCGTGTTATTCATGTGTTATTGTGGTAGTATTGTAACACCGGGAATATTCCCACGTGTTATTCCGCGTTATTCCCGTGTTATTTCGCGTAGTATTGATGTGTTATTGTGGTGGTGTTACAATACCACCACAATAACGTGGAATAACACGGGAATAACACGAAGGAATATTCCCCGTGTTATTTCGCATTATTCCCCGTATTAGTCAGCCAAAAACACCGCTAAGTGCGGAGTAACATGAGGAATATTCCTTTGTGTTATTCCCGTGTTATTCTACGTTATTGCGGGATTCCACGTGTCCCTCATGGATTGAGCTCCGCACGTGCGTAGTCCGGATGTAATATTTTGTCCATCAAAGGAACTGAGTTAAATGTTGCAAAGTCAACATCCCCATGTGAAGTTAAAACCCAATAATCAAGCTGAAACCCTCGATAATATAAATCATATCTCACTTCGTCAGGCATTAAGTGTGCTCGATTCCTTTGTTTTAAGCATATACATCCATATCTACCCTCATAAGGGTAAGATGAAAGTTGTGATACTGCAATCACGAATGTCTTGACACAGTTCAAGAACTTTTGCGTGATCCCTTTCTATCCAGATAAAGCTTATTGTACATCCATGATCTCGATGGACGAATATCTATGCGTACCTCCAAACCTGAGAATAATCAACACATAATAATGTGCATTCAATTGAATAAATTGTATTTAATTATTATGGTAAATCTACTGATGAAGTTGTAATAAAAGGTGATTAAATATGACAATAATCAACACATTTTAAAAGGAGTGAGCATTTTAGATAATTCCAACGACAACAACTGCTCGAAAATTCATTGATTTTACTTTTGGCTCGAATGAATAGCGAATCGAATTAAACAACCTTAGTTTGAGCCAGAAATTTTGGATCAAATATCTTCTGAGCCGACAACAATTAAGCTCAAAGTCAGAACAATAACAGCTTATTGAGGCTGTTAGGGTTGTCGAAGATCTTTAATTTGTCTTGAATTTTATCGAATTTTTTGATACAATATTTTCTATCAGCATAGCTACACCAAACCCTACACGAATTTTTTTCTTTCTCATTTATTTTCCAAATGGAAAGCCAATCCTAGATTTAAGCATTCTCATCCCCACAAACCTCATTCGCAATTGACTGCACACCTGAAAATATGTTCTTAAAGGAAATATTTCTTATGATGTAAGAGTGTTCACTTCATCCTCTAGTGCGAAGTCTACTTTCCATCGTCATAATGGAAATTCACTTCTAAAATCTAAATTGTCAGTTCCAAAATAAAAATTCACCTTAAAATATAATTTGCATTATCAAAGGAGAATTATGGCAATAGAAATTAGATTTTGATGTGGATTTTTGTCTTGGAACTGACAAATTCGATTTCGTAGTGAATTTCAGTTATAACAATAGAAATTTGACTTTACGAAGGAAGAAACAATAAATTCTTGTTACATCATATGAAAAATCTGTGCAACCAATCACACAAGGATTGTGGAGAGGAGAATGCTTAGTTTATTATTGGCTTTACAGCTGGACACAAAATAAGAAATAAATTTGTCTGTGATGGGGTTGGAGTACCTATAATTGTACACAACATTAGAAATAAACGTCTTAATGGATTTAATGATCTTCGACATACCTAACATCAATTTGATATTAAATGAATTGAGTTTGATCCGCTCAGAGGTCAGTTTGAAGGAAATTAGATTTAAAGTTAATTTTCGAGCGATTGTCGTTGTTTGTTTATTAAATCCGAATTTACTAAATCAACTTATTAGTTTGCTTTAACGGATTTATGCCACAAGCTTCAACCTCTCTAAATCTCATAAGTTCTTCTTTCTACTTCTTTTGGTAAATCCCGAATTTAGGGCAAAACGGACCCAAAACGGGATTTAAGAACTTGTACGATTTATAGATGCATTTTTTGTCATTTGTCAAGATTTAGCTTAAATCCTGCATAAATCCCGTACCAAACAACCCCTAATTAAACTCTTTTTTTAGGGGATGTTTAGTTGCAAGTAGTATTTAGTTTGAATAGGATTCGGTAAATCTAGTAAATTCTGTAAAGCCAGATTTATGAAATCTTGAAGAGTTTGAATCCTAAAATTGGTTTGATATATCTATAAGTAAATCCGGAGAAAGTGTTTGGTGACTTTAATAGGATTTACTAAATTCCAGTTTCTCTATAACAACAATAACATCAAACCTTTATCCCACTAAGTGGGTCCGACTATATTAATCCTTTTTCTCCATTGCGTCCTATTAAGAGTCATATTTTCATTTAATTCTAATACATTAAGATCATTTTTAATACAATATGCCCAAGTCTTTGTAGGTGGTCTACCTCTGCCTTTCTTAATATAAGTCGAATTTAAAACATCTACTCTCCTAATTGATTCATTGGATGGTCAACGTTTAATATGACCAAACTATCGAAAACTATCCTATCTAATTTTATTCGCCACAAGAGCTACACCAGCTCTACTACGGATATACACATTTCGCATTTTGTCTCTACGTGTAAAGCCACTCATCTACCTAAGCATTCTCATCTTGACATCACTTAACTTAATTTTAATCTTCTCTTTTAAAGGCCAACATTCCGCGCCATAGAGCATTGCAAGTCTTACAACCAACAACAATCTTTATCCCACTAAGCGGGGTCAACTACTTGAATCTTTTTTCCTCATTACGTCCTATTGAGTTTTATATTTTCATTTAATTCTAATAAATTAAGATCATTTTTATACAATATGGCCAAGTCTTTATAGGTCTACCTCTGCCTTTCTTAACATGAATCGAATCTAAAGCATCTAATTTCATAACTGAATCATCTGATGGTTAACATTTAATGTGACCGAGCCATCTAAGGCAACCCTCTCTAATTTTGTCCACCACAGGAGCTACACTAACCCTTTCACGGATATATTCATTTCACATTTTTTCTCTAAATGTAAAGCCACTCATCCACCTAAGCATTCTCTTCTCGCCAACACTTAAATTAATTTTATGGTTCTTTTTTAAAGGCCAACATTCTATGTCATAGAGCATTGCAAGTCTCACCACCATCTTATAAAAATTTTCTTTCAATCTAAGCGAAACTTTTCTATCACAAAAAAGACCAGAAGCATTCCTCAACTTCAACCAACCAAATTGAATTCTGCTAATAACATCCTCTTCTACGTTACCATCACCTAGAACACTAGACCCATGATATCTAAAGCTTTCACTCATTAGATATACCCAAAAGAAGAATATCAACTGGAAAAAAGCATAAACCTAGGTACATTCTCATGTAAATCTTCAATAAGAGCATCCAACAATACCTTTAAGCATCGAATCCGGTGAGTCGCCGGAGATGGGGTCACCGAGGTGCTGGAGCCATTGGGAGAAGAGAGGGGAGATTTAGAGAATGATGGAGAGGGAGAGACCGAAAGAGATCAGAGGATTAGAGCAAGTTCGAGGGTGTAGCAAATTTTGATAGCATAAAGGATTCTTTCTAAAGTCGTACAAATAGCTTCAAATCCGTCGGTTATTAACATTAATACCGATGACATTAATTGCCGGTTACTAAAAAAGCTTGTCGGTTAAAGCTCTACCAAATGGCGGATTCATAAATAACCGTCGACATATAGTCGTCAGTTATTATGTGTTTATAACCGATGGTGCAATGCATTGATTATAATAAAAATTATCGATAAAATAATCTATTGTTCATAAGTGATGGTATATCTTGTTGTTATGTCGTGAGAAATAACTCAAAACATAAGTCGTCGTAAGACTGTCGAAAAATAGGACAGCTTTACCGATGAAAATTTAAACTGTCAGTTATAGCGTCATTTCTTGTAGTGTTACTAAGTCATACAAAAAACTAATCTTTACTTAAGCCATTAAAACCCTCATTATGAAATTCGTTTGAAGTTTTTGACTAGTAGTCGATTATAAGTCATACTCATTTACTGCACAACCAGATTCATAATGTTTACTCGACGCACTGGTATGAAATCATATTATCTTGCCAACTTGGAATGTCAATCTTTATCCTTACTATGAATAAGAATTTATGACATTTATCTTTATCACTCTTTCCTTGTCAATGATCATTAACTAATGTTCATTAGTTAGTGAAATTTGTTACCAATTTTTTTGGCCCTCGATCTCACCTCATATTAAATGGATGGCGAGCTGACTTCCCACACCACCTAACTTTAGTTATCTCATTGATTAACACTAACACTTGATAATGATTGATGTCTGATGTTATCAACTTCTAATGTATAATGCTTATCTTCTTGGTTGTTTATTTTTTTCATATCAAAAGGATGATAAAGCTGATTGTCCATCACCATAAAAATTTTATTATTATCAATTGATTATCGTGTGACATTAAACATCAATTGATATCATTTAATCACTAAATTTAGATATTCATCTTTCCGTTCATCACATTTTATCAATTATTAGGATAAAAATCATATTAATTGTTCACCATTATTTGAATTATAATGGTCTCGCTTTCTAGTTGCTTGATGTGTTTTTGATGATTATCATCTAACATTTTCCAAATAATATTGACCACCAACACTTATCATGTCAGTCACTACGTGCACGGGTATATGAAAAGAGTGATTAATTCTAACATTTGCCAAAAAATATTGACCACCAACACTTATCACGTTACTCCACACATCGTCTTTTGACTTCTGCCATTCATTATCATTGATTATCTAATATTTGATGTTTATCAGTTTGGTCGTTCGATCTGCACTCGGAAGAAAGATGATGATGTATAGTTGTTGTTATTTAAATTTTGGCATTTCTTATCAATCATTATTGTAATTTATCAATCCTCATTATTTGGCATGTGTATGTGTGGCACTCAATTTGTATTGATTGCCCGTCTCTTCCTCTATCAAGAGGTTGGACTAAGTTAGCTAATCACGATCACCCAAATTTTAATGTAGATCATGAAATATTATTAATTTGATACCCACTCACCAAATGTGAACTCTAACATCTAAAAACTCTTCTCAATATAACCATTGAAGGCATCTCCCATGGCTTAAGATTCTTACTATGTGTTGATATATTTTCTAATTATAAGAAAAGGTAGTCTTTATAACTCTTGAAACACATTAGTGGAATTATTTAATTAGATAAGGATACGGCCCTCTCAAACAACTCAATACGCAACATTTATATAATCTATATTTAACCCATGCATAGAATTCAACCTAACAACCTTTAAAATTTGAATGTTTCTCAGCATATTTTCCTGAATATTTGCTTCTCCTTCACCGAGAAATAATCAACTAATGCCACTGATACATGCTCATAAAAAGTGACTCGTAGTATCAGCTGCGGGCTCTGTAATGCTCATCAATCAGGCATCATGAGGGTGATTTGGTTCTGTCTACCCATCTATCCAATTTCTGGCACATAATAAATGGGAATACATGGGTACAATGTAATCCAAACAGGCATAGATTTAGGTGTGTTCAATTAAGTCCCTGTCCATAGATATTTAATATTAAGTTCGTTAAATAATTTATATTTGGCTCCTTCATTAATCCATAAAGTTAATTATGAAGATTGTATTTGGATATATATTATATTAAGTGCAAAAAAATGATTAATCAAAAAATGATTTACAGAAAATGACACAGAGAAAAATAAGGAAGCCGCAGATGAAAACAACGCTTTCCGGCCAAAACCGAGCAGCGTTTACTTAGGCTTAACGATAAAGCTTCTGTCAAGTCCATTTATTAACTCTTCTCTTACAGTAATGAAATCCTAAACATCATCAATCCACTACAGCCATTATATATTAACAAATTCTGCGCTATTTCACATTCTGGGTCTCCATCGCCAGTCGCTTCAAAGCATTCATCTCCACCTACAATCCCCTCTATCTTAAGTTAGAAACAAATTAAATTCTCTCTGTAGACTTCTACACTATATAAAGAGGTCCTAGGCTTTCAGGATCCATCTCTGAGCTATTCAGCCCATTATTTGTGTGGCTAATCAAATAGACTTCAAATTGTTCAAGCCATGGCTTCACCAGGCTGTCGACTGTGGTGCCATGAATCACCATTCGGACTCTTCCTCGCCTGCTTCCTTGGATTGCTTTTATCATTTCCCTTCACTACTGAAGCTGCCCTGAAGAGATACCAGTTTGATGTGAGTAGCTATACATTATGCATGCATGAAACTGCTTAAACAATGCTGTGTGACGCTACTTAATTTTCTTGAAAAATAAAGTTCGGCTCAAGTTGATGTACTTTGATAAATTTAGCTCATGACACATCATATTTCCCCTCGAATTGGAAAACAACCAACTTTTTTAAACATATAATTTCGTTTTCCCTCAACAAATATACTGCTTGTGAGAAAAGTATCACCGGTACCAAATTCCAAAACGGGTGCGAAGAAGCAGGTAAAGATATAGTTACAATATCTTGTATTATAATTTAGCTAAAGATTTGTTTTTTTCACTTTCTTATGGACAGATTGTGGTGAAGAACGTCAGTAGACTGTGCCATGCAAAGCCAATCGTGACGGTTAACGGGAGGTACCCAGGCCCAACCATATACGCTCGAGATGGTGATCGTCTCATCATCAATGTCACTAACCACGCACAATACAACATGTCCATCCACTGGTACGTGTTTTATGCAGCGGGCTACAAATTAACCAGCTACTAGCTATTACATTTACATTATTGATTAATTGATGTAGGCATGGGCTGAAGCAATTCAGAAATGGGTGGGCCGATGGACCAGCGTACATAACACAGTGTCCAATCCAGAGCGGCAGCGCGTACGCCTACGACTTCAATATTACGGGACAGCAGGGTACATTATGGTGGCATGCTCATATTTTGTGGCTTAGGGCTACTGTCTATGGTGCCATTGTCATCATGCCCAAGGTGGGCGTTCCCTTCCCCTTCCCCCTGCCAGATGAAGAAGCTGAAATAATCCTAGGTACGTGCAAGTATACGTCGTGAGTATCTTTTATTGGTACAAATTATATCTTTGAAAATAATGTTTGGGTTTCATACGAGGATTTGATTTGGAAGTTTTAGACCTTGAGTTTTAAGTTTTGTTTGTTTGCAACATACATATGGGTTAAAATTAGGTTTGCTCGACTAATGATTTGCTACACGTGCGCAAATGGGTGACCATTTTTTAAAAATTATTTTCGTATTTCCTATACCTTTATTGTGGCTCCGAACCACATATGTAAATCTTACTAAATGTGATTTCATTTTTTCTAATCTTACAAAATTTTATAGATTTTAAATATTTAGAAAGCAACTTCATTGTTTATGATTTAAGTAAAAGAGTTGTTAGTATAAATATTTCAATTATTGCTACAAATATTTTTTAGTTTATTTTTTACCTTCAAAATACTTATAAGTATTTGTACTTCTTCAAAATTATAAATGAAAAATAAATTATTGAAATATATTATTCAAATTTTGATATGTCAGTGTCCTAATTTTCTTTTAGGACTTATGTATGAATAATTTGCAACACGGTTGAGCTTGTCATAGTGTCATAATTTTAAAAATATCCTAATAAACAATGTGTGGACTGAGAAGGACAAATTTTCACACATTACATGTAGATCTAGCACTCTTTGATGGAGTGAAAAAAAATATATATATATTATATGTAGCTGATCGTACGTCCATACGACTATCTGAATGGAGCCACACCGTTGGATAATTTCTTGTTCGGTGGAATTTGAATGTAGAGTATTGCTAAAGTTTCAATATTGAAAATGAAATGAAATGAAACAAAATAAAAAAAATTCACTTGAATATCAAAACTAGTCCATCTTAATTCAGTGGTGCGAGTCTTGAGTCCTTTTATAAAAGTCTTAAGTTCGCCTATGCCTGCAAGTGTTCATATGACAGTTTAAAAAAATAGCGTACCGCTCAAAAGAAATTTGACCGTCGGAAGCTTGAATACAGGGGAATGGTGGAACTCTGATGTCGAGGAGATAGTCAAGCAGGGCAACAAGCTCGGGCTGCCTCCCACCATGTCGGACGCCCACACTATCAACGGCAAGCCAGGCCCTCTATTCCCTTGTTCCGACAAACGTAATCTCCATCCTCTCATCTGCGCTAAAATACAATAATATTCTCGTATCCTAATCTCTATCACTTCACTCAAACCTCATCAGACACCTACGTCATCGAAGTCCAATGGGGAAAAACCTACTTACTCCGCATCATCAACGCCGCACTCAACGACGAGCTCTTCTTCTCTATCGCCGGCCATAACATGACCGTCGTCGAAATCGACGCCGTCTACATCAAACCATTCACCACAGCCTCCCTCCTCATCGCCCCAGGTCAAACCACCAACGTCCTCCTCCGCGCAAATAGCACCTCCGGTCGCTACTTCATTGCCACCCGCCCCTTTAACGACGCCCCTATCCCCGTAGATAACAGAACCGCCACCGCTATTCTACAATACAAAGGTATTCCAACCACCGTTCTGCCGCTCCTCCCTGTTCTACCCGCACCCAATGACTCCGCATTTGCTGAAACATACAACGCCAAGCTGCGGAGCTTGAACTCAGGAAATGTGCCTCTTGCCGTTGACCGGCATCTATTCTACACCATCGGGCTGGGCAACAACCCGTGCCCGAGCTGCCTGAAGGGGACGCGGCTCGCGGCGTCGCTGAACAATATCAGTTTTGTGATGCCAAAGATAGGGTTGCTTCAGGCTCATTACTTCAATGTGAGCGGGGTTTTCCGGCTGGATTTTCCGGATAGGCCACCAAAACCGTTTAATTACACAGGCGCACCGCTGAATGCGAATCTTGGGACGTTGCTGGGCACGAGACTGAGCAGGGTGTCGTTTAACTCCACGGTAGAGCTGGTGCTTCAGGACACAAGCCTTTTGACTGTTGAGTCTCATCCTTTTCATCTTCATGGCTACAATTTCTTTGTTGTGGGAAGGGGGACTGGAAATTTCGACCAAGCGAAGGATCCGGCGAAGTTTAACTTGGTGGATCCGCCAGAGAGAAATACAGTTGGAGTACCAACGGGCGGGTGGACGGCCATAAGGTTCAGAGCAGATAATCCAGGTGATTAAAAGTTGGACATTCCAGGCACTCTGTAAGGTTACTATATTTGATTACTTGATTGATTAATTAATGCTGCAGGAGTTTGGTTCATGCATTGCCATCTGGAGCTTCACACAATGTGGGGATTGAAGATGGCTTTTGTGGTAGAGAATGGGAACGGTCCGGAAGAATCTATCTTGCCGCCTCCTAAAGATCTACCACCCTGCTAACCTTCTTCAACAATGTCGCCCGCTGCGCCGTATTTTGTTCTCTTGCGATTTGTTCGAGGCTTTGAAAGGAGAAGCCTGTGTGTGAATAAGTTGGCCAAAAGACTATGTTGGGCCAATGAATTTGTACTTCTCTCTATCGTTTTCGACAGGGATTCATGTAACGGTTCAAGTTAATGCTATCACTTATTTCGTATCTTACTCTATGCTATTGAGATTTTCCTGTTTCAATCTCCCCAATCGGTAGTCACTAGTCACCCGACATCTGCGAGTCTCATGAACATTTCTAGAGAGGGCGCACTTGAAATAATAAATAAATGATTTAACTGGAGACTAGAATATTTAAGATCTTAAATAGACGTGATAATAAATAAGGATAATGAGTGATTATTTATTAATATTAAAATTTATTGACATTTTAAACTTTTTTTTTATTTATTAAAATTTAAGTGTATGTGTGCTCTATTCAGTTCATTGCTAATTTATTTTCTAGTAGGCCACCGATGATAATTTAGTATTGATAAAATTTTATTATTAATTGTCGATAACATATTTTTTTTTATTAACTCAAATGTACATAGTTCAAAATTTCAACCATCTATATTACCATTTTTCCGGAAATGTTGAGTGTTGAAACACAATTCGAGAAAAAATTACATTTTAATTTCCCTCTATTATGAATAATTTTTAATACATTTATTAACTAAATTAGAAGATAATTATTATTATTATTAACGTTTCAAAAAACTATCATGTTTGATAACATTAAATAATTAATTGTAGTTATTAATTTCAATTATTAACTTAATGTAATTAATAGCACTCCCATTTTTAACTTTCCCTTAATGCCAATGCTAATGAGGAGAAAATATTACTTCCGAGTAGCATGTCCTGACAGCCCTTCACTGACTACCACGTCGCCCGTCCAGACAAAAAAATTTTGGCGAAGGAGAGGATGAACTTAAGAAAGAAGATGATCATAAAAATTAAGTGAAGGGCCTTAAAAGATTGAAGATCCGATTACTCTTAGGATTGCACAATACAAATATTGTAAGTGGCGTGGCATGACTGATCGTAAATCAGTTAAAACTTGCAACCGAATGTAAGGAAACTATTTTTAAATATATATATATATATATATATATATATATATATATATATATATATTATAAAAGAAGCACAATGGCTCAATTTTATTGCTCACAAAAAATAAAGTACAAAACCGGGAAGAAGGTCCCAACGCACGCACCCTACGGAAAACACGAAAAAAAGAAAAAAATTGGGTCCTTCTTCCAAAAAAAGAAAAATACAACTCACCCGACCTGGACCGACACACACCGCAATAAGAACCAACAAAAACTAAGTATCTAAAGCAAACACAGAGTTTAAAAACGTAGGTACAAACTCGAGACAATGAGCTTCAATAGATTTGCACCAAGCCTAAGCAATCCAATCAAGAAGAAAGTTCCCTTCACGTCGAGTATGATTCCAAATCACATTTAATCCTACCGAAAGAGCCTTAATCTTTTTAATCCGTAATAAAACACTCCAATGACAGATTATGTTTAAAGAACAAATATCAAACATAGTTAAAGAATCGGCTTCAAAAATAATATTCACCCACTTCTTATGCTTAGCAATTAAAAGTCCAAAAAGAATAATTTCGACCAACGAATTAAAGGCGTCGAAGTAACAATAGGAGCAACGAAACCAAGCTAAAATCGATCCATTCCAATCACGCAAACCCCACCAATACCAACTTTAGTAAAATTCCAAGAAGCATCAGTATTAATTTTCAAAAAGGCACAAAAGGTTTATTCCAATGAATACTAGATCCAGCAAGATTAACAAGATTTATAGCAACCGGAGATTAGAAATCAAAGCACCAATGTATCTGTTATTATTAGATTTAAAACCCACTATAGAAACACATTTCGAAATGTAAGAAATAATTTGCCCAGCAACTTTAAAGGAAGTAGCAGTATTCCCTTCATATATACAACTATTACGGTTCATCCAGATGAACCACACAGTAATAGAAGGGATACTACTAAAAAACATATGCCCCAAACAATTCCAATCCCGAAACATCTCAATAATGGAATTATAACCATGAAAAGAAATAGTTCTACCGCACAAAGTAAAAATTCTCTTCCAAATATCGCAAAGAAAACCGCAATTAATAAAAGTATGTAAAATAGATTCCTCGTCATTCTTACAAAAATAGCATTTAGAAACAATCCTTAAACCCTTGAGCTTAAGTAAGTCATCAATAGGAATGCAGTTATGTAAAAGTCTTCAAGTAAAAAAAGATATAGGAGGCTTCAACCATTTATTCCAAAGCCAAGATAGATCATAGCCAAGTAAGTGAAAGAATTAATAAGTAGCAAAGGTTTTAGTAATGTAATCCCCAATTCTAGTCTTCGACCTTAGGAATATCTCTTCTGGAATTATCCACAGGGATGTTAGCAATGAAAAAGACATCCCTATACTCAATTACAGAGCCTAATTTAGCAAGATTCCATTGAGTATTATCCCAGAAATCATTAACAGTAATGTTAATATGTTGAGGGCCAGCATAGCAACTAGCAAGGGGCCCAAAAGAAGTCCAGTCATCATACCAGAAAGACAACTTACTAATACCAACATCCTAAAGAAATAAACTTCTCAACCAAATGAGAAACCTTAAGCATTTCTTTCCAAATGTAAGAGTCATTAGAAGCAGCAGTAATAGATAAAGGATGATGATTAGCACAATACTTAGAGAAGAGAAGATTAGCCCAAATAGAGTTATTATCTCTAAAGTGAACACAAAGCCTCATATAATTATATTTAATAGAGTCAAAAATACTTCTAAAACCCAGGCCCCCATTAGAAATGGGCTTGCACAACTTCTCCCAACACTTCCAGTGTAACCCTTTTTTTCTGCAACCATCCCATAAAAAACTATTGAATAAGACCTCAATCTTTCTAATAATAGCCTTGGGGACATTCATCACTTGAATAATATAAAGAGGCATGGAAGTAAGAATACTCTTCAAAAGAGTAATACGCCCCCCAAAGGAAAGAAATTTGTTCTCCCAAGAATGAATTTTCATTCTAATTCTATCAACCAGATTATTAAACAAAGCAATTCTCTTTGGTTCTTTGTCTAAAACAAAACCAAGATAGTTAATGGGTAAAACGACCAAATGACAAGAAGTATACTCAGCAATCCACTTTAACTTCATATTGTCGATATGCTTAGAACCATAAAAGGAGCATTTAGCATAATTAAAAAACATACCAGAAGAATTTTGTAAATGATTAATGAGCCTCCAAATCTTCTTAATAGATCTCTTATTAGAATTAGTAAAAATAATAAGATCATCGAGCATAAGATAGATGAGAAATACTGATACAACCTTTATGCACAAAATTAAGAGAAGGATTGTCCCCATATAATTTATTAATGCACTTGGAGAAATAATCCATAGCAAGTATAAACAAATAAGGAGAAAGAAGGTCACCTTGCTTGATACCTTTAGAAGACATGAAATGTCCAGCAGAATTACCATTAATGATAACAGAATAATAATTATTACTAAGAATTCTGTAAATTAAATTACGTAATTCTCGATTGAACCCATGAGCATTTAACACATGGATAATAAACTCCCATCTAATAGAATCAAATGCTTTTTGAATATCCATCTTAAAAATAATGTTCCCATCTCTTTTACTCCTATCAAGGTCAAAAAGCAACTCTTGAACAAGTAAGAGCATGATCAATAATAGTATCCGCCTTTAATAAAGGCAATCGATTTAAAGAAATTAACTTACCTAAGACATCCCGAATTCTATTCACAACAATCTTAGAGATAAGCTTAGATATAACAAGTATTAATACTAATAGGTCTAAAAGACTTCCAAGAATTAATACTATGTTCTTTAGGAATAAGAACAATATTGGAACATTTAAAAAATTTTGGTAATTCAATACCTTTAAAAAAATCCCGAATAAAGCACCAATAACATCATTTTTAATAATATCCCAAGCAATGCTTATAAAACTCAACGATAAATCCATCGAGTCCAAGAGACTCTTACCATTATCCATACTCGTCCAAAGTAGATTTAATTTCGAAGGGTCGAGAATATAAGTAAAATTAACATTCTTAACATTAACATCGTAGGGAAAAACAACACGATTAATCATCTCAAGAGCACTATTATCAGAAGAGAATAAGTGAGTAAAAAAACCAATGCCATCATTAAAAATATCATCTTGATTAGTAAGAACATAACCATTGTCATTCTTAATAGAAGATATAAAATTCATATTTCTTCTATTCTTAATGCAAGCATGAAAATAAGAGGTATTCCTATCCCCATTAATAAAATTAGACTTGCAAGCTTTTTGAGCATAAAAGCTATCTTCAATATTAATGGCATAAGTAAGGTCCTTTTGAGCTTGAGTAAAAAGATCAAAAGAGATAACATTAGTGCTGGAACAAGATTTCTAAATCATGGACTCTAGTCTCGACCTCATCAACCAACCTCGTTAATATTGCCAAAAACATTCCAATTCCAAAGCATCTTAATTGTTTAGCAAGATGTTTATGAAGATACCATAACTTCTGGCCATGATTAAGATGAGTGTAATTATAAACAGAGTTATTACAAGTCTAGTTAGACTTAATAAACTCCAAAAAATTAGGATGATTAACCTAAGCATTCAAAAAACTAAAGTGAAAACAACTTTTTTTATGAGTACTATTGAAAACTTTAATTAAGATAGGAGTGTGGTCAGAAGCATTAAAGACTAAATGCAAAATCTCAAAACTCCTAAACTTATTATACCAGCTAGCATTAGCCAAGAATCTATCAAGCCTCTCAAAAACATTACCTCTGTGCCAAGTAAAAGCACTACCCGTATACCCTAAGTCAAAAAGCTCAGCATCAAGGATAACATAATTGAAGTTAGAAATAAGATTAACATTAGGATAAACACCTCCTTTTTTCTCATCAACAGAAGAAATCATATTAAAGTCACCCCCAACAAGCCAAGGGTCCGACATAGGACTAATAGACCTAATAAGATTCCATAAACAGATCCTATCTTGCTTAGTGCAACCAGCATAAACAATAGAAAAATGAAAAGAAATGCCAAAATAAGAGATAAAAACATGCAGTAACTGAGCATGATTAATAATCACATCAACAGTGATAAAATCTCTCCATAAGAACCAAATCTTATTATTAATATTGGCCATAAACTGAAAATTACCAATTTTTTGAACATATTTAGAATTATTTATAGGATTAACTAAGGGTTCAAGAATACCAAAAAAATTCAAATGATTTTTCCCGATAAGACTCCTTAGCTCTATTAGAGGCATCACTTTTAGCAACACCTCTAATATTCCATATCATAGTGCTATAATTCATCATCAGTGTCTTTTCTACTCCTAGTTACCCTAGAAGTAGAAGTTACCTCATTGGAATCAGTCTTACCATTCATGTGCTCCTGCATAGCATCAGGATTTATGTAACTTAACTCTCGGCTACCCTTGAATTTTCTCCTCCTTGAGGATTTCTGGATCATCCATTCATCTTCAGGTTCAGGCCTGCTAAAAACATTAAGTTCTGCATTCATATTATCAGTAATAATATTCCCAATGGGTTGTTTCTCCACAAGGTTAGTATGCATCCGCATATTATCTATAGCTCGTCCAACAATAGGATCAACAAATAATATAGATTGAGTGCCGATAGTATGACCATCTTTGATTACATTAATATCATTTAAAGCAACAGATTCCTGGATAATATCTTTGTTCACATCATCAGGAGATGAATCTTTAAAAGTGGAAACTAAAATATTCTCATCTTGTGGTAAATCTTTACCAAAAGATTGACCTACAGTATCGACATTATCAAGAATTATAACATTAGATTCTTCAAAATTCCTAACAGATATGTTATTCAATTCCAGATCAAGAGTAGGTTGCATATTTCTTTCCTTATGAGAACTTTCCGCATTAATAATAGGATTTTTTGAAATTTTGTTTTTCAAATGGGGATGGGCAATATAGCAATTATTAAAAGTGTGTCCAAACATACGACATTTATTACAGTAGGGTGGAATGTATTCCATCTCTACTCGTTTGCCAATAACCCGAGCCCGAATCTTCTAACCACTACGAATCGCGTAAAGGAGCAATCACATCTCTCTCAATAAGAATTCGGCAATCAAGGCCTATTATAATTAACGTAAGCCAAGTCTACCTTCATAGGAGTACCAAAAATCTTACCAAGAGAGTAAAGAACTTTCTTATTAAAGAACTCGCAATTTTAACCCGGGAAAACGAAACCATATAGGAACTATAGTGGCTCTTCTTTGGGGTTAAAATCCACCGTCCACTTAAGAATCTTCATATACACCTTTTCTATTTGAATAACTTTTTTAGAAAATAGTTGTGTATAATCCGATTCATTCTCCAGGTTTAATCATTAAATTCCTACCATCGATAAGCCCAACATTCCATTTACCTAGTAACTCGAGATCGACAAAATACCTTCCGATAACCTCCATTCTGGATGCGCATAAGTAAACTTACCGATTAAAGTATATTTAAGAGGCTCGCGAGTATTACAAGTATCCTCTTCATTAAAGATTAAAGCCGGCTTTCCGTTTTTCTTTGAAGCTTTCTTTAACAATCCATCAGAACCTTCGTCACCAAACTGGTCTCTGAAGGTTAAAGGAAACAAACAAAGATTAGGGGAAGAAGATGTGTTTGGGTCAAGATTACCCTTAAGAGCTTCTGCAAAAGAAGGTCGATTGAGAAGATCGGCCATCAAGGAAGCATAAGACTTCAGATCTAAAGAAGATCAGACGAAAAAGAAAGAAGAACAACAGAGAAAATCCAGATCAACAAGACCGACGAGCGAAGCGAGAAAACCCTAGGGACACGTCAAGAACCCTTTCCGTTCCTATCGCCCCTCATCGCCTCTAAAGTTATATATATATATATATATATATATATATATATATATATATATATATATATATATATATATATATATATATATATAATTTTAACTAATTGTTTGCTTCTATAATATCTTAAATTGTCCCTACAATCTTTCCTAAACTTTCTCCTGAAAAATGAAAAAAATTCATCCACATGATATTATTATAAGGGTTTAAATAAATTTAACGCTATCCCTGTTTTATTTCTACAATTTTTACAACAAATGTGCTTGTAGTCATTTTACTTGTATGAACGGAATAAAATTTATTAACGACTTTTCAATTATATTGTTTAATAATTTTAAAGTAGCTCAGTAATATTTATAATTCACTTCACTACTTGTGATGCAGCACTTGATGGATTGCACAAGCAGAGAACAACCGGGAGGAAGAAGAGACAACCGGGAGGAAGAAGAGAAGGGAATTTCGGTAATTCAGAAAGGAAGAATAACATATCTGTCGTATACTCCATACACCACTCTCTTAAATTTCATCCGGAGTCTAATGAGCACTTACCATGTGGTAATTAGGTTTCACTGTAATACACTGGTTGAGTAGTTTTTTTAGACACCGGACCATTCTTAACAAGTAATTAAAAAATAACTAAAGGAGTAGGCAAATAAAGAAAATAAAAAACAATAACAATAAAACTATATATAAGGCAAATAGTTGCTCAACCCAATTCTGGAAAAGATGCTCTCCCAGCCGGGAACTTCAGCACATGATAACTGCATCAAATTGTTTGTTAAAACTTGTGAAATTCTTCTTTAATATATGAAGTCAAGTATTTGTTTAAAATTTTCACCTATTTATTAGTTTGTTCAACATTTATTTGATTAATTTAGATAATTAAATATTATTTTAGAATTATATATATATATATAAATTTTGGCAAGATTTCAAGTAGAATGTGAGCTTATAACATGATCAAATAAAATCAATTTCATTTCTCGGCTTGGCTTCATTACTCTACAGGGGTGTTTGGTACCACAGCTTTAATAGGATTTGGGTTAAATTCAGTCAAACATTAAAAAAAATAAAAATAAAATCCAACATTCTGTCTCTTTTACTCGGTAAATCTGATTGCACATCCACAGCCTTGAATTTGATAAATTCAAAGTTACCGTTCCTATTCTGACCTCGCTGTGTGGTGTCCAACAAATTCCGACTCCGATTACAACTGCATCACAAGCATCGCAAAACGTAAGCTAAGCAATGAAGGCGAGCCTCTCAGTTGGTTTTCCCGTCTTCCAAGTTCCAACCTATTTTAACCACAGTCCTCCTCCTCGTCGCAGGTAGAAGCCAACAACCTTGAACTCTTCCGTTTCTTCCTTTGTGCTCTTGCTTGGTGTCAAGGAACCATCTCCGCAATTGCAGTGCATCGTTTATCCGCAGATTAACCGGAAATGTTATCGCTTCTGTGAACCAGAAAAAAGATGCCTCTTTTGGAGTTAAAGTTGCCGAAGGCCATGGTTCGCTCCCCAAAGTCTGTTTGAGCTCGGCTAATGGGAGGTGTGTGTGTTTGTGCGCTTTTCCCTTTCTTGCTGTTGGGTTTTGTGCTGAAATTCGGTTGCTTTTAGTAATTGCCATATAATGTCTGAAATTGTTTATTTTCTGCTCAGGTTTTCCATGTTTTTGAAATGCTTTTTTTTGGGATATTTATTGGTGCAATAAAGCTGAAAATAAGTTTTTGTTTGGTGCAGCGAGGCTGAAATATACTTGTTTGGAGCATGTCTTACCTCATGGAAGCCTGAGAATGGCAAAGACCTCCTCTTTGTTCGGCCAGATGCAGTCTTCAATGGGCAGAAACCGATTAGGTTGTCAATTACTTGCATTTCATGCTCTCCGCCTGATTCTGTTGTTCCCTTGACTGTTGCTACTAAAATTTGAAATGTCGGTGTGTTCAATATTGTTCATCATTCTGCACACATGAAAGAATACTTTAGCTGATATGATTGTTTCCTAGAGCAGTGGAGGAATACCACATTGTTTCCCACAGTTTGGACCTGGTCCTATGCAGCAGGTATGCCTCTCTTATAAGAAACTTTCTGCTACTAAGAATTATATGCCCTTGGTTATGTATTGGTAACGAGGATCCTAAGGGTCCTATCTTTATTTCAGTAGTCTGACACTTATGCGAGCACTTTTTTTTTCCTAGCTTAATTTGATTGCAAAAGAACCATCAACTTGTTGTCTGACGACCATCTAAATGTTGATAAATGTTAAAAGTATATTTAAAAGCCATGCTTTCATCTCACTTAGTACTGTGTATAAATATTTCAAAAGAGACTTTATTTTGTGTGCTAATCCAAGTGAATCTCATGATGACATAAAAGCAATATAGTTTAGAGTTAAGGTTTTTCTAATGCAAGTAAAATGATGCTATTGTGTGAATCATGCAAGGAAAATTACGATTCACAGATCACAATCAATTGTTTAAGCCAAAAAAGAAACAAAAGGGGTCATACTTGTGTAATTAAATGGACAATCACCTTGATTTATTTAAATTCAAATAGTGAATATGAAAATTTAAGCTCAAACGATGATATAATGATTGAATGTCTTTGAAGAAATTAGCAAGAAATTCCCCAATGTGGTTGAAATTTATCTTTGAAGGCTTCCCCTATGATTACAACATTCAGTGATTCCAACTTGCTTTCAAAGATATGCATTAGATTCTTGAAACTATTAACACTAAAAGGTTTTCTTGTTGATAATCACTATTATAATATGATAAATCCTTTAAAACAATTTATGAAATATTTCCTTTTAAGGGTCTTTAAGGCCATACAAATTAGTAAAGAGCAAAAAGTATATTTAGTTTAACAATTCAGTAGGAAATGATTTATATGGATCAATTGCAGATGAGGAATGACAAGGCATCCAAGGTTAATAACTGAAGGTATCTCATGCTGATAATTGTCATATATATTAATGAAGTGAAAATTCAAAGAAGAAGAAAAATGAAAACCAAGAACACGAGATTTTACAAGGTCGGCAATGTGCCTTCGTCCTCGGGAGCAGAGCGGAAATTTCACTATTCTAGAAAAAATGTTCAATACAAAACCCATAAGGTTACGTATCGGATATATAGATAAAACGCACGGATAAAATTACTAAAATACCCCTGTACCGTACAGCGCGGGCATTGCTCCCACACCCCCAACCCACTTAACGAAACTCCCCCGATTGGACAAATGCTTCCGCCCATTTCGCTCGCAAGCTCCGCTCTACTGGCTCGCTCCATTTCGCTCCAAAGATCTGTTCCTTATCTAGTATATGAGTCATATCTAACAATTAATGGTAAAACATGGATTATTTTATTCAAAATTTACTTACCTGATACTAAAAGCATTGAATTTTAATATTTTCTTGTGAAAAATGAAGTTATTCATTATTACAATAAGTATGCTACCCCCTTTTCCCAAATCATGCTCGTTTCTTTACAGGGACCAAGATGTTCTTTTCATTTTTTTTTCTGCTGTCAAATTATTCATATTTTTAGCTGGATGCATTGTCTCCTCTTATGTAAATTCATGTTTTCTTTAATTTTTTTAGGCTGGCGAAGTAATCCCCTCCTTTGTCAAATCTTGTCACTCACCATAGCATCATTTTTTCATTTTTATTTTTACGTGAACACTCCTTTAAACTACTAGCTGAACCTAACTGTATTCATCGCTTGAAAATCAGAACTCATGAGTTCTAAAGAAGTAGAAAAACTACTACTAAGAATGTATTTTAAATAGCATATTATGTGCAGAAATCTATAACGATATCCAAGAATGCTTATTTAATACTATAATATGGTAGCGATTTTAAAGTCTCAGATGACTTGGTACACCTTGTACATTGGTAGTTACAATAGATCGATACCAAAGCGACAAAGCAGCTTTGGTGGTTTCCAAGTGGGAGAAACTAGCAGTGCATAGGAAGAAGTGGTATTTCGAATAGGAGCCGAAGTCAAAGGCTTACATGCATCATCTTCTGCGTGCGATAGAAGGAGAGGGAAGAAGGTTTGACATATAGGGGAATTGACTCGAGAGGCTGCGACTTCGAGCAGAACAAGAAGAG
Source organism: Papilionanthe hookeriana x Papilionanthe teres (assembly GCA_022702705.1). Lineage (NCBI taxonomy): Eukaryota > Viridiplantae > Streptophyta > Magnoliopsida > Asparagales > Orchidaceae > Papilionanthe > Papilionanthe hookeriana x Papilionanthe teres. Next base: position 143,519,041 of record CM040422.1, on the reverse strand, counting down.
GAAGGAAGAAGAAACCTATCGAACGGCTCTACGTGCAAGGGAAGCCCGTGCCCTAATCGAGGAAAAAGAAGGGGAAGCAAAAGGGGAGAAGAAGCTTCGCATGACTTTGTTCAAAGAAGTAGTCAAAGAGGATGTGATAGCAAAAGGAAGTATTATGAGGATTAAGCTTATAAAGAGGTCCTTTAAGGCGAAGATGAGTACTTACTTTTGCCTTGATATTAGATTAATTATTTATTTAGAAGTTGCATTTCATTTTGATAAAAATGAACTTGAAATATTGTTTTAAAAATAAATATTTCATTTATGATTTTGAAGGATTCTTGAATCAAGACAAAGAAGGAACTTGGAATCAGCTTCCTTAGAAAAAAGAAGAAGGGCTGCAGCAACCTGATTTGAATTGTCGCCACATACATAACAGAGAAAAAAATAAAGGAAAGTAATAAAGGCTCCCTAATTAACGTCCATAAAAATAGCTAAAAGAAATCAAAACTTTAAAACAAGATTTAAAGAAAATAAAACTGATTCCTAGGATTAAGGACTAATTTAAATCCAACCAAACTTGGAAACTTGTAAGCAGTCCTAAGCAAATATTCCAACACTCTTCCTTGCTTTAGGAGCTGCGAACACCAATTTTCTGCCTCAAAAATTCAAACCTGCTAACTGGAAGTGATTTTGTGAACAAATCTGCCAACTAATCTTCAGATTTGCAATAAATCAGAGTCACATATTTTTCTTTCTGAACTTCTCTTAGAAAAAACAACTTGATATTGAAATGCTTAGTTTTTCCATGAAACACAGGATTATGAGAAATGACAATAGCAGCTTGATTGTCAATGAAAATCTCAGTACTTTCATTCTGCTCCATATTGAGATCAATTAAAATCTTTTTCAGCCATAATACTTGATTTACAGCAGTTGTTGTAGCCACAAATTCTGCTTCAGCTGTAGATTGAGCTACTATTTCTTGCTTCTTCGAATTCCACGAGAAAATACTTGATCCCAGAGTAAAACAATAGCCAGAAGTACTTTTCATATCATCAATGGAACCTCCCCAGTCACTATCAGAAAAACCAACCAGCTTGAACTCCTTACTTCTTGTAAATTTAATACCAAAACCACTTGTACCCTTGACATACCGAATTACTCTTTTGGCTGCCCTGAGATGCAATTCACTTACACAATGCATAAATCTGGATAAAATACTCACAGCATTTAAAATATCAGGACGTGTTGCTGTAAGATACATTAAGCAACCAATCAAACTTCTAAAATGTCTTTCATCAACTTTATCAGCTCCATCTTCCTTACATAGCTTCTCCTTTTGATTCATAGGAGTGCTTGCTTCCCTGCATTCTTCAAGCTTGAACTTTTTCAAAATCTCATTGACATATTTCTTCTGGCAAATAAAGACTTCGTGCTCGGCTTGCTTGATTTCCATTCCAAGGAAAAAAGTCATCAACCCAAGATCTGTCATCTCAAACACCTTCATCATCTCTTGCTTGAAGTTTTCAACTAGGCTTACATTATTTCCTGTCAATAAAAGATCATCGACATAAAGAGAAACTATCAAACATCATTATTTTGATGTTTGACATAAAGAGTAGCCTCAGACAGGCTTTTTTTAAAGCCTAAGCTTAGCAAGTGATCATCTATCTTGCTATACCAAGCTCTTGGAGCTTGTTTCAATCCATAAAGAGCCTTCTTGAGAAGAAGAACTTTGTCCTCCTCTCCTTTCTTCACAAAACCTTCGAGTTGCTCAACATATATCTCTTCCTGCAAGATGCCATTTAAAAAAGCAGATTTTACATCAAGCTGATACACTTTCCAATTCATTTGAGTAGCTATAACAAGTAAAAGTCGTATGGTGTCTAAACGAGCAACTGGTGCAAAGGTATCTGAGTAGTTCACGCCAAAAACTTGAGCATAGCCTTTAACCACAAGTCTTGCTTTATACTTGTTAATTGAGCCATTAGCATTAAGCTTGGTTTTGTACACCCATTTGACTCCAATCACCTTCCTATTTTGGGGTCGATCAACTAACTCCCATGTTTTGTTCTTCTCAATCATGAATAACTCCTCCATTGCAGCCACCCAATTTTTATCTTTCATGGCAACTTCAAAATCTGCAGGTTCACATACAACTATGTTGCATCTTGCATAAATGTCAGTGAGTAATCTAGTACCTCTTACAGGAGCATCATCCACCAATTCATTCTGCCAATTTTCTCCTTCGTCCATACTTGAAGTAGGAAACTCATGCTGCAGATCAGTTACTGTTTGGTTGATTTCCTTTGTCTTATCCCAATTCAATTCTTCATCTTCCATAAAGTGAACATCTCTGCTTATAACAATTTTTCCAGTTTGTGGTTGAAAGATTTTATAAGCTTTTGAAACAGTGTTATAGCCAATAAAGATACTTGGAAGTGCGCTTGTCTAACTTGTCTCTCTTGTTCTTTGGAGTATGAGTGAAACACAAACAACCAAATACTTTGAGAAAGCTTAGAGAGGGTTTATAACCATACCATGCCTCATAAGGTGTCTGATCCTTGACTGCTTTTGTTGGTAACCTGTTTTGCAAATAAACCGCCGTATGAGCCGCTTCAGCCCAAAAATATTTGGGTAGATTCTTCTCATGCAACATACATCTAGTCATTTCTAGAATGTATTTATTTCTTCTTTCACTAACTTTATTTTGTTGTGGAGTGTAAGGAGTTGTTAACTGATGTTCAATGCCAGCTTCTTCACAAAATGTGTTGAAATTTTCTGACGTGTACTCTTTGCCATTGTTGGACCTCAATACTTGAATTCTATTGCCACTTTGATTTTCCACAAACCTTTTGAACTTCAAAAATACTCCAGCCACTTCTGATTTAGATTTTAAGAAATAAATCCAACACATTCGAGTGAAATCATCAATGAACACAATATAATATCTACTACCTGCTAATGAGGGAGTTCTCTAAGGTCCACAAACATCTGTGTGAACTAACTGCAGCTTATGAGTGGCTCTCCATGCTGATTTTGGAAAGGACTTCCTGTTTTGCTTTCCAAATTGACAAGCCTTACAGGATGGTATATGATCATCGAGCTCCGGAAGCCCAGTTGCCATTCCTTTTGACTTCATTTGTAATAGTCCTTGATAATGATAATGCCATTGCTTTTGGCCCGAGTCTCTTGTGCCATATCATTGAAGGACTTTCTTTGATTAGAAAGGCTGATTGCTCCTCCTGCATTGGATTGAGTAAAAAACTCCTCCCTGCCATCTTGATTTTGAACATCTTTTGGCCTGTAGCATCCTCTATCACACAGGCATTCTTCATAAACATCACTTTGAATCCCGTCTCTATCAATTGACCCACACTGAGCAAGTTATGATCAATATCTGGTACATAGAGAACATCAGTGATCAATTTGGTTCCTAAACAGCTTGCAATGGCTACCGTGCCCTTTTCTTTGATTGCAATATAATCACTGTTCCCAATTCTGACCTTCTTAGACTCGGTACTCTTTAATTCCTTGAACAACTCCTTGTCATGTGTCATATGATTAGTGCAGCCACTATCAATAAGCCAGCTTTCACTTGTTTCATGACCTGTGAAGCAAGTTGCAACGAAAAGCCGATCTTCTTCTTGATCTGCCATTTTCGATTCAACTTCTTGCTGCTGATTTTCATTCTTACAAATGACAACTTCATGTCCCAATTGATTACACTTGCTGCACTTTGCATCCGGTCTTCTCCAACATCTAAAAGGAGGATGACCTTTCTTGCCACAATGCTGACATGGAGGAAAATCTTTCTTTACTCCAACTTTGCTTCTGTTCCTAGATGTAGAACTTTGTCCATTTGTAGCTTGAGACTTCTTGTTCTTGAATCTCCAATTCTTTTCATCTTCTTGATGCTTAACTTGTAAGGCTCCTTCAATGGCTCCTTCTTCCCTCATTGCACGCCTTTGCTCTTGTGCTTGCAAGGTACTCAAGAGTTCTGACAAAGTAAACTTTGTCAGATCTCTTTGTCAGATCCTTTGTGTTTTCTAAGGTGGTGATGGTAGCCTCAAATCTTTCAGAACCGTTATTACAGGATTTTCTGAACAATCCTTGAATCTTCCAATGAAGAACCCAATAATTTGACGCGATTTGCTATGTTGAGTAGCCTGTCAAAGTATTCCTTTATATTTTCTGTCTCCTTCATCTTTTGCAACTCAAAGTCATGAATTAAATTCAGTTCATGCATCCCTCGAATTCTTTCATCTCCCTCATACTCAGCTTTGAGATAATCCCAGATCTCCTTTACTGTTTTTAATGACATAACTCGAGTGAAGATTGAGGAGGAAACTGCAGAAAACAAACAGGCTTTTGCCTTGGTTTTTTTCGTCTTATTCTTCTTGTGTTCTTTAATCTGTGCTACGGTGGAATTGTCAGGAAGAAGAGGAATATCGTACTCTTCTTCCACTGCTTCCCAGAGATCTAGGGCTTCCAGGTAAGTCTCCATGCGTACCACCCAAATCCGATAGTTCTCACCGTTAAACAAGGGTGGAACAATCGAGGAAAAACTGGTGCCGATCTCCATAACAAGCTAACACACACACAGGCCCCTTAAGAAGTGAGCTCTGATACCAATTGAAGGATTTTTGAATCAAGACAGACAAAGAGAATGAACTTGAAATCAGCTTCCATAGAAAAAAGAAGAAGGGCTGCAACAATCTGATTTGAATTGCCACCACATACATAACAGAGAAAAAAATAAAGGAAAGTTATAAAGACTCCCTAATTAACATCCATAAAAATAACTAAAAGAAATCAAAACTTTAAAACAAGATTTAAAGAAAATAAAACTGATTCCTAGGATTAAGGACTAATTTAAACCCAACCGAACTTGGAAACTTGTAAGCAGTCCTAAGCAAATATTTCAACGGATTTATATTTTGAATATTTGAAAAATATCTCACAAATGAGGAAAATAATTGACATGTGAAAGCACATTTAAATGATTTTAAATTGATATGAAATGATAAGTAAAGTCTTAAATCATTCAAGATTTATCTCAGATGGTACTGACAGAGGATGTGATGTACCCGTGTATAAAAAAAATGAAAAATGGTAAAGGTCTACCTAATAGTGGAAATTTTTGGAGGTACCTAAGGGTAAAATTTTTTGAAGATATCTCTGGATATGACAGTAATTTTTATATAGTTTTTTTTTTTAAAAAATACAAATATTAAAAAGATAAATACTTGAATTGAAAGAGTATATGTTAATTTAAAATGAAAGCTTACATTTCAACTAATTAATGAATAATATTTCTTTTAGACATTTATGTATGACATTTGCATATTATTTTAATGGACAATAAGATTGTAATTGTTCATTAAGTTGTAAACTTATTGTTTAAATTAATTATTTCTTTTAGATAAAACACTAGGTTGATATGACTAACATGAGTAATTTGTTTTATAACAGGAGGACTACTACTGTTAGGTAGTAGATTGTTTACTTTGCTTCTAGTTCGTATGTTTTTTAATTCTGAGAAATATTGTAGTACTGGTGGTTGGATTATGATACTGTTTTACTCTCACATCATGCTGGTATTTTGGATGAATTAGATTTCTGTTTATTATGTTTGGGATTTTTAGTGACCCTTTTTATTATTGGAAATTATGATTGATTATTGTATGGTTTTAAAGAAAGATTAATATTGTCCGACTACAGTTCCTAATTGAGTTAATTCTAAGTTATCAGGCCGGGTTATGATAAAAGTGGTATCAGAGAAAATGTTTAGATGAAACAATAAATTTTATTGAAAGAGCCAATAGAATAATTAACATAAAATTTTAGAATAAAACTTAAGAAATTTGTAATAAATTATATAATTTTAAAAAGATCAATGATATGCAAATTTTAAGGACAAAATTTTTATGAGAAAAGATTGTAATAACAAAATAATAATAATAATAATAATAATAATAATAATAATAATAATAATAATAATAATAAATTTAAATATAATAAATAAAAGAAAAATTTTGAATCGACAGCAAAAGTTTGATTCATAGGCACTACGGTTTCTTTTTAAGAGTTGAGTATTTCTTTTGAACCTTTGGGAAGAAATTGGAAGCGAGTACGAGAGACGCAGGCGAGGCGAGGGAGAGAAGAAGAAAAAATAAGAGGAAGACTTATCTGCAAGAGACGAAGCCGAGGGAGGAGATGTCGTCAAACAGGCGAAGGAGATTAAGCCGTTTCAATGGTTTCCAAGTGAGAGAACTATGAGCAGTGTGTAGGAAGAAGAGGTGTCGTGAATAGGAGCTGAAGCCAAAGGCTTACATGCATTATCATCTACGTGCAATAGGAGAGGGAAGAAGGTTTGGTGTGCAGAAGAATCAACCTGAGAGACTATGGCTTTGAGCAGAAGAAGAGGAAGGAAGAAGAAATATGTTGAACGACTCTACGTGCAAGGGAAGTCCATGCCCTAATCAAGAAGAAGAATGGGAAGCAAAAGGGTAGAAAAAGCTTTGTACGACCTTGTTTGAAGAAGTATAGTCAAAGAAGAGGTGATAGTAAAAAGAAGTATTCTATGAATTAAGCTTGTAAAGAGCACCTTTAAGGCAAATGTGAGTAATTACTTTCTCATGGATGTTAGAATAATGATTTATTTAGAAGTTGCATTTTATGTTGATAAAAATGAGCTTGCAATATTATTTTAAAAATAAATATTTCATTTATGATCTGTATTTTGAATGTTTGAAAAATGTCTCATATTGGAGGAAAATAATTGACATATGAAAGTACATTTAAATAATTTTAAATCAATATGAGATGATAAATAAATGCTTAAATTAATCAGAATATACCCCCAAATGGTACTTGTAGGGGATGTAATATATCCGTGCACTAAAATAAAAAATGAAAATGGCAAAAGTGTATCTTCGGGTGTAAAGTTTTGAAGGTACCTACGATACAACTTTTTTATGATGCTCTCGCGTATGATGATAATCTTGATATGACTTCTTAAATGAAAGATAAATATTAAAAAGATAAATACTTAAATTGAAATAGTAAGTGTTAATTTAAAATGAAAGTTTAAAGTTTAATTAATAAATAAACTATATTTCCTTTGAACACTTCTGTATGTCATTTGCATATTAATTTATTACATAATAAGATTGTAATTGCTCACTGAGTTGTAAACTTACTATTTAAATTAACTATTTTTTTAGGTAAAACACTAGGTTGATATGACTGACATGAATGATTTGTTTTACAGGAGGAAAACTACTGATACTAGGTAGTAGGTTGTTTATTTTGCTTCCAGTTCTTGTGTTATTTAATTTTGAGAAATGTTGGACTATTATTAGTTGGATTATGATACTTTTTTATTCTCATACTATGTTGATACTTTGGATGAATTAGATTCTCTTTTAGTGTATTTTTTATTCTTATTGACCCTTTTTATTATTGGAAATTATGATGGATTATTTTATGATTTAAAAGAGGTTAATATCGTTCCACCACAATTCCTGACTTAGTTAATTCTAAGCTATCAGGCCGAGTCGTGACAATACCCAATCAAGAATCATGTAAGATAATACTACACAACAATAACTTTATGATGTTTCATAACTTGGGTTAATATACATGTTTAATATAGTGCCATTTGATGCTCTATTTCAATTTGTTGTACTCATAATTTTTTGTTGCATTTAGATCTATAAATACTAGGCCAACTAGTACAAGGAAGTTACTTCAAGATCTAATTTAATGCCTCAAGGTAGTGTCAACATAAGTAGACATTACCTGCCAATAATAAAAATGAATGAGAGGAATGATGAGAGAAATACTTGCCATTAATAAAAGTGAATGAGAGGAATGATGAGATATCATATGCAACAGAAGGTATCCGCTTTTAGTTTACAAAATAAAATACATGCGATGATACACCTACCTTAGAAGAATCAAATGAGCTAAAAGGCCATGATATACTTCATGATAGGGCATTTGCAAGAGTTAATCTAGATAGCAACATGATAACAAATAATCAATTTGCTCAAGTTTGTCAAAATGCTCAAGAGTGAGACACAAACCTTGCTTTTGATGGTCTCATGTGTAACCTGACATCTAAGGAAGAAATTAAAATTTCTTCTGAACTAAATGTTGATATATCTTTCCAAATAAAAACTTGATTTGCAAAGCACCAATAATGCATTGTATATAAATAATAATTTTGAGTACAAAAAGATTTGTTTGAATAAATCTAAGTTGTTAATAGTATACCTTCAAAATTACAACACATTATACCCTTGTGGGTGGAATGTGATTCTAAAGGTACAATTCACACAGAGAGAGTAGCTGTTCTATGTAAAAATGGTGAGACATGGTTATTTTTCATTGCAGAATCATTTATGAGTTTTTATTTTTATTTTTTTTCATAACAATTCTAATCAATCCACTGATCATAATATGTGCTCATTACAACATATTTGGGCAATCAACATGTCTTCAAATCTATAAGTAGAGACCTTTCTAATTAGAGTCTAGATTGATTTGCTAAATTTAATGTTAATTTAGCCAAATTTTGAGTTCAACTAAAAAATGTGACTTGGTTTTGTGTTAACCTAAAACAAATATAAATCTAATATTAAATTAAGCTACATCATCAAAACTCAAATCAAAATATTTGAAAATATGATGTTTGAGTGTAAGGGGTATCTAGGGACTGGAGGTGGGGTGATGGGTGAGGGTAATGGAAATGAGGCTATATGGTGGGGGAATGGAATTGGGGTAGTTGGGGGGAATGGAGGTTGAGTGGCGAGTAGCGGAAATGGAGGTGGGGTAGTGGGGAAGAGTGGTCAGCCAATTTGTTGGCATGAGCAGAGGTAAGAGATAGGAGACGAATGTGAGAGATGGGTTAGAGGAAGTAACGAGGCGAGAATACCTCGATGGAGCATAGATGGTCATAGCGACAGTCGGGGGAGGTAAACAGAAAAGGGAGAATAAATAGATGCTAGGGCACCTTGGGATCAATTTATTAGGAGTTTGTGATTATCCTTGATTATTAATTGCAAAATTTGTTGCAAATAGTCATCATTCCTATATGCATGTTGTTGTTTCAATTTATTTATCCTTTTTTTTTCCGAGTTCATTGAAATTAACTATTTTTTTCCGAGTTCATTGATATTAACTGTTTCATTCATCATTTTTTCTCTTCTTTAGTGAACGATTTCCTAATAAACAAAGCATCTCACTAACACCAATATTTTATCCCACTGTCCCTTTTTTTCCTAGACTGAATTGATAAATTTTTATCATTATATTATCATGAAATACTTACTGCGTGCTTTAGCCTAATTAACGATAAGTGTTATCAGAGCGCAATGTGCAATGCAATGTAATGCACAAGGCTTTATTTTTCCTTTATTGTGCAAAGCACAGAATGAAGCAGTGTTTTTATTAACTAAAATGCTAATAGGTTATATAAAACTATTAATATATAAATACATTCATTAATAATTGTTGAGAAATTTAGGGCAAAACAAACAAGAATCGACGCAATCCAGAAGAACACAAAGAGATTTAACGAGGTTCGGCAAAGATGCCTACGTCCTCGGGAGCAGAGCGGCGACTTTCTTTTCACTAATCGAAAAGAGTACGTAATACAAGATTCGACGATAGGTCCCAGAGTTACAACGGGACCTATTTATAATCATAGAGTACAACATGTAATTACTAAATCACCCATGTATTAACCAGCGGGGCGTAGGCCCCGCACCCCCAACCCACATAATAAACTCCCGTGATTCGCTCGCTCCGCTCCAACATTAATTTCATATTAGGTATATGAGCCATACCTAACAAATCTCCACCTTGGCGAATATCCAAGCTCTCTAGGAGATAAATACCCTGGAGTTTCTCATGCACCAATGTGGGTCGGGCCACCATGCTTCTCTAAGCATCGTGGATGCTCAACAAGTTCAAGCAATGCAAGAACTCGTTGATAATGAATCAGCTTGGTCAACATATCACTCGCATTCTCATCGGTATGAACCTTCGCAACGATATCTCTCAGTAAGTAATCAATTCTCCGATCTCGTGATACCCGACATCAATGTGCTTGGTCCTCGCATGGTACACCTAGTTCTTAGCAAAGTAAATAGCACTTTGATTATCACAATGCAATCGAACTCCACCTCGCTCAACGCCCAGCTTCCTTCACTAGCCCAGTGAAGCCATAAAACTTCTTTAACAGCCTTGCACCATCGCTACGTATCTCGCTTCATTGTAGATAATGCCACAATGATCGAACTCGTTGATTTCCAGAGATATGAGCCCTCCACCAAGAAAGTAAACACATACCCAGCTAGACCTTCTGCCATCCAAATCACCTGCATAGTCTGAATCAACGTACCCCACAACTGAAGGATCATTCTATCGCATCGCAAAGATAATTCCATGTCCTACGATGCCCTTCGGATACTCGAAAATCCACTTGACCGCTTCCCAATGTCGTCTTCCCGGTTTAGACATGTATTTGCAGACTCGACTAACAACGATGAGCCAAATCGGGACGAGTACATACCATCGCATACATCAAGCGATCAACCGCACCGGCATAAGGAACCTTTGCCATATCTTTGATTTCCTCATCCGTCTTCGAGCACTCGTTCGAAGAAAGCTTCGAAATGATTCGCCGATCGGAGTGCTTACAGAGCTTAGCATCGCTCATCTCAAACTCGTCTCAGCTCTTTCTCAACATAGCCTCGTTGAGATAGACACGATCGTCTTGAGCCTCTATCCCGCCGAATCTCCATTCCGAGAATCTTCTTTGTAGGACCCAAATCTTTCATGTCAAATTCCGGCTTAACAAAGCTTTCAAACCACTGGACATCATTCATATTCTTTGCAGTGAATCGAATATCATCAACATACTGAGTGAGAAAAATAAATGTACCATCATCGAGGCTCTTAACATAAACACAACAATCATACTCACATCGCATGTAGCCAATCCGAATCATGTAGAGTCGAACCGCTCGTACCATTATCTCGGAGACGAGCCTCAACCCATACAGCCGATTTCTTTAACTCCGCAAACCGGATGCTCCCGTCCAGGTTGAGTGAACCCTTCGGTCGCTCCATGTAAATCGCTCCTTCATATCACCATGTAAGAAAGCAGTTTTTACATCCATCCGCTCCGGATGCGGATCCCGAAATAGCTACCAATGCAAGCACTCGCCCGATTGAAGTATGTCCGACTACGGGGAGAAGATTTCATCATAATCTATCCCCTTCGCCGAGAAAATCTCTTTGCTACCAATCGAGCCTCGAACTTTTCCCTTCTTTTTCGATACTCGCCGGCTTCCTTTTATAGACCCACTCGCACCCAATAGCCTTCTTTCCCTCGGAGGCCGAACTAGCTCCCAAGTCCGATTCTTCTGCAAGACTCCATCTCCTCAACCATTGCACCCATCCACTTCTCTTTCTCCCGACCGGTAATAGCTCCTCGAAAAGTGGTCGGATCGTCACTGCTTGGCGAGAAGTGCAAAAGAGACCAAGTCTTCGTAGCCCAATCTGCTAGGAGGCCTTATACCGGTGCGTCTCCGTCTATCTCCCGGCTAGATTGTAATTCTGCGGATCATCCGGAATGGAATCACCGGGTGTCGGATTCGAACCTTCAACTCTCTCGACGCTACTTCGAACGCCGCTCTAGATCCATCTCGCACCGTCTCCGAACCGGAACCGTTCCCAGCACCTTGTCTCGATTGTGCCTGCAACATGGATTGCTCATCAAAGATCGCATCTCTACTAATCACCGCCTTCTTTGCAATAGGATCCCAAAACTTGAATCCTTTCACACCTTTCTTATAGCCGGAAAGATGCACTTCTGGATTTTGGATCGAGTTTCGATCTTTCATCTGTCGAGTACATACGCATAGCGGGACAATAAAAAATTCTTAAGTGATCAAACTTAACTGGATTACATGTTCATACCTCTTCTGTAACCTTGCCACCTAATGAAGCCCGAGGTGATCTATTGATGAGATAGCATGCCATATTCACAGCCTCTGCCCAGAAGTTTTTAGGAAGCCCTGCATTCAGTCTCAAGCATCTTGCCCTTTCAGCTAAGGACCTGTTCATCCTTTCTGCAACACCATTCTGCTGCGGTGTCTTCCGAACTGAAAAATGCCTCTGAATCCCATGCTCCTCGCAAAACTTCTTAAACTGTGAATCTGTGTACTCTGTGCCATTATCAGATCTCAAATACTTGATCTTTCTACCAGTTTGGTTCTCCACCTCAACTTTCCACGAACTGAATTTAGAAAGCTTCGATTTCTGCTTCAAGAAATACACCCAAACTTTCCTGAAAAAATCATCAATAAAACTAACATAATACCGAGATCCTCCCATCGATGCTTCCCAGTAGGGCCCCATACATCGGAATGCACATAATCAAGAATCCCTTTAGTTTTATGCTCTCCGGTCATAAACCGACTACGTCCGTTTTCCAAAATGCGAACTTACAGAATCCAACTACAGCTTTTCACACCATGCAACAAATTCTTTTATGCAATTCCGTCATCCCACGTTCACTCGAGATGACCCGGACGCATATCTGCCATACTTTGTACTTATCATCATCTGACTCAACAGAATGAACTCCACCTACAATTGTATTCCCTAACAGTTTGTAGATATTACCTGCAGTTAACTTTCCTTTCATCACAGTCAGTGCACCCTTCACAATCTTGATGGTTTCCCTATCCTCATCCGTCTTAGGAATAAAACCATTTCGATGTAGAGTGCCCAGGAAATCGAGTCTTTTTCAAATCCGGAATGTGCTCGACATCACATAATGTTCTAATCGTGCCATCATACATCTTAATTCCGACTTCTCCAATACCGAGTAATATTACAGCATCTATCATCACCAAGATAAACCGAGCGGATCAGTTGACACTCGTATGATGTAAACCACTCCCCGTTAGGTGTTATGTGATAAGAGCATCCGAATCGAGAATCCATGCATCCATGAACCGAGTTGCTAAAGCCGAAAGCATATCACCATCATCGACATCCGAATTTTCATCCCGCACCACATTCACGGACTTCGATGATACATCACCTTTCTCATCGATAAGTTTCTTCGACTTTGGACAATCCCGCTTTATATGACCCGGCTCCTGCACACGTAAGCAACGAATCGTCTTCTTGCTTTGGACTTTGATCCGGAATTTCGCCTTCGGCATCCCTCCTTCTCTTCTTCCTTCCACGATCCCGTTTACCCTTAACATATAAACTGTCGCTCATGAGAATTTTCCTCGCATTCTCGCTTCGCAGTTGTGAGCCAACAACACTGCAAGTAATCCCATCAACTTTAATAGCTTCTTTCCCATATGTCGGAGTAGTCACTGGGTGTTCATAGGAAGAAGGCAACGAACACAACAAAATCATCGCTCGGTCTTCATCCTCAATATTCACATCGGCCTCGATAAATCCGTGATTATTTGATTGAAACGCATTAACGTGCTGCGCCGTATCGGAACCTTCCCGCATCTTCGACTCATACAGCTTTTGCTTCGGATACTAATTTTTTCGTCGTGATTTCGCCATAAATCGAGCTTCCAATTTCTTCCAAACCTCCCCGGAGATTTCGCATTCATCACAAGCGTACATAACTTCATCTGCAGGACATAATCGTATAGTTCTTCGCCGCTCGTTGTTGCAATTCTTCCCAATCTTCATCCTCCAGCAGCATCCTGGTTTCGTTGCTCGCAAAGCCTGCGGATCCCTTGTCGTGCCTACAAATCCTTCACCCGTGTTCTGCCACAATCCGAAGTTACTGAGCCCATCGAACTTCACTACCTCGAATTTCGCACCAGAAATCGCCATCTGAAAATTGATCCTGCAACAAAAATTTTCCTGCAAGAATGAAAATTGCAACGATTTTTTTTTTTTTTTTTTTTGCAAATTCTATTAACAGAAATTTTTTTTTTTTTTTCAAATTTCCTCCATTTCCCGATTAGAAATTATCAGAAAGGGATTTTTTTTTAATTAAATACTCAATTGCCTTAATTAATCCTCCCTTAACATAAGAGAATATGATTAAAAACCTTTCTTTAATTGAAAGATTTTCCTTGTTAATCAAGTTTACTGAAAAGCTCCTCCGCGGCCAGCACAGGAAAGATATTTCCCTTAATTAATCATGTTAATTGATCATGCCTTAATTAATGCTTAATTAAGTCATGCATGGCCAAGCAAAAATAGGAAAAATCTTTCCAGCCTTCCTCTCTTTCCTCGGCAAAAAAATTTCCTTCCTCTTCTGTTCAAGCCTGGCTTCGCCAACTCCGTGAGCAGCTCCCGTCGATGCCACGAACGAATCTCCACCTGATCGCGACCGCGTCCTTCTCGCGCTCTCCGAACAGCTCCCGAAGCCGCCGTAGCCCTGTTCGCTTGTTCCGCACGAACCTTTGCCACAGCCAAACTTGCGAGCGAATATGTGACGATCTCCACTGTCGAATTCCTCTGCACGGAAATCCGAACTGCCGCGAACCTTGCTGAAATCCTTCGCCGCTCCGAATACACCGAAGCCCTAGCCGTCTAAACTTCTGCCAAATCTCCCTCTTCCCTGAGCCGATCTCTTCTATGCCCTCGAACCTCGCTCTGATACCACTTGTTGAGAAATTTAGGGCAAAGCAAACGAGAATCGACGCAATCCGAAAAACACAAAGAGATTTAACGAGGTTCGGCAAAGATGCCTACGTCCTCGGGAGCAGAGCGGCGACTTTCTTTTCACTAATCGGAAAGAGTACGAATACAAGATTCAACGATACGTCTTAGGGTTACATACGGTGACCTATTTATAATCATAGAGTACAACATGTAATTACTAAATTACCTACGTATTAACCATGGGCGTAGGCCCCGCACCCCCAACCCACATAATAAACTCCCCAGATTCGCTCGCTCCGCTCCAACATTAATTTCATATTAGGTATATGAGCCATACCTAACAATAATTATAAAATATAAAGTACGACTTAAAAGTTGATATAAAATAGAAAAAAATATTGTATAATTCTTAACTTGAAGGCAAACATTGAGGGTGAATCTATCAATTAATTTTGAGTAATTTCTAATAGTTTGTTACGATAATTAAAACTTAAAAATTTCCAAAAAAACCTGCAAATTAATTTTAGAGGGTGTTTGACAGCTTACTAGTTATGGGACTGAGCCATGGATTTAACTTAAATCCCGCCGAATATTAAGAAAAAGAAAACGAAAACTAAATCCAACACTTCGTTAATTCAAAATTTCTCACGTTCCGTCAATTTCTTCATGTTCTGTTATTTTAGAACGTAAATCCGGATTTATTAAATCCAACTACGGAGCATATTTACAGAATGTCGTTCATCATCCCTTGCGAGGTTAGATAAATTCAATTTCACTTGGATTTGATAAATCCTGTTTAATGTAAATCCAAGTCGCAACCAAACACTACCTTAACGCTTCAAAGTGAGCTTTAGCGCGTCACGCGCTTCGCTTTGCTTTGCTCATGAAACGCGTTTTTAAAAACATTGTTAACAATGTTGTTATCTGTTAGGGGAAAATTCAATCCTTCATGCACTTGACTCTGATTCTCCCACCATTCAGGTTTCACTAATGTCTCTTTATTTTCTTTAGGTTGTATTTTCAATGCCATTAATAAGAAAAAATAAAAAAATTGTCATGAATCAACAAGAAGGGATGTCATGGTTTGGATCACCGCCATCATCATTAACCATTGGGCTGGCTTTTGAATCTTTCATTTGTCTTTATTCAACCAAGTGGTGTTTGTGGTGTATCTAGTTCAAGTAATTCATTTTTCAGAACTTATAACAATGCTATATTTGATATAAACCTTTTGCTTCAGGTTTCTTGCCCTTTATTTCAATTTGCTCACCTTATTTGCACTCCATGGTATACGCCTAAATTAGTGGATTCTACTTTCAATAACCTCGTCCTTGTATTTTTTACTTTATATGCTATAATATAATTATTATGTATGTTACCTTCCTGAGGAGTAAAATTTTTAATAAAATAGGTTTAACAGCTCATTTAGCACTTGGGGGCAATGAATGAAGTAGTAATAACAAATCTGGCACAAATAATTGAGATAAGGCTAATACCATGTACCTTAATATTTGTAGTTTTAAATAATCAACTTGATTGTCAGAGAATTTTCACCCAAACTAGACTTTGATGCTTTTGTTTATTTAGCCTGTGCAAAATTATTGCTAATTTTTATTGTATATGGATGAAGCTTTTGGTACATATCCTTAGAATGAACTTATGTGGCACTTCTATGTGCTGAATCTTCCGGTCAAAATCGATGGGGTTTATTTTTAAGTTTACAAGAAAGTTATACAATAGTTCCTCATGAAGCTTTTCTATCATTTGCCTTTTTTCTTACAGAATGCATTTCTATATCTCAAAAATCATGAATTCTAGCCATGTGTTTTCTAGATGAATCAGTGTTGCTGTATTCCGAACTGGTCCTGCTTCAATTGTTGATCAAAATTAGGTTTAAATGCCCCTTCAAGTAATGTATTTTTTCTATATGCCTTCTGGTCTGCAGGACTAAAACCCCATAGTCTTCCAATGATTGGAATAGGTACATAGCTAGGGTTTTCTTAAGAGCAAGAGCGCTATATTGAGAATAACTGGCATAATTTAACGAATATAATTTTTATTATTGCTTAAGACAATTTATAAGTAGAACTCTTTCTACATTAGATTGACACTGAAATAGCTACAAACATGGTGATAACTAATAGAAGCTGACCGTAGATCAACACTGAAATCCTTTTTAATGAACATGTTCGTGGTGCAACCTTTTTTGTTATTTCATTTATAGTTTGCTTCGTTTGTGTGTGATGATTTAATATGCCTTCGACATAAAATTGGTTGCTCGGGGTTTCTACAGTATTGTTTGTCTATGGATGACCCTATGAATAATTTCCGAAATCATCTATCCATTTTCCTGCAAAAACCATTTTATTCTTAAAACTAGATCATTTGTACTACGTTTATTTTATTTTCAAATTTATATCAACATTTCTTAGTATTGGTCTAACAATATAGAGTTTTAATTGGTGATTAATCCAAGCCTTTTCCAATTTGATCACCATACAATTTGAAATAGTTACAGAACAATTTAATTTATGCAGTCATGTCATTTTGGACATAACAGTGCGCATTCATTGCTTAGTTCTTGAATTCTTTTGTGGAACTGATTTGTTCATACTTCATTTGATGGCTATTATCCAGCACTTTAGGAAATTAAATCAAGTTTGTTCTGCTTCCTCTATTTACTTTTAACTGTAAAGTTATTTCTCTTAACTCCTTTCTTTGTCAGCATGGATTTGCAAGAAATATGGAATGGTCTCTAGTGGATTCTCAAACAAATGAGGGCAAGCCTGTTGTAACCTTGGAACTTAAGGATGATACCTACAGCCGTTCGATGTGGGATTTTAGCTTTCAAGCTTTATACAAGGTCAAATTCTAACTTTGACCTTCTCTAAAGTGATAAGTAATGTAGGCATCTTTATTCTTACAATATGATTAATGCATGGAGTGTTAGGAGTGTTAGGATGTCGCATCAGTAGTTTATTAGGATAAGCATAAATTCACATTAGATTATGTTAAAGCTATTATACATTATCCAGATGATCTCCTTTGATAATAATTAATTCAAAAAATTGTTGAAAATTTTCTTTTTAATCATATTTTGTTTTAAATCTTCTCCCACTTGAATTTCCATAAATAGGAGATATAAGAGGTTTGAGGGGTATACACATAAAATAGAATATTGCTAAAGAGAAAAGAGGCTTCTTTATGGATCATCTTGAAGTAATTTTTTGATATAATATAGATCTTTTATTTATTCTCTTATTTGGTTTCTATAATTTCTACAAGATATTAGTATATTTTTTATATCTATTTGGCTTAGAGATTTGGGGCTTTTCATTATATAGTGGATTGAGTCCTCATCTCCAATAGAGTGAGATCAGTATTTGGCCGAATTATATTGTGTTGGTGTTTTTTCTTTTTTTACTATTTTGAACATTCTTTGCAATATATATATATATATATATATATATATATATATATATATATATATATACTTTTTTTTATCTTAGTGTCTTGTATCATAATCAAAGGTCTCACATGAATCAAGTTGTTCATTTTTTCGTCTATCCCTTGAGTTTTGATGTCAATTTAGCTTAAATAGTAGATGGATCACATGAAGGTACGATGTGATTTGGTTGGGCTATTGGTGCATGATGCTCGATGATGTTGAAAATCTTCATTTAATGAGTGATGGTCGATGATCTCACCCTCAAGGTCTGGAAGGTCTTGCTTCCTGACAATACAAGACTGTCGGCGTATTTTAGGGTTATGTGTTTTATTTTGAAAAGGGGGGTCGCCTACAGAAATTGTCGGCGAATTTTTTATATTTTAAATTTAATTTAAATGTATAGTTTAAAAGATAACATTTGATTTTGAAAATAATTTTAAGTTTAAAAGTTTTAAGATATGAAATCAAAGCGATCTCACATCCCAAATAGTTTATATAAACGAGCACCGCACCACAAACCGTGTATCTATCCCGAAGAATAGACAGCATCGCTTGATGATGGGGCTCGATTAAATAAACTAGGAGATTTAGTGACATCCGTTTGGTCTGCGAACCAATTTTATAAGTCGACAAAGTTCACTCGCTTAATATAAATGAATTAAGCGGGGTTTATATTACTCAGGTTCTTAAAGTTCCTTATAAGGGCGAGCTCTATAGTTAATTACATCTTAAGTGACGGGAATCACCTAAGAAAACTCTCGATAATAATCAGTAGTTCTGCTCTCAAGAATTTCAAAGTTTAAGTTTTCAAGGGATTGAATTTTGGCATTTCAATAGGGAATGGATCAAATTTAGAACATTTTATCTTGGGAATTCAAAGGAAGAAAGGTAGGAGAAATCACGGATTCGAAGCGAACTTCGGTAATTTCCGACTATCCTACTTGTTTGGCTTGAATTTAGGAAAGTTCACAATGTTTATTTAATGTTTTGATCTCGCAAATTTTAATTAATTAGAACTTATATTTGTATGATAAAATCATACAAATAGCATTTCAAGATGTGAGGGTTTATGTCGTATCGGACGACTACTCGGAAATCCTACAGGCAGGTTAGGGCTTAATTTACGTGATATGATCGTACAAATGCTCTAACGAAGATTGAGGATTTATGTTGCACTTAAGCAAACTACTCGAAGTCCTACGAACTTGGTTATTTTAATTCTAAGGAGAGTTTTCTTTGAAGTAGACTCGAGTTTCATTGATGATGATGGGCCGTCGTCTGCCTAACATGCTCCGAGCTCCTTGTTATTGCAGAGGTTTAGTTTTAGAAGTCATAAATCGGGAGATGAGAGAAGTGTTTGATTTTGAGAAAGTCTTAATTTCCATGTGTCTTTAATATTTTAATTAAAACAGTGCTTAGAGTTGATTAAACGAACCGATTAAGATCCCACTGTTCCGTCATCCCGACACCATTATTTTCATCGAATTCACTTAGTCCAGGATGAATTCTGTAAACTCAACTAAATGAATTCCGCACTTTCATTTAGGCAGTGTGAAATCCAGTTAATAACACGTGGGTTACATCATCCGAGGTATTCCCGATCATTCAATGAGACGTTTTAATTTAGTTGTAGTTGTAGTTTCTGTTGTTCGTTTGTGATTAAATATTGAGTTGTCTTATATTTTGAAATGTTGTGGCGGTGAATTTTATCTTGTAGTGTCTTTTAATTTAGTTATGGGTTTCGATTTTGGTTTTGTCACTAAAGGTGTAGGTTTTCATGCAATCTGTTGTTTATCATGCAAGAAAGGTAAAGTGCAACACGAGTAAATGAATTGCGGTAAGATAAATTGCGATAAAATAAAAGCGTACGCTGGAGGTCTTCCCGTCATCCCATAGCCGTACTTAAAATACAATTTAGAGCATTTAAGCATTTATAGCGATTTCACAGGTAAAGTTAGGGAAGGGTTATGGTTTTATACCAAAATCACGATCCTATAGCTAGTCATTCCTATGACGTCTAGGTCTTCGATTTTGGTTTTAAGGATGACTTTCTTCACCAAAGAACAACTAAGCTCGATTTGTTCTTAAGGACATTCCATCATATTGAGGAAGTGTTTAAGACGAATCTTAAACATCTTTTCAACATTTCGGAATTGTCACTAAGTCCAAATGAATTTATCAGTGCTAGTGAATTAATCATCCAGGGTGTTTGAGTTAAGTTTTATTTCTTGCTCAGGTGAATTAGAATGTTTGAATATCGCTATGAGTGAAGTGACATTTCACTCGATACTTCCATTTAGGAGTTATAATAAGTAAAAGCTCACAAGCGAAAATGATATTTAATGATTTGTGATTCAAATTTAAGTTCAAATTAATGATTTAAGTTTGGAATAGTGTTGAAGTTATTTTAGATTTATTTTGAATTCTTCATGTATGCTTGAGGTGATGTCATTTAATTCAATTTAATTTAACTTAATTTAATTTAATGTGGTTTAATTTAATTTCATTTAATTTTAAGTTAACTTAATATAATATGATTTAGCTTAATTTAATTTAATTTAATTTAATTTAATTTAACTTAATTCAATTTGTTTTAATTTAATTTAATTTAATTTTGATTTAATTTAATTTGATGTAATTTAATATGTTTTAATTTAATTTAATTTAATTTAATTTAATTTAATTTAATTTTAATTTAATTTAATTTGTTTTAATTTAATTTAATTTAATATTTTATTTTAAAGGGATTTGCTTTAAATAATTTAATCTTAACTTAATTTAATGATTAAGTCTTTTAGCATTTTAAATCTTTAAACTTGGATTATCATTTTAATTAAGAATTAAATATTATTGGGATGATTAATTTAGGGATCTTTAGATTAAAGAATAAATTTCTTCCTAATAATATCCCTATTTCAATAATTCCAATTTTATTATTCTTCCAAATTTAATCAATTATTTAATTAAGGTTTATTTCAATTATTTTAAATTGTTTAGTAGGTTTCTACCCTTTAATTATTTAAATTTCAATCATCCCAATCGATTAAGATCAAATATTTTACTTGTTAATTTTATTAAACGCAGAGTTTTAATTAAGGGTTAAAATTTTAATTATCATTTTGCTCTTCAAGCTTAATAATTTCATAACTCACTAAATTGAAGCTCAAATGAATTTGAAATTTTTATGTGACTTCACTCATATGTCAATAAAGGCATAGAGAGGAGAAAATGTGATTTTTCCGTATTTAATTTATTTATGTAATTATTTTTGGTGGAAAATAGGAATTTCAAGGAAAATTTAATAATATGATCAGTGGAAAGTTTCGTCCTTAAGAAAATTATGGGATATTCCTAATGACTGTAGAGACCACTTGGACCAATTTTGTGATTTTTTGAATTATATTTTATTTATTAAAATTATTTTAAGTTACGGAGTATTAATTAATTTAAAAATAGAATATAAGTTGGAAAATGAATTTTATAATTTTAAAATTCTCTCCGATATCAAGGATTCCGAGAACCAAATTTTACAATTTTCCGATTTTTCCTTAATTTATTGGAATTATTTTAGTGGAAATGCTAGAAAATGTATTTTTTAATTTTAAAAATTACCCCAAGGCTTTAAAATTTAATATCTCATTAAATATACCTAAGAAAAATATGGGGTTTGTTCCTAAGTAATTAAATTTCAAAATATGACATTTTGGTGAATTTTATTATTTTTGTGATTTTTATTATTTTTTAATTATTAAAATATTAAAATAATACTAAAAAATTAACTTTTTTAGAAAATCGAAATTTTAATTTTCTTAAATTCTCCGATATCGAGAGGCTCCAAAACCAATTTGGTGAATTTTTGAAAGGTATTTTGAAAGTTATGAATTTTTAAAGTTTAAAATGACTAAATGGGCTTAATCAACCCATTTGATAGGGTTAACCAAACCCAATCGACTTCAAACTTTTATGGTGGGTTCCTCCGATCCTAAAGGTCGATGGAGAATTGATTTCAATTCAATTTGATCCATGGTTAACTCTAATTAATTAAATTTCAATTTTGGGTATTTAAGCCGATTAGGGTTAATCTGAGTGAATTAACTCAAGTCCTATTTTTCCTAAGTGTTCTCAGTCATAAGGAACATCACCAAATTTTCCTAGAATTTATTTCACAATACGCTAATTTTTGGAATTAAAATACTTAAAACAAGAATATGCATTTGAAAAATCAATAACTTTTCATGAGAGATGGTCTCCGACCTTGGAAAATTCGGGGAATGTTCCCAAGTTCGGAGGCTTAAGCTTCTATGGTCTCATGCCATAGTGAATTGTATTGAATGCATGGAGAATTAAAACAATGCAGGAGTAAATAATTAATTAAAAATAAAATACTTAGACAAAATTAATTAATTTCTTTTCCATATTATTCTCCTCCGTTCACCGAGCGAGAGGGTATTTTTATTTTTTTTCGTGATTTTTCTACACAAAGATATGGATTTTGAAGTTTCGATATTTAATAAATACATTAAATACCCTATTTATCTACTTATCCACGCAGCGCGCCGAAACATCAGCAGCTCCGAAGGGGTACGTGTCGCTATCGTGATTGGGCGCCGCCATCCGAGTCGGCCGTCCCGGGACCCGCGGTTCACGTAACATTCTCTCGATCCGCGCAATTCGAACCGTCCGCTCGATACACGCGCGATCCAACGGCTTCTGGTCATCGTCTACGACTGGTGTGCACCCGTGACCGTCAACCTTCTAGCCCTAATTTCTCACTCGATTCTCAACGGATTTTCGTGTTCTTATGCTCTATGGATTCGTCTTGAAGAGACGAATACATCCATACTGATAAACATGCATTTAAATTGACTCAAATTAAAATGAGAATCTCTGGAAGCTCGGGAAGAAGAGGGAGTCCATACCTTGCTCGGAGAAGTGAAGCTCGATCCGAGAGTTGTGTCACCTTCGATCGGGTCCGGGTAAGCTCCGGATGAAGTCCTCGGCTCAGTGAATTGTCTAGCTATGAAAGTGACCACGACCGATCACAAAGCTTGGAGGCTCGGAGCAACCGGGTGGCCTGGAGATGGGGCTTCGATGGGAAACTTCTCCTCTTCGTCCAGGTGAAGGTGTAGGACCAATCAATTTGGGGATTGGCTCACTGCGAAGAAGTGTCTCGTTTCTGGGCTAAAGTTCGAGCTCAAAATCGAGCTCACTGGAGGAATTGGACTGGAATTCAGTGGGATCAAGTGTTCTATGTGTGGAGAGTGATCCGGAATGATTTTGACGCAGTTTCTTAAGGTTTGGTTCAAGACCTTCTTTGTCGAGAGGGTGAGGGGTTTAAATAGCATGGCTTGAGGCCTCCCGTGGGGAGTTGAGGCTGGATCAGTGCTCTTGGCATGTGAAGAACAGCCATGGTGGCCATTTGGAGTGGGGCGGCTCGACAGGATGGAATTTCAAAGCTTGGCCTCTCCCAAGGTTTCGGGCATGGTGTTTTCCGATGATCGGGTGGCCGGCTGCCGAGCATGGGTCACCCTCAAGGTCGGTGGGTCGTGGTCGGGCTTGGTGCAAGCAATCGGCAATTGCCATGTGTAAAGTGGCCGAATTAAAATGGAATGGGGAAGGGGTCATTTTGGCTTCAATTTGGTCAACCCATTGGTTTGGGTTGGGTGCACCTCCCCATGGCTCGATTTTGGGCCGAGAGGATCGATTGGGTCGACCAAGAGAGGATGGTGTGGTCTCTATCCATGATGAGGTGGCTAAACATGGTTTAGTGTGTGTCATGGATAAGGTTAAAAAGGCTTAATGAAAGGTTAGGAAAGGAGCCCCTCCTTTTGCCATTAATGGCTTGATCACATGTCAAACCTTCCATGGCTCCATGTGGCTTGTCCATGGCTTGCATGGCTTGTCTTTGGCTTGGGAAAAGTTGAGTCAATTTCATGGAAATGGATTTAAGAAAAATTTTGGTATTTTAGGGGTGATTTGGCATGAGGCTTGATTTGAAATTATTTGATGATGTGATTAGAACTTAAGGAATGGCTTTGATTAAGTGGATGGCAAATGGAAATGTCATGTGGGCTTTAGGGTAGATTTTGGGCTCTTTGAAATGGTTTTAGATGGGCTTTTAAAATGGTTTAGGAAAGTGGGCTTTTGAATTTTAAAATGGATTTTGGGATGAAATTTTGGTAAAGGCTTGGGCAAATAATTGTTGAGTTTGGTTTAGGGATGTGTCATGAGTGGTTTGAAACAAATTTGAGGTGATTTGGGTTCGAATCGGGTTGGATATGGCGCTTTTGGTAAAGAGGCTAAGGTGGGCCAAAATGGGCTACTATGGGCCAAAGTTGGGCTAAAGTTGAAATTGATGTAAAATTAATGTTGGGAAATGTTTATGGGAATGTTTCAAAGAGGTTTTGGCTTAGGTTAGGTTTTGATTTTGAGGTTTGGGTCTATTTGGGCTAGGTTTAGGTTTAGGTCAAAATTGTGCCTTTTGATTTTGGGTTGAATTTGAGTGGGGTTTGGGTCTAAATTTTGGGCAAATCATGTTAGTGTTTTGTTTATGGGGATGTTAAGGAAGATTTAGAAAAGATTTGGGGTTAATTGGAGTTGAATTGGGTGAGTTTGGGTTAGGTTTGGGTCATGGGCCCAAATCGGGTTTTAAGGCTAAAAGTGAAATTGGATCCAAATGTCAATCAAATTGACTTGGATTTGGTCTAAATTGGTGTTGAGAATGTTGAATTGAAGTTTAGAATCGAATTAGATCAGAATTTGGGTCAATTGGTAGGTTTGGTTTGACATCGGGTTCACTTAGGGTTAAAATGGGTCAAATTGGGGGTTTTGATAAAAGTGGGGTAAATTGACAAAATTGCCCATGATGTAGTTGAACAAAATGAAATTGGGAATATTTGGGATTTTCCGGAATTTTTCGAATTTTTGGATTTTTGGGTCAAGAGTGGTATTTTGGGTATTTGGAGGATATTGGGAGGTATTTTTGGAATTTTTGGTATTTTTGGGTATGGATGATCAATTTGAGTAATGTGGAGATGTTTGGGATTGATTTTGGGGAATTTTGGGTAATTTAGGTGATTTTGGAAATTTTGGGTAGTTTCGAGGCATTTGGTAGGTTAGGCGGGTGTAGGGTCCCGGGTCAAAAATTGAAAATTTGGAAAAAGAAGATCGGGTGAATATAAGTGGAATAAAATCATTTTGGTTGAGTAATGAAGTCACATCAAGCCCATATGAGCCATGAAGGGACTCATTTGAGCATTCACTATGTTGTTCCTAACCCTCTAGCCAGCGGCTTAGGGGTTAGGGACCATCCATGTGAATCACCTACATGAGTCGGAGGTCGAGTTAGGTATGGGTGTGGTTTTAGGAGGTGTATGAAAGTGTAGTGTATGAGTGTAGTGTGTGTGTAAGTCAGCCCTTCACTGCAGCAGGCACCTAGGTGCAGTCCTAAGGCCAAAGAGTCCTATAGGAACTCATCCTTTAAACTTCCACGCTCGATTTCAACCCTCTAGGTGATTAGGGGTCTACGATCAAGTTTGTGGAGTTTGCGGGGAGTTAAGAAGTGGTTTGAAATTCAGATGATGGATCCCAATTCTAAGTTCTCTAAGATAAGTCAAAGGAAAAGCTCAAGGCTAGTATCCCAAGATCTTAAAGAGAAGAAGAGAAGACCTCATCAAAAATGAGGTCAACAAAGACATGATGAAAAGATTTAATCTTAACCTGCGAGACAATATCATTATTTAAGCTCAAGTGAAGCAATTTTGGTATTCCAAAAAAAGTAATTTTATATAAAATATGTAAGCAAAAATTTATAGTGATAAGAAATGTGAATGAAAACTTCATTAAAACAATGTAAATACTAACATTATATCTTCATATGAATTTTAACATTGAAATAATGGAAATGACGGGATTATCTACAACTGCAAAAATAAAGCAAAGCTCAATTATGTGTCTGTACAAAGAATTACTTATGAAGAGGATAGATATTGAACCCAAAATATATCTACTATGAATGAATTTATTCTTGTTATAATAATCTATCAATTAACCTATAATAAGTTTTGTTAAGACAAAATTAAAACGGCAAGACATAGGGAATGCAATAAGATCAATAAAAACAACATAAATAGCTATGCACATTAACATAACAAGTGTCATCATTACAACAATTTTGAATAATTCATATGGCATGTATAATTAAATGTCAACTAATTTACATTAAATCATGATATGATTGATTTTATATAGTCAATAACTTAACAATATAATTACATGTTAACACATCCATGCACAACGACATCATAAATATTTATATATCTAGATATAGCACATCAAAATCATTGATTATATATTCAACTTCTCGTAATTCCTTAAAATATAAGGATTGTTTCCACCAACCAGATGGAATCTATTTACGCTTCCAAAAGCTTCATCACTTTGGGTGTTGTCAATTCAACTGGCAAATATTATCATTAGAAGGGTATGATCAGCAATTACAATCTGTCAACCACTTAAACATATATTATAGAACATTGTCACAAGCTAGAAGCTACAACAAATATTCTGCAAGTAGTATGCTCAAAATCACGTACAAAGTTTATGATTAACATGAGCAAGGTTTATTTCATATTGTCAGTGCATCATAGCTGAATTATACAGATATGCACAAATTATCAAAAATAAAGAAAAATTATTATTTTCACATCTTGAAAACTATTAAAACATATACAAAATTTAACCATCAAAAGTATAATACCTTTACTGAACATTTTATGCTCCCATATTATTGAGAAGTACTCCTTTATGTCTCATTTTGACTTGTTAAGGATAAATTTGAATTAAAATAACCCCCCCCCCCCCACCCCCCCCCCCGCTCTCTCTCTCTCTCTCTCTCTCTATATATATATATATCTGTGTGTGTATTTCTATTTTTCTTTTTATATGTATGTATGCATGTATGGAATTTGAAAACAAAATCCATGTAATAAATGTGTATCAATGTCTTTCATTTTATTTGCATTTTTTACTTGGTTACCAAATTTTGAGGGAAGCCAACTCTTTGAACGAAGACCTAGATTATTATTTTGATAATTGTTTCTTTGATCTTTCATGTTCTTTAATCTTAGTATTGGTATATCTGCATTATTGGATTTGGTCAAAACAAGTAAACATAATTTTTTTATTGTGGTGCGATTTACAATTACCATAAATTTCTATGCAAAATTTTTATTTAATGATCTTTTGTTAACCATTTGTGGGAGTTTTATTTATTTATTTTCATCTAAAGGTGATGTTTTTAAAATTATGGTTTGTAGACTAAGAATTTTACAATGTGCAGGCTTTGTGCATCCCTTCTTTGATCTATATCAGAAACCCCCGCCTGAGGTGAAAATATATTATTTTGAAAATTTTAATAGTTTTCCCTCATCCACAGACTCACTATTGTGAGTTGAAAAATGGGTTTTATCACCGGTTTCTTGATGCAAACTTTGACCCACTTTTGATAGCATGACAAAAACTGACCCTATTGTTGTGAGGAAATTGAAGTGAAATTCTTCACAATATGCCTTATAAATCAATGGACGATATGAAAGCAATCTTTAAAAGCAACTGAGAAAATTAAATAGCTAGGACATATAAAAAATATGATACCAAATTAGTTGTGATAATTAAAGTTGCAGATTACTCCTTTGTAACTGGAATACATTGATAGCACATAATGCTGTACTTTCAGGAATAAAAAGTCTTCTGAATATAAAAGAATTGCATCACATGCATACTATAAGGTTATATTTAGATTTCAAGACAGGAAAAATATGATATATTACACAAAGATCCAATTACTATGATATATTTTGCTAAATGCAGCGTACTAAATTTATAGAATGTTTGGCTTTTAGGGATAATTTGCACTATACCTAAATGATGTTCTCTACATATTGGTATCATTTTTTGTCACTCTTACTATTGCATCACAGTGCATTAGCTTTTAATGCAGATAGATTACTAGAAAATTTTGAACTAATTTCCAATTGCTTGAGGAGAGGCTTATATAATCTTTTATGGAATTTTTTTTAATTTGGCTTCTGTTAGACCGACGGAGCCCCCTCCAAAGAATTTGAAGATTTATGTTAGGTGTAAGGCTAAAAGTGCAATTTAGTCATTTGTTAGTTATTATAGTGGGGTATAAATAGAGTTTATTATGCTTAAAGTTAGGTCATGCTATGTGATTGTTGGCTTGAAGTTTAGGATTAGGCTTAGGTTTTGGGGAGAGATTGCCTACCTCTCAAATATTAGTTTGGGAGAGAATCGCTTACCTCGCAAATTGTAGGTTTATCTTCCATATATTTGAATTGTATTTTTTGTATTGTTGAAGAAAAATAATTTATTTTGCCCTAATTTCTACGGAAGTTCCTATCAGCTTCATCATCTTTTCTTTACAGGTCACTTTACATGCTAAGAGTCTTTCAACGACCTTATCCATCACAAACACAGACAAGAAGCCCTTCTCTTTTACCACAGCGCTGCACACATACTTTAGTGTAAGAATGGGCCACTATGACTTCTCCACTATCTTAGCTAATAATATCTTTGGCTTTATGTTATCTGATAAAGCCAAGGACGAGCACCATATTTCTTGTGACGGGTCTTTTAAAACCCCTAATTTTATAAAGAATTTTCAAACGAGTATGTGATTTTTCTCAACGGTACAAACAAGAAACTTTGACCATTTCACAGGCTTCTATCTCAGGAGTAAAAGTTAAAGGTCTCAAAGGTTGCAAGACTCTGAACAAGGATCCAGATCCTGCCAATCCTTTGGAGAGCAAAGAGGAAAGGTTTTCTTCATTTACTTCATTGTGTATATTTACTAATAACCTACAATTTTATTATTTCATTTTGGCTGAGGTGCCATTTGGATTTTTAAGAATACTTGGACTCAAGTGGAAGTTTCTTTTATTGCAATAAAAAATAAAATAAATTCAAGTAAATAACTAGCAAAATCATTTTGGAAAATTTACATACATACCGCACAATTCTTATGTTTAAATCCATAGCATGGTGATTAAAGCTATGCATGAAAATGTGAATTTTACTTTTAAAAAGTGCTAATAGTGTCATTTTTCATGTGATAGTATAGATTTGAGTGCTATGTGTGTAACTATCAAAGTTTAGGTGTGAGATATGTAAATACAATAGAATTGTGTGCTATGTATGTAAATGCCCCAATTTTTTTTTTTTATGTGGTTTAGCTATTGCCGCTATGCGCTTTGTATGCATATGAGGCATGTCTCAAGTTGCATATCTTATTGTGAAATTTAAGCTTTTACTGCAAACTTCCTTCTCCATCCATGCCCTTTATTTTCCCTTCTCTCAGAACACCATCAAATAAAACAAAATATGATAGAATCAAGCCCAACATTTTAGGTTATAACAGGTCTTAACCATTATTATCTTTATTGTAGTTATAACCATTTGTTTACCTTATAACAATATTTCCATAACTAGGATTTAGGTGCTTGCAATTTAATAATCAATTATTAGTGGAATTTGTGAAGATTCTCTGTGCTTTCTACAAATTTTCCTATTCCTAGCTTTTTGAAAGTGAAAATAAATTAGTAAATAGTTGATTTTGAATGAGCTTAACGACTCAAACTTGAATTCATCAAGTTTATCTCAACTCTAAGTGAATATTGACTCAAATCAATCTAAATATGACACACGATCTTTGTGTAGAAACCACTCAATTATAAGCTTTATATACAGTACTTTCAGGTAGAAATGAATCCAATCTCGATCGAACCATTGTATATTTCTAAATCATGTCAAATCAGATTTTAAGCCTTTGAGTTGATTTCAATTTGACTAAAAAAATCAAGCTGAGTGTGAGTTATAGATATTTGCATCACTCATAATAAGTAGCTTCATTCTCTCTCTATAGCACAAATCCCAAGGCAACGTAAGATCAATGCTTAGGATCCCCCAATCAAGAACACCCCTCTAAACTCTCTCTCCTTCATTTGTCTTTCAATTGGAGTTGAATTTAAGAAAGAATACAAGCGTTCCAAAAGGGAAATTCAAGAGGGGAATGAAGAGAAAAAGCAAGTAGGAGATAACCACTAAGAGCCCATCAGTAAATAGCAGCTACACGTTAATCTATTTTATTACAAATCATATTAGAGATCATCTGATGGAGAATAAATCATATTATAAATTATGGGGTCTGAATCCAAACCAAATTTCATACATGTAGGGATGTAGTTACATTTCCTGGTTTTGTTGACTGCATTTACCTCGGCGCACCTGATGAGCTACAGCTTGAAAATGGGTTGGGTGATACCATAACCATCAGGAATACCAAGTATGTAGGCTATGTGCTCTTCTATCCTACTCTTTATGTTATTGCCAATTTTATTTGTTGTATATTTTAATTAACCATTTTTATATTTCTAAATCGAAATGTTCAGCTGGCCTGATGCAGTCTTATGGAACCCGCACACTCAAATGGAATTCAGTTACAGAGATTTTGTCTGCGTTGAAAACGCACAGGTGCCATAACTATCTTCTAGATACTTATTACTCCGGCAAAATTACATGTAAAGTTAATCCCCTTTTTTCCCTGCATTAGATCGACAGAGTTCAACTGAAGCCTGGTCAATCATGGGTTGCAGACCAACACATGTGGGCTAACTGATTGACACCTTTTTTTTTTCTTTTAGATTTATACTAATAAACAGTCTGCGTTGAGTATCCAAACTTTTAATTAATCTGATCATAACTGTATTTACGTCATTGCATTGAAGATTAGCAAGTATTCATGCTCGATGGCTATTCAGTTGTGACACCATGGCTTATATAATAAGCTAAATTTTATGGCCTTCATCCCTGCACGGATCTTCTTGGCTTCCTTAAATTTTCATTTGCATTTAAGCCCGGGAAATAGGTATTTTGCATGGCACCAAAAGATATTTTGGGGTTAATGTAAATTGTAGATGAGGAATCTGATATTTGTTCCAGGCATTAGATGCTTGAGTTGGCTATGATCATGGTGTTCTTGTCCTTAGACAGAAAAACACACCATCAATGGGGATATAGTAACCAAAAAACTTATTTATTTTATGTGAATTTGATTTTAACCAAGGCCTTGCACAGCTAAATTTAGGATTGACGTGAATAGAGCATAAAGTTTATAGGAATTTTACCATTCTCCAAAAGATTGCTAGATGTGACCTGATATCTGTTTGACTGCCTTCAACAAATATAAAGTTTTTCCATCAACTTTAACATACTCGAGTCACTATTTGACCTGCTGTAAGAAATTTCCGTAGAAAGGCTTCATAAACATTATTGATGGAACACTTCTTCATTCCTGAGAATAAAATATTTAATCATTATTTTTTTTTATAATTTACAACATAAACTCTAAAAGTCACCTGGCACCAATACTACAAAACATTCGATGCTGTATTGGCTTATATTAACCTATCAAAGAAAGAACTAACTATTCTAATAGAGATCCTTTTCAAAAACTATGAAAATCACTAAAAATAGATAAGGGAAAATTGTGAATTACAAACGAATCCTGAGACAAACTCTACTGCATCGTTCTCAACTCAAACCAAATGCCCGTTTAGCAGAGTCAAGGGTGTTGGAAAGAAGCATGGCAATGGTGACTGGTCCCACTCCACCTGGCACAGGCGTTATAGCTGAAACCAACTGCAATGCCTCTTCAAAGCAAACATCTCCTGTGAGGTAATAACCATGCTCACTTGCCGAATCCTGTAGAATATATGAGGAAAAATTTTCAACTTTAATTCTTACAATACATCAAATGACAATCCAGCATTAGTGAATGGCATTTAAACTAAATATTACAAACTAAGAAATTGTAAATCAAAATAACAACAAGACAAATTGGAAAGAAAAGATAACATATTTGTATCAGTCTCAACCTTACCTCAACTGGATTTGTTCCCACATCAATGACAACTGCGCCTCTTTTAAGCCAATTCCTACGAACCAGATTAGGAACTCCTGCTGCGGAGACAACAATGTCAGCTTCTCGAGTGATTCCTTCTGGGTTCTTCGAGTGGGCATGAACTACACTGACAGTTGCATGATGTCTCTGCAGAGAGAACAGACTAATGCTTACAGTGAATATTACAGAATAAAAAATTTAAGGTTTCAAGGAATTACCTGCAGCAGTAAGGAAGTAGGTAGCCCAACTACTCTGCTTCGTCCAATAACAGCCACATTTTTCCCCACTAACTCCACACCATATCTCAACAAAAGCTCAATGCAAGCTTTTGCTGCACATGGAATGAAAAGAGGCACCCTTCCTCGCAATGCAAGATTGCCCACATTTAGCGGATGGAAGCCATCGACATCCTTTTCTATACTTATTGCGCTCAGTACTTTCTCCTGAGCAATATGCTGCGTTCAACAGACAACGAAAATGAAACTGGAAAGTTACAGATTTAATGATTTCCATGCAAAATATTCGAAGCATCAAAATTCAAGCATTTTAATTTCGCAGCAGAGGACAAAGAAATTACTTTTGGTAAAGGTAGTTGCACAAGAATACCGTGAACTGATGGATCTTTGTTGAAGTTTGAAACGGCATTTAATACATCATCTTGTGAAGAATCTTCAGGAAGCTCAGCCAGGAGTGAGGTGATTCCAACTTCCTCACAATCTTTTATTTTATGACGTATATAGGATTGAGAATCTCTTCTCTTTCCCACCAACACAACAGCTAGACCTGGAACTTTTCCTGAAACATCTTTCAACTGGAGTATTTCCGCTGCAATTCCTGATCTTATTTCTTCTGCTATTATTTTTCCATTGATAATTGTTGGATTAAGTTCATCATCCCCTAAAATTATGTTAGTACAACAATGCTCAGACAGGTTATCCTAACAAAGGATTGATGTGAAACAAAACAATTGACAAACAGTATCTTCACCATCACTATTAGTGATTCAAAAGATATAGAAAAACTACATCTTTATTTGAATAAACCAAAAGCTAATAAAAACATCCTTATAAAGAAAAAAGAAAAGAAAGAAAAGAAGAATAAAAGAATTATTTGATGAAAAAAATGTCCCATTTTATTAACACTTTATATAGAGCCTTACAATATTTACAAATAAATTTCAAGACTTTTTCTATTTACAAATAGAACCCTACAATAGATACAAATCTCAATACTCTAGCACAAGATGGGCAAAAGATATCCAATAAAGATGGGCAAAAGATATCCACTAAGCCCATCTTGTCACATAACCTAGACAAAGTTAATGAGCTAAGTAATTTGGTGAGTCGGTCATTCACTTGCTCTATAGTGGCTACATGACTTAGCTCCATTAGACCAGCTTTTCCTTGATGAAGAACCTATCAATCTCCACATATTTGGTTTTATCATGTTGCATCGAGTTGTTAGTGATACTGATCACTGACTTGGTGTCGCACCACAATTTCATTTTAGCTCTTGGTCCTTGAGCTCCACCGACAAGGCTCTCAACCACATCATCTCAGTAACTCCTAAGACCATGGCCCTATACTCTGCCTCTGTTGTTGACCTTGTTACTACTGACTTTTTCTTACTCTTTCAAGAGACTAAGTTGCGCCCTACAACATGCAGTATCTAGATGTGGATTTCACATCATCCATACAATTGGCCAAGTCAGAGCCACAATAGCCCTCAATGTATACATGTTCATTCTTTCTAAAGATTAACCACTTCCTTGGTGCACTCTTCAGGTACCTCAAACTCTGATATATTGCATCCATGTGACCCTACCTCGGATCATGCATGTAGCGACTTACCACACTTACTTGAAATGATAAGTTGAGACGAGTGTGACTCAGATGGATGAGACGACCTACCAGCCTCTGGTACTTCTCGCGATAAACTGACTCTCTTGCGTCTGCGCTCAACTTTCTCTTCTAATCAATTGGTAAGACTGCAGGTTTGAATCCCAACAAGTTTGTCTCTTTGAGCAAGTCTATCCTCTGAGATAGAACAATCCCCTCTGCTCCAAGAGCCACCTCAATTTTGAGGAAGTATCTAAGCTGTCTCAGGTCCTTCACCTCAAACTCTTTGCCCACACTTGCATTTAGCTAAAACAATCTCTCTCTCATCATCCCCAATGACAATCATATCATCTACATACACAACAAGAATAGTAATGTGATCACCATGTCGTTGAAAGAATATTGTGTGGCCATTGCTTTTATGAACCAGCCAAACCAAGCTTGAGGAAACCGTTTCAAACCATACAGTGACTTCTCAATCTACCTCGCCTATTGTTTGGTTCGTGTTGAAGCCTGATGGTATCTCCATGCACGCCTTCTCGAGTAGATCCCCATTGATGTAAACTCCATCCATCATTCACAGCTAGAGAGACAGATGTTCTGACTGTGTTCATCTTTGCCACTGGTGCAAATGTTTTGTCGTAGTAGATGTCATATGTCTGACAATACCCTTTCTCCACCAGTCGTGTTTTGTAACAATCAATCTTTCCTTTTGAGATATGTTTCTTGTGAAGACTCATTTGCATCCGACTGTTTTCTCCCTGGTGGTAGCAACACGAGCTCCCAAGTCTTGTTCTTATCGAGAACACCAAATTCCCCAAGCATTGCAACCTTCTACTTTGGACCCTCCTTCGCTACATGCCAACACTTTAGTATAGAGACAGTGTTCAAAGATGCAATGAATGCTCATGTAAATGTGATATGTTAGAGTATGAGACAAATTGAGCAATGTCATGTGATGAACCAAAGCGATCAAGAGAAACAATCAGGAAGATGACCCGCACTGTTGTGAGAGGTCATCTTTAAAGTTATGAAAGTGGGAGAAGAAGAGAAAGGAATCATATCACCTATTTAATCGGACTCTAAGGTGGATAGTGTAGGTATCTCAGGAGTCAGGGTAGACCGGGATAAGAAACATGTTGGCACAAGTGGCATGACATATAATGTTCCCTCATTCTGCCTTTTTCTCCTTGTATACACCCCCAGCTCCCGTTGAGTTTGAGTCCCACCACTTTCAGGCTCATTTTTCTCATTTTCCAGCTCTTTCTCAGTCGATCATTCCCACACAATGGGACAATGCATCGTTCCCAACTGTACCAATCTCTCATCATACCTCTAACATCTTGCGAGTCACCAAAGAATGGTATAGTTCAAACTCTTTAAAATCACATTCATACTCACAAACAGTTTGTTCTCAATTGGGCTCCAACAAATATACCCCTTCTGAGTGGCAGAATAACCCACAAAAATACATCACTGCTTTAAAATCCATCTTCCCATTGATGTCCTATTATCCTTCACAAAACATACACAATTGAATACCTTCAATGGGAGGATCCCACCATTACCCGCTTTCAACAATTCACAAGGAGATCGTCACTCCAACACCCTTGAACAACTGTCAAAACAGCTTGCCCCCCCACAAATGTTTTGGGGCATTCATCGAAATCATCATGTTTCTGACTACCTCTAGAAGATGTCTATTCTTTCTCTCTGCTACTCAGTTATGAGCTAGTGTGTATGGACAAGCGGTTTGATGTTATATCTCATTGCACTGACAGATACTCCACAAATGATTTGTTGGTATACTCTGTCCCGTTATCAGATCTCAATACATTCACTACTGCATTGTATTGAGCCTGAATTGCCATGTGAAATTCTTTAAAGCAGGCAAGCACGTCATTTTTATTTTTCATCAGATATAACTAAGTAACCCTAGAAAAAAATAAATAAAAGTCACAAAATATTTGTAGTCATTCATCAAAGTTGTAGAACAAAGTCCTCATATATTTGATTGTACCAAATCATAAACACAAGAACTCTTATTGTTATAGCTAATATAAATGCTTACCAAACTCACATGCATCACACACAAGTTTCTGTTTATTTGCTTTCATACAAAGATAGATACAAACGACTCAATAGACTAAATGAAGAGTGTCACATGCGCTTGTGATGTAGCAACAACAAACTCGTCCCAGATCTTCTTGCTCCAGCACTCTCTACATAGATTTTAAGGTTGAGTCCATCCCCTCTCTATCAAAGTACCAGAGTCCAATACGTCCGCCAGTCTCCTTGTTTTGAAAGATTACCTTAGAAATTCCAAATAAAATAACACATTTTAGTTGGATTATAATGACACTAATGAATAAAAAATTTACTGAAAAGGAAGAAGCAAGTAAAATTTTTGACATAGTCATAAAATTTGTACACTTCAATGTACCCTCAACAACCACAAATTGCATTGTACCATCAGTGGTATGAATGCTCACTGGAACTACTATTTGAGTATATGAAGAGAGCTTACTAGCAGCACCTATCACATATCGAGATGCACTAGAATCCATTATCCATTTTGATGATCTTTTAGTAGATATAGATGCAAAAGCATATGTATCATGAATACTTTTGGAGCAATATTCCCCTGAATGATAATAAGGTGGATGCATCCTCAGTCATATTACCTGCTGCTCTCCTCTTCAACATCTCTAAGAGCTTGTGATCCTCATTGGTCAAGACCACCTATGTCTCTCCTTCGTTCTCCGCTACCATCATATTCGCTTAGTGGCCTCCTCTTCCACTCTTTTGGCCCCCACGATTACGACAACGGCCTCTAAACTGTCCAAGTCCACCTGTCTCTCTCTTCTTGGATGGCTTTGGACAAGCCTTGCTCAAGTTTCTCACTTTTCCATAGTTGTAGCACCTGCAGGTCTCCCGTTGGGCACCTCTCACACCTGAGCTCAAGGCAGCCAAAGCTGGTTGTGTAACTGAAACTCCACTCGGCTCAAAGTGTAGCTTCATGTGCCTCCAACTGCAACATCGCGAAGATGGTCTCATACAGTGAAGGAATAGTTGTCTAGGCTAGGAGGACCGATCTCTTCTGATCAAAGACTGGGTTCAGATGAGCCAGATACTGCATAGTCCTCATATGTGCAAAGATCTCCCCTTTCTTACACCCTGGATTAACATAGCTTGACATAGGTGAAAAGTGATCAAGATCATTCCACAACAGCCCCATCTCTACGGAATACTCTTGAATCGACTCATCACCTTGCATCACTACCTCTATGTCATGCTAAATCTGAAACACCCGCATGTGGTTCTCATCCCCAGCATAGGTTCTCTTCAGCTTTGCCCAAAAGTCATTCACCTTCTGAATGCTACCCAACGATATTACAATCGATGGAACCGTCAAATTGAATAGTCAGGTGTGAATCAATGCATGTGCGGTCCTCCCACTTATCCTACTCAACACTATCACTCTTTAGCTCGACGCCCATCAGATATCCTTCTAGACTCTTCCCTACTATAGCTCTCTCAATCCGACACGACCAACTCAGATATATGGTCGATCCATCAACATTCAGATCTACATGAGGGAGATCTAGTTTCACCTGTGTTGAGATAGTGGCTCCCGTCGAGATGCTAGCTCATTGTATGAGCCCAACCAAGATTTTCTAAACTTGATTTAACTTCCCCAAAAGTTTCAGTTTTTTACCTCATAATATCTCCGTCACCTAGAATTCGAATTTAGATCACAAAGAACAGAGCAAGGTGGCAACAAAAGTCCCGCAACGGAGGCTCTCTCGCTAGGACAAAGCAAAAATGATCTCGATCCAAGAAGCTTTGAAAACCTTCACTGCTTCTCTCTTGCACCCTCTAGCGACAGAGAAGTTCTGAAAGTCCTAATCCTCACTGTTGCCTCTCCTGTTCACGCGAACCAAACGCATGACATTCTCTCCCTTCCTTTCCCGTCACGCTCTGCCTCCTCTGTTCACATCTGTTAACGAATCAACGTCGAACACAGTCTCGCGATCCTTCTCTCGCGTCCCGCACCCAACGCCGACGACGTGCAAGCCTCGCCTCTTCTTTCCTATTCATGAGAGTAAGCTGTTGAAGACTCGGCCTAGCCGGTCGAAGCCTT
This sequence comes from Papilionanthe hookeriana x Papilionanthe teres, assembly GCA_022702705.1. Lineage (NCBI taxonomy): Eukaryota > Viridiplantae > Streptophyta > Magnoliopsida > Asparagales > Orchidaceae > Papilionanthe > Papilionanthe hookeriana x Papilionanthe teres. Next base: position 143,480,975 of record CM040422.1, on the reverse strand, counting down.
GCACGATCCCAGAACTGATACCACTCCTTACAACATTTACAAATAAAACACTAAATTTCTTCTACATACAAAGAAAACCCATATACTCAACAAGAATAATTTTTCATAATCAAAATATTTTATAGTAACATTATTAAGTAAATGTGATAATATTAATATATCAATCTAATAATACTAATGACTGACACTCGGGGGATTGACAATGGAATGCCCCTTGTCAAAAGATCGACTTAGCCTCAGCGACAAAAATTATGAAAGGCTGCATCTTTAGTTGAATGAACATAATGCTAGTACAAACATTCATATATAGAAAGAAAAAAAGGGAAAAAGTAATAAATAAAATAAAGCAAAATATTCTTCAGTCTTCACAATCAGTATATATCATATTAATAAATATTATAAATTCTTATAAATATTAAGCTCATATGACAATATTAATATGTTAAGCTAATAATTCTAATAACTCCAACACTCCCATAAACTCACAATGCTATAAGGAGCATTGAAGGTTTGTATGATGCAAAAACAAAGAGATTGATGGTAGGCATGTGCGATAACCTTAATATGGTAACATAAAAATTCTTATAACTCTAACAAGGTTTACTTCATGAGTCCTTTTGAGTGTAATATTAGGTATAAACTCTATTTGTGCAAAGCCAATGATACTTGCTATGATGCTTGACATCATTAACTATATTTGCAGATTTGGAATGTCAGCACTGCAACATGATTTTCTTTCTTTTTTAATTCCAATGTGGATTTCTAATGCTATCCGATCCAAATACCAAAAGCAAACAGAACTGAAAATTAGCCACAAGTAAAATATGGAGGTGTCGAAGAAAATGATCTGCATAATTTGCTACCAAAACGAACTAAAGTAAGGAATTTAAGATTATAACCAAAATCAGAAGAATCCAATTCAACGTTGCTGGATCAGCCTTAGAAGTGAAATCTCAAACCCTTCACAACCATAGACTCCTCATTCTTTTCAAGATGGAGTTAAACTGTTGAGAAGAAAGACAATGATGTAGTTTATAGACATCTAATATTCATGTATCAAACGGAAAGCAGTACAAGTTATGATAACCTGCAGAAGCAGCGTTCAGCGTTCAGCCAAAATCATAAAACAAAAACAAGCTCAAACCTAAACGTATGAACTATTGATTCCTCATGTATTAACATTCAATCCACAATCTTTTCTTCCCTCATCTGGTTTGTCTGATCCATGAAACCTTTTTTTTTTTTCTGATGACAACAACACCTCTTAGCATTTTTTTTTGTTCTTGTCATAAAGATCTAAAATGATCAACTTATTAGACTGAACACCACTTCGGTCTGATAAAAAATCAGACCTGTTTGTGCATATTACCTAAACAAAAACTGAAGAGGGCACTTTTACCTTGGTTCCTGAAGGGCGAAGGAAGGGTTGGAGGAGATGCCGAGCTGGGATGATTCCAGACTTCCGGAAGGTCCGGGCCTAAGATGGAGGAGCTGCTACGCGGCCAAGCCCTTTCAGCTTCGTACTTGCGAGAGCAAAGAAGGCTGAAAACAGAATTCAGAGCCGGAGGGCGTGGGTTCGAGTCTACCAATAGCCGCCTCAGCGTCGTGAAGAAAACTCTCATTTCCGCCGCTCAGAAGAAGGTTCGCCTCGCAGCTCCCACGCGGCTATTGTGGCTTGGCTCTCATGCTTTTTACTTGTGAAATTTTTTGCAGAACGGACAAAAGAGAACAAAAAAAGTTACCTTGGTTTCGTCTCAAGGGTTTAGGGTTTAGGATTTAGAGTTTAGGGTTTAGGAATCTGATGATAAAGTTTGAGCTAAAGAAAAGAAAACAAAAAATAACATGTAAGCAAATAAATAGTTTACTAATACACTCATATCTTTAGCAAAACAACATTGTCATATGCTACAATAATACAAAAGACTGAAAAGTTGTACATCATGACAACAATATCTAATAATCTACAATAACTCATATAATCCATAAAAGCATGACATTCTTTATATCTTCTTCAACATATCCATCTTCTTTAGGTTGTTGATTATCTCCCAGTAATCAATCACAAAACATTCATAACATTTTTTTTTTATTTTTAACTGCATAGCAAAAATGAAAAAGACCAAAAACAGAGCTAAAAAACTTACTTGATAGAAAAAAATATTAAAATTCCTTCTAAGTATAATGAACATCTAAAATCAAAATTCTTTAAACATTCAAAATTATGTGGAATTTTCGTAAGTGGCTGGAAAACAGCATAGTTCAATCCAAACTCGAAAAAAGAGAAAAAACAATATGAACAACCACAAAAGCCCAAGAAACAACAAGAAGAAGAATAAAAGAGAAGAAATTCAACGCAGCTAAAACAAACAACAAAATCAAATACAAGAAAGCTTTTTAATAAAAGAAGGAATATCATATTTAAAATTTATTATTTTGCTCTTCCACTGAATGATCTCATGAATATTAACAATCATATTATCTTAAAAAAGAACTATTAAATTTTTTGTCATTTCTCTTCTTCAAACATAATAAGAAGTAGTCTGAATCGTCGATAAGCAAAATCTCTTAATAATATTAGAGGATCAAGAATCTACCTGAGAAAAAAAATATAATATACTACTAACTTCAAAGATGAAAATTTTCATAAGGAATGCATCTTTTTAATAAACAATGGGAAAAATTACATTCAAAGAAAATATGATTATGAATTTTATTATGAGTTAAGCACAAAACAAGAGTTATTAATCATTCTACAATGAGCAATCAAGACATCGCATATTTTGAGACTATTATGTAAAATTTTTCACGTAATAATTGTATGTCTAATAGAGTAGCCTTTAAACCAGACATAATTATTCCAAACAACAACAGAAGAGCCATCAAGATTAATGTATAAATTATTTATGAATATATTTGTCTTGACACTTCAAAAGACAAGAACTAAAACTATTATTAATAGAAATATAAAAAATAAAGTCTAAACAAAAATCATGAATATTACAAGAGGTAAAAAATCTCATTTATTAATAAAAATAACTTCACACACTTTAGTGAAAGTAGAAAGATTAAACCAAATAAAAATAACAACGCCAAACTTCTCAAAAAGAGAACTATTCAACCAATGATCAAAATATTAAAAAAAAATACTACTAGAAATAATTTAAGAAAGAAGACAGTTCCTAATCTTAAAAACCACTTCAGATAAATTTTTCTAAAAATGAAGATGAGCTACTCATATGCTTAATTTAGAGAGACTCGTAATAATTAAAAAACCAAGTTGCTAAAAAAGAGAAAAAAGAATTAAAATGTCTCTACATAATTTTAGATTTACATATTAAATTAAGCATGTCTAAATTAGGCAAATCAATGCCGCCGTAAATCTTAGGCTTCATAATTTTAAGCTAAGAACTAGTATAAAGCTTAGAGTTAGAACAACTATTATGAATAAAATTTTAACATAAAAAAGAAATTCTTTTTCTTAAATTTAAAGAATACTAATAGCATGAAACCAATAATGCAAATAACTCCAAATAGTACGCTTCTAAAGTTGAAATATATCAGCAAAAGATAAAAATTTAATCTTCCAATCATCAACCCAATTTTGTAACTTATCCCACTATTGGGAACAGTCAGCAGCAAGTAACATAGAAGAATTGACAGACACACCTAAATAATAACAATGTAAGGATTTTAAAGAGAAACCAATAACCTGACATAAAAAATATTATTAGTTAAAATCAATAGAATTAGAAAAACAAATAGCGAAATTGGTTTTTCAGGTCTTAAATTAGTAGATTAATAAAAATAATCAAGTATACAATTGAGATTATTAACAGAATTAGCATCAACTTTATCAAAAACTAATAAAATATCAGCATAAATAAAATGATTGATGTTATACTTCTCAACAATATGTTTTAAAATGCTAATAATAGAATGATGAGCATCTATAAGACAAGAAAATACATTCATTATAACTTTAAAAAGATAAACTGATAGAGGGCGCTTTGTCTAATATCGGAGGTAGAAACAAAATAACCCTTCGTGTCATTATTAATGTTAACAAAAATGTAAAGATTATAAATACAAGTTATAATCCAATTAATTTAAGTATTAGGAAACTCAAAGCTTGTTAATCTATCAAAAATAAATTGATGATTAATATTTTCAAAAGGCTTATTAAAATAAAATTTGGCACAAAATCTTTTATTATCATTAGAATGAAAATTAAAATAAGGAATCATTAGCCAAAATAATACTATATGCAATATCACGACTATAAATAAAGAAATTTGAGCAGGATGAATAATATTAGAAAGAAAATTTTAATTTTATTCACAATGAGCTTAGAAATAACCTTAAATATTATATTGCAAAGAGAAATAGACCTGAGATCATAAAAATTTGAGCATGGTTTTTCATAGGTATGAGAGTGATAGCAATATGATTGATTCTATTATAATGAGTAGAGGAGAGAAAAAAATAGTTAACAACAACAATAGGATCCGCTCCAAAAATATCCCGAATATCCTTTAAAATTTAGTCGAAAAGACATTAGGAATATGGAACTTATTACACCTAATAGAGAAAAAGCTCGCTTAATTTTCTCATTCAAAAAATCCATAATAAGTTCATAACATTCTTTAGGATTTAAATATGATAATGTGAAAAACATTGGAGTCATAAGAATAATTAATAAGAGGACTATTGAAGCCTCAAAAAAAAAAAAAAAAAATCTCTAGAAATATCATCTTGAGCATTGAAAAATGAATGATAAACAGAACTTTCCTTAATAAATTTCTAGAAATCCTTAATTTTAATTTTTTGATACAAAAATTTAACATCATCCTCACTTGAGAAAGCCAAGAGTATTTCCTCTTTGTTTTACCCATTTATATTCACAATTTAAAGCATTATAGCTAATTAGGATTGAATAACAGTCGCCTCCTTCGAAATAGATTTATCGTTCAGGTTGTTATCCAAAACCGACATAGCTATAAATTGTTGGTTCTTTTAATATTTAATATTATTATTAATAAATTTATTAGAATTCAAAGAACAGTTTTTCAAAGCAATTTTAATATTTTTCAACTTGTTACAGAGAGAAATGAGAGGGTCTCTTTTTATTGTAATACCCTAAACTTAATTCACAAAAGAAGCAAACTTATGACAACAACTCCAATAATTTTTATACATAAACATGCAAAATAACTTTGAAGAATTACCAAAATAAATAGCACTAGGGAATGATTAAAAGTTAAAGGTTCCAAAAACTATAAAAAAAAACCAGGAAACTTTTAAATCTAAAGATCATTGCAAAAAAGCTCTGCCCAAAGGACTCTTTATAGAAATTTTTTTTTACATGATTGAACCAACTAAGAGAAAGACCATTATAAAGAAGGTCAATAAACCTAGAGTTAAAAACAAAGTTATTAAAATCAATAAGTTTACAGGGATTAGAAGGAGAACCATCACTTTTCTCATTAAGCCTTCTAATGCAATTAAAATCAGCCTAAACAATCTAAGATTCATGTATATTACCCATTAAAGAAGAAAATGAATTATAATGATCTTTTCTACGAATAACACTATTATCATCATAAACAAAAGTAATGATAAAACCAATAGACGAAAAGAATGAAATAATATTATGAATAAATTGAACAAGCATATTAATAATAGAAGAACTCTATTTAATCCAACTTATACCAAAATCAACCAAATGAAAATTGTTAACACTCCTTTCAAAAGATAATAAATTAAATTTATTTGAAATTAAATGATCAGAAGTCGTAGCAATAGAAATTTTAGTTTCCAATAAGTAAAGAAGGTCCATGTTAAAATTCTTAATAAGTTGCCTACATTCGGAAACACAAGGATCATTAGTAAGACTCATAGTATTCTAACAAATAAATTTAGAAAAAAAATAAAAATTAGAAAAATAAAGAAACCAAACTTAATGAAAAGAACCAATCTCTTTTGGTCTCCATTTTCTAGGCTTAGGGGTACATACCGATGGGGGGCCCACAACATGAACAAAAATAGAAACCTTGAGATTAGTTAAAGGAGAAGGTCTATTACAGTTTTTATCTCTTCCATAATTTGGAATTAAAGTAGGACTCTCTGTTAGGTATGGCTCATATACCTAATATGGAATTAATGTTGGAGCGGAGCGAGCGAATCTGGGGAGTTTATTATGTGGGTTGGGGGTGCGGGGGCAAGGCCCCGCGGTTTAGTACATGGGTAATTTAGTAATTACATGTTGTACTGTACGGTTATAAATAGGCCTAGTGAGTAGCCTTATTGCTTAAGGCTGTATTCTGTATTCTGTACTCTTTTCTGAACAGTGAAAAGAAAGTTGTCGCTCTGCTCCGGAGGACGTAGGCATCTTTGCCGAACCTCGTTAAATCTCTTTGTGTTCTTCTGGATTGCGTCGATTCTTGTTTGCTCTGCCCTAAATTTCTCAACAAATGGTATCAGAGCCTGGTTTGAGGGCATACAAGATTTCGGCGGTTACGCGGTCGGAGAAGTTCGGCGCAGTTCAGCTTCGCGGCGTGTGTTTCGCTGCCAGGTTCGCGGCATATCACGCGCGACAGAGCAGGCGTGGGAGCTTTGTACGACAGCCAGCGGGGGCGAACTATAGTCCAGAGAGGAGAAGTTCGGGATCGCGACAAGAGGTGTGTCGCGCGAACTCCGGCGATCTGCGACCGGGCGCAAAGAGTTCGACCCAGCGGGAGAGGCTTCACGCGGAGGAGGAAACGGATCCCTGATAGGAAATTTTCTTCTCGTTTTTCTGGAAAAGTTTAATTAAGGGCTGATTGAGAAGCTTAATCAAGCTTTTCTGGGAAGTTGATCAAGGCTTAAATTAAGCCAGAACTTCTGGAGGCGGAGAAGGCGTGGAGACAGGAGGAATTTACTTTTAAGGAAGCTGCTTAATTAAAGAAAGCTTAATTAAGGAATTGCTGAAGGAATATTTCTGGTTGCCTTAAATAAAAGGAAGGAATTCTTAATCAAGGGAAATTTGATTAAGAAAATAAAAGGAAGGAATTTCCTTTTGGCTGAGGCGCAGCAAGGAAATTTTTTGGAAGATTAATTAGGCAAATGCTTAATTAAGGCATAATTAAGGGAAGCTTAATTGAGGAAAGCAATTGCATTGTAGGAGTAAATTTCTGAGGCGCAGGTTCGGATTGCGGGAGATTCTGGTTCTGATTTTCGGGAAGAATTTCTGAATCAGTTTGACGGGTTTGCTGGAAGGAATTTTCGACAAGCAACTACAGGAAAATTTTGTTGCAGGATCAATTTTCAGATGGCGATTTCTTGTGCAAAATTCGAGGTGGTGAAGTTTGATGGAACAGGTAACTTCGGATTATGGCAAACACGGGTGAAGGAATTGTTGGCACAACAAGGAATCCTGAAGGCTTTGCGGGCAACGAAACCAGATGCCATAGAGAATGAAGATTGGGAAGAATTGCAACAACGAGCGGCAGCAACCATACGACTATGTCTGGCAGATGAAGTTATTTACCACGTGATGAATCTGAAATATCAAGGGGAGGTTTGGAAGAAATTGGAAGCCCAATTTATGGTGAAATCCCTGACGAATAAATTGTATCTAAAGAAATCGCTGTATGGGTTGAAGCAGTCTCCGAGACAATGGTACAAGCGGTTCGACTCCTACATGATTCAGATTTGTTACAGGCGATGTGAGTATGATTGTTGTGTTTATGTTAAGAGCCTTGATGATGGTACATTTATTTTTACTCTATCTGTATGTTGATGATATTCGATTCTTGCAAAGAATATGAATGATGTCTGTGGTTTGAAAGCTTTGTTAAGCCAGGAATTTGACATGAAAGATTTGGGTCCTACAAAGAAGATTCTCGGAATGGAGATTCCGCGGGATAGAGGCTTAAGACGACTGTGTCTATCTCAACGATGCTATGTTGAGAAAGTCTTGAGACGGAGTTTGAGATGAGCGATGCTAAGCTCGTAAGCACTCCATTGGCAAATCATTTCAAGCTTTCTTCAAAACAGTGTCCGAAGACAGATAAGGAAATCGAAGCTATGGCAAAAGTTCCTTATGCCAGTGCAGTTGGCTGCTTGATGTATGCAATGGTATGTACTCGTCCTGATTTGGCTCATGCTGTTAGTCAAGTCTGCAAATACATGTCTAAACCAGGAAGGCGACATTGGGAAGCGATCGAGTGGATTTTCGAGTATACGAAGGGCAATCAGTAGGACATGGAATTATCTTTGGCAGTCAGCAGAATGATCCTTCAGTTGTGGGGTATGTTGATTCAGACTATGCAGGTGATTTGGATGGCAGAAGGTCTACAACTGGGTATGTGTTTACTCTTGGTGGAGGGCCTATATGTTGGAAATCAACAGTTCAGTCTATTGTGGCATTATCTACAATCGAAGCGAGTACGTAGCGATGGTCGAAGCTGCTAAAGAAGTTTTATGGCTTCTTGGGCTAGTGAAGGAGCTGGGCGTTGAGCGAGGTGGAGTTCGGTTGCGTTGTGATAGTCGAAGTGCTATATTACTTGGCTAAGAACCGGATGTACCATGCGAGGACCAAGCACATTGATGTACGGTATCACGAGATCGGAGAATTGATTACTTCGGTGAGATACTATTGCGGAAGGTTCATGCCGATGAGAATGCAGGTGATATGTTGACTAAGCCGATTACTATCAACAAGTTCTTGCATTGCTTGGACTTGTTGAGTATCCACAGTTGCTAGAAAAGCATGGTGGCCCAACTCACATTGGTGCATGAGAAACTCCCAGGTATTTATCTCCTAAAGGGCTGGATATTCGCCAAGGTGGAGATTTGTTAGGTATGGCTCATATACCTAATATGGAATTAATGTTGGAGCGGAGCGAGCGAATCTGGGGAGTTTATTATGTGGGTTGGGGGTGCGGGGGCAAGGCCCCGCGGTTTAGTACATGGGTAATTTGGTAATTACATATTGTACTGTAAGGTTATAAATAGGCCTAGTGAGTAGCCTTAGGGCTTAAGGCTGTATCCTGTATTCTGTACTCTTTTCTGAATAGTGAAAAGAAAGTCGCCGCTCTGCTCCCGAGGACGTAGGCATCTTTGTCGAACCTCGTTAAATCTCTTTGTGTTCTTTTGGATTGCATCGATTCTTGTTTGCTCTGCCCTAAATTTCTCAAGACTCTCCAATTGCGAGTTTCTAATAGTATTACTAAATTCAATAAGGAAACTCATATGAACATCCACATTAGAATTATCATTACCATTTACTGAATGTAAATTCTCTTGATTAAGCTTTCTAAAGTTATTAGACACAATGGATCCTGGTTAATACAATCACTACACAAAGTAACAGGAGGAAACAAAACTCTTTGTGGCAGATAACAACTACAGCAAAATTGGGAATAATTTGAAGACCAATGATGTGTTTTTAATGCTGTTTTAAATGGTCATTGTAGCCTTCTTCAAGCTTCTCTTCGTTGCACTGCTTTCTGAAGGCTTTCATAAATGAGCCTAATTATTAATTCGAAGCAATTAGAAATTAAAAGATCATAGTCGTTTTTTTTTTTAATTTTGATATTATGCAGCGAAGTTATACTTTTCAAGTAGTAAGCAAATCGTACTCGATGACTGGTTGTAGGATAATAGAAATCGCGCTTAAATATTTTCTCTAATGCCTAATTTGAAAGTGAGAATTTTTATGACAAGTTCAAGTCTAAAAATCATAAATTTATCTAAAATTGATCACAGCAATAGAACCAAAATCCTGCTAAACCATTAATTATTAAATTATAATAATTTATCTTAAATACTACTTCATAAAGAATAGAACTTGATGCGTGCTAGAAAATTCGCAACGGTAGAATAACAAATTATCGTCTTAGCGTTGTACGAGAATTCAGCACGCACGCAGATGAAAATAGAACAAGCAGTGACTCCAGAAGTTTTTTTATGTGGAAAATCCGTAAAGGAAAAAACCACAGGGCCTGGCCCAGTTGTGAAAATCCACTATTGATTGTTGTTTACAGAAATCCTTCGTCCCATAGACGGGAAGAGGTAATTATATGATGTAGATTACAGCGTCGACTGACAGTGTATGATTGACGGTGGTTCACGATGATCGGCGGTGGTCGACGGCTATCGACGGTGATCGACGAAGATGTAGAGCTGTTTCTTCTTCTCAAGAGTTCAGATTCTCTCTTTTGGCTCTCTCCCCCTCTCATGTGAGAGTTGGGGTCTATTTATAGGGTTTTGGGTGCAATTAATACAACTATTTTGATCGGACGGCTCGGAGGCTCCCTCGATCGGACGGCGTTTAAGGAGTATTCGATGGTGCTTAACGATGTCGGAATTGAGTGATCTCGAGCTCGTTGGATTCGTCTTGTCGAGACGCTCGATTCGAGTATGGGCTCGCTAATGTCGGCATTCATTTGACCTTCCAATGTGTACGATAATCTTCTAAAAGTGGTTTAATGACTCGATCCGAGCCGATTTGACTTGGATTGGACTAGTTTTGATATCATTGGGTCCGTTTCATCGAGCCGGTCGGCTTGAGTATAAGTTTGCTAAAATCAGAGCTCTGGATGATTTTTATCAAGATTTGAATGTTTCTTGCTCAAAAGATTGCATTGAGATTCGTGCCATGCTTCGAGATCCGTGCTTGATGATGAGAATTTGTTGGTGTCGTATCAGTTGCCCCCCTATTTTCGGGCGAGATCATTTTTATCGTCCGAAAATATCAATATCTGAAGCTTAGATATGTTATTTCATTATTTCTAGTATAAGAATATTTTTTTATCTTTATATGTTGAGAACTTGAACTCAGCTTAAATGGTTGGTATTTTTTGCTGCATAAGGGAGATCCTGGGTTCAAATCCTGTCTTAGACAGAAAATAAAAAAAATTTTATCAGACCCAGTCTGGCGGGCTAAAATTGGGCCCGCCCGTTAGCTCGAATTTAAAGAGACTGGCTGAAGAGCCAAGCTGGCCGAAGCTAAAGAGGACTAACAGTTGGCCAGATTTGAACAAGTTTGGCCCGAAGTCGAAGAGGCTAGCGATTGGCCGAATTTCAACAGACGAGCTCTACCATTATTGAGGAGAAATAAATTCGGAATATGGAGGATTATCATGGTATGTAACTTACAAAAGTATCGTCATTACAATTAAGAGTAAACTTTATTATTCTATAAAAGTATAATCTGTTTAAATTTCAACAATTAAAAGTTAAGAAGTTACAATATATAACTTGTTATATTTATATAGTTATATGCATTTAAATAGAGAGTATGAAAGGATTAAAATAGAGAATGTGAAAAGTTATTTTTGTATTTAAGATTTTAATTAATTTCACATATAAATGCAGAATTTGAAGGGTTGTAGGAATCCGTTTAATATATATATAAACGGTTATATATAATTAATTTATGTTATATATATATTTTTAAATTGCTATCCATAGAAATTCAAAGGGTCTATCTGAACTGTTATACACTGGGCTTCAAAGGGGCGTTTATAAAATAAACTTAGACATATATATATATATATATATATATATATATATATATATATATATATATATATATTATAAACTGCTATTATTATTATTATTATTATTATTTTAAAGATTTCATTTAATTTTTATATTATAAATGTGGAATTTGAAAGATCAAGGGAATATGAAATGAAAAGTTTTTCCTTTAATGATCCACATTGATTTTATGTTATAAATATGGAATTTGAAAGATCAAATGAAAAGTTATTATTATTATTATTTTTAAATGTTTTACCTCATCTCAAGCCTATAAATAGAGGTCATAGATGAGAGGAAAACCCACAAGTGAGGAGAAGGAGAAAGTCATCCTGCGTTGCGACATAGAGTTGCGACGAAGATTTGCGGCGCAGAGTTGCGGTGAAGATTTGCGGCGCAGAGTTGCGGCGAAGCGTTGCGGTGTAGAGTTGCAGAAAAGTATTGCAATGCAGAATTGCGGAAAAGTATTGCGGCAACGTTGCGGTGAAGAGTTGCGGAGAAGTGTCGCGACGAAGCGTTGTGGTGCAGTCCCGGCGAAGTATTGCGGCAAATCGTTGCGGCAAAGAATTGCGGCAAAGTGTTCCGGCAAAGTGTTGCGGCGAAGTGTTGCGGCGAAGTGCTACAGCAAACTGTTTCGGCGAAGTGTTGCGGAAATGACGACAATTCGAGAACCCCGTTCTACTGAGAATCAGAGGAAAAGTCAGAACCCAGAGGATGCCGTATCAATTCTGACGGAGAGCGATTTAATCTTTTTTCGAAAGAAGTATTACTTCCCGACCGATATGGTGGTAAAATTGCCAACTTCAAATGATCGAGCGTATTCTCCTCCTTCTGGATACGTCGCTGTTCACGAGGCAGCCTTGAGAGCTGGTCTTCGATTTCCACCCGCACTTGAGTTTATTGAAATAATGAAAGTGTTCGGTGTTTGCATTGCTCAGTTGTCTTGTCGAGTGGTGACGATGAATTATTGGATTGATTGTTTTCTTCGGGAGTCGTGGGTCAATGCTAACTCCGAGCAATTTTGGCACGATCGTGCGGTTTTTTAGTGATACACATGGTCGTATAATTTTTAAGCAAAAGACGTTGGATTTTCGCTTAAAGGAACCAATACGACAATGGCCGTAAGATTTTTCTTTGCAAAGAATGATTGGGGACTCCGTGAGAGGCAAGGAAAGTTTCAACCTTTGTCTGTCTCTCTTCAAACTACCGAAGATGGAATATTGCAGATGTTGGGATTTCATGATTTTAAGGAGTTGTTGTTTGAGACGCAATACATTTACGAATTTGTGAGTGAGGAATCATTATTCAAGGTCAAACTTTCTTTTCAACTGAACGGTCTACGACTATGATATTAAAGAAGTCTAAGAAACGACCTTCCGAGCCGCTTCTCGCAAAATCCTTAAAGCGAGCTTCCAACGAGCGATGATCGTGATATATAGCCTCAAAAACAAAAGAAAGTTAAAGCACCGCGAGATCCCTTGCCAAGTCCTTCGACTATTCGTATTCCTGAGAGTGTCTTATCTCATGAATGTACTGGGCTTCTGGAAGCCGAGAGTTTGGTAAGTTTCTTTTATCTTCTGCTACTGTATTATTTTATATATCTGACCCAAATTTCTTTTCTTTTAGGTGGATAACATGATGGAAATTCATAAGGGGCTGGCACTGGCATTGAGAAACTGGAATTCTGAGTTTGTTAAAATTAAATATTTCCAAGGCGAGTACAAGCGTCGATATGAATCTGAGGTTGAAAAAGTTACATCTCTGGAATCACAATTGACAGAGTGCAGGACAGAACTTTCAATAATGGCAACCTCCCTCTCATTGCAGCTTCAGGATCTGGAGAAAACCCGAGAGGGCTTGGTGGAAGCACGAGCCAGCCTTCGCGAAAGTAATAAGAGTGTGTGAGCTCTTAAATCGACTGTGTTAGCCCAAGAAGAGGAGATTCAACTTTTGAAGTCTACAAAAGAAGTTGATGCTTCAGAAGTTCAGCGTAAAGCGGTTGAGGACTTCAAGAACTCGTTAGAGTTTAAGACTATCATTCGAGACCGTGTTCAAGAGGCTCGTGATCGGATGCTTGATGTTGAGGTGAAGGAGCATCAAAAGTGGTTCACCGAGGAAGGATTCATCCGGGGTTTTATGAAGGGGAGCCGAGCGGTGCAACGTCGAACGGGGATTACAGTGGAAGGGCTTACTCCTAGCCAAGCTTCGAAGGATTCTTCCTCAGATTCTGACGGTGAAGACGTAGAGAGCGAACTGAGGAAAGTGCATTTCTATGATGAAGAGGGGGAAGAGGAGAATATTGACGTTAATTAGTGCTATATTTTTATCCTTTCATGCTTGTAGTGTGTTGCTTTTGTCGCATTGGTTGAACCTTACTAATTGTTGTAATAATGTTGTATGTGACGCATGTTGGTTATTTTGTTTGATTGTTCGATTTTGTTAGCTATTTGCCCCCGGAGTACATTCTCTTCCTTTCTATGATGTTGTTGAAATATGTTTTCCTTTTATTTCACAGTGTATAAAGATATCTCAGAAGTTCTCACATGTGGGAGAGTTACTGTGGGGATAAATCACCGAGGACATTTGACTTTGTTGAGGTTATGTATCAGAGTTTTACTTGATGATGTTAACCTGTATGAACAGAGCTAACGAAGGTCCACTGAGACTTATTAGCCCATCCGAGGTTGTTTGCTGGAGCATTGCTCGCTTATAAACCTGTATGGAAGGGATCAAGCGTAGTCCACCAAGGATCGTTAACCTATCCAGAGTTGTTTATCGAAATGCAAACTTTGTGATGTTAACTCTTATGGAAGAGGTCAAACCAAATCCTCTCGGGATCGGTCATGCTCTGATCAAGATACAACCGGAGTTGTGCATTTCTCGGGTCTAGAGCAGAAAGTGACTCATGGATGAGTCGTTGTACTTTTTAAAGATATTCTCTTTTGTAAAATAAAACAAGTATTTAATAAGTTCGAGATACATTACCAACAAACATATTATAAAACTTGTGTGTTACTGATAGTATTTGCGAAGGTTTTCGGCATTCCAAGTTCGGGCAGTATTTTCCCATCCGAATATTTGAGTTTGAAGGTTCCAGTGTTCGATCATGGCTACCACGACATATGGGCCTTCCCGCAGAGGAGATAATTTGTTGCGTTGGGGACCATGACCAGCGGCTTCAATACTACGCAAGACCAAATCACCGATGGAGATAGGTCGAGGCTTAACCCTTCGGTTGAAATGACGAGCAAGTCTTTGGCGGTAGGAAGCAGCTCTGAGGTGGGCCACATCACGTATTTCTGGGAGAAGATCTAACTGTTGTCGGAGCTTTTCTTCATTGTCATCTGAGTTGAAAGTTTTAACTCGTGGGTTTGGAACTCCGATATCAATAGGGATGACAGCCTCGGTGCCGAAACATAAGTTATATGGAGTTTCCCCGGTTGGAGTTCGTGCGGTGGTGCGATAGGCCCAGAGGACGTTGTGCAACTCTTCAACCCACTGTCCTCCAGCCTTCTCAAGACGAGTCTTCAACCCTTTTAGCACCGTTTGGTTTGTTACCTCTGTCTGCCCATTCGTCTGGGGATGCGCCACGGTAGTGTGCACTAACTGAATGTTAAGATTCTTGCAGAATGACGTGAAGATCTTTCCAGTGAATTGAGTCTCATTGTCAGTGATAATCTTTG
The DNA here is from genome assembly GCA_022702705.1 of Papilionanthe hookeriana x Papilionanthe teres. Lineage (NCBI taxonomy): Eukaryota > Viridiplantae > Streptophyta > Magnoliopsida > Asparagales > Orchidaceae > Papilionanthe > Papilionanthe hookeriana x Papilionanthe teres. Next base: position 143,465,769 of record CM040422.1, on the reverse strand, counting down.
CAGGAAGCCCGAAGCGACATATGATATTTTTCCAGACAAACTGTTTAGCATTTGCTTCAGTGATCTTAGCAAGTGGCTCTGCTTCTACCCATTTGGTGAAGTAGTCGACAGCTAAGATGATGAATTTACGTTGTCCAAGTAGCTTATCGGAAATGGTCCCATGATGTCTACTCCCATCGAGCGAAAGGCCAATGACTCGAAAAGATGTGAGTTCTACCGGGGTGCATGCGTTAGGTTGGAGTGTAATTGACAACTCTTGCATTTTTGCACAAACTCTAACGCGTCTTGCTTGATCGTAGGCTAGTAGAAACCTTGTCTCATTATTTTCAGAGCGAGAGCCCTACCTCCAAGATGCTCTCCACATATCCCGGAATGAACCTCTCGTAGAGCGTAATCAGCTTCAGATGGTGGAAGACACTTAAGGTATGGACCTACGAACGCCTTCTTATACAACTCATCCCCAATAAGGATGAAGTTGGCGGCCATGCGTCGGAGACGAATTGATGAAGTAATATCATCTGGCAGTGTTCCGTCTCGGAGGAAGGATATGATGGGGTCCATCCATGATGTCTCCCCTGGGTCATCTATAGATAGTATCACCCATGGACCCTGGATACTGGGAAAATGTATCTCCTCAATACACCTTCTTTTATAGAGATCTCCAGTTGTTGAATTTGCGAGCTTTGAAAGAGCATCAGCTCGAGTGTTATGCTCCCGAAGTATGTGATTGAGTTGGCATGTTTCAAATTGGGCAATAAGTGTTTTTACCAGACCGAGATACTGCACCAGTTGTGAGTTATGAGCCTCGAATTCTCCTTCTACTTGGGATGCGATGAGTTGAGAATCAGTGTAGATAATCATGTTTTGTACTTCACAATCGATGACAAGTTTTAATCCGGCTACAAGTGCTTCATATTCGGCAACATTATTGGTGGCTGGAAATTTTAGGCGAAGCCCGTACTCCAAGATGTCCTGCTTCGGGGAGATGAGTAATATTCCTGCACCAGCTCCCGAGTTTCCGGATGCTCCGTCCACGTATAGTGTCCATTGGGGTGATTGTGAAGGAGAAACAGGTGGTTCGACAGAGGTAGGTATTGTACATTCTACCACAAAATCAGCCAACACTTGTGATTTAATGCTTGGTCGTGGTAGGTAATGAATATCAAATTCTCCCAATTCTACCGACCACTTTACTATTCTTCCCGACGCTTCTGGTTTTTGTAGGATAGCCTTCAAAGGGAGTTGTGTGTAGACGCCGATAGTGTGGGCCTGAAAATACGGACGAAGTCTCCTTGCTGAGAATACCAGGGCTAATGCAGTCTTATCCGCCATTGGATAACGACTTTCTGTATCGGAAAGAATCTTGCTGACGTAGTATACTGGTTTCTCGATTGAATTTTCCATTCGACAAGGACGAGCTTATTGCGTGAGGTGAAATAGGTAAGTAGATATATAACATCTCCCCTTGGACGTGTTTTGAGAGAAGGGGCGGTGAAGCTAGATATGCCTTAAGTTGTTCGAAAGCAATCGACGAGTCATCCGTCCATTGGAAACCGAGTGTTTCGAGCACCCCTAAGTATCTTGAAGAATGGAAGATACTTGTCTCCGTAACGAGCTAGGAATCGGGAAAGAGCAATCATGCGACCATTCAGGCGTTGCACCTCTTTGATGTTCCTCGGAGGCACCATCTCTCTTAGCGCCTTAATTTTTCTGGGTTTGCTTCAATTCCACGATGGGTAACCATGAATCCTAGAAACTTCCCCGATGTGACCCCGAAGGCACATTTAGTCGGGTTAAGTCGCAAATCATATCGACGAAGGAGTTGAAAACACTCCTCCGGATGAGAAATGTGTTGAGATGCTTCCAAGCTTTTTACTAACATGTCATCAACGTAAACCTCCATTAGTACGCCCGAGAAGATTTCGAAGACCTTGTTCATGAGACGTTGATAAGTTGCACCAGCCGTTTTTTAGTCCGAAAGGCATAACATGATAACAATATAAGCCTTTATCTCGTTTGAAAAGAGGTGGCCTCCTCATCTACCGGGTTCATCCTTATTTGATTGTACCCCGAGTATGCATCCATAAAGCTAAGCATTTGATGCCCAGACGTGGCATCAACAAGTTGATCTATGCGCAGAGAGGAAAGCTATCCTTCGGACAAGCTTTATTGAGGTCTGTATAGTCGACACACATTCTCCATGATCCACTAGCTTTTTTCACCATGACGACATTGGCCAGCCATGTAGGGTGGTGTACTTCCCGTATGAACTTTGCTTCAATAAGCTTGTTGACTTCTTGTTCAATAGCTTGTAGGCGATCTGGGGCAAAATTGCGTTTCTTTTGGATGACCGGTTTAACAGTTGGATCTACCTTTAAAGAGTGCATGATTATCTCAGGATCAACTCCGGGCATGTCGGCTGGGGTCCATGCAAAAATGTCTTGATTTATCTGGAGGAGAGCTACGTATTCTGACCTCTGCTCATCGGAGAGTAAAGAACCAAGCTGCACTGTTTTTGACGGATGTTCATTAGATAGCGGGATATGAACCAAATCTTCTACGGGAGAAGCTCTTTGAGATACCTCTTCATCTCGGAGATCAAAGTTTTCAATGCTAAGTGTCATTGACGGGCGAGGCTGAGCTTGTCTGAGATAACATGATTGTGCTATCCGTTGATCTCCTCGTACGATGCCTATCCTCGCTGGGGTTGGAAACTTAAGCTTCAAGTGTAACACGAAGTCACAATGCCAAAAATAGATTGCGAGAGGTCTTCCGAAGATGGCATTGTATTGCATGCAGATGAGTTATCTGTCGAGGAAAATCACCAATGACAACAGGGAGATTTATTGTTCCCTCGACCCTTACTGGTCGATTATCAAAACCATATAATGGTCCTGATGCAGGTTGAAGTCTTTCTCTTGTCAATCCCAAACTGAGGAAAGTTGAATAGAATAAGATGTCGACAGAGCTCCCATTGTCGATCAGGATTCTTTTTACGTTATAGCAGGGTTCGCCAATTCCTGCGCTAATGACGAGAGGATCTTGATGAGGGACTCGAACTCCTTCCAAATCAGAATCATCAAAAGTGATAAGGTCGAGGCGTAATTTCTTCTGTACTGGTTCACCAGTGCACGGTGATAAGGACTTGATCAAGAAGCAACGGGCCTCCAAAGCAATTGTTTGAATTTCGCCTATGAATGGGTGACCCACATTTTGTCGCCTTTGTGTATGTTGTCCCACAATAGGAGCATTATCGATACTCGAGTCGGTTTACTCTGTACAAATCTACCAAGATATCCTCGCTTAATTAACCTTTCAATCTCTTCCTTGAGTTGCTTACATGCTTCAGTGGTGTGTCCACGACTTCGATGGAAATGACAGTATTGTTCTTGATTTCCCGAGTTAGGTTTTAGGAGGTGAGGCCACTTAATATTTTGCTCATCTTTAATGGCCATCAAGATGTTAGCACGTGAAGCGTTGAGTGGTGTATATTCTTTCTTGGGCCGATATTCGGCTCGTTGTCCCGCGGGTTGGAGAAGGAGGTCACGATTCTTTGGTTGTTCGCATTTTCTCCGTTGTGAAGATTGATTGTTATCTCCGGAGTTGCCTTTGCGCTTTCCCCCAAATTTCTCAAATTGCTCCTTATGTGCGGTGATGGCTTCATCCGCGAGTGATTTGAGCCTCAACACGGTGGACCGGATCGGCGTAAGAACGAACTCGTCTCCCGCATGAGTGATGAATAGAAGGGTCCCGGCGGAGTCCCCCGAGAAAGACTCCCTAAGCAACTATGGATCTACTCCCGGAATTTGACGGGCTTCAGTAGAAAACCTGCGGAAGTAGTCTTTGAGTGATTCTCCTTCACTTTGATGAATTCCTGAGAGATGGGATGAATCTTTGATGATCCTTCGATTTGCTATGAAATGTTCCACAAATAGTCCGGCAAGCTCGTTAAAGGTGTTTACAGTGCCCCCTGATAGAGAGTAGAACCGAGTTCGAGCTTGTCCCTTAAGAGTGGCAGGGAACACCTGACATAGAAGTGTGTCAGAGGCACGTTGAATGTGCATGATGGTTCGATAACGATCAATATGTTCATAGGGATCGCTTATCCCTTCATATGCATCAATGTTCGGCGACTTGAAACCAGTTGGAATGGGGTGTTGGAGGACCGCATTCGCTAAGGGAGAGGATTCAATGATGTTATGATGAGTGTGGAAGCGATCCTTTTTCTCACCTGGGGAACTCTTCTCGTACAAGGCGACGTAATTCGTCACGGATGACATCATTTGGAATGGTAGCGAGATGTGGCGGTGCTAGGTGAGCTGCATGGGATGGATGGGTGGAACTTGCAGTGTCTAAGAGTTCAGCATCACGACCTGGTATGGGAAGTGTTCCTTCATGGGGAGGGGGACCGGTACGACTTCCTCCAGGCATGTTTCTCATAGGACGTGGATTTAATGGTGAACGAGTTTCATTCATAGGTGCTTGTTGGGTCTCACGTAAAAATTGTAAGATCTGCAGTTGAGCCTCCTCCATTCTTCTCATGCGTTCTTCCATAGAAGGACCCGAAACCCCTCGTTGGCGGGATAGCGTGTTCCGGACGGGACGATGAAGAAACATATCGCCCTCGACTACGTGACGCTTCCCGGAATGATGGGTGTCGGAGCGAGCTACTCCGTTGTGTCGAATATCGTTTCTATTTGCCATGTAGGAAATCGAACAAGTACTTCAGTGGTGGGATTGAGACCTTTCCCACAGACGGCGCCAAACTGATGCGTGCTAGAAAATTCGCGACGGTAGAGTAACAAATTATCGTCTTAGCGTTGTACGAGAATTCAACACGCACGCAGATGAAAATAGAACAAGCAGTGACTCCAGAAGTTTTTTACGTGGAAAACCCGTAAAGGGAAAACCACGGGCTCGACCCGATTAGTGAAAATCCACTATCGATTGTTGCTTACGAAATCCTTCGTCCCACAGACGGGAAGAGGTAATTATATGATGTAGATTACAGCGTCGACTGACAGTGTATGATTGACGGTGGTTCACGATGATCGGCGGTGGTCGAAGGCGATCGACGGTGATCGACGAAGATGTAAAGCTGCTTCTTCATCTCAAGAGTTCAGATTCTCTCTTTTGGCTCTCTCCCCCTCTCATGTGAGAGTTGGGGTCTATTTATAGGGTTTTGGGTGCAATTAATGCAACTATTTTGATCAGACGGCTCAAAGGGCTCCCCTCGATCAGACGGCGTTTAAGGAGTATTTGATGGTCTTAACGATGTCGGAATTGAGTGATCTTGAGCTCGTTTGATTCGTCTTGTCGAGACGCTCGATTCGAGTATGGGCTTGCTAATGTCGGCATTCATTTGACCTTTCAATGTGTCTGATAATCTTCTAAAAGTGGTTTAATGACTTGATCCGGACTTGATTTGACTTGGATTGGACTAGTTTTGATATCATTGGGTCCGTTTCATCGAGCCGGTCGGCTTGACTATAAGTTTATTGAAATCGGAGCTCTGGATGATTTTTTATCAAGATTTGAATGTTTCTTGCTCAAAATATTGCATCGAGATTTGTGTCATGCTTCGAGATCCGTACTTGATGATGAGAATTTGTTGGTGTCGTATCAGAACTGTATCTTAATGAGGACTATCCTATTAATTTCATGTACATATAAATATGACTATTTTAAACTATTTTTCAAGCCTGCACACAACCATGCAATTTATTTCAGTCTTTTTCAAGGTTTGAAACCATTAACTCCATAATGAAAAGAAGAGGCAATGATCAACTAACCTTATTTTATCTTAAAAGATATTTGATGCATCATGTTTCATAAAAAACGTGCTAAAAATGTCGATTTCTTTAACAGTAAATAGGCGCTGATCACTCAACTGTCAACGAGCAGAGACATTTGACACATACTGATAACTCTGAAGTCTTATTTCTTTGTCAGAGTGAGAATAAATAGTGGAGAAAATAGGGGTGGTTAGGTCAGAAATTAATTATAAAATATTGTACAGCCAAAATAGCTGGGATGAGTTGTTTGTTGTACATAACATTGCCGGTGGCCCATCTTTGATGCTTGCCTTGTCATCTACATTTATTACACACCGAAAAATTATTACATCAAAAATTTTGATGCACTTTGCATCAGGAAAGTTAATGCTTGTCATGTGTACAAGTATGTCTATCAATGTATTAAATTTATGAGTCTGTCTATATACGTGACAGTCGTTGATTGAAGTCCTGATGCAAAACTACATCAGAACTTTTGATGCAATAATTTATCGTACAATTTATCCTGATATGTTATATTTTCTTTCTCAAAAATAAAAATCTTTAAACATTGACTTTAGCAAGAAGAAATCTGATAGATATATTTAAATCAATTTATTAATGTTGACAAATATTAAAGTTATTAGATTTATTAAAAATGTTATCACATATATAATATAATCTCTTCTAGAAAAGCTTCAAAATTTATGAAGTAATAAAACATGTCGGTTAGCTCCAGACCACCCGAAACTTATCATTTACAAATCAACCGCCCTCTTTCAGCAATTTTTCAATTTCTCACTAAAATATCAAAATTTATGGTAAAATCTCAGCCTGTAGTTTCATTTTTATCAAATTCTCAATAGTTTGATCGTGGCACACGTCCGTTTTGATAGTTTAAAAAAATTTATCCGGTGATTAATTTGTAAATATCAATATTTCAAGTGATATGTATGTAATTATCCCTTAAAACTATATAATTAAAAAGTATAAATTAATTAAAAAGAATCAAGGCTAAACAAATGTAGAGTTAACATTCTGAATTTGAGGAAGGTTTGATGTTGTAGCAATCAAATACATATTTCTGATTATGAAATTATTACATTTTATAGAAGAGTTGTTGATGTAAAAATAACGCATTATTGAGCTGAAATTTCTTTGGGAGAGTCTCTTTCTCACTAATTTATTGAGCTAGAACTCATCATGCAAACAGGATTACTAGCTATGTATGGCAGAACAATAGAACGAAAAACAAGAGTTTCCATATAAGCAAAGCCTATGAATATTACATCTAAATTAAAAAAAAAAAGAAGAAGAAGAAAAGAGAAAAGAAGAAGAAAACTTCTGCATGAATTACTTAAAACATATGAGAAATCAGCAGACTACTTGAAATATATAGCGGGGCTGGCAGAAGAAGGCTCCCAGGTCCCAGCCTCCTTCATGTACTCCAGATACCTCATCATCTCTGGCTTGGCCGCCGCCTTCTCTTTATTTGAAGCTACGAAGAAAGTGAGCACTGGATGAGTACTGTTTGAGGTACGGGAAGCAGCAGCGGCCTTCTTTGTCTGGGTGTTGTTCTGTTCTTCTTGTAGAAGACCAGGCTCCAAAGCTAAGTTCAGCCGCCGGTAGTTTCGCCGGCTCTTCTTCGGGTAGGAGGACATGGCTGGAGGTTAGCAAGTTTGGTTTTACTTCTCTGGTGGTTGGAGGAAAGAGGGGAAGGGATGGGAGTTTATAATAGAAGAATTCAGCCTTGCGATCTCCTGAAGATTTACCATCATGGGCAAAATATTTGTTAAATATTAATCCATTACGTTGCCTCACGCAAGCAACTTAAGTTTGATATTATATTTGGAATATTATCTGTATCACTCAAATTAATGCGTTTGAAGAGTTTTATATATAACACGTTTTATTGAGAAAATGCCCAAAATGCTGTAGATCTGCTACGTATTTGCCCACCTTTTTTTTTTTTTTTGTGCTAGTTGCTATGGATCTCGAATGTGGAGATGTTAGCTATAGATTGAGGCATAGCAAAGTTATGCTAAACACTAGGCGCATTGATTTAGGGTGTGTTTGAGCAGCTACATCCTATTGAATAAACAGCTGTGAAGCTGCCTTTAGAATAAGTAGAAGTTAGAAAGCAACTGATGGTGAAGTAATATTTGTTTGGATGAGTAGCAATGTTGCAGCCGTTTTTAAGAAAAAAAAAAGATTGTAATGTCCTTATGTGTATATGTTAGCTGTAAATTCACAGTAAATAATTCAAACAAACAATATAATTAAATTTCAGCAGTTCAAGAGAAATAAGAGCTCCCCATATAAATGTCATGACCAAAACACTCAAACGCACATAATAGAAACAGGGCTTCAAAGAAACCAGAATTCATCACATGATGTCATAACCAAACACACCCGAACACACCAATGCATATTTTTTCATACCAAAGAAATCAAAGGAGGAAACAAAAACTCACGTAGATATGTCATTATCACACACACTTGAGCACAAACATGAGGAGTGCTCTATAAGCCCTCATTGACTTGCTTCAACACTAATTTTCTCTAAAGTCTTTTGAACTAAATTTTTCTTAGCGTTCATCTCGTTCACTAATACTGCAACTTGATTAAAATATTCCATAGGAATATTGTAATCTGATTTAATGCTCAACATTCTGAGAGCTGTCAATAAATCTAAATGTGTGGTTCAATCTTCTCACAAAAAATGTTTTGCAGTGCATTCAATCAATTGTATAATTTTTGTGCTTCACTTTTTGATAGTTGATCATCCTTAGGCACATGCTCAACAAATTGAGATATAATTGTATAAAAAAAAAATTCCTTCAAATATGTTAGGAGCATATTCAGTTGGAGGGGTAGAACTTAACGAAGCACCATCAAGATCATACTCAATATTTTGTTCATACTCTATGTGTAGTCTAGTACCAAAAATTGGGTTGAATATCGATATAAACCCAACTTGACTTTATTTGATGTTAGAAATGCTTAAAATTTATGCTTCACACGTGGATATTAAAACTTACCTCTGAAAGGCAAGTGTAAATCTGTGATATTGCTGGCATAAAATACTCCACATCATTTAAGAAACCATAACTGTGTTTTTTTTTTTACTTGGATTTAATTTATTTTACATTCATGATCTTAAATTTTGAATATTTATTAGCGTCTTTATAGAGTTTTAAAGATAAAAGCACTAAACTTATCAGTTATACATAGATTTTTTCATTCATAGTTAAGTGAGCAAAAGATTCAAATTGACATCTCCTATAAATAAATATGTATGCAACACCAAAGTATTTTGTATCACACAAGACATACCACCTTTAAAAAAAGTGTATATCACAAGAGCTAAAGGATATTGTAGAGAAAAATTTTGCCGAGAGAACTCTAATCAGAAAGAGAAGAAAAACGAAATGAGATGTTTGCGGGCCGGGTTAGTTATGAAAGGGTTAGGGGCAGATTACTAGCCGGAACTTCAACAATTAGAATGTTGCAGAGAAATATTAAGCCAGTATTTTAGCCATTTTTAAGTTAACAAGGCGGAAAAATCAGTCATTATTTCTGCTGGTAACCTAATGCGGCTGAATTTTCTGCCACAACTATAAACTGTTATGTCGCAATTACACTAATGATTTGTTAGGTATAGCTCATATATCAGATAAGGGATAGATGCCAGAATGGATCGGAGCGAGCCAGCGGAGCGGCGCGAGTGGAGTGGAGCTGAACCATATGTCCAATCGAGGGAGTTATGTTGTGTAGGTTGGGAGTGCGAGGGCAACACCCCTGCGATACTGTACAGGGTTAATTTTGTAATAACATATTGCACTCTTGGGTTATATAAATAGGTCTTGTTTGTAACCCTAGGTATTGTTGTACACTTTTTCTGGATTAAAGAAAAAGTCGCTGCTCTGCTTCAGAGGCCGTAGGCATCTTTGCCGAACCTCGATAAATCTCTGTGTTTTCTTCTAGATTTGTGTCAATTCTTGTGTTTCATTGCCCTAAAATTCTCAATATTATTATTTAAAATTATTATTTTTATAGAAAAATTAATTAGCAGATACTTCTCAATACATCATTTTCATATGCCTTGTAATCTATTTGGTTGGATCGATTATGAATAATTAATGAAATAGAAACAAATAAAAATGAAATAATATTATAGCAAATTCAATATGATAGAACCACAGGAATCAGTCTATGTAGAAAAACATGCATGGAGAAGAAGTTAAATGATAAATGAATAACCTAAAGCCACTTGTTGAATAAGTTCAGGGTTTTGTTTCATTGAAAGTTTATTCTTACATGACTTATCTAAATGGCAACAGTTGGCAATCAACATTAACCAAAATAAAAATAAAAAAAAAAAAAAAAGGAAGGCTTACATGCATATCTGATAGGACTCCAACAAATCTTCATCATCTGGCATGAATCTCGAGACATGACACAAATCTCAAAGTGAATTTTGAGCAAGAAATATTCAAATCTTGATAAAAAGTTATCTAGAGCTCCAATTTTAGCAAACTTACAGTCAAATTGATTGACTTGAAGAGAAGAACCTAAGTTACCCAAATTGGTCCAATCGAAACCAAATCAAACTCAGATCAAGCCATTAAACTGTTTTTGAAAGTTTTTTTTTTTTGACATATTTGGAAGGTCAAACGAATGTCGATTCTGATGAGTCTATAGTCAAATCGAGCGTCTTGACAAGAAAAATCCAATAAGCCCAAGATCACTCAATTCTAACATATTAAGAAACTCAAATGTTCATCAAAGATCGATGGAAGCCTTTTGAATCGTCCGATTAAAGTGATTCATATTTCTGCATTAATTGCACGCAGAACTCTATAAATAGAGTCCTAGAAGAGAAATTGGAGCCGAGTGAGATCTTGAGGCTTGAGAAAAAACATAGCTTTGAGAAGGATCAAAGTCTAGTACCACCTTTGCAACCGTTGATCATTGTCGGCCGCCATCAACCACCACTGACCGTTGCAGACTACGACCTGTTGGCTGCCACTGATCATTATCTACATTTCGCTTGGAATTCAACGAGCAAAACATGCTTTTTCTTTTGATCGATTTCAACGCTCAAGCTTAAATTATTTTTTTTCTTTTCAAAGTTTTAGTTTTTTTAATTTGATTATCTCAGCAATGACAACAAATAATAAAAAACAAAGGCATGGAACCTTAGCAGTCCTGAAAATATAATAATATGAAAAGAGTTTACTTAATAAATATATAATATTACAGGGTTTCATTTCAGTAGGTGCACGTTGGCATCAGCAAGATGTTGACATTGATGAGTTTGCTTATAAACACTTTCAGTCAATTTAAAATGGGATGAAGAATTTTAAATTTAATGAATTACTAATTTTTATTTGCCTTTTATGATGTTTCCGTTACGTAAGAAATTAACTTAGAAGAACAACTGTATAAATTTCTTGATTAATATTTTTCATTCAGTTATTTTACTTTAAAGTAAGTTTTAAAAGAAAGGAAAACTTTATGTCCAGACAATCGGGAGTGCATGCGATAGTTGAATTGCACCACGACACGAGCATAATAGTGTGGTGCATTTAACGCCATTACTCGCACGTCTGACGATGAGTATAATATTTTATAAGAAAAGGCTCTAAACAAAAAACACACACATATAAATGAATTTTTTATATATACTCCTAGGATTTCAATTAATTAGAAATCAAAATTTTAAAAGCTTTGAACTGAAATCACACCTAGCGCGCCAGCGCCACTCTTGGATGCGGGAGTGTCAAGCCCTCTCGAACCAAGTGCCTAAGCACCTGAAATGCAGCACATTGGCTCTGCAGACTCGGCACAGACGTGCCTTATATGGGCAAGGTTGTGTCGCGCTCATTGTTTGAAAGCACAATTGTCCTCGTTCCGGGGCGGGTGTGCCACACCAAAAACTTTCCTAGGTGCTCGACATGCCACTTGGCCGCTTCATTGCGGCTATGAGTGCTCTTTCAGGCTCCACACCTCAATAATATATGAACACACATGTATATACCATTTTGATGGCTTCCATATATTTTGGGATCATTGAAATTCCTATTTAATAAAATGTTAATCTTTTAAATGAGACAAATTTATTCCTTGTCGCCTGAGGCTTCTTCGGATAAGCCTTCATTTGAAAGTACTGATAGAGTGTGATTAATCAGATAACAATAGTGTTTATTGTTCCAGCTTAAAACCATTTTGACAAGCCTGCATGTAGTCTCATGCTCCAACACGCTACGTGATTATTATGTTCATGTGCTCATCCACACACTCTGTCGTGGTCTCCTTAGAATAATAAACTCATGTATGAACACATCTATAGTACAAAAATTCTTGAACTTCTGATTACGATACTCACCCTCATTATTTGATCTGACACACCGGCTTCGAACCTGTCTCATTTTCTATAATAGCCTTCCACTATTTAAACACTTCAAATGCATCAAATTTTTGGCTTTAAGAAGCGACCCATACTTTTCTAGTGAAATTGTTAATAAACACAACAAAGTAGTGGGAACTTTTAATGGACTGAACTAGTAGAACCTCATACATCAGTATGCACTAACTTCAATTTCTTTAACTTCAAGAACAACCCACTTTTAAAGAAAGAAATTTTTTTCAACTACTCATATATCCAATCTTAACACAAATCCAAGTCTACTAATTTCAAAATCCGAAGTTTATTCTATGAAAATATAAACTTCATACATATCTCACTCATACGACCAAGCCTACAACGTCATAGACCTGCATCGACATGGTTTCAATCACATCAATGAATTCCATCATTTTTTGATCAAGTAAAGAGTGCCATCCCCATTGTCGCCTACTTTCCTTATCTGAACCACCTGTGAAAGAAGTCGCTAGTGACAAGGAATGTATGAGGTTCTACTAGTGACCAAATTGCATCCTCCAGAATGCAAAATATGACCCAATGAACTTCTTTATTTTGTATCTTAGTTCGTCAGTCATTGGTTCTACTCGAATGAAAGAACTTCCTCTCTAATAACACTTGTTGGGATGTAAGTTATATAAACATACTTTTAGGGATTTGATTAATTAGAAATCAAAACAACACTACAGAAGGGATTTCATAGATTCAAAAATTCAGGAATAAAAAATTGAAAGAAACGTAACAAAAATAATTCTATAAAAAAGCACACCAAGATTTAACATGGAAAAAACCTAGGACGAGAAAAAACATGGAGCGACACCATCAAGAAATTTTCACTATGAAGAACCAGGAATGTACAAAATACCCATTCAAATCTCATCTCTACAATCAATGTAGCTTACGGGACTTTGATCTAAACTCTTCCTCTCAATTTCACAAGAGAAATTGCACACTGAAATCCTTCTACTCGACTCTTCTTTCCCTCACGAGAACATTGTTGAAACACCACAAATGAGAGTCATAACCTTTATTATTTGAATTGAAAGCTTTAAACCACATAGGAAGAGAGAACCACACATGGCGCACCGCGCCACTCGCGGGCACGAGAGTGTTGAGCTCTCTGAAACAGGATGCATAGGCACCTGAAATGCGGCACGAGGGTGTTGTAGACCCTAGCACGAGGCACACCACATATGGACAAGGGTATGTTGCACTCTCTGTTTGCAGGTGTAGGGGAGCCGTCCGGGCACAGATGCACTGTGTTAGCACTCGGTTTGTTGTTTGTCTTCTTCATTGCGACTTTGGGTGCTCTTTTAAGCTCCACACCTCTATATATATATATATATATATATATATATATATATATATATATATATATATATATATATATATATATATATATGCGCGTTTGGTGGTCTGTTCTTAGAACTGCGGGGTAGCCGATCGTAAGTCCCCTCAGTTCACGGGTTTGAATCCCCTGGTAGCACAGTGTCACCTTAAGCCAGGCGGTACTCGTATTCCTTGCACACTGCGTCGGCCCCCTGACCTGACGGGAGTTAGCGATTAGGAGTGGTCGGCGATTCCGCCTATCGGCCATTCCTTTCAATATATATATATTTCAAACGATTAACCAGAGGCTATTAGACGAGCCTCCCGACCAATCTCATTTAACTGACCTTAGGGGTCTTACAAATTTTGCCAATCAAAGAGTCACCATAGGCGACACACACACGCGCGCGCACGCACGCACGCACGCGCACACACACACACACACGCAAACGAACATATATGTAGCATCTTGATGGCCTCTATGTATTCTGGGCTCAGCTGTCATCCTTAGAGACTCATTAAGCTTGCATGATAGCTTTCTTTGAATGTGGCACAACTCTCACCCTTTGCCCGTCGCTATTACAACTGTTGCCATCGTACAGCTATAATTGTTGACACTCTTACAGTAACTTGAACAGCTCATCCTACTCAGAGAAAAAGAATTATATAATTCATCAAACACGAAATTCATCAAACACGAAATTCATCAAACTCTATCTTATAGAATTTATGTTTTCAAAATTTTAATATATAAAAAAAAACTATACATATATCACAAGCTTTGTTTAACTGGCTGAAAACGAAAATTATTGGACTGAGAAATTCAACTTTAATTAATTTATTTATTTTGAAATTCAATTCAACCGAACATGTAATATATATTTAATGTTTAATGATGACCTCTTGAGCATTGTACTCGAACAATTCATAAGTATGGAATGGTGTGGACTCAATTGAACTAATCTAGAAGTTGTATGTTTATAAAAGATGTTGCAGAGTTGCAGAAGTTGGTAGAGATAGTGATCTAGATGGTTTGACAAATGCCTTTTCTATCTCACTTATGCCATAAAGCTGGATCGGTGATAATGTTAGATCTACCCTTGACCTATGAGAGCAACATTTGACAATGCTGTGTAAGTTTAATGATGGATATAAATGAGTGATGGCTGTCAATGTGCAAGATGTACTAGGATAATGGAGATGACAACCATTCGGATTAAATCTAGGCCTGTGTGAAACGATATAAAGGGGTTTAAATAAGTCAATTTGAAAATATTTTTCCATAGAGTTTTATTAAAACTACTTTTTATGTGATTATTATTAACCACTGCACTTCTAATTTTTTTTATTAGTACATAGCAGTCCTCGCCTTCCTGTGACCAGGATGCCTTAATGACTGACATAAACATTGCATATTGGTGTACTTAGATGAGTTGTTCCTTTGATATATCTTAGAATGTACCTTTAGAAGCCGAAAATGTTCGTTCGAGGTTTCTTCATGGATTAGCATTATTGATTTATAATTAATATAATATTTGGTTGAGTTATTGTCAGGTACTAAAAGTGAAGTGATAAGAGATACAAAATTGAAATGAGTCAGTTATAATAAGCCTATGCTAACATTTATTGTAGCCTACTGACTCTATAATGCATCTCAACCTTTCATTTAAAACCAATAGATTAACCACAATCATCTCATTACAACAAAATCTATTGTGATTATAGAGTATGTTTTCCCTACCATTTAATTGTATGAATAAAGGAAAATGAAAAATTCATGATCTCACACACTCCCTTCTCTAGTTTTGCTTTCTATCTTCCTTTTTCTTTTATGTATTCACTTAAATATGTTGAGTTATACATAGTTCTTTATGGTATCAAAGCTCTTGCTCCGTGCATATGAATCATTTCCACCCATCCTTCGTTCTTCTCTATAATTTCATCATGAATGATTCGTCAATTCTTCTGCCAACATAATATGAACTTCTACTCTCATCAATTTGGGAGACACCTCAATTTCCTTAAAATAATTTCTGATATCAAACTTCAAATACGTAGTAAGCATTTAACCCATATGAAAAAAAGAATACTAGATACAGAGACTTCAAATTTAAAAAATATTCAAGACAAATGACTTTGAAGGACTTATTGATAGAACCATTACCTCTCCATCCAAAAATTTTGTGACTTTGGTGTTTTTCCAAATCCTTAAAACGACACTTGGGAATTACTAAATCAAAATATTGCTACTGCTATCTATTCCACCATGCATCAATCCTAACATATATTCTAACTTTTATTTTTTGCTTTGAAATATGAACGTCTTGAAAGGCACATTCAATCAACCATTCAATCACCCATCACTCAGCTAAAAAACGAGCTTCATAATATTCCAATAAATAATCAAATAGTTTTCAATTCCCATCTCTCATTTTAGTTGTTGGGAATGAAATAAACAATCCCCTTCAACTTTACTAGGGCTTATGTTCAATTTGAAACTAAACTATACCATGGAATATGATCTCACAGTTTTGAGAAAACTAGAACAAAATATACGAATTGAAACACAATAAAGACAAACCAGAAAAGCACATAAGAATTTAACATGGAAAATTTTTAGAACAAACAAAACCAAGGAGTCATACTACGAAGAAATTTCACTATGAATTAGAAAGTTTTACAGAGATTTCACTCTGATTTCCTCTCCACTATCGAAAGAACTTATGGGACCTCACTCTAATTCTTCCCTCTCGATCTGATAAGAGAAACAAAAGTTAAATTATCCTCTCCAACGGTTCTCGCCTTCAGTGGGAAAATGTCGAAAAAACTTGCGCACCAGAACTTCCTCCGCTGAAACTCGCATACTTTACAGCTCAAAAAATGCTTCTTAAATTGAATCATTGTGGACCAACCACATCGGCCGCAAAAGTGCCTGAAATTGGGTATTGAAGCACCCATGGCTCAAAAAGAATGCGCTGCAAACCTGAGGCGCGGGCTCAAGAGCACCCGAATACATATTAAGAATTCAACATACATAAAAAATATGAACTTCAAAATATCAAGCCTCAAATAAATAGTAAGAATTCAACTCACAAGCAAAAAAATAATACCAAATTGTGACTTTAAAAATATTCACGACAAATGGCTTTGAAGAGTATATTGATGGAATCATTAACTGTCTATCCAAACAACGTGTGACTTTAATTGGTATTTTTCTGAATCCGTTATAAAACACTTGAGAACTGTTGTGGAATAATTAACCAGTGGACCAAGCTCCACCTGCTCAACAGGAACTACTCAATCAAACTATTTGTTGCCGCTATTTATTCCTCCATCAATGCATCAATCCTGCCCTATAATTCATCATCTTAATTTTTTTCCTTTGAAATATGAACATCTTTTTCGATCACCACTCATTCAACTTAAAAATGAACTTTACAATATCCTAATGAATAAACAAATAATGTCTCTCAATCCACATCATTCATTTAGGGTCTGTTTGGGCAGCTGCAACTTATTGAATAATCTGCTGATAAGCTAGGTCCGGTGGCTATTTCAAGTTTTTATTTTTTCGAAAAAGCTATACCGTAACTAAAAAGCTCCCACCGCACCTAGGTAGGTGCAGTGTGAAAACGCTGTTTTCAGCGTTTTGAAAATGCATAAGCTGTCAAATCGCAGTTTCCCCAAACAGAACATATGCGTTTTCAAAACACCACCGCACCAAAAAAACTGCCCCAAACATGCCCTTAATCTTGAGTCGATAATATCATACCATCCAATTCACATATAGGCGCCAAATACATTATACATAACATTCCAAATAGACCACTTTTCTTCTATCAAGCCTTCAAGAAACCCATCCATCCACAACTCACCCCGATAAAACATAGACAATCTTTATTCATAGCTATGCAGCGAGAAAATCAACAGACTGGTTGAAGTCCATATTTGCAAAAAGTATGGAGCAATAGTTTATTCTCATATAGAAATTAAATTTCAATCAAGAACTTATCAAATATGTTCCTCTAATCACAACATTATGCTGTCTAAATATATTTCTTTTTTGAAAATCACACACATATTTCAAGTGATTGAGTCAGTTCCCAAATTTAATAAATATGCTTAAGCCTATTGAAAGCGCTGCGGGAACAAATAAAAATGCAAGTGTTACGCACGGCTAAGACTGTCAAAAGAGCTCATTGTTTGTGAACAGTTTGTGTTTGGTTCGTCAAGGAGTTCGTGTTCAATTCGTTCGATAAGTAAACGAGACGAACACGAAGAATTTTTTTTTCGTTCGATTAGTTAAACGAACAAAACACTAGCAGTGATGCGTTCGTTCGTGTTCGAATCATTATTGTTCGAAATATAAAATAATTTAAAATAATTATATATAAAAATTTTATGATATTTTAAAAAATTAAATTTTATAAATTATAATATATAACAAATTATTAATAATAATATATTAATATACTATATTAGTAATATACTAATATAGATATTACATATTTATATAATCTAAGTTATATACTTAATATAATATATTATTTATATATATTAATATTAGGAGTGTCAATCTGGCTAGTCGTTCGTGAACAGCTCGTGTTCGACTCGTTCGTTAAGAAACGAACACGAACAGTGACTTCACGAACAATTTTAAACACGAGCTTATTGCAAACAAACTAAATTTCAAACGAACCAAACACGAACACAAGCTCTATTCGTTCGTGTTTGGTTCGTTTACACCACTACGCATGACATAGCAATAGCTCATGGCTTAGCTCAGAACTGATTTTAGTATTTTTATTGCCAAAGTGCCCTGTTGCTCGTGTCCTTCTCAACTAGGTGACATGAGCCAATACGATTTTAAAAAAAAAAAATGTCAACTCTTTAAAATTGACAATTTGATTTTTTATTTTTATTGAAAAATGAAAATTTACTGGATCCCATTATTTAAATGAATTTAATTATTCTAAAAAAAATTAAATAAATACAAAACAATAAATATAACTTTGTTTCTTTCAGAACTTGCCAAATATCATACATATTTTTATGAATATAGGAATAATATTATTTTGGGGTGTAAATGAGTCGAGCTCAAGCCACCCTTGCCTAATACTTGAGTCTGATTAATTTTATCAAGTAGGAGTTCGGACTCGAGCTTAAATTTACGAGTTCAAACTGACTCACGCCCTCTTGTTTATTATAAAATAAAAAAAATATATTAATTTAATATGACGGTATAATAAAATGATTATTATAATGAGCAATTATGTGGGAAATAATAAAAAATCACTTAATATTAAATGTAATATATTATTTTTAAATATTTTAATTGCTTTAAAATAAAATCTTCATATTTAATATATTTCAATATATTTTATATTAATTATTTTTTTAAAAGAGTCAGCTCATGAGCCAACCAGTCTATAGTCTGGGCTAGCTTGAGCTTGGTTGTTATCTCATCGAGCTCAGTTCACGAGCACTTATCACGTCGGGCTAGAGTCAGCTCATTCGGCTTGACTCACAACCCTAATGTTATTGCACCAATGGAAACAAATAGCATCAAAAAAAATTAAAAGAAGAAAAATCTCTTACAGGAAAGCGTAGATTTCTTTTCATTTTATAACAGAAATAAATGAATGTCAGATAGATATACATAGGAAATAAATTTGGTGCTATAATACTTTATATGACTTGTGCATGTTACTTAGCTTCTGAAAGTGATCAAGATCATATCAGTATTGCATTCAACTATTGCTTTTATAGTATATTCAATGTAAAAATTCAACAAAAACATCAGAAAAAGAGGAAAGTATTTCTCTTACAGATCCAAACTCTGCCTCTACTTACAACAATGCTAGCTTATTCCATGCAGCCAGACTGTTCGAAAGCCGCTGGAAGAAGCCGCCGCCATCAATTGTTGCATCCATGGATGGAGGGGAGTACTTAGACACTATATCTCTGAGCCTGATCACAGTCTGTAGCTGGCCAGATTCTGCAACTAAGAATGAGCACTCGTTTTTTGATTTCAAAATATCCTGCATTACTTGTTTAAGGGAATCAGAGGGCAGATTTGTGGTTGGAGTATCCATTGGACTAATTAGTTTGTTGTTAAGGAGAAGAGGCGCAGATGACACAGATGAGCTGCTTTTTACAACAGTGATTGATGAATTTGAGTCCAGGTCAGTTCTTCTGGAGTCTATATGGCTAATTGGGTTCGCCCAATTCTTGAGGCAGCTACACTGTCGTAACAATAAAGTGTTCTTACATAGTTCTAACTTTTAACCATAGTATCTCCAGGTCATAATAGAGGTACAAAAATTGCTAACCAGGCAGGGTACATGGCTTCCCTAATGAAACCAGCCCCGATAAGATTTTGCTTTCTTTAATAATATGTTGTTTTATATCAGGCCGTATTTTCCTAGGAGGTTGCTTAATGGGAGATAAAGCAGGGTCTAGAGACAAACTTATGCATAATCATGAAATTCTTTTAAATTTTCTAAAATTTTCGCAACAGTAGACGATGATGATGATTGACTGTTATAGGTAGGATGAGGATGACGATACGTATCTAAATTGACCTCAATGAGCTCCTCAAGGAGTTAAAGATACTCCATTAAATTCAGGAGGGGCACCTTTAATATCGAGTTCATCGTTTGTGAATAAATCAAATAATTAGAAGTTTAGACATTAGATTCTAACGACACAAGATCGTGCAAAATGTTTAGGAGGTGAGAACTTATAATGTAGCAAGCTAATTTGTCCCAATCTAGTTCAAGAGAGAACTGTCATAACTTTACACCTAGCCATAACAATAAAGCGTTCTTCCATAGTTTCAAGTTTTAACCAAGCTATCTCCAGGTCATAATGGAGACAATCTAACTGTTATTGTTCTTACCTCAGTCTTTTTACTTCTAATTTGTTTCTTAAATTGCTAAACTTTAGGCAACTCATGTTAAATTCTATTTCTACCTGCAAAGAAGCTCATCCACAAATTATAGAATATATACTTAGTCATGTACGCTCACACTCATGCTTGCATGCGCCCAAGCATATTGATTGACTGATTTACTGTATGATCACTTCGTTCGGCATACCTCCACCATAAGGAAAACAGTAATGAAGAAACCCTAATGAACTATAGTGGTTTAAATTTTAAAAAAAAAAACTTGGGATGCAATTCCAGCAGCCGCTACGGCGCAAGGTATAACTTGTTTAGTTATGCAAAGGTCAACTAATATAACTTCAAAATCATGCAAGTTAGGCATTTATTTTAATTATGTTTCTAGTTAATTTCAAAATTATTATAAAGTTATGATTCATGATTTAAAAATGATGGAAGAAAATAATGGTCTTGATAGATTTGATAGATGAAGGTATTTATATCCAATTTAAAAATGTTCAAGATTAAAAAAAATAATGTGAGTTACTCTAAATGGGAGTTCCTGATATGCTTCAAATTTTCATACTTCTCATGCTTTAATTCCAGCATTTATACTCTTTAAATATATAATTTCACGCTTTTAGAAGGTTGGAATAATATTTTGTAGGTCACCGGAGGACTAACACAAAAATCAGGGCGAAAACGAGTGACTTCGGGAAAATTAGCATTGGTGTAACCATGCCTGAATCAAGCGTGGCCACGCCACTTGAGTAGCATGATTACACTGAAATCGGGCATGGTCACATCCAAACGTCAAAGGATCGGCCCCAAAACCTAGCGTAACCACTCCACCCAATCCGAGTGGGCAGCGTAATTATGCTACACGACGGGCGTGGTCGCACCGGGGCGTATTTTTTTTGTTTTGAAAAATTTTTATTGCAAAATTCTGATGAATTTGGAAAGATTTTTCAGTTCCTTCTATAAAATCATTGTAATTAGAAGATTTGGAAGCTTTTTGGAGAGAGAATTGCAGAAGAGGCTAGGGTTTAGAGGGAGAATTCTTCTCTTCTTCTAGATTTTCTTTTGTTTATATTTCCTGAGAGAATTTTGAGAGAATTTTTGAGGTTATTCTTGTAAGAGAGGAGATCAAATGGCTGAAAATACTTTTTATTGCAATAAAAATATTTTTTGCAGGTTTTATTTTCATGAAATCTTCTTTGCTTTTCTCTCGAGCCATGAGTAGTTAAACAACTTTTTGTGCCTCCGTGATTCTTTGGAAGGTTTTCTTGATTTGATTCTTATTTTGGATTTCTCTTATCATTTTTTGTGCTTTGAATTGTTAAGAGTTGTTGGTTAATCTTCTGACCCTTGTTTACTTCTAACTTGGCTAGTTAGGATATTAAAATCTGCCGTGATCTCCGACTTCGGCAGAAGCGTATTGGAACGATTAGATTTAATATTTTATTCAGGATTTTGCAATCATTTATAGGAGATCAAAATTTATGCAGGACACCATAAAGACTTGGCGTATGGCTTCTCTGCTTAATATAACATTTGTGTTTGATGGGTTTTATTATAAGTAGTGATTAATTCCTTTATTTTTTATTAATCACTAAAACATGTTAGGATAGAATTGAGATTATTGTCCTTATTGACACTTAAATTTTCTTCAATGTATTCCATTAACCATTTAAACATCATGTACATTCTATCTGACCAGTAGGATAGTTAAAATTCTTCATAAACTTTGAGATGCAGAAAGATATTTAGCTGAAAGAAAGGGCAAACCACGTAAAGTCATTGGAATAAGGATATTATCTTTGAGTTTGTACAAATACTTAGGGAGATGTTATTTGTTTGGGTTGTTCATGTAATTTAGGGAACTAAACTTATGGCAACATATCTTTCTTAGACTTTTGACAAAGGGGATAAGAAAGAGTTTGGTCCTATTTGACACAGGGCTTTGATCACTTTATTGATTCTATTCACCACTAGACTAATTTAAAGAGGAAATTTCTCATAACTTAAAACTCTTAAAAACTCCTTGCTTGCTAAAGTTTACTTATTTTCAAAAATAATTTTGGCTAGAAATTTATCTTAACTTAAAAATTGTGATCATTTAAGCTAGAACTGAATATAGTAAACTATAAAATTTTCATATAGGAATTCAGCTCGCTTCCTATTGAATGATACACAGAACTCAATTCCATATACTACAAATATAACATGTATAGTTGTGTGAGCCATCAGTACTTCACTGCACTTAGTTTTTATCACAAGACCACGCGGACAAAGAACTAAAGGCGTAACTTTACCGACACATAATTATTTGAGTTTGAATTTAATAATGTACTTGAGCTCTATGCGGAGCTTAAGTTAACATGGGCTCTATGCTGAGCTAAAGTTAACATAAATTTGTTCACAACGACAAACGATTGTGGAGTGTGAATGGATTTTTACTCTTTACTTTTTAATTATTATTATTATATGTATATGTATACATGTATATGTATATATACAAGTATATGTGTATATATATATGTATGTATGGATGTATGTATGTATGTATGTATAATATATTATACATGCATACATACATACATACATACATATTTATACATACATATATATATATATATATATATATATATATATACACTCACACACATACATATAATGGAGATTGTTACCTTGTTAAGAAGCCCGGTAGAAAAAGTGGCAAACCTGTGTTAATTTTCTCTGATGCAGAAGTCTCGAACCTAGCTGAAAAGTGTAAATTTACTCTTGTTGGGAAGTTCCAACCGGGACACCCAAAAATTAAAATTATTATAAAGGCTTTTGAAGATTTTAAACTCTTGGGAGGTTGGAAGGTTTGTCTCTTTGATGGGAGAAATGTGATGATACAACTGTCTAAAGAAGAGAACTATGCCAAAATATATTCTAAAAAGTACATTACAATTGATGGGAAACACATGAGACTGCTTACGTGGTCTCTTGAATTTGATCCTTGCCAGGAACCTCCTATAGTTCCAATTTGGTTTAAGCTAGCTGGCCTAAAACTGACTACTTTAATCACGAAGTACTTTATTATATTGGAGAGGCACTAGGGAGACCTATGAAATTGGACATTCCCACTTTCAATTTATACAGACCTTCTATTACAAGGATTCGCATTGAGAGGGATATCACCCTCCATGATGTGTATAAAATATGATTTGGTACTGCATATGATTGATACTAGCAGCCTATTGTCATAGAATAGAAACTCTATTACTGTCATCACTGTAAAATGTTTGAGCGCATACCTTTCAAATGCTTTAGACTTCATCCCAATATGCGATCTCAAATTTTTGTACATTTGAATCCTTCAATTTCTACTGATGATGAACCTCAGGATATTACTAGAGAAGGGGGTGATCAAGATCCTCCACCTGTGGCGCCAAGAGATCCTCAGCTCAGAGAAGCTACTGGTGTCAGTGAAGCACAAATCGAGCGATTGATTGATATCAAGGGTTTGTTGAGGGAAAATGAGGTCATGGCTTTTGTATGTGATACTCCCGATGTCCCTAATACTAACAATAACATCCAAGCGAAGGATAATATTGTTGCAATTGATGAACTCCCTGAATTGTTGAATGATACTTTATCTCATCAGTCCGTCCATCAGCAAATAGATTAGCAGGAACTTCACAATTCTTGTGAGAAAGCTCTTCCTCTGTTATGTTGACCTCAATTTTGGTTGAGGTCTAGTCTCTCTTTAGAGTAGCATAGGATCTAGTTATAGGACTTTCCTGGTGACTTTCATAGAAGACTAGTCTTGGAACTCTCCCCCTTAGAAATTCAAACATTTCTCACTTCACTGGGAGTTTCATATGCTTAAGGCCTAACCTCCAGCTTTTGGGAGGAAGAGACCAAGCATAAGGAAGCACAAGGGAAGTCTTATATAGGTGGTCATACCTTAGGATTTACTCTGGGAGGTCTGGAGCCTACACAATATACCCACTGGCACATTACACTCTCACATACTATCTCACAACCCTAAGCATACCAAACTTCTCTACACTTGATCTCCTGCTCCTTTGGAAACTAATGTGGGTGGTTTTCCCAAAGCTCTTAGCCCGAGGCTAAGGTTTGACTAGTACCAGCACATGGAAGATCCAATTGGGGAGTTCCCTTGGTCCATGGCTCAAATGGGTTATGACACGCCTAAAATATATACGCTTTTTGTTATATTATTTTACTCATTTTTTTGATGATATTACACTTTAAAGGAAGGTATTTTGTATGTTTTTTGGTTTTAGGTACAAGAAATGGTTATTGGAGCAAAAGGAAGCAAAAACGGTGCAATTTGGAGCAAAAACGAGCAAGAAATGAAATTCTGCCCTGACACCTTTCGATAAGTCTTTTGATGTTTAATCTCTTTTACACTTCTTGCATATTTTTGAATGAGATTACACTTTAAAGAAATGTTGTTTTTATGCTTATTTTGTAGGGTTATCTGTTACGAACGCAACTCAACTGAAATGGGGCGAAACGGAGTTGAAACGGAGCCAAACGGAGCAAAACCGTGGAGCCGCGCAGCAGCCTGCTCGCCGACGGCGAGGTCGATCTCGCCGACGGCGAGATTTACCCGAGAGCACCGAAATAAGCCCGAAAAGCTCGCCGACAGCGAGCTCGAACCCGCTGACGGCGGCCGGAAGCTTCTGGACCGACTTTTGGGCGGTTATGACCGAAATTCGACGTATCTGGACGCTTTTTCGAAGGGGTGCTTATGGAAACTCTTCAAACTTCATCCGTACTCTTTAAAACGGCGAATATGGGTTAGATTAGAAAGGAATTTTAGAGAAAAAACAATAGAGGAAAGGAGAGAAAAACTTAGAGGAATGTTTAGGATTCTTAGATTAAGAGTAAAAATGTAGATTTCTACCATTTTGGAGAGATTGGAGAGGAGATTTTGAGAGAATTTGTAAGGGATTTCGCTAGCATTGCATGGATCACTGGGAGACTTTATGGGAGAGATCTTTGTCTTTCTTTCAAGGGGAAAAAGCTAAGTATTGTTCTTCATTATCTTATAATTTTGTAAACATTTATTTAATGGATTTGCTTTTGTTAAATGAAGTTTCCTTTATGTTTTCTTCGTGCTTTGTGACGCATCTCTCTTACTCTTTCTTTTCTTTGAAAATAGTGGCATAAGAAGATTATGCCATTGTTTTCAATTTATTTTTCTTTTCTAATGAGTAGAATTCATGCTTAGGATTTTGTGATGCATGTTAGAAGTTAATTTAGATATAAATGTGATGGTTTTTACTTGCACTTCATTTACATTGCAATAAGGGCCCATTGTAGTGTTAAAATTCGTTGTAATTGCATCGACCCGAAAGGGCGGTGTAATTCTCAACAAAGTGGAACCACATTCAAATTCCATGGATGGTGAAGTTCATGGGAATTGAATGCAAATAAATAGGGAAATAATATTAATCGGGCGTAGAATTGGAGATTTTAGAGTGACAGAGTTAAAATCATCAATTCGGTCCTATCGTTTGGGTGCCGAAGTGTAGATGTTAGCCCTCGAGCGAGGGGAACGTGGGAGCTCCGAAGTGGCAGCCGGTATCCTCCCAAACTTAGCCGCAGATTCGATAACCAAGCATAGGATTAGTCAATGTTCTTTATGCCTGGACCAAAGGGTAAAGAATAGGATTGCTCCTATTTGGCACATACAATATTTAATGCATCTCAATCATATACATTATCTATTTTATTACATAAGAATAGTAGTTTTTAATATCTCAAAATTCTCCAAACCAATTCATCCAAAAAGGGTTATCTTTAGAATTATTATTTGCACTTAGTTATAATTACTATTACATTTAACACTTGCATTTAGGAGTAGTTTTTAGATAAAACACAATTTTAATTGATATTCCAAACTAAGGACTATTAGTAGTAGACTAGAATTTGACTAAAGATCTCTTACTTCACTTCCTCGTGGGATCGATACTGGGGTTCTTAAAGAAAACTCTATATTACTTGAAACGATATGTATACTTGCGTAGTACCCCTAGTGTGTAAAATATTTTCTAATTTTTATATCATTTAAGATTTTGCACACTAGCCGCTATTTATAAATATGGTCAAGTTTTTGACCATCTTTAGGAAGTTAATTTACTGCGTAATTGCGGGTCGGGTCAAGTTTTTGATTTTTCTCCAATTTTTTCTATTGTTTCTCTCTAAATTAGTGAGAAAGGAAAAATCCTTAGTCTAACAGCATCATCTGACATGCCATTATAACGAAATGTAGCACAAAGTTCTAGAAAATTTGATAAGTGTAAATAAGGATCTTCTAAAGGAGTTCCCCAAATTGATTGTTTTGTACAGGTTGGATAATCTCGGGATTTATTTCAAATGAGTCGAGCTTCTACAACAGGGTTTTGTATACTAGAGTGAATTTCATCTGTCGTAGGATTTATGTAATCCCTCAATGATTTATGATGATTTTCTAAGTTATTATCTTGAAAGTTTTCTATTTCCATTTCTAGTTTTTCGATTCCTTTCTGTATTTTTAATTTTTTATTTTTTTCAAACTCGGGATCATAAGATATAAGTCCTGCAGATCCTTTGTTTTGCATATTTAATACAACAAATAATATATTAACAATTAAACAAATAAACGACGAAATATATTCAACACGACAAAATATTTTTACGAACACCATATTTTTCACACAAACAATTTTTTCACAACAATGTTTCATACAACAAAAAAATTTTTCACACAAAAATAGTTTTTACGACACTATAGTTTTCTAAGTCTAAGCCTAATTATTTCAACTAAAATTCTTCTAAAGTTCTTACCGAAGCTTCCCCGGCAACGGCGCCAAAAACTTGACCCGACCCGCAATTACGCAGTAAATTAACTTCATAAAGATGGTCAAAAACTTGACCCTATTTATAAATAGCGGCTAGTGTGCAAAATCTTAAATGATATAAAAATTAGAAAATATTTTACACACTAGAGAGTACTACGCAAGTATACGTATCGTTTCGAAGTAATATAGAGTTTTCTTTAAGAACCCCAGTATCGATCCCACGAGGAAGTGAAGTAAGAGGTCTTTAGTCAAATTCTAGTCTACTACTAATAGTCCTTAGTTTGGAATATCAATTAAAATTGTGTTTTATCTAAAAACTACTCCTAAATGCAAGTGTTAAATGTAATAGTAATTATAACTAAGTGCAAATAATAATTCTAAAGATAACCCTTTTGGATGAATTGGTTTGGAGAATTTTGAGATATTAAAAACTACTATTCTTATGTAATGAAATAGATAATGTATAGGATTGAGATGCATTAAATATTGTATGTGCCGAATAGAGCAATCCTATTCTTTACCCTTTGGTCAAGGCATAAAGAACATTGACTAATCCTATGCTTGGTTACCGAATCTGCGGCTGAGCCGGGAGGATACCGGCCGCCACTTCGGAGCTCCACGTTCCTCGCTCGAGGCTAACATCTACACTTCGAGCACTCAAACGATAGGACCGAATTGATGATTTTAGCCTCGTCACTCTAAAATCTCCAATTCTACGCCCGATTAATATTATTTCCTATTTATTCGCATTCAATTCCCATGAACTTCACCATCCATGGAATTTGAATGTGGTTCCACTTTGTTGAGAATTACACCGCCCTTTCGGGTCGATGCAATTACAACGAATTTTAACACTACAATGGGCCCTTATTGCAATATAAATGAAGTGCAAGTAAAAACCATCACATTTATATCTAAATTAACTTCTAACATGCATCACAAAATCCTAAGCATGAATTCTACTCATTAGAAAAGAAAAATAAATTGAAAACAATGGCATAATCTTCTTATGTCACTATTTTCAAAGAAAAAGAAAGAGTAAGAGAGATGCGTCACAAAGCACGAAGAAAACATAAAGGAAACTTCATTTAACAAAAGCAAATCCATTAAATAAATGTTTACAAAATTATAAGATAATGAAGAACAATACTTAGCTTTTTCCCCTTGAAAGAAAGACAAAGATCTCTCCCATAAAGTCTCAGAGTGATCCATGCAATGCTAGCGAAATCCCTTACAAATTCTCTCAAAATCTCCTCTCCAATCTCTCCAAAATGGTAGAAATCTACATTTTTACTCTTAATCTAAGAATCCTAAACATTCCTCTAAGTTTTTCTCTCCTTTCCTCTATTGTTTTTTCTCTAAAATTCCTTTCTAATCTAACCCATATTCGCCGTTTTAAAGAGTACGGATGAAGTTTGAAGAGTTTCCATAAGCACCCCTTCGAAAAAGCGTCCAGATACGTCGAATTTCGGCCATAACCGCCCAAAAGTCGGTCCCGAAGCTTCCGGCCGCCGTCGGCGGGTTCGAGCTCGCTGTTGGCGAGCTTTTCGGGCTTATTTCGGTGCTCTCGGGTAAATCTCGCCGTCGGCGAGATCGACCTCGCCGTCGGCGAGCAGGCTGCTGCGCGGCTCCACGGTTTTGCTCCGTTTGGCTCCGTTTCGCCCCATTTGAGTTGCGTTGCGTTCGTAACAGATAGCCCTACAAAATAAGCATAAAAACAATCTTTCTTTAAAGTGTAATCTCATTCAAAAATATGAAAGAAGTGTAAAAGAGATTAAACATCAAAAGACTTATCGAAAGGTGTCAGGGCAGAATTTCATTTCTTGCTCGTTTTTGCTCCAAATTGCACCGTTTTTTCTTCCTTTTGCTCCAATCACCATTTCTTGTACCTAAAACCAAAAAACATACAAAATACCTTCCTTTAAAGTGTAATATCATCAAAAAATGAGTAAAATAATATAGCAAAAAGCGTATATATTTTAGGCGTGTCAGGTTATAAATCTCACTTAACTCCAAATTTTACCAAAAATCCCAATTTTTGACCCCTTAGCCCTAAACTCTACCAAACAACCAAAATACCCCAAAACACCCCTAAAATACACTGAATTTCAAAAATTTCCAAAAATTCCCAATTTCAGTTTAGAACCATTGCCTTGACCCAATTTGACCTATTTGACCGAATTTTTCCAAATACCCAAAAAATACCCCAAGAATATCCTGAATTCCAAAAATTCCAAAAAATTCCCAAAATGTACCAAAACCCTCCAAATATTCCCAATTTCAATTTAAACAACTTTATTTGATCCAATTTTACCAAATTTGCCAATTTAACCAAAAGCCTAAAATTGCCTTTTAAGGCCCAAAATGCCCAAATCACCTCAAATGTCCACCAAATTGACTTCAATTCTCTCCAACTTCAATTCCAAACCAAAATTCAACATCCCTAGCTCAATCTAAACTAAATCTAAACCCAATTTGACCCACATTTGGACTTAAAATCCTCAATTTTGACCAAGTGACTCATTTCACCCAAATTAAACCTAATGTCAATCAATTTTCCCTCAATTTGAATTCCAAACTTCTCATGACATCCCCCTAGACCTTTTTAAACAATCAATTGGGACTAAACCCCACTCTAGCCCAATCTAGACCCAAGTTAGCCCCACATGTCCAAAATTGACTAAATACCCAAAATCCACCAAATTGATCCCCCAAATCAATTCAAAATCACTTCAAACCTTCTCTAAACTTTCATAACAATCTTACACACAATATTGCTCAATTAATTTGACCAAACCCAAGCTTGAACCCAACCTAGCCCAACTTGAACCCAAGTGATCCAAATTGAACCTATGAGCCAAATTAACCAAATTAAACCAAATGCAACCCAACCAAGCTCACCATGGCTAGCCATTGAACCTAGGGACTGACCTAGATGCCCCTAGCCCACCTTAGTGGAGCCATGGACCAAAGGTCCCCAAAATTAGGGGATTTCACCCCATTTATAACTAAACCAAGGAGAGATTTTCCATAATACCTTAACCACTTAAGCTCACCCCATGATGGTCTGCCCACTTGACCACCTGACCTCTAACGACCCTCTCCTTGCCTGGCCGGCCGGCCTAGTCACTGAAGGAGCCAAAATCGAGAGCCACCTCACTCCAAATGAAACCCAAACTCACCCCTTAAGCTGTCTACTTATGGTTTCTCACTGGAGTTGATCTGCCTTCCACCTAAGCAACTAAACCCACCCACCAGCAGGCCCTGAGCTCCACCAGGCAGCCATGGCTATAAAAGCCATCCTTTATGGCCCAAGAGAGGTGCTGAAATTTTTTTTTTGGAAACCCTGCCAAATTGCTCCCAGAGCTTCCCTGAGACCTCCTGAGTGCAAGCCCACCACCTTCATCCATTGAATCTCACTGTCCTGACCTAATTTTCCCACTGAAATTCCAGCCGAAACCAGGACATATTTCATTACAGCTCCACACTGCACCAAAGTTCAATTAACTGTGCCCACACCTTCACAGCACTGAAAGAAGAAGTTCCCCCATCAAAGCCCCATCACAGAGAGCCTCTGTACTAGAGTTTGATCAACACCTGAAATCAATCTTGGTCTAATTCAAGTCTAGACATTTCACCACAGCAAAAGGCTTCATCTGAAGGTTCGTTGGGACTAATCGAAGCTTCCACAACCATCTGATTGAGGCCTCCCCTCTCAGACAGAGATATTAAACTCTCCCCCCCTCCTGAGCTTGTTTTGATCATATACATGTATAAACTGTATTTCATACCATATAAACCATATTGATAGGTTATTCTAGGTCAGATGAGTCCATAGAAACAAACTTCATGTGATTTGATTAAATCTAGCTCGAGATCTTAGGGATAGAAGGTCTGTGCACAATAGTTGGGGACGAAGAAGCGGAGATGTTGGATCGCGCGTGTATCAAATGAACAGATCAGATCGCGTCGAACAAACTCTTGGAGCATAAAGTGTGTGATGACTCAGAAGGTGGCACTAAATCAGAGCGCGATACGTGGGCTTTAACAGCTGCCAAAAATGAGTTGGTGCTGATGAACCACTCTGCGCACTTTGCGTAAACTTAATATTACTAGTATTTGATATAGATGTGTATAAAGATATTCAATAATCGCAGAGTTAATCTTTCAACGCAAGTATATGTATCGCTCAAGTAATATGGGGCTCTAATGGATTCCTGAATATCGATCCCACAGGGATAGTATAGAGGCTACAGACTAGGATTATTTAAGCCAATTCAGAATCACAACTTAGTAAACCGATTTGCCTATTTGTCACTAATATGCAATATAAATAAGTTGAAGTTTAAATATATTAATTTTACTAACAATTAACTAAAATACTAATAAAGTGAAGTTCAATATATAAGCAAGAATCCTTCTCCTTGTTAAGAAATTTAAGTGGATGGATAATTAGAATTAATTTAAAACTGTGTTGTGCCAAATAGGAGCATACCTATTCTTTACTCTTTGGTCCAGGCATAAAAAATATTAACTAATCCTTTGCTTGGTTACTGAATCTGCGGCTAGGCTGGGAGGATACCGGCTCTTACTTCGGAGCTCCTACGTTCCCCTCGCCTGAAGGGTAACATCTACACTTCAACACCCAAACGATAGGACCGATTTGAGGATTTTAGTCTGTCACTCTAAAATCTCCAATTCTACGCCCCATAAATAATATTTCCCTATTTATTTGCACCCTACTTTCAAGGACTTTAACCTCCCTGAATCTTGGATGTAATCTTCACTTTAGTTGTAAAAATCAACATATTTTAACAAAACAATTGGCCAGATTGAAAGTAAATTATAATTTAAGTGAAAAGATTATCACAAATTTTTTAACATTCTCTTGGCACACTAATTAAAATCACCATTTCACAACAATCTTAAAACAGGGAGAAAGACAGAAAAACTACTCAGATTTCATGGAGAAGATACGACAAAACTTGTATTTCATATATAAAAGCAAAGTTGTACAAACTAAAATAAGTAAATACAACTTATATCGAAATCTTCCCCAAGCAAACTCCTTGAAGTTCCTCTAAATCTCTTCCTTTCCTTACAGCACACAGAATTCTCCTTCGAAAGGGCAAGGAGGAAGAAATCTCTCATTTTCATTTCACACTTACAATCTCTCGAATAATTTATCACAAATAACACTAATTAAACTCACTATCTATAACTATTAGGGGAAACAATACTCTAACACACACTAACAGACACACACTGACACTGGATAACCCCTGGACAACAACAAACAACAACCGGACACACTAGTGGACTCCATTTTCGGCTCCAAATTGTTTCTTTTAAAGTAGTTGAAGAGTTTCAAAGAGTTCTCTAAGTATCCCTTGAAAAATTGTCCACATTCAATGCACCTCATGAGAGAACCTACTTTCTCACCATCGGCGGCCTTGATCTCGCCGTCGGCAGCCTTCTAGAAGACTTGGCTTTGGACCCTCTCTCATAAGACCCGCTGTCGGCGGCCTCGATCTCGCCATCAGCGACCTCCTTCGTAATATATTTTCTGAACTCTCGGGAAAAATCTACCGTCGGCGCCCTCGATCTCGTCGTCGGTGCCCAAGATCAAATTTTCATATTTTTTGTCCTTTTTGCTCCAAATTCGCTCCTTTTTGCATTTTTTCACTCCAATGTCATAAATCAACATATCTGCAACAAAACCTCAAAAATACATTTCTTTAAAGTGCAAATATCATCAAAATCAATATAAAATAGACATGAAAATCTCAACATATTTTCAGTAGGTCAGCTGACTTGGTTAAGTAGGAAATTATGGAATTTTTTGAATTATTTAAATCAGACCAACTTTAAAAATCCATAACTTGGTGTAGAAAAATCATAAAAATAAAAGAATAATACCCCCTTGCTCGGTGAATAGAGGAGAATAATGTGGAAATGGTTTGAAATTTATTTGATGCATGTTTTGTTTTTAATGAACTAAATATTATTTTAGATCTTTTGATTCTCCATGAACTTAGACATTTCACCATAGCTTGATATTTTGGTATGTTGTTGCGTTTATCTTAGGGTATCTTCCTTGATTTTTTCTAAAGTCAGTGGAGATCTCTACTCAAGATCGTTATTTTTCAAATTAGCATGCCTATTTTGGTGTAAAAATTGTAATAATCAAAATAATGATCAGAAAAATACAAAGTAAATTTTGGTAGTTACTTTTGACTAGAGGACCCTAGAAAAAATGAAAACTTGATTTAACTCATTAAATATAACCCTAATGGTAATTAAGACCTAAAAATCAAATAAAAATAAATTGGATTAAATATAAATGTAAATAACCTAAAAAAAACACTTCACTGTAATTTAAGATCAGAAGAACTCTCATTAAAATTTTAAAGTCAATTGAAGTTGATTTGGTCACTCAAATAAATTTTTTATGTTAAATGGTTATTTTGACACTAAAATGATTTTTAATAATTAAAAATAAGTCAAAAAATTATGAAATTGGTTTTGGGAGTTTCTAGTGCCTAGAGGAATTTTATAAAAATAAAATTGAGATTAAAATAAAATCTTTATTTTTAAGCCTAAAATTGAATTATAAATATCAAAAATAAATTCATAAAAAACAAAAAATTAATAAAATTTATGGAAGTGTTCTAAATTGTCTCCTAAGTACTTAGGAGTAATTGGGATATTTTTTTCTAATTTTCTAAATGAAGATATCAATTTTTTAAGCTTAAAAATAATTTTTAAAAGGCTAAAAATGAAAATTCCCTAATTTTTCACTAAAATAATTCTAATAATTCAAAGAAAAATTAGAAAAATATGAAAATTGTTTCTCTGTGTTCCCTGACCTCAAAGAGATTTAAAAAAGTTATAAAATCTAATTTTTAACTTAAATAATATTTATATTTAATTAATACTCCAAAAATTGGAATAATTATAATAATTATTAAAATTCAAAAAATCATGAAATTTGGTCCATGTGGTTCTCTGGTCTATGTGAATCTCCAATATTTTTCTTAAGGACAAAAACTTTATTTTGATTTAGTTATTGAATTTCCCTTGATAATCCTATTTTTGCATTAAAATAATTATATAAATTAAATTAAACTTGGAAAATTTGCATTTTCTCTTTTAATGTTTTAATTGACCCGTGAGTGGAGTAATATGAAGATTTCAAAATCATTTGAGTTAAATTTAATAAATTATGAAATGATCAGGTCTTTAGGGACAAAAGTACAATTTTGAAGAATTTAGCCTTAATCAATATTTAGGCTTAATTAAAGTGGGAATGGGCAATGGATGATCTTAATTATTATGTTTGCATGACTGAAACATAAAAGGGTAAATGGTAGAAACTCATCTCATTTTTTTCATATTAAAAGGATAAGCTTATAATTTTAATAATCATTATAATTTAGAAGAAAATTAAATTAAATGATCCTTAAGGTTAGGGGTTGATCTTTGGAAGTTGATAATTCACTAATTCAATACTCCTAGTTGATGTTGACGTAATGATAAATACATTAACAAGAATCATAATTATGTAACTCAACTTTTCTAAAAATTACAAACATACACACCTAAGTCTTAAGGGCTTAGTAGTGAGGCTAAGTTAATAAAATTTGACTAATGAGGATTAGAAAAGAAAACACAATTAATCTTAAACACATTTGAAAAACTACAAGCCTATCACAATTGATTAAATTCTCTCATAAATTAAATTACCTCTAAAGGCCCCACTTACATAATTTCTAAGTGAAATATCGAGTGATATTTACCCACCTTTTGGGGTAATTAAAACATTCGTTTTCTAAGCATAAGGGTATAAAACAGATGAGTCATTTAATAATTATGATAAATCCAAAATGAACTCAATGAAGCTCAGAAGGATTGTGAATGTCTAGGTATCTCCTAGGCCCTTCTCACAAATCTTATGAACACCTTGTAGGACAATTGAACCTATCATATTTATTAAATAAAGAGATCTCTTAAATGGATGAATAGGACCCACCAAGTTAGGACATAGGGTTTGTTAGGCTTGTGACGAACCTATCTATAGGTTTTACTTTCTTGCAAATTATAAATGTTTACTGCAAAAGATACTAAAGTCTCAGGTGGAGGAACGAGAAGACTCGTCAGATACACTTTTACAAGTTTACAGTATCTTCTTTTCAGTACTTCCTTTACTTCACTTTTCTTTTCTTGCTTACGAGCTTGCATGTTAAACAGCAATGTCACCCTGTATGAAAACCAAAACTTTTAGGATAGCCACAATACAAAAACCAAAATTTAATTAAAACAAAATAAGATAAAATTCACCCCCACAGTCAAAATATAAGACAACTCAAAATTTAATCACCAACAAAACAAAAATCACAATTGCAACTAAATTAAAATGTCTCTATCGGATGATCGGGAATACCTTAGAGGATGCAACCTACGACTACTAACGAGATTTCTCACGATCTAAATGAAAGTATGGTACTCATTAAGTTAAGTTTATTAAATTCATCTGGACTAAGTGAATTCGAAGAAAATTGTAGTGCCAGAATGAGGGAACCGTGGGATCCTAACTGATGTTGCTATAATTAACTTAAATATTCCCCTAATAAGAAATTAAGACACTTCAATTTAAATATTTATAAAACATGATACTTCTCTTTTCTTTTCAATTGGCACTTCTTTAAACTAAACCTGTTACGAAGAGGAGCTTGGAGCATGCACAGTGGGCAACACGACAATCTTTAACAGCAAAATTCCTTAGAATTAAACAATAAGCTATAGGACTTCGATGTAGCTTTGCCTAGTGCAGCATAAAACCTCACCTTCTCTTTTTAGGCTTTTGCACTTCGTGAAATATAAGACCTAACTTGTCTTAGGATTCTGAGGTCGTCATCGGGTATGACATAAACCCTCCTATCTTCCAGGCTGTTCACATGATCGGTATCAAGTGAATGTAAGCCCTAATTAAATAAAATTGGCAGGATGAAACACCGAATAACTTTCCTAAATTAAATCCAACTCATAGGATAGTTCGGGAAAACACCATGATCTCTCTTGGATCTATGTCTTTCCCCTAGTCTCCTCTTCCTTTGGATCCCTACATTAATTGTTCTGAAATTTGAGCCATTCACCTATTAAATTTCTTATTACTACATTCTCTTAAAGAACCTTACATTTTGAAAGTCATGAATACAATATTTTCTGATTTATATCAAGAATTTTCTTAGGTAATATTGGTCATCTAAGATGTAATTAACTATAGGAGCTTACTCTTATAGAAAACTTAAAGACCCAAGATAAATATAAACCCTATCTAATTCTCTCTTATTAGATATGAGAAATTATCAGTTAACATAAATGGTTCATAGACCAAATGGATGTCATGGGCTCTTTTGTTTATTTGATCAAGCTTCACCACCATGCAATGTATCCATTCTTCGGGATAAATGCATGGCTTGTGGTGTAGTGCTCGACTATTTAAACTATTGCATCTATGAGATCGGTTTGATTTCATATTTTGAAATTAAAAATAATATTTTCGAAAATTTATACATATATATACATTAAATAAAATCTTCACACCCAACCCTTTTGCATGCCGACGTGTTTATAATTATTTGACAATAGTAGATGATTCATTAATTGTGGTGGAACTAACTATTGCAAGAGAGGAAGGTTCTCAACTACTTGAGGCATGCCAAGATCAATGTGTACCGCATGTCGAAACCGCTCAACATCTAACAGAGCAAACTATCCTACAAGGTTAAGGCACACTAATCGCTAAGATGGGATAAACACTGGAAGATGAATGTCAAGTCCAAAAAGCTACGAAAAAGAAAAAAGGAATACTAGAATACAGGCACTCACAGGACGACTGCTTGATATTCTTGAGTGGAAGCCCACATAATAACACATTGATGGATTTCCTCCCTAGAACCATGGGGAGAGGGAGAGGTAAACCCACCCACCATTAGTAATATTCAGGTTTATTTTGGGCTTAAGCTGGTAGTACCTTTTATTTGACCTTTAAGGACTTCTTAGCAAACTTTTTTGAGGTATACTTGTACTTTTTTGAGCAATTCACCATCTTTGGCGTGTTTTTTTACATTGTCTTCGAGAGGTGTCGCTGTATTGTATATTGGGTGCATTATTACATTGTTATATGAGTGTGTCCTTACACTGTATTCGGGGTGTACTTTACACTATATTAAAGAGGCACAATTTCATCAATGTAGGGTGTGTTATTCTGCAAAATGTCTCGTTACTCTGCAATGTACACCAGGACGTAGTGTATATCGTGCTTTTACAAGGGGTTTCATTGCAACGATTTAGGGGCGGTCAACGGTGCCCGGTGATCGACGATGGTCAGCTACTGTAGGAGTGGGAGAGATTCGTGAGAACTGCAGTTTAAAAGTGATGTTAGACTTCTGCACCTCCCCCATGTTTTTTTGTCTCAAGATATTCTTTTGAAGAGGGAGGTAATAGAGTTCGTGTTATAAATAAGAAAAGATTCTGAACCACTCTGATCAGATAACTTGAAAAAATTCTCTTGATCAGAAAATATTCAATAAAAATTTGAGTGTCTTATTGATATCAAAATCGAGCAATACTAAGCTTGTTGCAATCATCGTGTTGAGACGTTCGATTTGACTACAGACTTATCATATTCAAAATCTGATTGGTATTCCAATTATGTCGACAAAGCTCCTGAAAGTAGTTTAATGACTTGATTTGAGTTTAGTTTTACTTAGATTTGACTAATTTTGGTACTGTTGGGTCTGTCTTCTCAAGCCGGTCGGTTTGACTATAATTTTGTTGAAATCAGTAATTTGGACTCTTAATTGAAATTTAAACATTTCTCACCAAAAAATTGTCTCAACTTCATTTCATACACCAAGATTTGTGTCGGATGATAAAAATTTATTGATGACATATCAAGTGTCAAAATATACAAATTTATGTGACAATACATTTAAATAATAATTTTATAAATTATGCTTACATACCAATCAAATCTTAGCGGAACATAATGCTTATATAAAAAATTGATCACGATAATGAATGACTAAATGAACTAAAAATACCCTCCTCTCTCATTTATCATCACTCTGGATTCCCTCATCTTTCTCAATTTAGCAACTTCGCAAATTTAGTTCATATAATTTCCCTTATTGTAGAAGCTCAAAATCTAATTGGGATAAGATTAATGATGATGATAATGATATTTTATTTTTCTGACAAAATTTAATCAATTAGCTATGGTCCGATTAATCAAGTTATGAATTCTACATTTACGAGCATTCAATAAGGATATTTACCTACAAATATTCTAATTAAGAGAATGTACGTTAGAAAGAAAACTGATATTACAGCAAAAATTATCAACTATGAGGCTCTTTATTCAGCAAAAATGAAGATTTACATACAAACCACTCAGTTACTATGTATTTACATATCTAAAACCTAATCTTTAACTTTTGCATGAAAGTGAGTTATTAAGTTTTAAAAAGTTAAATTGGTATTATTTTTTGTGATATGAAAGATTTCTGTGTTACACATGCAAAAATTAAAGTTTAGGTGTTAGATATGTAAATACATAGAACTTGCATGGTTCGCATGTAAATGCCCCACCTACCTCAACCCACCCAAAAAATATATAAATGAAATAAGTATTATGAAATTATAACAATAAGTACCCATATAACAATAATTATAAAAATTGCAATGGAATTTCATTCCAATTTTTAGATTATTTTCAACATAATCCAAAAAAATAAAAAAATGAAAACCTGTCTGGCCCAGGAACAAACGAAGAAATAAGATAATGTGGAAATTAAAGAACCAAAGCTCGGCAGCAAAGCGAACGGTTTAGTGAAGTGCCAATTAATAATCCAATAAAGCAAACAATGGCATACGTTCTACAAAGGCTACTTCTCTTTAGCATTTTATGAAATAACATGCTCATAATTAGAACGTAAGAAGCTCAAAACAAATCCGAGTCATACATACCGATAGACTTTAATTTGGAAGATTTGCACATATACCACTCAATTCTTATGTATTTACATATCTAACACCTAAATTTCAATTTTCTTCATGCATAGCACCTGAGGGTGCTTACCTATAAATGAAAAGGTGTATTTAACCTTTTAGATGTTAAAATGGTTGTATTTTTTGTATGAAATGAAATATTTGGGCGGCATAAATGTTAAAAAAAAATATTAGATATGTCAATACATAGGAACTAGGTTGTATGTGTTCATATGCCCTTAAAATTTAAATTTCAGAAGAATATGCGAGCAATTCATTTTTCTTTAAGAGTAACCTTTCCTAAGCAACGCAAGACAAGGAAAATAAGCAAAAGCTTTAGGCATGACATGTAAACCAAAAAGTAACTATGTTTTGTTTTAAAACAATAACGATAGTCAACAAAATGAAATATTTATATTCATAACATTCAATTCTTATGTATTTACATATCTAACACCTAAACTTTCATTTTTTACATGCAAACCACCTTATATATGTATGAAAATGTGTGTTTAAGTTTTTTTAAAGTTAAAATGGTGATATTTTTTATGTGATATGAAAGATTAGGATGATATAGCTGTAAAAAGTTATGCTTAGGTGTTAGATATATAAATAAATAGGAATTGGGTGTTATGTATGTAAATGCCCCTTAAAATTAACATTAAAAAAAATAATTGTATGATTATAGTCCATACTTGGGTAGCACTTTGGCGGTATTACAAACTAGTCTGATGAGTAGAATAGTATAAATTTTAGAAAGAGAAAAATAATAATTTTCATGGTTCATCAGTCCTCCAAAGTTAAAAATTTAAGAGATTAATTAACGATTATTCTCTATAAATAAATAAATCCTAATCTACCTAATTGATCAATTGTCTTTGTTAAACTTGCAATCCTTACTTAATCCACATGGGCAAGTCTTGAAGCTCAGGATCTGTGTTCCTAAATCTCACTTAAATAAGTCTATCATAATCTTAACTCCTCATTTAATCCCAACATTTTCACAGAATGTAGAACAAACGAATACTAACAGTCTATAGAATTTGAAAAAATAAATGAGCACTATTAAAGCCAATATGAAAGTGGAAGGAATATTTACATACATGCCACCAATTCTTATGTATTTAAGTATCTAGACCTAAACTTTAATTTTTACATATATGTCGCCTTACTTGCGCATGAAAAAGGTGAAATTCACCTTTTAAACAATAATATAGCAGTATTTTTATCTGATATGAAAGATTTGAATAGTGTAAATGTAAGAAAATAAAGTTTCGGTGTCAGATATGTAAATACATTAGAATTAGGTGTTATGTATGTAAATGCCCCAAAGAGGAAACAATAACAACTTAATATTTTCTGCTCCAAAAACTTATTTTGTTGAAGAGTAGAAGCTAGTTCCTTTAGTAGGCGTTGCAATTCCTGGGTCAGCAAAAGTAAGTACGACTTCAAAATCATTATGTTCTACAATATTTCATCCAAGTGTCACAATTCTAATATAAAATGTATCACAATATAATAAGAAATCAGAATAGTAAACAATATACAACTACTTCCACTTACGTTATGAGAGCTTAAAGCAGCATCACTGAATATTTTGATGATTATAACAGTTACACTAACAGACTACCTTCAACTACAATAAATTACTAAACAAGAACACGTATGAATATTAAACTATTATAGATATGATATAGGGGCTGTAAGGTAATGGATTTTAGTCGGCTTTAACTTAAGCCTGTTAGAAGGAAAAAAAATGACAACTTCTAAATCCTGGATTTAGTAAATCCAGTCTTTTTCAAATTATTCACAGTTTTCCTATAAATTATGGATTTACTAAATCATGCTGCTCATAGAATTTAGTAAATCTGAATTAACAGGATTTACGAAAATAGCTAAAACTGTTACCATACGGCCTTACAGATTGGTACCCTTATGAGTGAGATCATCATACATTTCTCTTTGATTTACCTTTGAGCTTACCTTTTACAACAATTCGGAGCACTAATTAATTGCATTGACATGACTATTTCAAAACATCATTTCTCAGACACTCATTAATTTTTTTTTTTGGGCATTGATGCCTTTTAAACATTTCTAGATGTGAAATAGACGTTTACAACTAGATGTGGTAGCTATAAATAAACTGCAATACATATATATTAAGAAAATAATATAAAACCATAGTGGGCATTTAAAAAATATCCCACAACAATTATATACCTATATTTATAGGCAACTACACTTTACAAAATGAACCCTAAATAGCAGTAACACACATTGGTCTTATAGGTCATAGTGGTGGGTTACAAGTAGAGCGCTTTAGGAGCCCAGAGCAATTCACCATTTTTGGGGTGTTTTTTTACATTGTCTTCGAGAGGTGTCATTGTATTGTATATTGGGTGCATTATTACATTGTTATCGGGGTGTGTCCTTACACCGTATTCAGGTGTATTTTACACCATATTAAAGAGAGACCATTGCATTTTATGTAGGGTGTGTTATTCTGCAAAATGTCTTGTTACTCTTAGGTATAACTCATATACTGGAAATTTGGAGTTTCTTAGTGAAGAGATGTGTCTCTTTATATTTAGTGGGTTTGCGGGAGCGAGGGCGTGTTGGTAATTTATTCATTAGTTTTTTATATGTCTATATATATGTGTAACTTTTGGGTATGTAACTTAACTTCTCTGAAATAGTAAATTCGCCGTTTTGCTCTTGAGGATGTAGACATCTTTGCCGAACCTCATTAAATCTCTATGTTCTTCTGGATTTGTGTTGATTCTTGCATTTATTTGCCCTAAATTTTTCAACAGTTTGAATCCGGGCAAATCTTTAAAGACAAACATCTTAATTCTGAAATCGTCTTTTACATATTTTTTGAATCTATTCTACCTCATTTTAGCTGACTGAATGCAGTTTTGACAATGATAGCTTGAATATTCACTTGGGAAACGCGGCCGTGGGGTAGAATTCACGGCCGTGCTTTAACGAAATTTTTTAAAAATGCTCTGTGAAGCCTTTTCTAAGCGCACAGAACTGTATCACTGCGACGCACCACGTGAATTCAGCCGTGCGACACTTTAGCCTTTAGTTCGGATAGCCTGCGTCTGATTGGATGCTGGTCTTGATGTAAGGGTTCCGGTCCCAATTTGACTCCCATAAACCTGTTTAAAATTAAATTGGTGCCTGGCAATCTTGAGGGATACGATATATCACGATTTGACCCTTCAGCTTAATTTTTAATATGTTCCTAAAAAAATAATACACATGCAAAATTTATTATCTCATTGTCAGCGGTAAAACATATTAAAATTTTAAAAGATTTTAAAATAGTATGGTTAACT
The DNA here is from genome assembly GCA_022702705.1 of Papilionanthe hookeriana x Papilionanthe teres. Classification (NCBI taxonomy): domain Eukaryota; kingdom Viridiplantae; phylum Streptophyta; class Magnoliopsida; order Asparagales; family Orchidaceae; genus Papilionanthe; species Papilionanthe hookeriana x Papilionanthe teres. The sequence continues at coordinate 143,423,086 of CM040422.1, read as the reverse complement.
AAATAAAATGACTTAATGTGGGACACTGGGAGCTTGTGTTCCCACTGATTAAACATACAACGATGTTGTCTCTCTTTAACGGCTCCGGAAAGATTTGAGTCATATAAATATATTATAAAATACATTTTAAGGTTTAGATATGTATATCCATAAGAGTGGGATGTTGTTTATGTAAGTTTCCTTATTATTATTGTAATGATTGGCGATTTGTCTCTAATTGGCGAGAAATAGAGAAAAAAAGACTTCCAAGCACGCAGGCGCAATAAATTCTCACCTTTTGGCAGCACAAAAATGGAGAAAAAATCTGTATGAGAAGGACTTCAGAGGTCTTCAAACATTGCCTCTCGGAAGAAGCAAGGTAAAATCATGAGAGTTACTATTCTTCTTGTAGTTTTCTTGATTCTTCTCTCTAGTCGGAATCTGCAAGTTCAAGCAGCAGACAGTTTCATCAGTACAAATGGATTGCATTTTACTCTTAACGGCAGCCTGTTCTTCTCCAATGGGTTTAATTCGTATTGGCTCATGAACGTGGCATCAGATCCGTCTCAGAGGGACAAGGTCTCCACTGCCTTCAAACAAGCTTCGATCAATGGACTCACTCTAGCCAGAACTTGGGCTTTCAATGATGGTGGTAGTAACGCGTTGCAATACTCTCCCGGATCCTACAATGAACAAATGTTTATGGTTCAGATTTCTGAAGAACCGATATCTCTTCTTTTTTTGCTATGGTTTTATGCCCTTTAAAACTGGCTTGCTCTGTTTTTGAATTAGGGGTTGGATTTCGTGATTTCTGAGGCAAGAAGATATGGTATCTGGCTGATCCTTAGTCTTGTGAATAACTATGATAACTTTGGAGGGAAGCCACAATATGTTCGGTGGGCAAAGAATCAAGGAGAGAGCATTGGATCTGATGATGAGTTCTTTACTAATAATGTTGTTAAAGGTTACTACAAGAATCACGTTAAGGTCTGTAGAACATTCATACCATAATTTTCTATTTGCCGAGGAGCCCTTTATTGTGAATCTTTCCCTTTTATGTTTGGTGGGTGGGGGAGATATGGTGTGGCCCAGCCCTTGTTTGACTAATGATTTTGAAATTTTAAGGTAGGGAAACGAGGAGGGGAAAAATGGAACCGATTAGGTGGTGTGATGATATTATAAATGAAAATTATAAAACAATACTAATACTTATAGAGATTATGCTAAATTTAGATATTAGTCCCCTTAAATTCATGATGTTTTGTATATTTTTTGGCATATGATTGCATGAGATGAGGTTTCTTGGATTGTAAGATTTACATACATACCACTGATCAATTCCTACGTGCTTACATATCTAACAACTTCAATTTTTACTTACGTTTCACTTTATTTGCGATGAAAAAATGTATTTGACTTTTGAAAAGTTAAAATGGTAATAATTTTTATGTGATATGAAAGATTCAGGTGGTAAGTAAAAATATAAACTTTAGGTGTTAGATATACGGAAAAAATATTACATGGGGACTCCGAAGTCTAATGGTGGGGCGTCATGTGTCAAGTGGGCCTCACCGCCAATCAGAGCGTATGGTGGTGGGGCTCACTTGACACGTGGCGCCCCATCATTGGACTTCATACTCAAATTACATCCGGAGTCTTGAAGTAATATTTTTTGGTAAATACCTGAGTGTTGGGTGGCATGTTCGTAAATGCCGCTTTTAGATTTTATACGCTAGGACGGTCGCATAGAAAAACTATAAAATATCTTATTTATCTTCATGATATTTCATTTATTATATCCCAGAAAATTGTATAAAATTTATCATTGTAATCAGGGAGGGAATTTTTTTGTGGATGGGCTTTTAATAAGGATTGCTGTGATGCTTTGTTCGATGTATTATCTTTAAATAAATAAGACTTTTTGCTTTTTAATTAGTCTAGGATTCAGAGTTTATAAAAGTATTCCCAAGTTATTCTCCTGGGAAACATTTTTACTTTGGAAGATTTACAAAAATGCCACAAATCTATGTATTTACACATCTAACACTTAAACTTTGAAATTTATATTTATAGCTCTTTATCTACGCATGATAAGATGAATTTCACTCTCAGAAGTTAGTGATAGTGATATTCTTTGTGATATGAAAAATTTTAATTTTGTTTATGGTTTAGGTATGTATGTAAATGCCCCTATTTGATGTATTATAAGATTGCTGGTTAGCCTATCCGAGATCCTGAACTTTTTTTTTGTGTTTGTGTTCTTAACATTAAAATAATTTTGTGATTGTAATTTTCTTGTAATCTCAAAGAAATTTTAAACTGCTTCAAATTTTTAAAAGCCATCATTTTGATGCTGATCACTCTAAAACCTTTCGTGCATGAAGACTGTTCTCACACGAAACAACACACTAACTGGTGTTGATTATAAGGATGACCCACAATCTTTGCCTGGGAGCTCATGAATGAGGCCAGATGCCCTTCAGATACGTCTGGAAATACTTTACAGGTAAAGACCATTTTTTTATGAGCTTTGTTGCTAAACCTTTAATCCTAATAATGGTCACAGTCCAAGAAATGTTTAGCATTCTTGTTCTTGTTAACTACCATTACATTGGTTGAAGTTGATCAATTTTTGTATTTCAAGGCCTATACTCAATGCTCGTTCAGCTCTTGTTTGTTGTGATTGCAGGCATGGATCACTGAAATGTCTGCTCATGTGAAATCCATAGATAGTAATCACTTGCTTGAAGTTGGCTTGGAAGGATTTTACGGGTCCTCATCACCTTCTGAGTTGCCAACTAATCTTACTGGGTTCCAAGTGGGAACTGACTTCATCTCCAATAATCAGATTTCAGGAATTGATTTCACCACACTCCATTCATATCCAGACCAATGGTAAAATTATATCCATACATTATAAAAAATACAATTTTGGTGCTAATAAAAAGTATATGTGTCTTAACACAATGGTTGGAAGTAAAAAGAAAAATCTGAAAATGCTGAGTTTGAGCGCTCACCCAGACCAAAAGAATTTGCTGGAGTTCAATATCATTTCTTTTTTCACTTTCAACTTTAAAATGTTTGGCAAGGCATTTCTTTAGAAATTAACATTTTTATCCAATAATACAATGTCATTTCTTTTCTAATAGATCTTTGGGGCATTTTCAGGATTTCAAACTCCAGTGATTATTCTCAGCTTCAATTCTCGAACAACTGGCTTGATGCCCACATAAGAGACGCCAGCAACATTCTCCATAAGCCGCTTCTTATAACTGAGTTCGGTAAATCCATGAAGGATCCTGGGTTCAGCATCTCCGAAAGAGATGATCTTTTTCAAGCAGTCTACTCTAAAGTCTACCAATCTGCAAGTAGAGGAGGAGCAGCAGCGGGTGGCCTCTTCTGGCAGCTCCTAGTTGAAGACATGGACTCATTAAAAGATGGATATGAGGTTGTACTGAATGAAACTCCAAGTACGTCAAGAGTTATATCTGGCCAGTGTAGTCAGCTTCAGCGCCTCACAAAACTGCATGCAAGGAAAAGTGAAGATGGCAAGGCTAAAGAAGCCAAAGGCCATGAGAAATGCAACTGATACTCGTTAACAAAATGCAGCTGCATCGTTTCATCGCGTAGTATTTTTCTTTGAGAAGCATTCAATTCATCTTTTTGAAAAGATGTTAACTTGTTGATTTTGATTATATGAACAATTGAGATTTTATATTTTGATAAGTAATATGTTATCAAGGACAATTGATTTGAGATGCTATAAATTTTGATACTCTTTTTTGTTGGCTGATGTTTTTGTCAATACTTTGGGCAAATAGGCTTAATGCCTCAACCTGGTAAATATTCTTAATTTAAATAAAGAGAGAATTGTACAATAAAAAGAAATAAATCAGAAGAGAGAAATTCAAAAATAATTTAAATAAAAAAACTCTTAATTATAGGAAACTCCTAATTCAGTTGTCTGATTTTTGTAATTCTTGATCGATATCCCCCCTCAAATTAATGCTGACTGATTAAGAAACATCAATATGCCAACAAGAAACTGATGATGCTGTCGAGAAAGAGCCTTAATAGATCGCAAAATCTAAGAAATAATCAGAGCATCCTTTGCCTCCCATTGACCAAGATTTTTCAATTTTGTGGGTACTGGAGAAGACTCGTCAATATACTCCCAAAGCTCCTTCCCTTTTAAAAGTATTTTGAACTGAAATTCTCACGCTGCATAATTCTTTCTCGTAAATCTAATAACTAAGATTTCGGAAGACATTCTAAACAGAATGTTGCTCATAAGTTGATTACCAAGCAACTCGTTGATTGAAATCAACCTAAAGCCAAAGAAAGCCTAGGATCCAAAAAAATCGAAAAAACAAAAGAAAACCAAAGAAAACAAAAAATCGAGCACTGCTTTGAATTCGATCCGAGACGAAGGAGAGGAATCCGAATATGAAGCCTACGATCCTTGAGTGCAATGAAGCAGCCGAAGTTGAAGCCAAAACTGACGATCCTTGAGTGGAAGCAGTTGAAAATTCGCAGGAAGTCGAAGCCAATAATCCTCGAGCCTTGAATGTCGAAGCCGAAATCTAGGATTTGCTAAAGCTAAAGCCGACGATCTTGGAATGAGTTGAAGACTCGCAAGAAGTAGTCGGTGGAAGACTCGTTGGAAGCAGTCGAAAGTGGAAGAAGCATTTTAAGATGCTACAAAACACAGTCGACAAAGCGGACGATGAACCAACGAAGAAGCAGTCAAAGATGCCGCAGAAGCTGCGAAGGCTAGCGAGGACAATAATGGCGTTTGGATGAAACCGAAATGGACGAAGTAGACTAAGCGGACGAAGCCGAAGCGGAAGAAGCAGTCGAAAATGCCGCATAAACAACGAAGGTCGGTGAAGGCGACAATGGCATTCAGATGAAGCTCAAGGACGAAGTCGAAGAGGGTAGCAAGGAGTGGAAGCATGGCTCCACGGGCACGAGAAAGAAGTGTCCACATTAATCTTTATATAACATGTCATTATAATTGACTCTCGACGTTCGTGTTCATGCAAAATTGATTTTGTTCTTAACAATCTGCACTACAAGAAACATCGACTGTCGTCGTCAATTCCTCAGTCGCTTCTCTTCGTCGAAGAGAATGAGCCAACGCGGGAGATAGAGAGGATGTTGTACTCTTCTTCATCGGGTTCGGAGGAGGATGAGGGTGTCGACGCGTACAAGAAGGGGGTTACCATGCCGTGCGGCCGGGAGATCGCACTACGAAAGTTCTGATATCATGCCTATCTTTTGAGCAAATAGGTTGAATGTTGTTTTCCTTTACTTTCTTTACTTCATTCCAATAAATAATAGTCTATACAATCTCTTTTATTTAACATAATAAATATTCCTAACCTAAATAAGGAGAGAATATGTACAATTAAAAGAAATAAATCAGAAGCTAAAAATTTCAAAATAATTTAAATAAGGTGTTGTGAAATTTAGGGCGAACAAAACTGAAATAAAAAAAAAACACAGAGATTTAACGATGTTCGGCAAAGATGTATACGTCATCAAGAGAAGAGCGACAGTTTTACTATTTCAGAGGAGTTACAAGTTGAGTTGACATACCCATAGGGTTACACATCTATTTATAGATAAAATCCACTTATAAAATTACTAAAACCCTCTTGCTCCCCCCAACCCACTAAATTTCAAGAGACACTTCCTTTCACTAGGAGACACACCCCTTTATTCTAAGAGACTCCAAATTTTTGGTATATGAGTCATACCTAACAAATCTCCACCTTTGCAAATATACAACCCCTTAGGAGAAATACATCATGGAGTTTCTTACACCAAAGTGGGTTGGGCAACCATGTCATCTAATAATTGCAAACATTCAACAAGTTCTTGCATTGCTTGAACTTGTTGATAGTTTTTGGCTTGGTCATCGTACTTGCTACATTTCCATAATATGATCCAACATAGTGAACTCCACATACAATTGTACTCTCCAACAGTTTATAGATATTATCAGGTTACGTAGCTCGCAATGCCTTCAAAATTCTCTGTTGTGCCAACAAATCTTTCATCATTATTTGTCACAATCCGAAGTTCTCGGTTCTATCAAACTTTACTATCTCGAATTTTGCACTATACATTGTCATTTAATCCCCTAGTGAACTTTTCCTGCATTTTGTAGAAACAAAAACACACCGCAAATCAATTCAAATAAACTTGAAATTTTCTGTCACTTGCAGCAATTTTCCCGCGATTGTCCTGTGATTCGTGAATCAAATTCTTCACACGAAATACTTTTTCAGTTTGCACTAACACCTTCGCCAAACTGTTGTCCCGCGAACACCGAATCCTTCTCCGAACACAAATCATCCTGGTGCCTATTTCGTAGAATAACTCCATAAAACCCTTCTCCAAATCGACGCCTACTCCGTCTGTCGCAACTACTTCTACGACAAACTTGCAAACTCTACCGTCCTAGCTCCTCTGTTTGCAAAATGAGGCTCATATTCGCTGAACCGAACTCCACCTGAAGAACTGCTCCAAGTGAGTCTCTTTCTCGGTTGCGAAGAAGACCTGCAATCTGTTTGCACCTGTTTGCGCTGCCTGCTCGCGATAGCTGCCTCGCGAACTCGTCTGCCACAAACCCCTCGCCTGGGTCGCAAAAAATGCTAGCTGCCGCCTGGGTCACGAACTCCACCTCGTGTAATTCCTTCCTGCTACGTAGCAGAAGTGTTTACAGCCACCAAGCCAGCTGAATTGCGCGAATCCGAAGCCTCCTGTCGCGTGGGATCCTCTTCTACAAGTCGCCAAACAACAGGAAATGATTTCCTTTGCCTTTAGTTTCCTCGGCCAACAGAAACAGATAGAAATGAAAGATTCCTGTCCTTCCCCATTACTCAAAACCCCCAACTCCTCTTTGTAGTAGGAATGAAGATTCCTTTGTCTCCTTTCCTGGCCGAACCGTCCCCGCTGCTTGCTGCAGGATGACCGAACTTTTTCGATTTCTTGCCACGAAAAAAAAACACTAGCGTGAATCCTAGGTCGTGGATCGGAGGGAATATTCCTCCCATTAGAAATTAAAGATTCCTTTGTTCCCATTTTTTCCTGGCCACAATCCGCGAACTCATAGCGGTCCCCTAACCGCCACGATCTGCTCCACCTCGATCGCGACGAACCGCAAATTGCTCCATCTGACCTGCGACGAACTGTGAACTCCCAGTCCACCAAACCTCGCCGCAAGGCGAACTCCACATGTGCTGCACCGCTCCTCTGTTGCGACTTCCCCAGGCACAAACTCCGCCTGTCACGTGAACTCGCGCCGCCAAATGTCACGCACAGCCGCGAACTGCCTTGCGCCTCTTCGCGGCAACTGCACGCGATACCGAACTGCAGCTCTTCCGCCCAACCCTCGCGTTGTCCTGTCGCACGACAGTTCGCGGACGGCCGAACTCTTTTGCCTGAATGGCCGAACTCGCCTGGAAACACCGCAGTTCCTCCAACCCTTACAAGTCAAATCTTCTTCAATCTTTTTGTGCCGATCTACTCCCCTCGAGAACCTCATTCTGATACCAATTGTTGTGAAATTTAGAGCGAACAAAATACAAATCTAGACGAAAACACTGAGATTTAACGAGGTTCGGCAAAGATGCCTACGTTATCGGGAGCAGAGCGGTGGTTTCACTATTTCAGAAGAGTTACAAGTTCAGTTCACATACTCATAGGATTACACATCTATTTATAGATAAATTTACTAAAACGCCTCGCTCTCCCCCCCCCGAACTCATTAAATTCCAAGAGACACTTCTTTTCACTAAGAGACACAACTCTTTATTCCAAGAGACTCTAAATATCTGGTATATGAGCCATACCTAGCATAAGGATACTCCTAATTATAAGAAACTCCTACTTCAATTGTCTGATTTCTATAATTCTTTATTGATATTATTTCTCAACCTGCTTTGAATAATATCTTCCCTTTCGTTCTCCCAATTGCTCCTATTATGAACGATTTTCGCTAATGAGACCTAATGGTATGAATAATTTCCCATCTTGGGCCCATATAGGTTGGTATCAATTAAACCTTCTTCAATAGCCTCCATAATCTTCATGTATCAGTCTTCTTCTTATGCAACACAAGGTTATATAAGAAGAAGACTGATACAGAAAGATTATGGAGGCTGTTGAAGAAGGTTTAATTGGTTATTCGCTTGAAGGTTAATGCAACCCAACCTTGAGGAAATAGATGATATGGCAATAAAATATGGGATATGCCAATGAGAATGACTAAAACAATTATCCTTCTAATAAAAAATTAATTTAGCATTGGAACACACCCTCTCCTAAAAATGAGGATATTGAACAATCTATAGTTGACAAACTAGTGTTGATATACGCCTTCTCCTATAAGAAGGGGATCATATGACTTGAATACAAAGTTGAAAAGGGGAAGATGGTCCCTCTATTAGAAAGAAAGGGAACTTTTAGTGGCTCATGATGATGAAGAGGGAAGTATAGTACCACGTTAAAAAATTGTAGATGCTGTGCAAATTTAAGTACAAAAATATGAATTAAGGATCATCTTTTCCTCGAATAAGGAAGGATTAATAAATGGAGTATTGAAGAATGCGTGAATGTTTGATTGAAGTTTCACGTGGTGATATAGATCTACAATTCTTAATTATTTAGAAGTTCAAATTATTCCAAATGAGCATGAATTTGTTCTATTCATACATTTTGAAAGGGAATGTGATCCTTCTTTGAAATTTTATAAGAATATTCATTATTTTTATTAACAATAAATACATAAGTCATGTTATTTATTTTAGAGCTTGTCTGGAATCAATTTTATGTTTTGTTTTCTCTTTTATGTTTTGCATTTATTTTTATAAACTTATTTGTTTAGTGCCTTTTTTTATATATGTTTTCTAGTTTTTTAAAAAATGAACATTTTCTTAGAAACACACACAATAATTTGTAGACATTTTGGCTTGTATTATTTTAACTTGCCAAATATATTTTAGTTCAAATAAAAATATAAATATAAGATAAAACTAAAAAATAAAAGTAAGTAAAAGGGCTTTTTTATCTTTCCTTAATTTTTAAGTACAATTTCATACATATCACTCATTTTTTATGTATTTACATATCTAACATATAAATTATAAATTTTACATAATATATGACCATACACATACATAAAAAAATATATCATTTAATATGAAATTTTGAGTGTGATAAATGTACAAAGTGTAGTTTAGATTTTAGAAATGTAAAGACATAGGAATCGGGGATATGTGTGTAAATAAGCCCCGAATTATTAACATTTGTTTTGATAGTGTTTAGATTAATGATCTTTTTAGGAAAGTTTATTTGGTTCGGCGATGTGTTGAAAACACATCAGATCTGTTTAAGTAAATTATATTTTTGCAGCTTATGTGTTTTCTATCTAGATGCGGTGATAATTTTTTGACAAGACTATGATTATTTTAAAAAATAAAAATTTGTAATAGCCTTCCTTAGTAGCACACGTGGCGGCATCCGCATGGAAAAATTTTCCGTCTTTCCACCCAACCCCGATAGCTTGCGTAGCTTGCAACCCCATCGGTTTTCTCCGGCGTTGCGATGGGGACACCGAGATGAGGCGGTTGTGGCTCAGATCTAGGAACTCGAGTAGCTTCAGACGGACAAAGTCAGCCGGAATCGGGCGAGCTCGGCGAGCCGCTCGATGTTGGGTGAGATGTCACCCAGGAGATGGCTGCCGCTCAGATCTAGAAGCTTCAAACAATAGAGATCCCAAACGGTGGCAGTAACCAATCCTCGCAAGCGACTTCTCCATAAGATGATCTGCACAAGATTACTAAGGGCGTGTTTGGAAGCCCAAGGTCGCGGTGCGGCGCTTCCCCGCACCGCGAATTTGCGATAATTTTGGCGGAATCGCGGAGTATCGCGACCCGGGGCCGCGAGCAGCAATGAAAGCGGACCGCGGGTTATACCCCGCGGCCCCGACTTTCAACCGGCTTCGGCCGAAAAATCTCCTGCGTGCCCTCGCCCCGCTGCTCTCCCCGAACCCTTCTGCGCCCTAGCCCTTCTCGCGACTCGGCGCTCTTGCGGGAAGATTTCCCTGGAAGAAAAAACTTGTCCGTCCTAGCACTTCTTGCGACTCGACTGCTCTTTCATCTTCCTCGACTATCTTCTTCCACGACTCATCTTTACCCCGTGCCTTGGGTAAGAAGTGCTTGTATCTCGCTTCCATTATTTGGGCTCGGTTTTGGTGTTTGTTTCATTCTATTGCTTTTCTTGGTGTGGCTTGGGTTTGCTTCACTTTACTCGACCTCGTTTCTTCCTGCTTGTTTAGGTATCGGAGTCGAGCACTTATGTGCTCAGTGAGATGGATTATTTGCTTAAATTTACGGGTGTTTATTACTTAAGCATGTGAAAAATAGAGATGTTAGCATGTTCTAGTAGTTGGCTTGATCGATTGCTTAGAATGGTATGCTTATGGCTACCATTTGATTACGCATCGCATCGCACTACACATCTGCTTTTATATGGCTATCATTTCAATTGGCATGGTTAATGATGATTATAGGCTTCTTTTGTTGTCATTCGGTTCAAGCACTATCGCCTAAAACTTAACTTCGAATGTGTAGTTAAGTGCATTGTGTGTATATATATTGTGTGTGTATATATTGTGTGTGTATATATTGTGTGTGTTGAGTTGTGTGGTGCGGTGCATTGAAGTGTAGTTAAGTGCGAGTGCATTGAAGTGTAGTGAAGTGCATTGTGTGGTCTTGTGTAGTGTGCGGTGTGTGTGATGTGTAGTGTAGTGCTTGTGTGTTTGTGTGGAAGTGCGGTGTGTGTGTTTTTACGGTGCTGATGTGTGTGATGTGCGGTCTTGTGTGAAGTGTAGTGCGGTGCTGATGTGTTCGGGTGTAGTGCGGTGTATTGTGTAGTGAAGTGCGGTGCGGCTTGTGGTGCGGTGAAGTTTGTGAACTTGTTTCGTGTATTGAGTTGTGTGGTGCGAGTGTACCTTGAAGTGTAGTTAAGTGCGGTGCATTGAAGTGTAGTGAAGTGCATTGTGTGGTGCTTGTGTAGTGTGCATTGTGTGTGATGTGTAGTGTAGTGTCGTGTGTTTACGTGGAAGTGCGGTGTGTGTGTGTTTTTACGGTGCAATGTGTGTGATGTGCGAGTCTTGTGTGAAGTGTAGTGCGGTGCAATGTGTTACGGGTGTAGTGCGGTGTATTGTGTAGTGAAGTGCGGTGCGGCTTGTGGTGCGAGTGAAGTTTGTGAAGCTGTTTAGTGTTTTTAATTGGGCGTGTATTGAGTTGTGTGGTGCGGTGCATCGGAAGTGTAGTTAAGTGCAGTGCATTGAAGTGTAGTGAAGTGCATTGTGTGGTGCTGTGTAGTGTGCATTGTGTGTGATGTGTAGTGTAGTGCTTGTGTGTTTACGTGGAAGTGCGGTGTGTGTGTGTTTTTGCGGTGCAATGTGTGTGATGTGCGGTCTTGTGTGAAGTGTAGTGCGGTGCTGATGTGTTCAGGTGTAGTGCGGTGTATTGTGTAGTGAAGTGCGGTGCGGCTTGTGGTGCGGTGAAGTTTGTGAAGCTTGTTTAGTGTTTTTAATTGGGCGTGTATTGAGTTGTGTGGTGCGGTGCATCTGAAGTGTAGTGAAGTGCGGTGCATTGAAGTGTAGTGAAGTGCATTGTGTGGTGCTTGTGTAGTGTGCATTGTGTGTGATGTGTAGTGTAGTGCTTGTGTGTTTCGTGGAAGTGCGGTGTGTGTGTGTTTTTGCAATGCAATGTGTGTGATGTGCGGTCTTGTGTGAAGTGTAGTGCGGTGCTGATGTGTGTGCGGTGCAATGTGTGTGCGAGTGCGGTGCGGTGTGAAGTGTAGTGCGGTCTTGTGTTGAGTTGTGTGGTGCTTGTGAGTGCGGTTGTGCGGTTGTGCGGTTGTGTAATGCAATGTGTAGTGTTGTACGTGATTTGGGGTAATGCAATGTGTAGTGCCGTGAAATTGAAGTGCGGTGAGTGAAATTGTGTGAGTGAGTGAAGTTGTGTAGTGAAGTGCGGTACAATGTGTGTGATGTGTAGTGCGGTGAAGTTGTGTGTGAAGTGTGTGGGTGTGTGATTCCGAGTGGGCCGTGCGATGAAGTGTGTGTGTATTGCAATGTGTGAATAGTGTTGAATTGGGTGTGTGAAGTGCGGTGAATTTGAAGTGCGGTGAAGTGTGTGGGTGTGTGATTCCGGTGGGCCGTGCAATGTGAACTCGTGTAGTGTAGTGAAGTGTGTGTAGTGTAGTGCGATGTGTGAAGTCGAGTGTGTGTAGTGCGGTGCGATGTGTGTGCGAGTGCAGTGAACCTCTGTAGGTGAGTGCCGTGCATTAAATTTGAAGTGCGGTGAAGTGTAGTGTTGTATAGTGTTTGTAAAAACCTATGTAATCGTTCAAAAGTTTCATTAATGAAAATAAAGTACTCACTTCCCGTGGACGTAGGTCAATTTGACCGAACCACGTAAATTTCGTGTTCCTTTACCTTAGTAGCATTTTAAATTTACGTGTTCCTTTACTTTAGTAAGCATATTAGCTTAGACTTTCATATGTTCGTTTATTTATTTCATATTTAAAGATATTGCTGACTTGTCTCCTATTATTAGTATGGCAAGTAAGAACAAAGAAGTTGTCACTCCTACAATGTGGGAGAAGGACATAAAATTAATTTCGACGTCAGCCGCATAGCTGACTCGTGAGCTTCTTTTGACATCACGTCAGCCGCATAGCTTTCGACGAAAGTTTTATGCCTGTCCTCGGGACATTCCAGATCAGTGTCGTTTCTTCCGATGGGCGGATAGTTTACGATTCTCACGAGTCCGACGTGGGAGTGTACGACCACAACGGAAGACGCCGTGAAACGGGAGTTACAGATTATGAAAACTAAAGTGAACATTATTTTATTGTTGGTTGTTGTTGGAATAGTCTTCGGCTTTTTTTCACTCTACTCACTGTCGCTACGTGTTTGAGAGTAGTATATGTTTCTTTGTATAACTCTACGACTATTTTGAGATTTGCGATCGCGTAGAACTCTATGATTATTTTGAGATTTGGAAGCGCTCTCTCTGTTGTGTTATTAAATTTTTAATATAATTTGAAGAATCTATTTAAAATATTTTATAAAGCTCGTAAATTTTTTGTTAATATGAACAATTTTTTTAAATTATAAAAATTTTAATATATATATATATAATTCATTAAAATTAAAAGATAACTAAATATTTTATTTTACAATTAAATTAAAATATAACGAAGCTCGTAAATATTTTGTTAATACACTTAAAGAATTTAACCTATATAGTGAATTATTGAATTGAATCAATAGTTCACTATATATATAGAAAATATATATTAAAGATATAAAAATAAAAAAATCTAATTTCAATTTATAAATTTGTATATTTAAATATAAAATTTTTTAAAAAAAATTTATTTCACTTTCAAATATTTCATCCTACATAAATATATCCAAATATTAAAACAGCTTCTAATAAACAAGTGCGATCTCAGTCATTTTCTCTGCATATTGTTTTTCCACAATTCATAACCAAACATACAATGACTCTTCTGCAATGCTTCCTGCAATGCTTCTCATAGAATGCATGTCTGAATTGAAAAGTTCGAACGACGCAGTTGGCCAATCTCCCACGGAATCACGTCGGAGATTTCACATCAGAGATGACGGAGAGCCTAATGTTCACTAATCCGACGACAGAGAAGCTACGGAAGATACTGTGTGGCACGGCAGGCGAGGCAGCATGTAACGTCGTTAAGAACGTGTTGTTTGTGTAAAATTTGATGTTTTGGTGTCAAATATGTAAAATCAGAAAAAACTTCGGATCCTTTCACGCGCAGGCGCAATAAATCCCCACCTCTGGACTGTACGAAAATACCGAAAAAGTCTATACTAGAAAGACTTGTCTCTCGAAGACCCACATTGCCTCTCTCGGAAGAACAAGGTAGAACCATGAGAGTAACTATTCTTGTTGGAGTTTTCTTGATTCTTCTCTCTAGTCAGAATCTGCAAGCTCAAGCAGCAGACACTTTCATCAGTACAAATGGATTGCATTTTACTCTTAACGGCAGCCTGTTCTTCTCCAATGGGTTTAATTCGTATTGGCTCATGATCTTGGCATCAGCTCCGTCTCAGAGGGACAAGGTCTCCACTGCCTTCAAACAAGCTTCGATCAATGGACTCACTCTAGCCAGAACTTGGGCTTTCAATGATGGTGGCAGTAACGCCTTGCAATACTCTCCCGGATCCTACAATGAGCAAATGTTCATGGTTCAGATTTCTAAAGAACCGATATCTCTTCTTTTTTTGCTATGGTTTTATGCCCATTTAAACTGGCTTGCTCTGTTTTTGAATTAGGGGTTGGATTTTGTGATTTCTGAGGCAAGAAGATATGGTATCTGGCTTATTCTTAGTCTCGTGAATAACTATGATAACTTTGGAGGGAAGCCACAATATGTTCGGTGGGCAAAGAATCAAGGAGAGAGCATTGGATCTGATGATGAGTTCTTTACTAATAATGTTGTTAAAGGTTACTACAAGAATCACGTTAAGGTCTGTAGAACATCCATACCATATTATTCTATCTGCTTTCCGAGTAGCCCTTTATTGTGAATCTTTCCCTTTTATGTTTGGTGGGTGGGGTGATAAATCGTGTGGCCCATCCCCTGTTTGACTAATGCTTTTGAAATTTTAAGGTAGGGAACGGGAAGGGAAAAAAGGGCACTGATTAGGTGCGGTGATTACATTTTGAAAGAAAATTATAAAACAATACTAAAAATTGTAGAGATTATGCTAAATTTAGATATTAGTCCCCTTAAATTCATGAAGTTTTGTATATTTTTCGGAACATGATTAAATAAGATGAGGTTTTTTGGATTTTAAGATTTACATACATACCTCTGATCAATTCCTATGTGTTTACATATCTAACATCTAAACATCAATTTTTACTTACATTCCACCTTATTAAAATGATGTTTATTTTATTATTTTTTATTTGATATGAGAGATTTGGGTGGCTGTGTAAAAATTGAAGTTGAGGTATTGAATATGTAAATAGGCGAGCTTTGGCTTGCATGCACGTAAATGCCTCTTTTCGATTTTATAAATTAGGACGGTCGCATATAAAAAAATATAAAATATTATTTATATCTTTATGATGTTTCACGTATTTTATCCGAGAAAATTGCAAAAAATTTATCATCGTAATCAGGGATGGAATTTTCACAATGAATGTGTTTTTACTGAGGATTGTCTGCGGTGCTTTTTTCGAGATATTATTTTTAAATGAATAGGACTTTGGAAAACATTGAACTTTTTTTTTTTGTTGTATAATTAGTCTAGGAGTCATGGAGGGGTTCAACATGTGTGGCTGATTGTATGCCCGGATGATGAAGGACGATGAATCGGATGTGGTCACGTCGACAGTCCAAACATATGATTGCTGCATGCAATAATTTATTCCGAAACACGACACCTATTTTACTGATAATTTTGAAGGAAATTGCCTGTGCTGTTTTCTGATTTTGTTCAAGGATCAAACTTTATAAAACTTATTCCTAAATTACTCTCCTAGGCAGCATTTTTATTTTGGAAGATTTAAATGCATGCCACAAATCTCTATGTATTTACACATCTAACCCTTATAATTTGAAATTTATATTTTGTAACTCTATCCATGCATGATATGATGAAATTCACTTTTGAGAAGTTAGCGATAGTGATATCTTTTGGGATATGAAAAAAATTAGTTTTGTAGATGTAAAAATAAAATTTCAGGTGTTAGATGTGTAAATTCTTAAGACTTGTGTGGTAGGTATGTAAATGCCCCCATTTTATTTATTATTTTATGTATTATAAGACTGCTTGTTAGACTAGCCGAGATCCTGACATTTAACATTTGAACGTTACCTGTTTTGAGACAGATTTTCAGTTTGTATATAGTTCAACATTCGTACTGCAGTACAATCCTTTCATAATTTTTTAATCACAAAGAATCACGTATGTCTGTTTAAAAAGTAATTTTTTACTCCATTTCTTTCCTTTATGATATTGCAATTGCCTCTTTTATATAATGAAACTGGCTGGTGTGGCCCTCATTTCTCCAAGAGATATATATATATATATATATATATATATATATATATATATATATATATAGAGAGAGAGAGAGAGAGAGAGAGAGAGAGAGAGAGAGAGAGAGAGAGAGGAGGAGGAGGAAGGAGAAAAAATAATCACTTTTTTTTGTTCGTGTTCTTAGCATTAAAATAAGTTTGAGATTGTAATTTTCTTTCAATCTCAGAGAAAATTTTAATCTGCTTCAAATTTTAAAAACCATCATTTCGATGCTGATGACTCTACAACCTTTGTTGTGCGAGAAGACTGTGCTCACACGAATCAACACCCTAACCGGCGTTGCTTATAAGGATGACCCCACAATTTTTGCCTGGGAGCTCATGAATGAGGCCAGATGCCCTACAGATACGTCTGGAAAAACTTTACAGGTAGAAACCATATTTTTATGCGCTTTGTTGCTAAACCTTTAATCCTAAAAATGGACACAGTCCAAGAAAGTTTAGCTTTTTTTCTAAATTTGATCAAGCTTTTCTGTGGTACACATTTTTTATTGTTAACTCTTCACAAATGTTTCTTATTCTTGTTAACTACCATTGCTTTGGATGAAACTTGATCATTTTTCGTATTTGATGGCCTATATTCAACGCTCGTTCAGCTCTTGTTTCTTATGATTGCAGGCATGGATCGTTGAAATGTCTGCTCATGTGAAATCCATAGATAGTAATCACTTGCTTGAAGTTGGCTTGGAAGGATTTTACGGGTCCTCATCACCTTCTAAGTTGCCAACAAATCTTACTAAGTTCCAAGTGGGAACAGACTTCATCTCCAATAATCAGATTTCAGGAATTGATTTTGCTACACTTCATTCATATCCGGACCAATGGTAAAATCATATCCACACTTAAAAAAAGAAAATACATTTTTGATAGCAATAAAAATCATACGTGCTTGAATGCGTAGAACATTGGTTGTAAACAATATGAAGAGTCTCAAAATGCTGAATTTGAGCGCTCATCCTATCCAAAAGAATTTTCTGGAGATCTCTATCACTTCTTTTTTCACTTTCGAATTTTAAATGTTTGGCGAGACTTTTCATTAGAAATTTTACATTTTTGTCCTGCAATACAATCTCATTGCTTTCGTAATAGACCTTTGGGGCATTGTCAGGATTGCAAACTCCAGTGATCATTCTCAACTTCAATTCTCGAACAGCTGGCTTGATGCCCACATAAGAGATGCCAGCAACATTCTACATAAGCCGCTCCTTATAGCTGAGTTTGGCAAATCCATGAAGGATCCTGGGTACAGCAGCTCCCAAAGAAATGCTCTTTTTCAAGCAGTCTACTTTAAAGTCTACCAGTCTGCAAGAAGAGGAGGAGCAGCAGCAGGTGGCCTCTTCTGGCAGCTCCTTGTTGAAGGCATGGACTTGTTAAAAGATGGATATGAGATTCTACTCAATGAAGCTCCAACGACAGCAAGAATTATACATAGCCAGTGTGGTCGGCTTCAGCACCTCACAAAATTGTATGCAAAGAAAAGTAGACATTGCAAGGCTAGAGAAGCCAAAGGCCATGAGAAATGCGGCTAATACTCGTTAACAAAATGCAGCGGCGTCATTTTAGGCCGCTGTTAAAGTTAACAGTGATACCGTTTTAAGGTGGCTACTATTTTTCTTTGAGAGCCATTCAATTCATCTTTTAAAAAATATGATTGCTTGTTGCTTTTGATTATATGAACAATTGAAATGTTATGTTTTGCTAAGAAATATGTTAAAAAGTACAATTGATTTGAGATGCTATAGATTTTGTTAGTCTATTTTGTTGGCTGGTATTTTTTTCAACCTTGTTGATTGTAAATGAATGTCTGCTTGAACAATATCTTCCCTTTTGACTCCCCGTTTGCTGCTGGTAAGAACGATTTTTTGCTAATTATGCATGCTGGTATGAATAATTTCCCTTCTAGTTGGCTCACATAGGTTGCAACGTTGAGTTTTGACAGGAGTATAAGACTTTAAGAAGCAGATCGAAAGACAGGGCGAATGTACGAGAGTTGGTAGAGAGATAATTTTTTGTATTTGCTTCAAATGACATTACCCTTAATTAGAGAAGTAAAATAAGCAATGAGCACATTATTTCTTATGAGGAAAATTTAAAAAATGAAAAAACACGGGATATAGCTCAGTTAAAATAACTTATATTAGAGTTTGATATAAGTAATAAAAGGTCCTACTTCCCCAATTTCTTAGAATGCGTCAATAAAGAGCAGTTGATACAAGCTATTGTTAGTATCGTAAGTGATGATGGCACATGAAAGTTAGAGGGGTAGATGGAAGAAGTGATCTTTAGTCTTTTTTTCATAAAGATGAAAATTGCATGACACAAACAAAAAGCCAAAGTAGTCACCAAGGACAATCAAATCGGACAACCCTTAAAAGTGAAAGCAATACGAAGTATAGGTGAGGGATGAGGGAAAAAAAAATAATGTTAAGAGCCATTGAAGATGTTCAAGTTAGTCCAAACTTATAGGTGAAGAAGACACGAAGTTAAGAAAAAGAACAAGGTGATATAAGAAGGTTGATATAGGAAGATTATGGAGGCTTTTGAGGATGGTTGTGTTGGTTATTTATGTTGGATGGAATATGCACTGAGGGCTTCAATTGATTCACAATCAAAATGACGGTGCGGAAAACAGGAGCGTCGATTTGAGAAATCTGAAACAAAAGAAATTGATCAGAAGTACAACAAAATAATATAAGAAAAGCACACCAGAATTTATTTGAAAAAACCCGAGAATGGGAAAGAAATCACGGACCCACACCACACTAAAAAATTCACAATGAATGGAAGATATGCACAGCGAAACACACTCAAATCTTCTCTCTACAATCAGTGGAACTTACAGAATATCACTCCAAACCTTCATCTCAATTTCACAAGAGAAAACCTTCTCTCTAAAATCGCCTCCCCACAATTCACCTTCGGAGAGAAGCCTGTCGAGAAACACTGCACGTGAGATAATCCTTCGTTGAATTTAGTCGGGGGATAAAATTCCAAAACTGTAGAGGAAAAACCTTTGACATGACCAAGCTGATACCCTGTGTAAATACTCCATTTGCTTTATCTGATGCGTAATCACAAGTGAAGCAATTGGCGTAACTCCGCTCGGTTGCGACATAGTCATGCCGCGCGGTGTAAGTACGCCCGTTTCAGGCATGGGAATTTTTTTTCAATCTATAGACCATATTTTCTTTCCCTCAAATCTCATAACTCTACAGTTGCACCATGTATAATTTCTCCTCTAGATCTCAATGTAAGAAAGGTATTTTTATATTTATCTGCTCCAGATGTAGATCTTCATCTACCACCAAACTCATTGTAATTTTGACAATTATCATTTTCACCATGTAAGAAAAATCTCAGTGTAGTTCACTCATTCGTTCTGCTAAAATCCTTTCACAAAAAAAGTTGCCTTGCAGCATCTGTTACCATCTGACTCTTCTTTCAACCTATGAACACACTTGTTGTGTAGCGCTCTTTTGTCATCTGATAATACAACAAAATCCTAGGTTCAGTTAGACTCGAAGGACTGCATTTCATCATCCATAGCAATCTTACACTCCTTTAAATCTTCAACTTGAGTGGCTATTTATAGCACTCTGGTTCATCACTATCTATTAGCAAAAAATAGTACGGAGAAGGAGAATACCTCTGTATCGGCTAAGTAGCTTTGCTAGACCTCCTAACTTTAATGACATGTGATTGAGGAACTTCAAGCACTTCATCTAATTAAACACTTCTTCTTTCTCTTCCTTCCCAATCATCAATATCTTCTATCTTAACATACTTGGACTCTTTAGAAGTAATTGAAATCCTTAGTTTTGATATTGTTCTGTATATCTCTAATTCATCGAAAATAAAATTACTACTCCTGACAAACTTTTGATTTTGATAATCCCAAAATTTGTACCTAAATTCTTCTGAGGCATAGTTAATGAAAGTGAACTTGATGGATTTCGAGTCAAGTTTATTTCTGAATCCTACGTCAATTTGTATATATACATAACATCCAAATACCTTCAAGTAAAATAGATTTATCTCTTTGGCACTCTAGACTTCTTCGGGTAAGCCGTGCTTTAAAGGTATTGACGAACTGCACCTGATTAGATATACTGCAGTGTTTAATGCTTTTGCCCAAAATTGTCTTGGCAAGTATGCATACAATGTCATACTTTTGGCATGCCCGTGATGGTTCTGTTCAGGATTCCTTTCTTTTTCTCCACCACCAACCTTCCTTTGAGCTTTACAATCCTTTTTGAAATGTTTTTTCTTGTCACAATTCCAACATTATTCTTTGTCATTTCCTATGCATGACCTCAGCATACCTTTTCTAGACTTGAATATGTAATTTGTTTGTATTTCTGTCATATTCATTCCCTTTTTTTTAACATTCAATGCAAAACCTGAAAATTTATCATTTGCTAACTTTATGCAAACTTCTTCATTCAACATCAACCCCACAATGTTATCAAAGTTCAACTTTATATTCTCAAAAGATTTACTGTCATGAGCAAAACATCCCAACTGTTCGACAAGGAAATCAGAATTAACAGTGCTTTGATATCATCATCAAATTTGATCCCATAGAACATAACTAGCTAGTTACAGTGTAAAATTATTCAAGTATTCAATCATTGAAGTGTCTTCCACTATCTTTATATTGAATAAACTCTTCATCAAAAAAATCTTATTCGAAACAAAAGATTTTTCATATGTCTTTGTCAGTTCTGCAATGAGATTAACTGTGATCATCTCATTCACTATATTGAATGCAATAAACGAGAAAAGTGACAAAATGATCAAACTTAAGGCCATTCGATCCAGCACTTCTATCTCTCCATAATCTTTGATTCAAGTTGCTTGATGATCACACCTAGTGTTATTCATTTATCATGTATTTAAGTGCACAATAGTCACGCCCATGCAAATTTCCAATCGTGTGATTTCCTTCTAAAATATAAGATATTTTCAATCGAGATTTTCTAAATAGCTTTTGAAATAAGGAAATTTCATTTAGAATGTACATATATTTATTTTACATAGAAGAAATCATAGCAAAGTGGTATATATAAGGTATATAAGAATATAATCATAACTCATTCCTTAATTTTAAGTGAACTTAAATCTAATATGTATTTAAGCGCACAATACTCACGACCCATGAAAATTTCCAATCGTGTGATTTTCTTCTAAAATATAATATGTTTTTGAACGAGACTTTCTAAACAGCTCATGAAATAAGGAAATTCATTTAGAATGTACATATATTTATTTTACATACACGAAATTATAGCATGTGGTATGTATAAATATGTTAAGGTAGATATAAAAAATAATATAAGTTTATAACTCATGCTTTAATTTTAAGTGAAACTAAATCCAATATATCTTACATATTCGTGACCCAAAAAAAAAAAAAAGAAAAGGATGCTCCATTTTAATAACACTTTGAGCACATGAGGTTGGTTATAAAATAAGAGCATAATCTTACACATGTAGTGCATCGAAGTTATCTATATATTTTAAACAGATGAAACAATCAAGCAAACCTTTTTGTGGCATTCAAACAAACACTTAACATGCACTAACTTAATGAGATCATCCACGTGAAAGCAATAAGATATGTTTGTTACAAGATTAAAGATATGCTATGATCGAACAAAGATTAAGTTTGTGTGTCCATGAAAATATCTTGGTAGGCATAATGTACATTCTCAATTAAAATAAATACTCTAATTCCTAATCTGCTAGCATTTTATAGACAACCCACATAAAATATGGAATAAATGATGAATCAGCAAAATCCAACAAGCAATAACCAAGAGCATTTTAAGTATAACAAATCTAGTAAGAAGTAGAGCAGGTAAAGCTTTGAAGGAAGAGATAGTAAGAAAGGGAAAAGAGAAAGAGAATTTTGGCCTTACTCTGGCTACTGGTGGGCAAGAATCTCAGCAAAAGAAGAAAATGCGTTGAATGAGTTCTTGATTCATGGCATGGGTGAAGGCCTGAGTTGTGCCTTGGAGTCAGGGAAGAAGGGAAATAGGGTGTGGGAGGAGAAAAAATATTAAATCAGGACTCCGTGCATGTAGAGCTACGTGCTCACCAAAGGATGTATGGAAGTGGGCCTCATTGTAATTTTTTTTTTTAAAGGTACAGACGGGATTGATGTGCGGCTGAGATCAGACTCTGCACGTAGCTCTACGTGAAGAGTCTTGATGTAATATTTCTTTGTGCGAGGAGCTGTCTGCTGCAATCTGGGAAGGAAGAGGAGTTCACGTGATAGGGGAACTGGACGAAGAACAAGTGTTGGAGATGGACTGTTGCGTGTAGCGAAGAGCTATCAGGGAACGTGCAGAAATATTTACGCAGATCCGCGTGCATACTGTGCAGTAACATTCGACTAATTTTTCAATAACTTCTTAATAATTTTGGTTAACACTTAAAATGAAATCGTTGAAAATTACTCCGGAATATTGAGAGGTTATATTGGTGTTATCGAAGTTAATGCTCCAATAACCTTATAAAACTCCTGAATTACATAAAAAAAATATGAAAGTGAAACCACGAAAGTTATTTGAAGGTTATTAGGAGATTATTAAATTTAATACCCATTAACCCCTCAATAACCCCCTAAACGAGTTATTAAGAGGTCATTGCGAGGAGTACGCACGTACTTTTGCGTGCGTACTCTATACGTTCACCATACGCAGAATTGCATCCATTGAACTAATCAAAACACTCCCATACCAAAAAACATATGTTAGTGGGCTCCAATTAATTTTTTTTTTCTAAAAATAAAATTTTTATTTGTGTACCTGCAGAATAATTTCTGGTGATGAAGTCGACGACAAATAAGTATCAATTTGAGTTTAGGGGTTATATAATTATATAGGAATTTAAGGGTATGTATGTAAATCTTTCAATTTATTGTGGAGGGCTATTTCTGTAATAATAGCCGAACATCTTGATGATAACTTGCGAGGCTACTCCGAAGAGGCGCAGGAAGCTAACGATGGCTCTGATACTCTCGACTTCCTTCATCCCAAGCATCAAGGCAAGCTCCACCAAATTCCAAAATAACTTCAAGGTACGTATGCTCTAGTTCTTCCCGGTTCAAGGAAACCCTAGATATTTCCACAGTCTGTGATTGCTCTGAACACCATAATCGTACTCAGGCGGCGGCTCCTTGCGGCGGATTTGGGCGGTGGAGCTGTCGGAAGAAGGGAGTACATCCTGAGTTCTACGAGGATGCTAAAGTGCACTGCAACGGCGAGCTGGTGATGACGACTGGGGGTACGCAGAAAGAGTATACAGTGGACGTGTGGTCGGGTAATCACCCTTTCTACCTGGGCAGCCGCTCCGGTCTCGTCGTTGATGACGACCAGGTGGAGAAGTTCCGAAAGAAGTTCGGTCAGCTATCTGAGCTCATGGAGATTCCTGTCCTCAAGGGTGAAATTGTTCTACCACAGAAGAAGAAGGCCGCTTCCGGCAAGGGGAAAGGCAAAAAGTAAAACTTAGCAAAACTAAGCGTCGTTATTTTATTTATCTCTGTTTCTTTTCTCTCCTTTCACTCTGCAATGCCTAATGAAATTAGTTATGTGCGGTAGAGAAAAGAGATAATGCCTTGTGCGTTTGCTTAAATACCAAATTGCAGTGCATTACCTGGAATTGTGTTTTTTTATTCGGAAAGTTAGGTAATGGCAATAAACTAACGATGTCTTAGCATCAGTTGTTGAGCTAATCGTTTGTTTCTGACGTGCATATTCCACTCTAAGGAAGCAAGGGTATATAAAGGTGGTTTTTTTCATTCTTAAGAATTTCATGTTCTACTTCTACCTGGTTGTGATTTGCGTCCTTATTTAATTGAGTTAAATAAAATTAGAGTGAAAAAAGCAAGTTATTATGCCTTTTTCAGTTGATTTGATCATGATCTTTCTGTCTCAGTTATTGAGCCCTTATTTTGTTGGGTCATTTGTGAGAGTAAATGTATGTCATTAGAAATGGCATTTGTTAATTATAAGACTCTCTGTGAAATTACATTTCAAGTTGGTGAGAGTAAATGTATATCATTAGAATTGACATTTGCTAATTAAAAGGCTTTGTGAAGTTATATTTGAAAGTTCAGCAGAATTTCCTTTGCATGTTTCTTACATTGCATTATTGTTTGGGGAAGCACAATGAGTGTCATTCTTAATTTATGCTTTTATCTAATTAATTTTATTTTCTAATAGATTTTTTATTCAAATATCTTTGATTATCGTTGTGATTATTCAAAAGTCTTCAGAAGGTATCTAATGTTGGATAAGACCCTTACTTAAGGCTGTTAATAGGGCACATCTATGCATGGGCTTCAATTTAGTAGGTGAGTAGATAATATTTTTGACTTCTCGCAAGTCCTCATGAAGGTATACGGCAAGTGAGCCTTGAAGGATATGTAGCGTCAGATAGCGTTCTCTAAAAATACCTGGAAGTGCTCATGGGCGCATGAGCCTTGGTTGGGTCGTTGAGAAGATAGTTTGTTTTTTCTATGCAAAAGTTTCCTTGAATGAGTCTCATAGGGTATTTTTAAATTGAGTTTTCACTAAAAACACTTGAGAGTTTTCATCAACATTTTTATATATTCAGTAGATAAGTAAAATCGGATCTCCTCCTATTAAAAGCGGAATGAATTGAGTTGATATGTGATCCATGCAACAATACTTGTGCAATTTGCCCAGCTGCTTGACTCCCTAATCCAACCTGTTGCCCTCATCCATCATTATCTTTGTCCCAATCAGCCCAATCAGCTTGGATATCTCTCCCTTTCTGACTTCATTTGTTGCTTTAGGTTCAGATTTAAATAATGCAAAAGCTCGGGCATAACATATCTTTCTATCTCCCTCTTCCTCTCCTTCTCAATTGTTTTGGTCCTCCCATTCTGACAACTTTATTTGTTGCCTCTCATATCCCGCACTTTCTCTTGAGGTCTACATATTTATTTCTTTCTTTACTGTGGGCTTCACAATTGTCTCTTCATCCATCCTATGCTCCTTGCCACTGCTGCAAACAATGTTTTGATTTGTAGTCATCAGCCATCAATCATAATTTTTCTATGTTTTGCAGATATCTATAATCTGTCTATCCAGATACATTAAACTGAGAAAATTTTCACCAACCTCTATAACCCAATGTTTCCAAAGTGGTCTTCACTACATGAGCCCGTTGGCTCGACTAGCTAATTTAAATAGTCATCTATTGATCTATACATGTTGAAGAATTCACATTTTAATCATATTATATGCAAATGTTTACTAGATATTTTATATTCAATACAACTATTGCTAGTTTTATAATGCATGATATGTAAGCACCATATTTCTTATATTCAATTAAGGTAATGTGCATGAGAGTAAATCTTTCTATCCCATGGATCATTTAGAAAATTATAGAATTTTAAATTTTTTAGTAATTAGTTATGATAACCACATCGTATGAAAATTCATTATGAATATTAAAAGAACCAATGAGAAGGTGTAAGACATAATTGAATCTGAAAAATATGACTGCAATCCACTGAATATCCAAGTAACTTATTTTGTTGGTTCTATTGCCAACTTCAACAACTTTCTTCAGCCTTAAAGTCATTTTATTAACAAGGTCCATTGTTGGCTTCGTGACTTCTTATGATTCGTGTTCAAGCTGCCAATGGAGAGTTCTCTAGTGCTTCTCGTATCATTGGAGCCTTTAAAATAAGAAAATCATATTGAAATAAAATGCAGAAAACTACTATTTTCATTGATCTTATCCTGCACGTGAAACTTCCATCTAAGTAAACAAATATTCTGCTAGTGATACTAATTTGGACTAATTTTGAAGATTTAAGGGGCTAATTTAAGCATATTAAATAATTTGAGTCTAAAATGGCTTCTTCTGAAAAGTTAAAAAGTCATTTTATCCATCTCCTAGCCAATATTAGATAGATTACAATATCTTCTTCAATTGTCTTATCTTCGGCCCACATCTTTTTTAAGTTTCAGTTTATTTTGCATCTAACACGTTACTTTTTTCTTGCTTCTCTAAAAAGTAATGCTCCAACACAATGACGATCAAAACTACTACACATGAGGGTTTACTACAAGTTGAGGAATATGTAATACTTTGCTAAGGGTAAAATTAAGGAAAATGGAGATATTTTCTTATCCTACAATAGTTTTTAAGGAACCATGTATCGCTTTTATTTATCTATTACTGAGACATAGTTTGCAGGTTTGAAATATTTTGACAAGATTTGTTGAGAATCCAGATTTGGGAAGGTGTAATTGAGGCCCTAAAAACATAAGAGTTGGAAGTCATACATTCTGAGAAATAGAGAATTCCTTAATTTGTTAATTTCTTTTGAGTTGAGTCCATCTATACCCACAAAGAATACCATCTTTATTGTTCCCTTCTTTTTTTTCATTATAGCCGTGGGCTTTCCATGAAGTTTCCATTTTTTTTCTTACAATAGTTGTGCTCAGGTTTGATTTTGAGGGGTTGCTTTTGTTCTTTGTTGGGAGAAGAATATGTAACAACAAATCCCTTGGACCCTTACCTTTGGGTTAGTGGTTTTCATGGTAGATGTTTCATAGACTAGAATATTAAATATCATGGTTCTTCTTCCTTTTTCAGCTCGTACATAAGAGCAAGTCTCATCTAGTGAAAGGAGGTTTTCTCTACTTGAGATTAATACTTGAAACTTGATCAAAATCATTATTGAGTTGGCAAAAGCTCACATACTCTTTTGCTTTCTTCAAATTACTTGAGGATTACTACATCTTCAAAGAAAATCATCTTGAGATCTTAGTAATAATCTAGTTTAAGCTAGTAAATCTTCATTTCATTAAAACATTCAATAACAGGAAGTTTACCTTATTTAGTAGTGGACAGTTTTGTTTTGATCTCATAGATAATTGCAGTATCCTTGAATTTTGAGTAAGTTTGTTTGACAACATCCCAAACTTCTTTTGCAGTAGATAGGAACATATACGACCTACTGATTTTTCGGCATTATGGTATTTCTCAACTATGTCATGATTGTGGAATATGTTTCTTCCCAAAGTATATACTTCGGGTCTTTCGGCTCCAGAGGCAGATTCATAAGATGTTGGATCGTTCTTTTTCCTTTAAAGAATGATTTTCATGATTTGAGACCATTTAAGGTATATTCTCCCAATCAATCGATATGAGCCTTGAAATCCTTGGAATTCTCTTTTAATTTGATTTTTTTATTTATGTTGATTGAATCTTTGGAAGGGAAGTCAATGATATTTGACATAATAAAATGAAGGAAGAGCTCCAACTAGAAAGGGATTGGAGGATTTTAGAGAACAAAGGTTGGGATCGGAATATTCTAACCCCGCTCAGATAACATGTAGAAGATTAAGTGGCTATAAAAAAAGCTTAGCTTGTTCATATATACAAAAATATAAATAAAAAATGAAATAAATACTTATATAATGCCTTTGCCTATCTGCCGTTTGTTTATTTAGATATCTCTAATTGATGCCAGAGGAGCAATACGTTAGCTTTTTCTTTCTTTTTTTAGTATATGCATCCATGAGAGTGGTATTTAGGAAATAAGCAATAATCCGTGGCTTCTAATAATCCTTATTTAGACTTATTGATCCTATGACTATTTAACACTATATAAATTAGTCAAATCATTATTTCTACCTTGAGACTTCATTTCTATTAGAGAAATCCCTTGCAAATGGTCTTTCTCTAACCAACAAGACCCAATTGACTTTTCATTTCTTACACCTTCAAGCTTCATAATCACAAATTTAGAAAAGATGTTTGTATCATCTAATTAGCTTGTTGCATCCCTTTCGTACAACATACTATGATAGAAATAGATGTTTTTAAAAATTGTTAGAGTAACAATACTTGATCCTCATCATCAACCATCACATCAATAGTCTTCAAAACTTGACAATAGAATTAAACTCATTAAAATATGATTTTATATCTGTACAGTTGTGCATATGCAATAAGTACAATCTCTGCATATGTTATGGCTTACTAAAAAGGCTTTTTGTGGCAGAAGTTAAAGACTAGTGTGAGCCACAAACTAGTCACATTTGTTTCCTTAGATATCTCTCTCAAATCCATATCTTTAAAGCATAGTTAGATTATCAATAGAGCTTTTTCAGCAATCTTTATTTTATTTTTTTTACTTATAGTCTTAAAGTTCTTCTGATGTCTCATTGGTGCCTTGCATTTTGGTTTTATAGAGTTGAAAACCTTTCAAGCCATCCTCGAGCTTATACTTTATGGTCATCACATTTTGCATTAGTGTTTGATTGTGAATCATTATTAAGTGTTTTTTTTAATGTAAAAAGCTCAGAACAATTATGATGAATACACCAATAACAAGGAGACCAAGCAAACTAAAATTTGCGTGATTCAATAAAATACAAGCCTGCGTTTATGGGAGGAGAGATAATAATCAGTTGGTTATAAACAAGCCAAATCTACGTACAAACAACATGGACAGTAGAAGACACCCTTCATAAATTCTCTGAATTTCTCTATAAAATAGACCTCAAATAGACCTTAAATATACATACAAATACAAGAGAACCACAAGATGTGAACATTTAACTCACTACAAATTCTCTACTTGAAAGATTCTAAAAAGAGTGGATTCATGCATTTCTATTGAATCATCACAACTTTTGCCGCTACTGGCTTGCTGCATCAAGGTAGTATTTTTCTCCATGACCACAATTTTTCTTTTGGTTGTTTTTTCTCCCTTACCATTTTTTTCCTTCATTTCTAATAAAAATAAAGGTTGATTATCATCTTATCGCATCTCATGTGAAAGGAAAATTCCACCAATTGATTAATGCATGTAGAGGTTGACTCTCTCTACCCTTCTATCCATAGGAGTTTGGAGGGGATCTCTACTTGGAGCTTATGTGTATCTATCTAAAAATTATTTATCGTAAATGTTATTGTTGTGGGATAATCGTCTCAGCTAGAAGATCAACAAAGAAAGAACAAGAAAAACACAACAAGAGAGAACACAAACAATTTACGTGGTTCGATCCAAACGGATCTACATCCACGGGAGGGAAAACATCGTCGATCTTACTAAGATATTTGCGAGAGAATACATAGCTTAAAGATGAGCCCTCATCTTCTTGGATCTTCTTGGCTCCCAAGACCCCTTAGATGCACTCCTCACCTTGGCCACATGCCTAATCTCACTCTCTAGCTTTCTTGACGTAATTTCACTCTGAGCTCTCACCAATCCTCATTATACAAAGCCTCACCCACTCACCTCTATATATAATGAAGGGGCCTAATCTAAAGGCTTAAAAGGGTTGGCGAGAAATTACAAGGGTACCCCTTAGCCAATTGTGAGTCACAAGTAACAATTCTCCACCTTGACTCACAATTTCAAAGCTTTGAAAAGATGATTCCCTCCACCTGGCCCCCCTCTGAGGGAGCCCTCAGCCCGTGGTAAAGTTTACTAAGTCCAAACAATGTTTGAACTTACCATAGCGTAGCGCACTGGCGAGCATATCGACAGGGTTCTCCTCGCAGGTATCTTCTCCACCACTATCGAGCTCTGGCGACGACGTCCCTCACAAAATGAAGCTTCACATCAATGTGCTTGGACCTTCATGAAAGACTCGATTCCCGGTGAGATGAATAAGTACTCGATTGTCGCAGAACACGCTTACCACCTTGAGGTATCCCGAGCTCTTCGACCATGCCTTTTAGCCACGTGGCTTCCTTGATTGCTTCAGTCACGGCGATGTACTCGACTTCACGTAGTTGAGAGAGCTACGACGGATCGAAGATTAGACTTCCAACCGACAACGAAGCATCGAAGACAGTGAAGATGAATCCGGCTCGTGATTTCCGGTGTCGATGCTTCAAAGATAATCGAATCCATGTAACCAACTAACTTTTCTTCGTTGCCTTCCTCGTCTTTTAAAGAAGTAGCCCCAAGTCCGTAAGTACTTCTAGGTATCTCGTAATCCACTTTAGTGCTTCCCAGCTGAGTCCGCCCTGGATTAGCCATGAACCCGCTAACAACACCGACGGCGTAAGCTGGATCCTGTCCGTCGCACACCATACCGTACATGATGCTACCGACCCCACCGGCATAGGGGACACCCTTCATGTATTCTTTTCGACCTCGGCCTCGAGTGCTTGAGAGTTCGATAATTTGAAGTCGTCGACCAATCGGTGTCAGCAACTCGCTTTGCCTCGTGCATATCGAACCTCGCCGTAACTTTCGAATATAAGACTTCGAGATAAGAATAATGTTCGCCCTTTTTCGTCTCTCTTGATCTCCATTCCTAGTGATCTTCGTAGCGAGTCCTGGTCTTTCATATCGAATTCGAATCGAGCATACCTTCGATCTTCCGGACTTCCTCCTCGCTTCCGTCACTACTAACATATCATCTATATATAAGAGCGCGTACGTACTTATTTCACCGTCCCGCCACTTCATATATACACAACTCGTCGTAGCTCGCTTCGACAAAGCTCGATCTTCAAGCATAAACTCATCAAATCGTTTGTACCATTGTTTGCGGCTTTGTTTCAATCCGTATAAAGCTTTCTTCAATGAGCAAACCTCGTCCTTAGTCTCCGTGTGTCGTATCCATCCGGCCGATCCATGTAGATGGTTTCTTCAAGCTCTCCATGTAGAACGCAGCTTTAACATCTAGCCGCTCTAATTCCAAATCGAATCGAACCGCTAGTGCTAAAACCATCCTAATGGAGCAATGCTTTACCACGGTGAGAAAATTTCGTTGAAGTCGATTCCTTCTACCCGAGTGAATCCCTTCGCAACGAGTCCGGCTTTATATCCGATCTTTTCAATACCCAGTGTGCCTTCCTTTTTCTTAAAGGTCCACTCGCAACCAACTACACGTTTGTTCGTTGGTCGATCCACAAGTTCCCAAGTCTTGTTCTTCGTCGGAGAGGTCATTTCCTCATTCATGGCGTCAACCCATCTATTTCTTTCATCGCTCTTTAAAGCTTCCTTATAGTTGTTCGGCTCGGCTTCTTCTATCGCTTCAAGAACACTCAGGCGCAGAAGATCATATCCGCACGACCGTATCTCTCTCGGCGGTCCGATAGTTCTTCTTGTCCGTCTCTCGTCGACCCGTAATCATCCGATCGTTTTCTCGCTCCGTCTCTCGCTTGGTCTTCGACTATTTCATCCCGATTGTTCACAACGATCCTTTGATCGATCAAAGTCACGTAGTTGTTGCAGCTCCACCTCAATCGAAGAACCCTCCTTAGCGACAATCGTTTTTGGTAACGTAGCTTTGCAAATTTGCCATTTCGGATTCATCGAATGTCACGTCTCGTCGATGATGCATTTTTGTTGATCTCAGACACCAAAGTTTGTAACCCTTGGTTCCGAGTGGATATCCAATGAAAATGCACTTCAAGCTTCTTGCTTCAAACTTATCCCGTCCGATACGAGCGTAAGCAATACATCCAAAAACTTTCAAGTTATCGTAGTTACTCGGTTTCCGTACCACATCTCCAAAGCGAGTCTTCATATCGATAGCAATCGATGGACATCCGTTGATAAGGTGGCAGGCGGTTGACACGGCCTTCACCCTGCAAACTTTTGGGTAGTCCCGCATTCGAAAGCATACATCTCACTCTCTCAGGAGAGTCCCGTTCATCCTCTCGCCTGAGCCATTCGTCGAGGAGTATTCCGGACTCGTCTTGTGTCTTGTGATGCCATTCTTCGCATAGTTCCTCAAACCGTTCGAACAAGTACTCTAAACCATTATCGCTCTCGAGTGTTTCGGCTTTGCTCCCGTCTTGTTTTCGGTGAGAGTTAACCGGTCCTCGAACCGCCGAAAAGCTTCATCTTTAGTTTTAAGGATGAAGACCCATACCTTCCCGGTGTAGTCGTCGATGATAGACATGAAGTATCTCCTCCTCCATGAGTCCGAGTCCCGGTCGGTCCCCACAAATCACTCGTGTACGTAATCAGTGGCTTCTTCGATGTGTGATTTCCAGCAGAGAACTTCACCCCAGTAGCCTTCCCGCACACACCGTTCACGTACTCTAATTGCTCGACTCGATCTCCGCATAACAAATCTCGCTCGGACAGCTCTCGTAGCTCTCTTTCACTTACATGCCCGGCCTCATATGCCATAATCCGGTCTCGTCGATCTCCGATCGAACTGCGTTCGAGTAGTTGCCGATGACGCTTCTTCCAATTAGAAAGTATAACCCATTCTTTCGACCCCTTTCATGACAATGAGAGAACCTCCGACTACTCGATGCAACCATTCTCCGCCTCGAAAGTGTATCCGCTCGACTCTGCAGAGTACCAAAGAGATCGATTTCTTTTAAGCTCGTGAACGTACTCGACGTGTTGAAGTATCCGCTCGCCTCCATCGAACATCTTTATTCCGACCGTTCCGCCGCCAAGTACCTCCGCAAGCTTTATTATCTCCAAGTAGACGGACCCGCCGTTTGCCGGTTCGCGGTGTCTCGAACCAATCTTTGTGAGGGCACATGTGGAAGGAGCACCCGCAGTCGAGAATCCACTCCTGCTCGGATTCCGATTCCGATATCACCAAAGCTTCGCCGAATCATAGCCATCCGAGGCTACACTTGCTTCTCCGAATCTTTAGGCTTCTCCGAAAGCTTTTCTTTCTATCCGGACGGTTCCTCCCGAAGTGACCTTCTTTGTGGCGATGGTAACACTTGTTAGATCTCTTAGACGATCGACTCTCGCTCTTCTTTCCGGATTTTGATCCGTTCGATCGCTTTTGGAACTTTCTCGCTCTGGTCTTCCTCTAACTCGTCGATCGTCTCCACCGGCCTCTTCTTTCATGTCGTGCTTCTTCCGAAGTTCTCGCTTTCGATCGGAGATTGAACCTCTTCCAAGGTAATAGTCCGTACTCTACCATAGAGCATCGCATCCCCGAAATGCTCGTAGCTCTTAGGAATAGAGTTTAACGGCAGTAACGCTTTATCCTCGTCGTCCATCTTGACATCAATGTTCTCGAGATCGTCTATTATCTTGTTGAACTCGTCAATCCGTTCCGAAACCGACTTGTCCTCGTGCATTTTGAATGAGTATAAGCGCCGCTTCGAGAAAAGTCGGTAGCCAAAGATTTAGTCATATAAAGTACTCGAGTTTGGCCCAGAGGGCTCGAGCGATTGTCTCCCTCGACACCTCCCTCGACACTTTGTCGCCCGGACTCGGGATTATTGGCTCGTGAGCCCCGTCCGGAATAACGTTCTTCTCTTTCTCGGTCGAGTCGGTCGGCAATCGTCGTCGAACCTCGTGCGGGCTTCGCAACGCCTCGCCGAACCGATAGAGCCCTCATCTTCACTCTCCACAAGCCGAAGTCATTTTTCCTCGTGAATTTCTCGATATCAAATTTAGCAGAACCCATTGTTCCGCCAAACAGCTTTTCTCACCAAGATCTTCAAAGAGTTCCACCTGCTGCTCTTCCAATAGAACTGGGCAATGGTGAAGAAAATTTTTTTTTTTTTTTCTTTTTAGCTTGCAGAAAAGGTGTTTGCCGAATTTCTTGCTAGTCTACGGACTGAATTGCGGTAAACCAATTCTCCCTATAGCAGAATGGTTCTCGTTGGCTCGCAGTGAAAGAAATTCCCAAATACACAAAGAACAGAGCTGCAACTTCCAAGAGAAAATAAAGAAGTTGTTGATTATCTCTCCACTGCTTTTCTATCCTTTAAGGCTTCTGCGGTCTGGACAGTTGAATTCCTTCAGATTAAAGAAATCCTTTAGTTCGATTCTTGCGGCAGGAATCACGAGCCGAACACCCTGCTAATCTTCCTCCTCGCTGGTTTCTGGAAATGCCAAATTCCCTACTGTGTAGGACACCGACGCCTCCACTTCCTCCTTCTTCAGCCCTGGTAGATCGGCCTTGAACACGTGCGCCTCCGGTGTCTCCTTCCAGTCGAAGCGGGCGCCGGCGAAGGCGGAGGTCTCGCCGAGGAGGCTGGATCGGGGGAAGGAGAGACCGATCGCGATTCTTGACGGGAAGAAAGAATCGCTGAATTCCCTACAAGAATGCCGAATGGCTCTTTCAGCTTACAATGTCAGGGCCGAATGGATTCTGTCCCACCGAACTCCTCTCCATGCTTGTCTGCGAAATCAGTCGTAGGTCTGTTTCCCGCGAGTCCCTTCTCTCTGGACTCCTTGAAGGCCGAATTCCCTACTGCAGTTGAGACTGTCCAAGAAGAACCTGTAGTCCAAGAACCAGGACTGCCGAACTTCTTGCTGTAGCCGGAGGAAAAGGGAGAGTCGAGGGAGCACCTGCGATACCTGCTACCCGAACAATTGCAGTGCTTCAAGAGCTCCCCTTGGCAGCCGAATGTCTGCAATTGTTCAAGGAAATGCCACCTTGCTGATTCTTGGATGCCGAATGCCTCTAGCCGAGAAGTGCCGAATTTCCCACAGACGGCGCCAATTGTTGTGGGATAATCGTCTCAGCTAGAAGATCAACAAAGAAAGAACAAGAAAAACACAACAAGAGAGAACACAAGCAATTTACGTGGTTTGATCCAAACGGATCTACATCCACGGGAGGGAAAACATCGTCGATCTTACTAAGATATTTGCGAGAGAATACATAGCTTAAAGATGAGCCCTCATCTTCTTGGATCTTCTTGGCTCCCAAGACCGCCTAGATGCACTCCTCACCTCGCCACAAGCTAATCTCACTCTCTAGCTTTCTTGGACAGAATTTCTCTCTAGGCTCTCACCAATACTCATGATACAAAGCCTCACCCACTCACCTCTATATATAATAGAAGGGGCCTAATCTAAAGGCTTAAAGGGTTGGCAGTAAATTACAAGGGTACCCCTTAGCCAATTGTGAGTCACAAGTAACAGTTATGCTTAACCTTCTAGTCAAAATCCTAACAACTAAATATAATTACGCAAGAGGGATTTCCTATGACTTGACTTAAAGTTGGCAATTATGCTTTCATGTGATGATTCAAAGCTGGAATCCTATTTTCTAACACTTGACTTTGTGCGAGCAGTTAGCCTTTGAAAACCTTGCCCTTTTATGCAATGATTCAAATCAGAGAACCCATTTTTCTAAGGCTTGAAAAACCCAGTCCTTTCATCTGATGATTCAAATCAGAGAATTTACTTTGGTGGAGAGTAATTAGTTTTTTGGCTTGGTAGGGGGTGCCTTCCTTTATTGATGCGAATGACTTGATGATTAAGACACCTCCTACTTGCTATAAAACAAAATCTTCTAGCATAAGCATGCGTTTGTGAATGTGCATGCAGGCGGGCAGGTCTGTGGGCTTACTTCTGTGTGTTGAGGGAGAAAGGGAGTAAATGGCTAGCATATGGAACTTAACATTGACACTTACCGAGCATGTGCTCTAGCCTGGTTTTGCATGAACGGCAGGCAACAATTTGTGTGCATTATATGGTCTAAGCTTTTAGTTTAGGGCATCTTTTCCGTTCTATAAAATGCATGTAGTGGTGAACTGAGCCGGCTCGAACTCAACTCATTTACGAGCTCACGAGACAAGCTTATTGAGCCGCAGGCTCGAGCTCAAGCTAGAGTTTGGCTCAACTTGTTTGCACTTCTAAATGCATGCCAATTAGAACTGCACGCAGAATTTTCTTTAACTATTGGACAGCTATGTCAAGGTTATTTTGAGCCAAATGCAACTTGTGCATATTAATCTAAGCTTTGCTTCTATTTCACCAGCAGTCTTGTATTTGTTGTAATTCCAGAACACCATGTCTGTTTGGGCTATATTTTTTTGTTTTTTGTTTTTATATATTTGGATTATATTCATTGATCGATGAAGATTTTGCATTCGAGTTACTGAAATCTTGCTGATTGGCTGTGTTGATGAAGAGCTACTTATCTGTCATTCATTGATTTGCTACCTGTAACTCAATTGATTGGCTGGTCCTGCGGACTTGGTAATCAACCTTTTTTCTATCCGATTCTCTACAAAGTTTTTGTGATCTCCTGAAATTTGACATTCAGTGCTGTCAAATTCTCTTGCGCCTTAGGTATTTTTATTTTTTGTATGAAGCAGTGGTTGAAATGCTGTAGTTTTCATTTGAGTTGTCATACCTGGAATAACATAATGTAAATAACCTTTGAAGTATTTTCGTTAAGAATCAGCATACACACCAACTTTTGTGCATTTTTTTAAATTTATTTCGAGAAATATGAATCTGGTTGGATACTGTTACCATGTTTTTTCCTATTTTTTGTGACTGTTTAATTTTTTTTTTGATATGCTGATACTGCTTATTTTCTGACATAACATACATTTTTAAATTTACTAACTTGCCAGGGATGGCGGCATGATAGTATGACACTGATTTTGTGATGGTTTGCAGAATAAACCTCTAAATCATGAGATAACTGCTTTTTAATTTAAATAGTTACTGGTGTTGTAGCCTTTGAAGCTTGACTGCTAAGTGGCTTAGTTGTGCCTGGACTTGATGGCATCAAAACTCATAACACCCTGTATTTAGATGCCTGAAATAAATTTTATTGTTGGGTGATAATAAAAAAAAAAGTCAGCCGAGTTGGAGTCATCGATTTTAGAATGTTTGGGTATATGTGTCATAAAAGGAGGCTTTGTTTTAAAGAAAATTTTGTATGTGATGGTGATGGTTCTTATTGGAGATGGATAATGAAAATAGATTTACATAATTTGAATGCAATAATGGAGGATAAAACATAGAATAGATGGTATAAATTAATATGAGTAAAATAAATTATATAAAGTTTATAAGGTAATTTTAGGAGAGGTGGTTTTCATGATAGAAAATAATAGTTATAGACTTTTATAACAACAACAACAACAACAACAAAGCCTTTGGAGTCGGCTACATGAATCCTTTTTCTCCGTTGCGCCCAATTTAGTGTCAACATTTCGTTTAATTCTAATAAATTAAGATCATTTTTTATGCAATAAGCTCAAGTTTTCCTAGGTCTACCTCTGCCTCAAACACTGCCGTTGCCGGTCCCAAGCCCGGATGTGAAAAGTGGAGGCTTGCGTTAGGTAGTCGACAACCAGCATATAACTTGTCAAAAAAAAAATCATGACATGAATCCTTTTGATCATTATGTAAGTTGTAGGCTTTTATAAGAGTAAATAAAATAAAAAAAAAAAGAATTATTCAATTTGAAAGATGAGATATTATTAATCTCTGAAGAATTGTTGTTAGGGGGTAAATTATGAGTTTTTTTTTATAGCAAAGTTGATGTAGGAAAAATGAAATTCCAGTGAGAAGATTTGAGTTTTTGAATTAGAGAATATCTTGATAAGGAGATTGGTGGTGGAGTGAGCTGACACAAAATATAATTCAACAACAAAACACAAGAATTTGCTTCTAAAGAAAGGTAAAAACTTAATTTTATTAAAACGTATTATAATTATAAGAAGTTAGCAATCTTGCGAAGAGCTCCTTTTATATACTTATGACTAAAGGATAAAAAAAGATAATGGCTGAAAATAAAAAATAGAAGCTTTGTGTTAAATCTCCCATCAAGTAGTTGAAAAATGTGTAAAAATACAAAATGCTCGACTCAAGCCTACTTAATTGTTTATGTTGAATGCAAACTTTGATCGTTTGGTTCCTCACTTGTAGTTTGCTTTTGTTCCTTTGGTTCCTCACTTGTAAAAACTCACGGGGGACGGTACTGTGGTTTACTTAGCACATCTTTTCAATGGTCATGTGAATTATTAATAGTATGGGTGTAAAATGTAAATGAATATAAGATTGAGTGAGCTCAAGTATCGATGGACTTGACATTTAATTAATGTTCTACTAAAATATCCACTTTTTGCTCTACTTCTCATAATTCAAGTTCTGCACTAAAATTCCAAATACTCAAAAGGACCA
Organism: Papilionanthe hookeriana x Papilionanthe teres; assembly: GCA_022702705.1. Classification (NCBI taxonomy): domain Eukaryota; kingdom Viridiplantae; phylum Streptophyta; class Magnoliopsida; order Asparagales; family Orchidaceae; genus Papilionanthe; species Papilionanthe hookeriana x Papilionanthe teres. The sequence continues at coordinate 143,385,030 of CM040422.1, read as the reverse complement.
TTCTCACAATCATCAATCAGTCTGCCATGTCTTTTGTTGTCTTTGGGTCTTCTAAGATTTTGCCACGAAACTCACTCTCTTCTTTGTGATAGGGGTCAAGTAGTCCTTTCTAAGCGGTAAACCTTTGAAGTAGAACTCTATGCTTTATGTCAAGGTCAACATTTTGTCAATAGACCAGTCCTTTCTTTAAGTGGCAAATCTACATGATTACCTCTAAAAATCGATCCATCTTGAATGTAGATTATGTACAAAAACACGAAGTGTCGCAAGGTCGAATAAGACGAAATACTTTTTGAAAAAAAAATGAAACTATGCAGATTATTTCATACTCTAATTTAATCGCAAACTAGCCTATTATAAAGTCATTTTTAACTGGCTTATCATGGAGTAATTATTAGTTTGACTTATTATTCAACTATCACAACACAGTTTATTACATAATTATCTTCATTTGATGAGCCTTGGATATATCACCAACTCATTCCTTTACCTGAACTCGGTATACTAACTCTTCTATGTAGCCCAGGAATCAAATTTGGCTCAATAGTGCAAAACTACAAAACACACAAGTGAATACTAGCTAAAAGAAAGGAATGATTTAAATCTTTGTTGTCATGCTACGCTCCTCTTTGTCACTAGACTTGCTACTAAAGAATTGAAATTAGTGGACTATTCTTCTTTTATATTATGTTAATTGGTCAAAATGATGGATAGCTCGGCGAGTATGTCTAAGACTTGTTTGATAAAGCCAAAGCGATTTAGGCAACTTATTGTCGGCCAAACTTTAAATAACAGCGACAAAAAACAACATTATGGTGAGCAAGAGGTCAATCCAAAGTGCAACTTCAAATAAGGGACTTACAAAAGCGACAACAAAGTATAATTAATGGAGAGCCAGTTTCTGCAGTTGTGCGCTTCGAGGTAGCTCGAGTTCTCCTAACTGAATACACTGCAGACTTAGAGGGTTTAGCACTTTTATGTGCCGGAAAAAAAAAGAAAAAAAAAAAAAGAAAAACAAGACACGAAAAAAGTGAGTGAAACAACGAAAGACCGAAAAGTCGATACCTTTCTTGGGTTTGTGCCCCACTGACTTCAGTCTGGGAGGAGAAATTTGACTCGACGAGGGCTCTGGGATTTTTCGGTCGGGATTCTCCTTTTTACATCTCCAGGTGAGATGGCTTCAAGAATGGCTTCGATTGGCTTTCAGAGCAAGATTTTGATTCCTCTGACCACCATGTTCATTCCTGGCTTCGAATTGGTGATGAGAGGCTGAGAAAGAGGAATGTTGGGGAACTCCAACAGATTTTGGTTTACCCCTCACTGATTGATGGAGCCCATGACCGCTTGATGACTTTTGGTGCGTGGTCAGCTTGAGTCGAGGCCATCTCGTAACAGGAAGAATAGCAAATAAGCACACAATTAGGAATATGAATATTGGCTTTCACTATCTTCTCGTTAGCAATCGACTATGGAGCTCGCAACTTGCAAGCCGGTAATTCAACCCATGTCAGATCTTTGGCCCAGTTTATGAACGAAACTTATTAAGCTTACTACATTAAAAAGTTGTAAAATCTATATATTTTTTTATTACATAACATGATTCATAACACAATAAAATTATTATATTAAGTTTGATTACAATTCATTAGCAAACTATACGGTCAACTTAAAGTCTACCCTTCTCTAATGATTTTTCTCCGAATAAGGCACACCAGGGAAGTGACGAAAGATGGGATCAAAGACGACAAGCCATTAAGGATTAGTTGTTGAAAAAAAAACTCATTTTTATCCATATTCACTTTTTTCTCTTGGATCTTTACCTTCTTTCTCTTGATCGTGATGGCGACCATTTCAGCTCAACTTTGAAGATGCGTAGGGATGCCACGCGACCATTTGAGATTAGATAATCCATAAAAGGGTATCTTGAAAAAGAAAACAAAAAAGGAAGCTTCATATATATTTGTAGGTTCCCTGAGTGTGCATATAAAGAAGTAATTTCATTCAATCGCAAATGATGTGACAACCTGCTAGGACTAAAAATAATATTTAAATTTTCTCCTTCATTAGAATCTCTTAGAAGAAATGAAAAATGGGAAGAGTTAACTCCACTAAAGGTTTGCATTAGGACTGTAATTGAAACGAGTTGAGTCAGTATGCCGTGATTTAGACTTTTGGCTTGGTTAAATTATAAATTGTGTTTGATATGGAGCTTGATTTGAAGCACCATCATACGCTCAAGAAGACCAAACACATGTGGGTGAACACTGTGGTGTGGGCGTTTTTGCTCCTCCTTTGGGTGTTTAAGCACCCAATTTTTAGGCACTGACTGAAGAGGGGGTGCTTTTGCGCCATCTATGGGCGCAGACATAGGGTGAGGTGCTTTTGTGCCTCCTTTTGGAGGCCAAGTACCCACTTTATTTCGGCGCTAACCGAGAGCTTGGCGCTTAGGCGCTAAGCCTCGGTGTATAAGTGCTCGAAACAGTTAGCATGATTTTTTGTTTTAAGACCAATTTCAAATGTATTAAAGTTGGCTCTGATTGTTGCGCTTCCTGTACAAGTTCTTCGACAAGCTCTCATTGAAGAAGAGAATTGTCGAAGAGGAAGATTTATGGGATCTCAACGTGTGCTTTTCTCGTCGGATCAGAGCAGAAAGGGTTTGAGCGAGTCCTGTAAGTTTTCTTATGTGTAGAGAGGAAACTAGTGTGAGTTCTCTGTAAAAGTTTTCTAAATTTCATAGTGAAATTTTTTGGTGGTATTGCTTCGAGGTTTTTTCCCATTCTCGGATTTTTCCACATTAAATTCTCGTGTGTATTTTGGTTACTTCGATTGTGCTTTCATTTTGATTTTTGTTTTGTTTGTCTTGAATCTTATGTGATCATGTTATTCCGCGGTGTGGTTTAGTTTCTAATTGATCCTAAGCCACGGTAAAGTTGGGAATTATTCCTGTTATTCCATCAAGTCGATCATGTTCAGTATGAGCTTAAGACAAGCTTAAAAATGATGTTTGTACTTGGCTTGCTTAAAATTTTTAAACTTCTGATTTGTAATTTATTTGTTTGTATTTACTGAAAAGTTAAAAAATCAAATGGATATCTAGTTTTTTATATGAAATTAAACAATACTTATAAAACTAATAAATAAGTAAACAAATGAGTATATGATTTTTTTTATATAAATTTATTAATAAATGATCTAATGAATCTAAATAAAGAATTAATTGAATATATTTCAAATTAGCATCTAACTAGTTAAGATCAAACTGGTAAATAATTTATAAGTTAATAATTTTCATTTGCAATCTTACAATATAAGTATTAACAAATTAATTTATTTAAATAGCAGAATTAAAAAAAAAAAAATCTTTGAATTTATGTGTGTGTTGATATTAAATTATAATATGCTACCAATAAATATATTATTAAATAAGTTTTATTGAATCAATTTTATTTAAATAGTATGTCATATAAGTACTTTAAACAATAAACAAGTTTATTCATGCAGATTAACAAACAAGTTGAATTATGATTCCATTTGGTTAATTTAGGCTCTGGGCTCTTTAAAAAATGTTCAAACTTGTTTTTTCAACTAATTTGAACAAACATGGTCGAGTATTAATTGAGCTGAGTTCAAGTTTTTCATCAAGTGCATTTGTTCATTCGCAGACGTGTTTGGCGTAACTGCGAGTTCTCGATTTTCAATTGCAATTATGCTGCTTCTGTAAAATGCTCATTGTGGGAAGCAATGCATGAACTGATCATGTCTGTTTAGTGCAATTGTGTGAAAAAAGTCTGTGGACAGCTTTTTTGGAAAAATGACTAAACTGTTCATGTTTGCTAAAATTGTTTAAAAACTGTTAAGTATTTATATGAGAACGTTTATATATGTAACAATATTATATATTAATAATTCATATGAAATAAATTTAAATATTATATACATGTGTGTGGGTGGGTGTGTGGGTGGGTGTATATATATATATATATATATATATATATATATATATATATATATATATATATATATATTGTAAAATAGTAATTAATTTTTAAAAAATTTTGCCAATGTACGATATTATGTGTGTGTGTATTAGAAAAATTTGAATGTATATGTTTTAAAAATTTGTCTAAGCCCGAATTTCAACTTGTGTAGCCTAACAAGCATGAACACCAATTGAATGAGAATTGCTATAGGGCACCATCCATAGTGTTCAACAAGCATAAACAATCAATACCACCAACCTAACTGTAAGAACTAATTGCTAAAGAAGAATGCATAAACGAATGGTAACAGGATTTTCAGGATAAGAATGGTAACAAGATTTCCATAATTGAAATGCATAACCCCAAATCCCCCACAAAGCATTAACTTAATTTTCCAAGAATAAGCTGTATCAGAATCGATCAAGCCATAAGCAAGAATAGGCAGAAACAGAAGATAACATGAGAGATCCGCCAAAAATACGAATAGAGAAATGAGGAAGAGAGAAGAAACTCCAGATACGCAAAAAATAACATGGAAGAAGGAAGAAGGCAGAAGTGGAAATGAAGTTTGTAAAACCACCTCTTCTCTCCCGCCCACAACGTGAGTTAAGAAGAAGAGGCCAGCAAAATTGCTAAATAAAGCCACAAGTATCGAAATCCTTCTTCAAGAGATCCGCAAAACCAACTGAGAAGAGAAGGATTTGCCATACCTGAAGGTCGTTCGAGATAGGGTTCGCGAGAGAGAGACAGCGAGGAAGCAGCGAGATCCCTAGGGAGAGTGTGGGGTAAAGGGTAAAAATCACGGGGCGAAAGCGAGGCCGCGAGGTTGGAAACCAAATGAAAAAAAAACAACTCAGCTTTTACTCACCGCGCCATGGGGCTAAGAGATGAAACTTCTCAAGTTTAGAATCGACAAAATGAAGCCATCCATACCTACATAATAAGTGCTGATGTGGCAATGTTTTCTTTTAGCCCAAGAGATGACCATTTAAAAGCTATCCACTTAGGTCCTGGACACTTCGTGGTGACCAAGTGGACTCATCAAAAGCTATTAACCACGATAACTTGCTATTACTCAATCATAGAAGATGAAGAAGACTAGATATAACTCTTTAGTTAGATTATAATTCAAGCCTTTTTTTGAAAGCTTTAAATATCTAGCTATTGTAATTAAAGAGTTATATCTAGTGTTCTTTTTTGAATGGTGGATTTTTGCTGGACTGTGATCTATAATTTATTATCGGTCTTTCTTTTTGCAAAATAAATATTCTCTCTCCCTCCCTCTCTCTCTCATTCTCTGTTGTACTCCTTGCTATTATATAACCTCTCATTAAAGGATTTTAACGAGCTGAACACGAGAGAGCCCAGGCTCAGCTCGTGTTCGGCTCGTTTATATTTTGAACACAAAAAGTGCGTCGTGTTCGGCTCGTTTGCTTAGCGAGCCGAACACGAGCTACTCATGAACAAAGAGTCGTTTTGACAATCATAATCATGCAGCCATAAGATTTTAAAGATTGGGGCAAATTTTAAAAATTATTTTTTATATTAAAAAGTCATTTAAATCTAATTTAATAATTTTTATTCTATTTTTTTAATTAATACTTTTTAACTGATTATAAATTCTTATAGCCCTGTAGTCAATTAAATTTTTTAAAAATATTATTCATCAATATATATATATATATATATATATATATATATATATATATATATATATATATATATATATATATAATTGACAAGTAACTTTTCGAGTCAAAACCAGCCAAACACAAATGAACAAATCTTTGTTCGTGTTCAGCTCTTCAACTTAGCGAACAAGCGGAACACAAGTTTCTTAATGAGCCGAACACGAGCTGTTCGCGAACAGCGAGCCGTTTCAACTGCTTAATCTGCATTGAAGGACGAGAAGTTTGAGAGGTGATTGGGTAAAGTTCGAATATCTCAGGATATGTATAGTAATATGCAGAATATAAGATTGAATGGTTGGTACAAATAAATCCAAAACGTGATACTTAGGGGCTGTTTAATATTAAGTAGTAGGATATGAAGCATCGGACTAATTTAAAATTGATATATTTTGAGGGAATTGAGACCTGAACTGTTTTGACATTATAACGGCTGAATCTTTGCTAAATCCGCTCTATAGCTATTTGCTTCAGAATTTGCTTATTTAAAATTTATGAGAGGAAGAAATACTTCAATTCATTATATTTTATTGCAGAAGTTAATAAATTATGCGGTTAACTATTAACAAAATATAGGTGCTAGATAAGTAAATACGAAGGAATTGGGTGGTATATATGTAAATGTCTCTAAAATTATTTACCAAGATTTGAATCTCACAAAGTCTATCTATAATGAAACAGCAAAAAAGCCCGTTGATTTGAAAAGTTATTGTATCAATATTGCATCAGGATTCTGATCAGGATCTGTTACGTGTACATGCAGACTCACTCATGTATTAAATTAAGGTTACGTATCGTATACGTATAGCGGCCTCCGATTAGAGCTTCGATACTAAAACTCGCATCGGGATTTGATGTAAATATTAAAGCTGTAGTTTTTAATGGTTATTTTTAAAAAAAGTTTTCTATTTTAGAAATGATAAATAATATATCATAAAATATTACTTGATTATAAAATATTAAAAAAGTAATATTTTCCAACTGCTAGCATATATTTTATGCAGTTCTTTTATATGGGACAAATCTCACATAGAATATTCCATCTACTTCTCCATGTACTGCCACGTGTTTCCACAGAGGGGCAAAGAAAATAATTGAGAAGATGTTTAATTTATAATTATAATTATGTATATTGCCCAAAGTAAAAAAAGAAAAAATTAGGAATTTAATGCTAAATTGAAAAATATTGAGATCAAATGAGCCATTGGTGCACTAAAGAATTCTTTTGGAGATAAGAAAATTATTTTTATTAAGCTGTTATGATTATTATAAATATCATTACTTGTCCGTATACAATATTTAGAAAACTTTAGGAGTCTGGAAAGTATTGTTGTATTCTAAATATGATTATCTAAGTAGTGTTTATCAGAGGGTATATATCGTTGTATCTTCAATAAAAAGTTATATGTTATGATTGAATCTCTTATACGACTTTATCGAGAGTAGGTTGTTGATTGCAGTGAGGAGCGAACGACGATGATTGACTATGGCCGATCAGCAAAGATCGATGATTGTCGGCAATTACGAAGATCAAAAGTTATTACCGGGTCTTCAATACGATGTTGCAAGTTACAAATGTATTTGAGATACGTCGTTAGCAAGCATGAGCCGCCGACAACGGCAAGCAGTTGTGGCAGACGGTGATCAACGGCTATGAAAGTCGGAAGTTATCACATGGTTTTCAGTCCAAAAGAGACTCTTAAGTACCCACTCTTCTCTTCTCCTCTCAACTGAACAGATGTGGCTTATTTATAGCATCTAGGTGAAAAATATTTTGATCATTTGATGAATAACTCCCTTGACAACATGATCGAACATTTCAAACAAATCTCTCTTGATAATTGATGTGCTCCCGACGCGTGCTATTTTTCTGCGTGTTTTTATGTTTGTATGTATGTGCACAAACTAGAGGTACTACGCAAGTATAAGTATCATTCAAGTAATATAGAGCTCTAGAGGAGTCCTGTTTATCGATCTTATAAGGAAACGAGGTAAGAGGTCCTTAGTCAAATTCTAGTATACTATTATCAGATTTAGTTTGGAAGGTCGATATAAGTGGTTTTCCTATCAAATAATCCTAAAGATAAGCTTAAGTTTAAAACAACTAATAACTACTCCTAAATGAAAATCTTAATTCTAAAGATAACCATTTCTGAATGAATTGGTTTGGAAAATTTTGAGATAAAATCTACAATTCTTATGTAGTGAATTAGATAATGTAAAGGAATGAGATGCATTAAATATTGTATGTGTCAAACAGGAGCAATCCTATTCTTTACCCTCTTCCGAGTGCATAAAGAACATTGGCTAATTCTAGGTTTAGTCACTAAATTTGTGGTTAGGCTTGGGGGATACTGGCTCTCACTCCACAGCTCCCACTTCCCTTAGCCTAAAGGCTAACTCTCGCTTTAGTTTCCAAACACTATGACCGAATTGGGGATGTTAGTCTGTCACCTTAAAATCTCCAAGTCTACGCTCATCAAAGTATATTTCTCTATTTATTTGCACTCAACCCCCATGAACTTCACTATCCATGAAATTTGAATGTGGTTCCACTCTGTTGAGAATTACACCGCCCTCTTGGGTCATAACACAATTTCAACAAGTTTTAACACTACAACGAGCTCTTATTGTAATGTAAATGCAGTGCAAGTATAATCATCACATTTATAATTAAAACTTTTAGCATGCATCCTAATTTCTTAAACATGAATCCTATTCATTGCAAAAGAAAAGTAAAAGGAAAATAACGACATAATTTTCTCATGCCACTATTTTCAAATAAGAAGAAAGAGTAAGAGAAAGACATCATAAAGTAAGAAGAAAATACAACGGAAAACTTCATTTTATCAAAGCAAATCCACTACATAAGTGTTTACAAAATCATAACATAATAAAAAACATAATGCTTAGCTTTTTCTCCTTGAAAGAAAGATGAAAATCTCTCCCATGAAGTCTCCTGTTGATCCATGCAAGGCTAGTACAAACTCTTACAGATTCTCTCAAAATTCCTTCACCAATCTCTCCATAAAAGTAGAAATCTACATTTCTACTTATATTCTAAGATCTATAAACATTCTCTACATTTTTCCTAACTTCTATAGACTTTTTTTGGCTTCAAATTCACTTTAAAATAGTGCAGGGATGAATTTTTCAAGAGGTGCTTCAAGAAACCTTCCAAAAAGCATCCAAATTCAATATATATGACCAATAATAGCTAATGGCGCCGTCGTCACCATTTTTGGGTGTTGTCGGCGCCCAAAATCTGTGCTCTTGGGTTTCTGGGGCCGCTGGCGCCCACTATTGGGCTCCGCTGGCGCCCATTCTGCGCAGCTCCACCATTTTGCTCCGTTTTAGCTTCGTTTCGCCCCATTTCAATTGCGTTACGTTCCTAACAGATAAACCTATAAAATAAGCTGAAAACAAACTTTCTTTAAATTGTAATCTCATTCAAAAATATACCAGAAGTGTAAAAGAGATTAAGCATAGAAAGACTTATCGAAATGTGTCAGGCCAAAATTTGTTTTCCTGCTCGTTTTTTCTCCAAATTACACCGTTTTTACTTATTTTTCTCCAAAAGTCCATTTATTGTACCTATAACCAAAAACATGCAAAATGCCTTCCTTTAAAGTGCAATATCATTAAAATTAAGCATAAAATGTATATGTAAAATCAAGCACTTTTTAGGCTTATCAATAATAAATATCCATTTAATAATTTCTATTTTTATGACCTCATATTTCTATGATCGTTGGATTTATTTATTCAGAACGCTTGATTTTACTATCGATACATCAATTTTGAAGTTCATTTGATCGTTCAATGGACAAGCAAAAACTTCCAAATATATTTTAATGACTTGATATAAATTTGATTGGACCCGTATCGACTAAACCTTGATATAATTGAATTCATCTTAGAAATCAGAGCCCTTAATAATCTTGAATTTAAATCCATTACATTTATTATTAAAAAAGTTACATTGAGATTCATTGGATGATTAACATTTATTGATGATGCATCAATATCATAATTCTAATACATTCCATAATTTCTTATTAAAAAAAAGGCCTATAACAAAAATTATGAAAGCGATTTACAGAATAAAATAAATGTAAAAAAACCTGTCTCAATTCTCAAACGAACCATAAGTCTACCCGACATTAACCTTTTACAAAAACAATTAAAATATTTATTTATTTATCCGCACTTATCCTCTCTCTCTCTCTCTCTAATATAAAAGGAAAAGACCGTTCCCTCGCTGCTCTCTGCGAACTGCTCAATTCAGCTCTGTTCATCACCACTAACCGAAGAACTCCACTCTGCTCGTCGAGAAAGAAAGCTCACCCATTCTCCTTCCCTCTGAATCCCCCAATGGAATCCGAAAAGCAAACCCTAGCCCAACGTTTCCACCTCCTCCAACAATTCCGTCAAGTCTTCACCTACATAGGAGCAACCGCCGCTCCCCTCCTCCTCTCCTGCTGCTCCTTGTTTATCCCGATACCTCCAAACATCCTCGGAGATCTCCTCCGTCACGCAGCCTCCATCCTCATCAGGCCCAACTTCATGTTTCTTCTTGAAATCACAATCATCCTTCTCCTCCTGTCCGATTTCCGCCAACTTTCATCTTCCCCTGAATCCGTCTCCTCTGAATTCGACTACTGCGAGAATCCAGATCCTTCACCGCCTCACTTGGGGACGGTTGAAGAGTTTCTGTGCGAGGAAAAGAAGGTTTGCATGGAGAATAATGGTTTTAGTTGGAGCCAATCGGAGAAATTTGAGCGAGTTCTGGAGTCGCCGGAGCTCCGGCGAGCTGAGACGGAGGTTTTGGAAAGGGGAGGACATGGGGCATTGCCGTACGATAGGGGAGAGTCGGAGGGAGAGGAAGATGAAGAGCATTTCCGGCGCAAGATAGATGAGTTCATCGCAGAGCGCCATCGGTTTCTGAGGGAGGAGTTCTTGGCCGTGGTATCGTTCTCCGAAGGATTAACCGAGCCTTAAGCTGTAGCCACGCAAAAATAAAATGCAATATTTACATATGTATCACTCATTTCCCATGTATTTACGTTCCTGCCACCCTATTTATGCATCCATGTATTTACGTTCCTGCCACCCTCTTTATGCATCAAAGACCTTTTAAAAATTAAATTGATGGTATTTTCAATATGTTATAAAATATTTGAGTGTTATAAATGTAAAAAAAAAAAAAAATTTAAGCGTTAGATATGTAAATACATTAAAATTAGGTGGTTATTTTTATTTTTTATTTTTTTTATATATTTAAGCGCAACTTTGTGTTTGGACATGTGCCATGGTGGAAAGCGTGGCACCAAACTAATGGGCTTCAAGCACAATTTCTTGTCTGGGATAATTACAAAGAGACCACACAAAATACGGTGTGTGTGGGGGCTCGTGCGCGTACCGTAGTCTATTAGTAGAGCAGCCTCTCTGAAAGTCGTAGTCTCCATAGGTCACGGGTTCGAATCCCCCCGTATGCAGTGTGTGGTTCTCGAATATATAGCACACTTAGGGATGACCAAAGCTCGTATAATAGTCTTCGACCATTCCTTTATTTAAATATCTGTGTTCTTCTTCTCGATTTGCATTTTGTTCGTCCTAAATTGCACAACCATATATATATATATATATAAATATATATATATATATATATACATATATATATATATATATATATATATAGGGATAATTACACAAAATATCTATACTTATAAATTAATCACTCAGGTGATCTGTTCAAATTATCGCACCGATGTTTTAACATGCGCCAGGACGAGAATTTGATAAGATGAACAGTATGATTTGGGGTTTTACCATGAATTTTGATATTTGATAGAGAATCTGAAAAAATGAAGAAAGAGGATTTTTGATTTGTAAATAGTAAGTTTCGGTTGGTTAGTTATTTGTAATTTTATTTCTGATGCATGCTAGAAAATTCGTGGCGGTAGAGTAATAGATTAGTGTCTTAGCATTGCACGAGAATTCAACACACTCAAATTAAAGAAAAATAATCAGTAGTGCGCTAAAGGTTTTTACGTGAAAACCCGTAAAGAAAAAAACCACGGGGCTTGACTCAGTTGTTAAAGTTCACTATTAGTAGATAATTACAAAGATCTCTTATCTCACAGATGAAAAAGGGTACCGATATTTTTCAAGTTAAAGGATTAACTGACGGTGTTTGATTGGTGGTGATCGACGGTCACGACGATAGTGGCTAAGGGTGATAGGTGGGCGTCGATACGGCCGGAGATGTTCGACAGTGGTCAGCGGTGGCCGAAGGAGATCGGCAGTAGTCGACGACGATCGACAGGTGTCGACGACGGAAGACGGGTGTCGACGACTGTCGGCAGTCAATGACGGTTAACGGTGATTGTCAGGTTAGTGGCTGTTGACATTGGTGGACGGCGCTGACGGCGATCGACAGACGTCGACACGGCCGGTGGTGGTCGAAGGAGGCCGACGGTGGTTGAACGAGCCCAGCAGTAGTCGACGAGGATCGGCGGGTGTCGACGATGGTCAAAAGGTGTCGACGAGGATCGGCGGTCAATGACAGTCGAAAATGGCTGACAGTGATTGTCTGGTTAGTGGAGGTTGACATTGGCCGAAGACAATCGGTGGGTGTCGACGACAGCTAACTGTGGTCGACGGTGATCTGTGATGGTCGGCGACTGTCGGGATGTTTCTTGACTTAAGCTCCTTCTCATAGCTTCCAGTTCTCTCTGAAGCTTCAGGCCTCCTTCCTCAAATGAGGGGCAGGGTTCTATTTATAGTGTTATGAGTGCAATTAATGCAGGAATATGAAGCATTTTGATCGGACAGTCCGGAGAGCTTCCTTTGATCATACGTCGTTTAATGGACATTTGAGTGCCTTAACAATGTCAAAATTGAGTGATCTTAGTCTCGTTAGATTCATCTTGTCGAGACGCTAGATTCGACTATAAACTTGTCGGATTGGTGGCTTGATTTGACTCAAATTTGTCTAACATGTATGTCATTAGGTTCCTCTCATCGAGTCGGTCAGTTTGACTATAAGTTTACTATTTATCAAAATTTGAACGTTTCTTGATCAAAATATTATCTTAGGAACTGTGTCATGCATTGAGATTCATGCTAAATAATGAAAATTTGTTGGTGTCGTATCAGTTGTCTCTCTATTTTCAGACGAGTACAATTTGATCGTTTGAAAAAAATGATATCAAAAGCTTTTCATTTTTTTTGAATATGAGAAGTCAATTCTCTTTTTTTTCCGAGTATGAAAGTGCTCTTTTTTTTAGAATATGAAAAATGTTTTTTTTCTCTTTTTAATGAGCATTTACTGTTTGCACTTCTTTTTGAATTTATATATTAATATGCATTTAACGGCCAAGACTTTTTTTAGCCTATAAATAGACTTAAAGGAGAGGGGGTAAAGTCGCACTGGCGCGTCGCGGTAGTGCAACGTAGCGAATGGTTGGGGTGAGGCGTTGTGGTGATGTGACGCATTGCGGCGGTGCATCGTGGCGATGTGTCGTGGCGACGCATTGCGGCGGAGCTCGAGGCAATGAGTGGCAGCGACGCATTGCAGTAAAGCGTTGAGACGAGGCTTTGCATCGACGTGCTGTGGTGGAGCTTCGCGGCGACGCGTTAGCGTGGAGCGTTGCGGTAAAGCGTCGCGGCGTTGTGTTGTGGCCTCGTATTACGGCGGTGCAATGCGTTGTGGCGACGTGCTGCGACGTTGCTTTGCGGAGATGCGTTGAGGCGGAGCTTTGAGGCGATGCGTTGCCGTTGTGCGTCTTGCCGGTGCAAAATGGCGATGCGTTGAGGTAAGGCATCACAATGACTAGACGCATTGCGGGGGTGTGTCAGGGTGACGCATCGGGACGGCACGTTGCGGCGATGCGTTGCAGCTGTGAGTCGTGGCGAGGCGTTGCAGCAACATGTTGCGACAGGGCAGCGCGACAACGGGACGCGTTACAGTGGGGAGTCACGGCAATGTGTTGCGGCGGAGCGTTGTGACCGAGCGTTACGACACATTATGGCAAGGCGTCACGACAACGGGACGCGTTGCGTTGCGATGTCGTGTTGCGACGAAGAGTTGTGGAAAATAGTTGTGGTGCCGAGTTATGGTGCAGAGTTGCAGCGCCGAGTTGTGGTACAGTGCTGCGAAACCAAGTGGAGGTGAAAAGGAAAGTCGTCACAGTTTTACGTTGCAGGCAAGCAACGATATCTTCTTTCTCGTTGTTGTCATGCATTCTGCAGGAGATTCCCGGCACATTCTAGAGGTGATGAAGAAATACTGTTGATTTCTCGCCTCGCTTTGAGGGGAAGATTTCCATGCTTATGTGGTCGTAATAGCTGGAGACCCTCTGATGATCATCAGATGTACTGGGGTTTTGGGGAGGCGATGCCGACTCCACTTGAAGATGAACTGATTTGTTGTAGCTCATGTACAAGTATATGTTGGTCTTTGTAGCATTATTAATCATTTGATGTGGCGTATATGATGATAGTATATTTCTTTGCTTCTGAGGATGTTGTGACTTCTCAATCGTACAAAATTTTGCAATTAAAGTTACACACTTATTTTATAAAATGATGAATCACATACCTTTTGAGGCTCATGCATTTTGAGGTTGTGCTCTCTCAGGCTTAAACCTTATAGTAGCTTGAAATGAATTGATACATTCCCATCGAGTCTTGCACCTTGGGCTCAACTTTCAGGGGCGTGGTTGAAAGAAAAATACATTATGGATGTAGGACCAGTTCTGAATTGTTTAACCGAAGACGCTCGACGTTATTAATCCGCAATGAACAGATTCATATGAAATCCACTGAGAATGGTTGTCCTATCCTAAGTTGTTGGTTGAAGCTTTTACTTAGCAACTGTAACCTGTTTTGAAAGAGGCCAAAGGAAATCCATCAAGAATTTTTGACCTATCCAGGACTGTGTGTCGAAGCTTTTGCTTGACGGCTGTAACCTGTATTGGAAGAGGCCAAAGGAAATCCATCAAGGGTTTTTGACCTATTCGAGGCCGTATGTCGAAGCTTTTGCTTGACAGGTGTAGCCTGTAATAGAAGAGGTCGAAGGAAAAAAATTGTAGTTTACAATGTATAGAAAACTTTAGGAGTCCGGAAAGCATTGTTGTATTCTAAATATGATTCTCTAAGTAGTGTTCGCCAGAGGGTTTATATCTTTGTATCTTCAATAAAACGTTATATGTTATGGTTGAATCTCTTATACGATTTTATCAAGAGTAGGTTGTTGATTGCAGCGAGAAGAGCGAACCACGATGATTGACTATCGACGACTGGCAAAGATCGATGATTGTCGGCAACTACAAAGATCAAAAGTTATTACCGAGTCTACAATACGACGTTGTGGGTTACGACCGTATTTGAGATACGTCGTTAGCAAGCATGAGCCACCGACAGCAGCAAGCAGTTGCGGCCAACGGTGATCGACGACTATGAAAGTCGGAAGTTATCACATGGTTTTCAGTCCAAAAGAAACTCTTAAATACCCACTCTTCTCTTCTCCCCTCAACTGAACATAGGTGGCTTATTTATAGCCTCTGATTGAAAAATATTTTGATCGTTTGATGAATAACTCCCTTGACAACATGATCGAACATTTCAAACTAAGCTCACTTGATAATTGATGTGCCCCAACGTGTGTTATTTTTCTGCGTGTTTTTATGTTTGTATGTATGTGCACACACTAGAGGTTATACACAAGTATACATATCGTTCAAGTAATACATGACTATAGAGGAGTTCCGTTTATCGATCCCACAGGGACGCGAGGTAAGAGGTCTCTAGTCAAATTCTAGTCTACAATTATCAGACTTTAGTTTAGAAGGTCGATATAAGTGGTTTTTCTATCAAATACTCCTAAATGTAAACTTAAGTTTAAAACAATTAATAACTACTCCTAAATGAAAATATTAATTCTAAAGATAACCATTTCTGGATAAATTGGTTGGGTAAATTTTGAGATAATAAAATCTATAATTCTTATGTAGTGACATAGATAATATAAAGGAATGAGATGCATCAAATATTGTATGTGTCAAATAAGAGCAATCCTATTATTTACCCTCTTCCGAGTTCATAAAGAACATTGACTGATCCTAGATTTAGTTACTAAATCTGTGGTTAGGCTGGATGATATTGGCTCTCACTCCAGAGCTCCCACTTCCCTTCTCCTGAAGGCTAACTCTCGTTTTAGTTCTAAACACTATGACCGAATTGGGGATATTAGTATGTCACCCTAAAATCTCAAAGTCTACGTACATCAAAGTATATTTCTCTATTTATTTGCACTCAACCCCCATGAACTTCACCATCCATGGAATTTGAATTTGGTTCCACTTTGTTGAGAATTACACCGCCCTCTCGAGTCATAAAGCAATTACAACTAGTTTTAACACTACAACGGGCTTTTATTGTAATGTAAATGAAGTGCAAGTAAAAACCATCACATTTATAATTAAAACTTCTTCTAGCATGCATCCCAATATCCTAAACATGAATCTTATTCATTGCAAAAGAAAAGTAAAAGAAAAATAACGACATAATCTTCTCATGCCACTATTTCCAAATAAGAAGAAAGAGTAAGAGAAAGACATCATAAAACAAGAAAAAAACATAACGGAAAACTTCATTTCATCAAAACAAATCCACTACATAAGTGTTTACAAAATCATAAGATAATGAAGAACATAATGCTTAGTTTTTTCCCCTTGAAAAGAAAGATGAAAATCTCTCCCATGAAGTCTCAGACTGATCCATGCAATGCTAGTACAAACCCCTACGGATTCTCTCAAAATCGCCTAAACAATCTTTCTAGAAAAGTAGAAATCTATAGTTCTACTCCTATTTTAAGATCTATAAATATTCTTCACGTTTTTCCTAACTTCTATAGAATTTTTTTGGCTTCAAATTCACTTTAAAATAGTGTAGGGACAAATTTCCCAAGAGGTGCTTCAAGAAACCTTTCAAAAAGCGTCCAGATTCAATATATATGACCAATATTGTGCTCTCAGATTTCTGGTGCCGCCGGCGCCCATTCTGCGCAACTCCACCATTTTGCTTTGTTTGGCTCCGTTTTAGCTTCGTTTCGCCTTGTTTCAATTGCGTTGCGTTCCTAACAGATAGATCTACAAAAGAAGCATGAAAACAACATTTCTTTAAAGTTCAATCTCATTCAAAAATATGCCAGAAGTGTAAAAGAGATTAAACATATGAAGATTTATCGAAATGTGTAAGACCAAAATTTGCTTTCTTGCTCGTTTTTACTCCAAAATTGCACCATTTTTACTTCTTTTTCTCCAAGAGTCTATTTATTGTACCTATAACCAAATACATGCAAAATGTCTTCTTTTTGAAGTGCAATAACATTAAAATTAAGCATAAAATATATATATTAAATAAAGTATTTTTTAGCTTTATCAATAGTAAATATCTATTTAATAATTTCTATTTTTATGACCTCATATTTTTGTAATCGTTGGATTTATTTATTCAAAACGTTTGATTTTACTATAGTTATGTCAATTTTAAAATTTATATGATCATTCAATAGATGAGCAAGAAATTTCAAGTATATTTTAATAACTTGATATAAGTTTGATTGGACCCATATCGACTAAACCTTGATATAATAGAATTCATCTTAGGAATCAGGGCCCTTAATGATTTACATTTATTATTAAAAGAGTTACATTGATATTCATTGGATGATAAACATTTAATTGGTGATGCATCAATATCATAATTCTAATACAACCCATAATTTCTTATACAAAAAAGGCCTATAACAAATTAAATAATGAAAGCGATTTACAGAATAAAATAAATGTAAAAAAAACCTGTCTCAAACGAATCGCAAGTAGGGTTGTAAACGAGCCGAGCTCGAGCGAGCTCAGGCTTGGCTCGTGTTCGGCTCGTTCGAAATTAGCTCGGCTCGAAATCGGCTCGTGTTCGAAATGGCTTGTGAAAGGTGTGTTCGTGTTCAGCTCGAATTAAATATTCTTATTCGTGTTCGGCCGTGTTAGGCTCGAAATTGACTCGTTAAAATTAAATGAAAAAATATATGTCTAGCACGGATTCGAACCCTGACTAAATGAATGGAAACAAGAAGATAACCACGCTACCACAAAAGCAATTATGATTTAATCTTAAATATAAATATATATAATATATTAATATATAAATAATGTATATAATAAATTATTATATAAATAATTATATGATTAATTTTTTATTTCGAGCCGAGTACGAGCGAACAAACAGTTGTTCGTGTTCGGCTCGTTAACATTCGAGCTTAAAAATTTGTTTGTGTTCGATTGTTAGCGCTTAACAATAGTTCGAACACGAGTCTACTTAGAAATTGAACACGAGACTGCTCACGAACAACGAGCCAACTTGCCAGCCCTAACCGCAAGTCTAAAACCCTACATTAATCTTTCACAAAAACATTTAAAATATTTATTTATTTTTCCGAACTTATCCTCTCTCTCTCTCTTTAATATAAAAGGAAAAAGCCGTTCCCTCGCTGCTCTCTGTGAACTGCTCAATTCAGCTCTGTTCATCACCACTAACCGAAGAACTCCACTCTGCTCGTCGAGAAAGAAAGCTCACCCATTCTCCTTCCCTCTGAATCCCCCAATGGAATCCGAAAAGCAAACCCTAGCCCAACGTTTCCACCTCCTCCAACAATTCCGTCAAGTCTTCCCCTACATAGGAGCAACCGCCGCTCTCCTCCTCCTCTCCTACTGCTCCTTGTTTATCCCGATACCTCCGAACAACCTCGTAGATCTCCTCCGTCACGCAGCCTCCATCGTCATCAGGCCCAAATTCGTGTTTCTTCTTGAAATCACAATCATCCTTCTCCTCCTGTCCGATTTCCGCCAACTTTCATCTTCCCCTGAATCCGTCTCCTCTGAATTCGACTACTGCGAGAATCCAGATCCTTCGCCCCCTCACTTGGGGCCGGTTGAAGAGTTGCTGTGCGAGGAAAAGAAGTTTTGCATGGAGATTAATGGTTTTAGTTGGAGCCAATCGGAGAAATTTGATCGAGTTCTGGAGGAGCCGGAGCTCCGGCGAGCAGAGACGGAGGTTTTGGAAAGGGGAGGAAATGGGGCATTGGCGCACGATAGAGGAGAGTCGGAGGGAGAGGAAGATGAAGAGCATTTCCGGCGGAAGATAGATGAGTTCATCGCAGAGCGCCATCGGTTTCTGAGGGAGGAGTTCTTGGCCGTGGTATCGTTCTCCGAAGGATTAGCCGAGCCTTAAGCTGTAGCCACGCAAAAATAAAATGCAATATTTACATATGTATCCCTCATTTCCTATTTATTTACGTTCCTGCCACCCTATTTATGCATCCATGTATTTACGTTCCGGCCACCCTCATTTTGCATCAAAGAAATGTAAATAAAAACAAAATTTAAGCGTTAGATATGTAAATACATCAAAATTAGGTGGTTAATTTTATTTTTTACTTTTTTTATATATTTAAGCGCAACTTTGTGTTTGGACGTCCGATGGTGGAAATCGTGGCGAACTAATGGGATGGGGCTTCAAGCACAATTTGTTGTCTCGGATAATTACAAAGAGACCACACAAAATACTGTGTGTGCGAGCGTTCGCACACGTACCTTGGTCTGTTAGTAGAGCTGCTTCTCTGAAGGTCGTAAGTCCTAGTTGGGTCACGAGTGCTCGAATTCTCCCGTGTATAGTATATTTGCACACTTATGCATGACCGGTGCTCGTATAATAGTCTTCGACATTCCTTTATTTAATATATATATATATATATATATATATATATATATATATATATATATATATATATATATATATATATATATATAGATATAGATATATAGGGATAATTACATAGAGACCACCAAAAATATCAATATTTATAAATTAATCACTCAGGTGATTTTTTCGAACTACCGCACCGTTGTTTTTACATGCACCACGAGAACAGTATGATTTGAGGTTTTACCATGAATTTTGATATTTGATTGAGAATCTGAAAAAAATGAAGGAAAGAGGGTTCTTGATTTGTAAGTAGTAAATTTCGATTGGTTGGTTATCTGTAATTTTATTTCTGATGCGTGCTAGAAAATTTGTGACGGTAGAGTAATGAATTATTGTCTTAGCGTTGCACGAGAATTCAGCACACACTCAAATGAAAGAAAAATAATCAGCAGTGACTCTAGAGGTTTGTAAGTGAAAAACCCGTAAAGAAAAAAACCACAGGGCTTGACCCAGTTATTAAAGTTTAGTATTAGTAGATGATTAAAAAGAACCCTTATCTCACAGACGAGAAAGTGTACCAGAACGTTTCAAGTTAAAGAGTCAACTGACGACCTCTGGTTGGTGGTGATCGACGGTCACGACGATAGTGGCGAACAGGGATTGGCAGAGGCCGATACAGCCGAAGATGGTCAACGGAGGCCAGTGGTGGCCGAAGGAGGTCGACAGTAGTCGACGGCAATCGGCGGGTGTCGATGACGGAAGGCGGGTGTCGACGACTGTCGGTGGTCAATAACGGTTGACGGTGATCGTCATGTTAGTGGCAATTGACATTAGCTGACGACGATCGAAAGACGACGACACGGCCGACGGTGGTCGAAGGAGCCCAGCAGGAGTCGACGACGATCGGCGGGTGTCTACGATGGTCGGCGGTCAATGACAGTCGGTAATGGCCGACGATGATTGTCTGGTTAGTGGCGGTTGACATTGGCCAACGACAATCGGTGGGTGTCGACAATGGCTAATTGTGGTCGACGGCGATTTGCGATGGTCGGCGAAGTCGGGATGGTTCTTGACTCCTTCTCAGAGCTTCTAGCTCTCTCTGAAGCTTCAGGCCTCATTCCTCAAGTGAGGGGTGGAGCTCTACTTACAGGGTTATGGGTGCAATTAATACATGAATATAAAACATTTTGATCGGACGGTCCAGAGAGCTTCCTCTGTTTAGACGTCGTTTAATGAATATTTGAGTGCCTTAACGATGTCAGAATTGAGTGATCTTGGTCTCGCTAGATTCGTCTTGTCAAGACGCTCGATTCGACTATGAACTTGTCGGATTCGACATCCTTCAAATCCTTCAAATGTGTTCGAGAATCTTCACAAAGCTGTTAAATAACTTGATCATAGCTTGATTTGACTCAGATTTGTCTAACATTGATGTCATTAGGTTCCTCTCATCGAGCGGGTAAGTTGAATATAAGTTTAATGGTTATCAAAATTTGAACGTTTCTTGCTCAAAATAATATATCGAGATTTGTGTTATACATCGAGATTCATGCTAGATAATGAAAATTTGTTGGTGTCGTATCAGGTGCCTCTCTATTTTCAGGCGAGTACAATTTGATCAATCGAAAATAATGATATCAAAAGGTTTTCATTTTTTTTGAATATGAAAAGTCATTTCTCTTTTTTTTTCGAGTATGAAAAGTGTTCTTTTTTTTATAATATGAGAAGTGTTTTTTTTTCTATTTTAAATGAGCATTTAATGCTTGCACTTCTTTTTGAATTTATATATTAATGTGCATTTAATGGCCAAGACTTTTTTTGAGCCTATACTTAAGCCTAAAGGAGAGGGGAGTAGAGACGCACCGGAGCATCGCGACAGTGCAACGCAGCGACACGTTGTGGCGGGGCGTCATGATGATGTGACGCATTGCGGCGGTGCGTCGGGGAGATGCGTCGCGGCGACGCATTGTGGCAGAGCGTCGAGGCAATGAGTCGCGGCGACGCGTTGCGGTAAACTGTCACAGCAAGGCTTTGCATCGACGTGCTGCGGTGGAGCTTCGCGGCGACGCATTAGGAAGGAGTGTTGCGGTAGACCGTCGCAGTGTGGTGTTATGGCGTCGTACTACGACAGGGCGATGCGTCGCGACGACGTGTTGTGATGTTGCTTTTGCGGAGATGCGTTGAGGCGGAGCTTTGCAGGGGTGCGTCACGCCGGTGCATAATGGCGACTCGTTGAGACAGGGCATCATAGTGATTTGACGCGTTGCGGGGGTGCGTTAGGGCGATACATTAGGACGACATGTTGTGGCGATGCGTTGCCGCGGTGAGTCGTGGCGAGGCATTGCAGCAACATGTTGTGACAGGGCATCGCGACAACAGGACTTTTTACTGTGGGGCGTCGTGCAACGTGTTGCAGCGGAGCGTTGTGACCGAGCGTAACGACGACACGTTGTGGCAGGACGTCGCGACAACGGGACATGTTGCGTTGCGGTGAAGAGTTGCAGAAAAGAATAGTGGTGCCGAGTTACGGTGCAGAGTTACAGCGTCAAGTTGCGGCGAAGAGAAAAGTCGTCACCGTTCTGTGTAGCAGGCAAGCAATGAGATCTTCTTTCTCGTTGTTGTCATGCATTCTCACTCCTACACATTCTAGAGGTGATGAAGAAATATTGTAGCTTTCTCGCCTCGTTTTGAGGAGAAGATTTCCATGCTTATGTGGTCGTAATATCTAGAGACCCCTTGATGATCATCAGATGTACTGGGGTTTTGGGGAGGTGATGCTGATTCCACTCAAAGATGAACTGATTTGTTGTAGCTCATGTATAAGTATATGTTGGTTTTTGTAGCATTATTAATCATCTGATGTGGCATATATGATGATAGTATATTTCTTTGCTTCTGAGGCTGTTGTGGCTTCTCAACCGTAAAAAAAAATTCTGCAATTAAAGTTAGCACACTTATTTTATAAAATAATAAATCACATACCTTTTGAGGCTCGTGCATTCCGAGGTTGTGCTCTCTTGGGCTTATACCTTATAGTAGCTTGAAATGAATTGGTACACTACCATTGAGTCTTGCCCCTTGGGCTCAACTTTCAGGGACGTGGTTGAAAGAAAAGTCCATTATGGATGTAAGACCAGTTCTGAATTGTTTAACCGGAGACGCTCGATGGTATTAACCCGCAATGAACAGATTCATATGAAATCCAATGAGAATGGTTGACCTATCCTAAGTTGTTGGTCGAAGTTTTTTCTTAACAACTGTAACCTGTTGAGCGTTGCGACCGAGCGTTACGAAGACACGTTGTGGCAGGACATCACGGCAACGGGACAAGTTGCGTTGCAGTGAAGAGTTGTAGAAAAGAGTTGTGGTGTGATCCCGGTGACGTTATGCTTAACGTTATAAGTGTTAACAAATGTAAAAATAAATATTCAATAATAGCAAGTCGCCCCTTATCATCTCAAGTATACGTATCGTTCAAGTAATACAGGACTCTAATGGAGTCCTAGATATCGATCCCACAGGGAAGTTTAAATATTACGAACTAATTACAACAGTTTAAATAAGTATCTAGTAAACGTAAATTAAGAACAATTATACTAAACTCTACCACTAATGTTTAAACGGAAGTTTGCAATATAGAAAAGTATATTCCCCCTTATTAAGAGAATTAAGTGAATGGATAATTAAATTAATTAGAATTGTATCGTGCCAAATAGAAGCATTCATGTTCTTTACCCTTTGGTCCAGGAATAAAGAACATTAACTAATCCTATGCTTGGTTACTCGAAGCTGCATGCTAAGTCGGGAGGATACCGGCTCTCACTTCGGAGCTCCCACGTTCCCCTCGCCTGAGGGCTAACATCTACACTTCAGCACTTAAACGATAGGACCAAATTGAGGATTTTAGTCTGTCACTTTAAAATCTCTAATTCTACGTCCGATAAGTAATATTTCCCTATTTATTTGCACCCTCCTTTCAAGGACTTTGACCTCCCCAAATCTTGGATGTAACTTTTACTTTAGTTGTTAAATCAACATATTTTAATAGATCAATTAGCCAGATTGAAAGTAAATTAAGATTTAAGTAAAAACATTATCACAATTTTTATCGAATATTTTATGCACAACTAATTCAATTTTTCATTTCACAAAATCTCAAAACAATGAGAAAGAAAGAGAAGACTACTCAGAATGCATAAGAAGAATAACACAAAACTTGGATTTCATATAAAAATCAAAGTTACGAAATAATAAACACAACTTATCTCGATTTTCTCCCCAAGCAACTCCTTGAAGTTCTTCCGACTCTTCCTTCTTGTACAACACACACTAATAACACTTTGGAAAACACTAAACACACTAAAAGACTCTTAAGAATGACACTCAAGAAGGACTCTCACACCACACCAAGGACACACAACACACACACTTTTTGTCCTAAATTCGTCTCTTTTTAAAGAGGGAGAAATATTTCCAAAGATTGCTTAAGCACCCCTTCAAAAAGCGTCAAGATTCGATGAATCTTGCTTGAATCGTCCTTCTCGCCGTCGGCGGCCTCATTGGCGCCGTCGGCGGGCTTCTAGAACATAGGTCAATTGCTCAGGCTCGCTGTCGGCAGGCTCGATCTCGCCGTCGGCGGGCTCCCATGTAATATTTTTTTATTCTCTGAAAAAATGCGCCGTCGGCGGCCTATTCCTCGCCGTCGGCGGGCAAGTTTAACTTTTGTCTCTTTTGGTTCTTTTTGTTCCAGATTCGATCCTTTTTGCATCTTTTTGCTCCATGATCTATAAATCTTCATTCCTGCAACAAAACATAGAAAATACTTTTCTTTAAAGTGTAATATCATCCAAATCAATGTAAAATATGTATAAAATTCTCAATGTATTTTTCTTTGATCATGGTGTCGAGTTACAGTGCAGAGTTGCAGTACCGAGTTGTAGAATAGTGCTGCGGCGCCAAGTTGCAGCGAAGACAAAAGTCGTCCCCGTTCTGTGTAGCAGGCAAGCAACGAGATCTTCTTTCTCATTGTTGTCATGCATTCTCGTTCCTACACATTCTAGAGGTGATGAAGAAATATTGTAGCTTTCTCGCCTCGCTTTGAGGAGAAGATTTCCATGCTTATGTGGTTGTAATATCTAGAGACCCCTTGATGATCATCAGATGCACTGGGGTTTTGGGGAGGCGATGCCGACTCCACTAGAAGATGAACTGATTTGTTGTAGCTCATGTATAAGTATATGTTGGTCTTTGTAGCATTATTAATCATCTGATGTGGCATATATGATGATAGTATATTTCTTTGTTTCTGAGGCTATTGTGGCTTCTCAACCATACAAAAAATTCTGCAATTAAAGTTAGCACACTAATTTTATAAAATGATGAATCACATACCTTTTGAGGCCCGTGCATTCCGAGGTTGTGCTCTCTTGGGCTTATACCTTATAGTATCTTGAAATGAATTGGTACCTTCCCATTGAGTCTTGCCCCTTGGGCTTAACTTCAGGGGCGTGGTTGAAAGAAAAGTCCATTATGGATGTAAGACCAATTCTGAATTGTTTAACCAGAGACGCTCGATGGTATTAAGCGGCAATGAACAGATTCATATGAAATCCAATGAGAATGGTTGACATATCCTAAGTTGTTGGTCGAAGCTTTTTCTTAACATCCATAACCTGTTTTGAAAGAGACCGAAGGAAATCCATTAAAGATTTTTGACCTATCCAAGGCTGTATGTCGAAGCTTTTGCTTGACGACTGTAGCCTGTATTAGAAGAGGTCGAAGAAAATCCATCAAGGATTTTTGATCTACTCGAGGCTGTATGTCGAAACTTTTGCTTGAAGGGTGTAGCCTGTAATGGAAGAGGTCGAAGAAATTCAGCAAAGATTTTAACCTATCTGAGGTTGTATGTCGAAGCTTTTGCTTGACGACGGTAGTCTGTAATGTAAGAGGTTGAATCGAGTCTCCTTGGGATCGATTATGCCTAGAATGAGCTGTTAGAGATGCTCTGTGTTTCTCGAGACTAGGAATAGATAGCAATGGATCGTATGTTTTCTTGGAAGCATTCATACTCAAGAATCATGTTTGACAACTTATCATTTGTTGCTTTTGAACTTCTTGCTCCTTCAGTGAGTGTGTTTTCCATGGTCACTTGTAAAACAACACATGTACTGGGTCTTGAAGAGATCAGTTTTCTGATCAAGTTGAAGAGGAACTCCAGTACAATGTGGAGGGGCTGAGAAAGCGTCATTTGCAGTAAAGAATGCCTCCCAATCCAAGAGCGATTCATGTAGGCTTGTAATATGAATGAAATATGGGATGACCACCCTACCACAATCGTGCCCAGGATGTTAACGTGAACGACCTTTCGAGACAGCAGTTAAGGTTGCCCCCATGTTGAAAAATGTTTCGGAGATGATCTTCGAGACGAGAAGGAGGTTCCAGTTGGATGAATTACATCATTGGGAAATAAAGTAGGGGCTTGATATCTTTAGAGTTGAAGACAATGTCGAACGAGACTTCGTTTCCCACAGACGGCTCCAAACAGATGCGTTCTAGAAAATTCGTGGTGGTAGAGTAATGGATTGTCATCTTAACGTTGCACGAGAATTCAGCACACACTCAGACGAAAGAAAAATAACCAGTAGTGACGCTAAATGTTTTTATGTAGAAAACCGGTAAAGGGGAAAACCACGGGGTCTGGCCAGTTATAAAAGTTTATTATTATTAGATGATTACAAAGATTTCTTATCCCACATACGAGAAAGAGTAATGATATTTTCCAAGTTAAAGAGTCAACTGATGTCGTCTAGTTGGCGGTGATCAACGATGACGGTCGATAGTGGTTAACGACAATCGGTGGGTGTCGATATGGCCAGAGATGGTCGACGGAGGCCGACGATGGTCAACGACGATCGGCGGGTGTCGACGACGGTAGGCAGGTGTCGACGACTTTCGGTAGTTAGTGACAGTCGACGATGGCCAACAGTGATCGTTTGGTTAGTGGCAGGTGACATTGGTTGACAGTGATCGGCGGGCGTCAACACGGTCGGTTGTGGTTGACGAAGACCGGCGGTGGACGAAGGAGCCCGACGGTAGTCGAGAACGATTGGTAGGTGCCGACGAAGGTCGGCGGGTGTCGACGACGATCGGCGGTCAATGACGGTCGGCAGTGGCTGATTGTGATAGTCTGGTTAGTGTCAGTTGACATTGGTCAAAGGCAATCGGTGGGTGTCGACGGCGGCCGGCGGGGGTCAACGGTGATCTACGATGGTCGGCGACAGTCGAGACTTCAACTCCTTCTTAGAGCTTCTAATTCTTTTTGAAGCTTCAAGCCTCATTCCTCTTGTGTGGGGTTCTATTTATAGTGTTCTCTATACAATTAATGCAGGAATATGAAACATTTTGATCAGACGGTCCGTAGTGCTTCCTCTTATCAGACGTCGTTTAATGGACATTTGAGTACCTTAATGATAAATTGTGTGATTTTGGTCTTGTTAGATTCGTCTTGTTGAGACGCTCAATTCGATTATGAACTTTTCGGATTCTACATCCGTTCGATCTTCCAAATGTGTCCGAGAATATCTAAAAGCGATTAAAAGACTTGATTATGGCTTGAATTGACTCAGATTTGTCTAACATTATTGTCATTATGTTACTCTCATCGAGTCGGTCAGTTTGACTATAAGTTTGTTGAAATCGGAGCTCTGAAAGACTGTTTATCAAAATTTGAACGTTTATCACAAAAAATACTGTCTCGAGATCCGTATAAAATATCGAGATTGATGTTAGATAATACAAATTTATCAGTGCCTATCAATTTCTCTTTATGGGCTTTTTCTTTTGCATTATTTAACGGGAAAATAATTTTATTTCTTATTATTTCGTAGGGGACAAGAATTCTATTAAAAATAAAAAAAAAACAAAATATGTAAGAATTTCAATGGATGTCCTTTTTATGCCCATATCTATTTTATTGTAAATACATATCTCTTTGAATTTACCTTTATAATAAATATAAGACAACTTGATAATAAACATTTAGTAGGTGGCAAGTCATCATTAGCCTTAGTTGTAATATGTACTCCTTATCTTGGAGGGGCTTGCGAACTCTCTCACGCTTGCTTATTGGTTCACGTGGGGGCTTTGTTTTACCGTATAAGACCTTCTAGAATGCTTCGAGAATCTTGACGGAATAATTCGACTTCATAGTCAAGTTTATAAGTCCATTTGAAGTTACATATATATTTTTAATTATATTTATTTTTTGTGTTTATCAGTTTTCACTTAATTTAATAATAATAATATTTATTTTTTTTAATGCTTAAAATAAACTTTAGATATTTTGAATATTATGTCAAGAATTAACTGTCTTCAAGTTAATCATGTGACTTTAGTAAAGTGCACAAAATTTTAAGTAAATTCTTATTTATCACTCACTCACAAATGAGGTTAATAAGAAAATGAGGTGGTGGACATGAAGGAGTAGAGGGTTGGGAAAAAAATAATTTTATTAACATGAAAGAGCTTTCATGAGAGTATAATTCATTCTCCACTTGTTGATCAAATGTGGGGATTACTTCTATTTATATCGTTTAAGAAAATTTCTTCGAAAAAAAAGTCTGGAATTTTACTAAACATTTTTTATTTGATAGACTTGGAGAGCTGAACTATTCGTAAAAAACACATTCTGATACATGACTCTACGTACTTTTACAAAATTCTGCATTATATAACATATATATTTATACATCAATAATATTCTAAAGAGGTCAAGAGCCTTTTAGATTAATTATTAAGTATCTAGAAGTGTTCTTGAGAATTTTTAGAAGCTTATCAAATAGTCTTGTAGAATTCAAAATCTTCTAGGTCTTCCATGGAATCTAGGTTTTATAGAATATACCAAAATCTCTTAGGATATTGTGGCTCTATTTCAAGATGATTGTGAAAAATTATTTTGTTGATGCTTACCACTACAATTTTTCTAATTAATCTCGTTGTTCATTAGAGGAACATGACAATATGCTAGATTTAGTTGTGACTATTCATCACCATTACATAACACAAATCTATGTTATGAAAAATTCAAGGCGAACAAAACGCAAATCCAGAAGAACACAGAGATTTAACGAGGTTCGGCAAAGACATGCCTACGTCCTCGAGAGCAGAGCGGCGAATTTCACTATTTCAGAGGAGTTACAAGTCTGGTTCAAACATACCCATAGGATTACACTTCTATTTATAAAAAAAAAACCCCACGGATAAATTACAAACTCGCACTCGCTCCCCCCAACCCACTAAATATGAAGAGACACACATCTTCACCAAGAAAACTCCAACTACCGGTATATGAGCTACATACCTAACAAATCTCCACCTTGGCGAATATCCCGCCCCTTAGAACAAATACATCATGAAGTTTCTTAAACCAAGTGAGTTGAGCAACCAAGCCAACTAGCAATTGCTAACATTCAACAAGTTCAAGCAATTCAAGAATTTGTTGAGAATATCTGGCTTAGTCAACCGTGTCATTTAGCACCCAAAGCACCTTCCTGTTCGCACAAAAATTCAGCTGAACTACTGCGAACACCTTGCCCGAAGCCTTTTCCTGTTCGCGTCAACGCCTCAGCTGAACTCCACCTGTCGCAACTCCTCCTGCGACGAACTTGATAACTTTGCATTGCCTCGCGATTCACCTGTCGTGATTCACCTGTTACAAAATTACCTGCAACAAACCTGCGAACTCATCTGGCCGAACTCCACATGTTCGCAAAACATGGTTCCTATTCACCGAAACCAACTCCACCTGTTGCAAAATCACCTGCAACAAACCTGCAAACTCCACTGGTCGAACTCCTCTGTTCACAAAATCGGGTTCCTATGCACCGGAACCAAACTCCACCTCGCGAAAACTCCTTCGCGAAATGCTGTCGCACGTCCACCACTAAGGCTATCGCGCTAACCGCCTGTCGACAAGTCTGCCGCCCAAACTGGTAGCAACTGCAGCAACCTCCGGCCGTTATCCAACCCGATCCGCTCAATTGCGAAATTCTTCTTGTCGTTTCCGCCTCGCAAGTCCTCCGCCGAACCAACTGTTCTCGGATCCTTCCACCTGCGCAGTCTTCTTCTTGTCGCTGATGATAACTGCCCTCAAGTTCTCCGCAAACCAAATGTTCGCAGTAATTAAACATCCACCTGGACTTTCGTGGATCTTTCTACCTGACACCCGCAATAACTTCTGCGTCCCGGCTGCTCGCGCAATCAAGTCAATCCGTTGACCTACTCCAGCCGCGGATCCTTCCTGCCGAATTGACCTCGCAAATTGCCCTTGCGGACTCTTCTGATGTTCGCACTGTCTCGCTGCACAGCGAGAAAATTACGGTTGGCTCCTCTCTTCCTGTGGTGACTGTTGTTGCCTCCGGGAATATTCAGTGCATCGCAGAAACTCGTCCCTTTACCGAACCTATTATGTGAATCAAGGGAAGCATGGAAACAAAAAATTCAATCTTCTCCCTCAACTCCTGTGCCAATTACTCGGGCTGTCAGGTCCTGTGCAAAACCAAACAGGTTTGAGAATACTCTCCACAAAGCAATTAATTCTGCTTCGGCTGCCTGCTGCTCCTGGAACCGCTGAATGTGAGCTTCCTCCGAGAACTGCTGCGACAGTTCTCGAACCCAACTGCCGCTGCCGCGAACTGCAGAACATGTGTCGCGAACAGGCGCGAACTCCCTAGAGCCTTCGCAATTCCTCTGTCGCAATCCGTTCCAACCGTCGCAAACTGCTCCTTGGAACCGCTATGGAAATGTTGTTCGCGCTCCCGCGAACTGGCCTCTATCGCCGCTGGACTGCGGATCGTGAGATCCTCCTTCCCGGCTTCGAGAAACGATGCTCTTGTTTGTGAAACCGTCGCAAACCTCCGCAGGACCGATGCTCCGGATGCCTGGAACCTGCGTCGCCTGTCGAACCTTGACCCTCGCAAATTTCTGTTGCCTGTTCGCCCGCCTCTGCTGCGGATCTCTGTTCAAAGGCGCAAATCGCGCCTCCTCGCAGGACTTGCGCTTGGAACTTGTGGTACCTTCCTGTGTCCAGCAACCGCTGGAACTGTCGCAGAGAACAGGCGCCATGGCCAAAGCCCTGTTCGCGAGCCGGATCCCTTTTCGCGAACTCCCTAGGCGCTGCGACGAGCGACTTCCCGCAGCTCCGCCTCGCCTCTCCTCGCCGAGCGAACAAAATTCCGTGAATTTTGCCTATAACAGAACCAAAATTCGCGAAAACTTCTGGCGAACTGCCGAGGAACCTCCGGAAATCCTCGCCTCGCTGAAGCCCTTCCAAATTCCAGCGAACTTCCTTGCTTCGAAGCCCACAGTTCTTGAATTCCTTCGTCCGAATCTGCTCCTCGAAATTCAAAATTTCTCTTGCGGGAATCTGCGAATTTATCGCACTGGAACCGAACTTTCTCCTCTGTCGCAAACTAAATCTCAAAAAATTCTTTCTCTTCTTCGTTCTTCCTGCATCGATCTCCTCCGCCCTAGAGAACCTCGCTTTGATACCAATGGTTATGAAAAATTCAGGGCGAACAAAACACAAATCCAGAAGAAGAACACAGAGATTTAACGAGGTTCGACAAAGACATGCCTACGTCCTCGGGAGCAGAGCGGCGAATTTCACTATTTCAGAGGAGTTACAAGTCCGGTTCAAACATACCCATAGGATTACACTTCTATTTATAGAAAAAGCCCACAGATAAATTACTAACTCGCCCTCGCTCCCCCAACCCACTAAATATGAAGAGACACACCTCTTCACCAAGAAAACTCAAACTACCGGTATATGAGCCACATAACTAACAATCTATTTATTTACTATTCATTAAAATTAAAATATTATTAAAAATAGCCATTTTTATGTTAAAATATAATAAAATAAAATAAATAAATAAAGTGATTCCATATATTGATACATAATCAAACATTATAAATTAAATATTTTCAGCCATATTTACTAGATATTATAAAAATTAGTCATACCGGGAAGATCAAACATGTATATTCTTTTCAAACAAGATGAATACTCAAACCCTGCATCTTTGATTTTTTTATTATTTTTTTTCAATTAATGTTGTGCACATTTGAACATAGACCGATAGGTTTTATTTACTAAAAATAAAATGATAGTTGAGAGAAATGATGCCAGGGAAATATAAAAAAAAATGGACAATATAAAAGAAAAGTCATAAAACTTCCACTTAAAATTCCACTTCCCCCACCTCCTCCCTCCTTAGTTTTCTTTAAAGCCTCGTCAATATATATTTTACTAATGCGACGATAAAAATAAAACATTTTATTACTATTAACGCTATTAAGATGACTAAGGTCGATTTTATTTTCAAAAAGTTCATTAAAAAATTTATCAAAATAACTCACCCACATATGTTAGAATCTTTTTTTAGGAAAATCACTCTTTGATTTTCATTTTTAATACACTTGAGTTAATTCTTTACTTTTTTCTTTATCTTTATTTGGCTAGTTTATATATATAATTTTCACTCTCTTTAGTATCTAATCTATTATAAAGATCACTAAAAGCAGATTTTTTAGCGTCACAAATTGTTCTATTAGACTACCTACCAGCTATTTTATATTTTCTCAATTCTCTAGGATTTTTCATTTAATTCAATTTTTATAACATAACGTCTTATATTTTATCTATACTTGCACATTATTATTTCACCACTAACTATTTTATTTATAGAAAATTTTTCTTTTCATTATCTAAGTATGTCTTTTGCCACTTGTTTAAGAATGTTTGTTACTTTATCCCACATAGAATTTGCTTCTTCATGAACTTCCCAAATCTTGAAACCCTGAAGTTTACTCATAAAAATAATTTTATTTGTGTCTTTCAGGTGCCCCTATCTACTTCTACGATAGTTGATTCCTAGTATTATTTATTTTACAACCCTTCATCTTAAAATCTAGAACTAATAATCAATGTTGAGTACTTAAATCCTCATTATGAATGATTTTACAATCTTTACATTTTTGAAGATCTCTTCTCTTATAAGAAAATAATCCAATAATGTTTTATTAGATCCATTATTTTAAGTAATAATATACTCATCTTTTTACTTGAATAAAATATTAGCAATAGCAAAATAAAACACAAAGAAATATCTAATATGACTCTACCTTCTTCATTAATCACTCTAAAATCTTAGCCACAATGAATATTTCTAATACCTTCTACCACTCTACCGATATGTCTATTTAAATCTTCTCCAATAAAAATTCTTTCTTCAAGAGATAATTGGTATTAAAATTTCTAGGTCATTCCATAATTTTTCTTTAAAACCTATATATAAACCTACTTGAGGAACATAAGCACTTATAATATTTAAAATCTTAGTATCAACAATAATCTTAAGGGTTATAATTCTCTTCAGTTCTATCAATTTTTACAACATTATCTTTCAAACTTTTATATATAATAATACCTACACCATTTCTTCTACGACTTTCACGTGAATACCAAAGTTTAAAACATATGTTATCAATCTCCGTAGCCATCTCCAACCTATTTAGTTTTTTAAATACATAAGATATTTATCTTTCTATGAATCATAATATCAACTAATTCCATAAACTTACCTGTGCGAGTACATATATTCAAAAAACATATCCTAATATTAGTTTTATGGACTAACTTCTTTACCCGCATCCGTCCATCATTTGAGAACTATTGCTTAATTGACACTACAATCAGGCGCGCCAGTACAGCGGCCCTTTTACACTTTTCACTGTATTCATGTCATACAACACATCGCTTCCAACGGGTTGTCATAGTATTTACTCAGTGATCAAAATGATTCATGTCAAAATTTTTAGACAAATTTTACATTAGCTGCCGACTACCTAATGTAACCCTCCACTTTTCATATGTGGAACTTAGGGAACCCGGCAATAGCAGTGTTATAATAATAATAATTTAAATAATTATATACTATACTCATTAAGTAAGACTTAAAATAATCTAATAATTATATATATATTAAGTTTATTTAAAATTAATTGTATAATATACTCATTAAATAAGACTTATTCCACATCATTTAAATCATTAATTAATATCAATTAAAATTTCAAAAATTAAATTTTGCATCATTTTATCGCTCTGTTTTTTCAAACAGATATTGTTTTCAAAACTATGGTATTTAAATTTTTTTTTTATTTATTATTTACTTAAAAGTATATGCAAAATCAAACGGATGAAAGTAGAGGTTTTTCATAAATGCTTATTTTGATATAAAATGAAGTTCCATTTATGTTAAATCAAATTATATATATATATTTTTTTTCTCACTCATTTCAGAAATTATTGATTCTAATAAAAATTAAACTATTTATACAAACTTCATTTGAAACTAAGTTTGAGGCAGCTTATAAGTGCGGTAATATTTTTCAAAACGCCGCCTAACCGTTTGGTTCGCGCGTTTTTAAAACGCTGTGTGCCGCATTTGGGTTTGTACACTAAATGCATGCTGTGGGTCAACCCCCGCGGGCCGCGTTACAGGATAAATTGCTTATCCTGAAACGCACAAGCTGTCTCAAACATACCCTAAATTACTATTAAATTAACGCAATCATGTCAATCCAAAATTGACTGAGAAGCTTCAATTTTTACATTGCAACGTGTCAGATGATAGAGTTGTTCATTAAAATACTTTAAATGGAAGAAAGTTTTGCGAAGAAAATTAAACAATTATTTGATTATATTATGCAAATTTATGCACATTGGTCGCATTTCCATATAAAAATGAGTGGAAGATAGAGAAACATCAAATAATAATAATAATATGCTAGTTATCGTAATTATGAAAGGGACATTTTTTTAGTTAAACAAAGCAGTATTATTTGCCTTCAGGCCACCTATCAGGTCATTGTGACCAAAGATAATACCTCTTTACGTCTGTTTGTCTAGACGATAGTTTGGATTACATCAAGCTGCATACACAACAGCTTAGATCACACCACAAAGTTATTCGGGCGTGAGTCAATTGGACCTAATATTTTCTCCATTGCAATATTCTGTTAATTTAGTGAAATTATGTTTCGAACAATAATATATTCCATGTTGGTTGCTCAATTTTTGACGTGATGACTTATTCCATTCAATCTAATCTCTAGTATTTAGGTTTATAGAACTTTGGATATCTTATTTCATATGTACCTATCTAACTGATAAGATGACATGCATAAATAAATAAATAAGTATATATATATATATAACTTTGGTTGGTTATTTATTAATTGATACAATGTGAAGACAAAAATGGAGGATGACCATCTTGTATTCCTAACATAAAGCAAAATAAGTATTTATGGTATAAGTCTGTTGATATTTTTGAGCAAATATGATGAATTTTGAATAGACTTGATTGCCTTTTCCCTTTGCTTTCATTCCATTAAATAATAATCTTATAACTTATTTTAGGTACAAAATATTCTGCATAATATATTTTAGGTAACTTAATAATACATATTCCTAATCTAAATATTCAATTAAAAGGAAAACAAATCATAATAAAGACATTGAAACAATTTAAATAAGAAAGCTCCTAATTATTGAAAATTCTTAAATTAACTATCTATTTCTGTCCTTACTGATTGACATGTTTTCACATCCCCCCTCAAATTGATGCTGACTGATCAAGAAGCATCAATTTGCCACCAATAAACTGATAACCCTGTCAGGATCAAAAAATCCTCAAGCATTGAGTGCCGAAGCCTGAGAGTGTCGAAGGCAAGGGTGCTAAAGCAGAGAGTGTCGAGGCCGTAAGTGCAAAAGCCGAGAGTGCTGAAGGCGAGAGTGCTGAAAAAGAGAGTGTCGAAGCAGAGAGTGTCGAGGTCGTGAATGCCGACGCCGAGAGTGCCCATATTGAGATGGCTGAAGAGGCTGGCTTGCCTTGACGTGACTTCAGACATTTTAGAGAGGAAGTCCGGAGGAATTGCTCATGTCGGCTTGCCCTATAGTATGAGCAGATGAAGTCGAACGAGTAGGTGCGAAAATCTAGAGGACCGAAAACCGTGAAGTATTGACAGGGCGGGGAGGCCCGAACGGTTCCGAAGGTGTTGGTTCTAGAGGTGCGACAGAACAGAGTTTCACGCGACAGGAGCAGGGAGATCGCGCGGCAAGACGAGCTCAACGAGACTCTCGAAGGTTTGTCGTGGAAGAGGTGGAAGATGGACAACCAATTCCAGCCTCCGAAGACGACAAAGATTCAAACCTGAAATATTCGACCTAGCTCTGGGCTCTGGCGACAGAGGAGTTCACTGATTGCGACAGGAGAGGAAACCGATGGACGAGGGTTTCGATCGTGAGCAATCAAAGGAGGGATCTGGGATCCTGCTAGAAGTTCGCGTGAGAGAGGGCTAGGGCCGGCGAGATCTGGACGTCGATGTCGAGGAAGGTCGGCAACACGTCATCGGCGAGTACTGAACAACCCGTGCAAAGAACCGGTCGAGGAGAGTAAAGGCCAAAGTATTTGCATGAAAAACCTCGGCTAGGAGCTCTGGTGGCAGAGGAGGACTTCGCCGGCGAGAATCGAAGGACCGGCGAGCTTCGGGCGTAAAGAAGAGCGGCGTGACGAAGCGATGGGAGCTAGGGCTTTGATTGCAGCGAGGTGGGCTGGAGGAATTTCGGCTCCCTGCAAGGAAGGGTTGCCTGTAGGGAAGAGTACCGACTGATTCTGCTTGCTGCCAAATGGAGGTTGTGAGAGAGCATGCAGTGAAGAGCCGAGGAAGGGGTCTGACTGGAAGAATTTCGGCTGCCTACTGGGAATTGGCTTTCCGTGCCAGGAGGTATTCTATTGCAAATTGAGGTGATTGAGGGCCTGCTATTTCAGGATTCACTTGCAGGAAATATCCGAACAATAGGAAAAAATATTTGAAGGGACGAAGAGGATTCAATGGCGGACGGAGCGAGGAGAGACACAGTGAGACGATGATTCTTAGATGAGAGAATCAAGAAATAGTTCCTCGATTCCAAGGAGACAAAGACGAAGTAGCTCGGGATGAAGAAGAGAACGGAGTTGAAGATGTTCCAAGCCGAATAATTAAGATGGAGTCGGAGTCGAAGATGTTGCTAAGAAAGTAGATGAAGGCGGACGAAGCAGTCCGATGGCGCCAGAGTCGAAGATGGCACTAACAAAGAAGATTAAGGCGGACGAAGATGCCTTCGAACGATTCCAAGACGGAGGGGGAATCAAGGCAAGACATACTTCCTCCCTTCCCGCAAGAAGGCCGATGGGAAGGGAGTCTTCACGGTCCTCCAACGATTACCGGTGATTAGCGCAAAAATTTTGGCTCTGATATCATGTTGATATTTTCGAGGAAATAAGAGGAATTCTGAATAGGCTCGATTGTATTTTCCATTTGCTTTCATTACATTAAATAATAAGCTTACAACCTATTTTAGATATAAAATATTCTGCATAATATATTTTAGGCAACTTAATAATACATATTCCTAATCTAAATATTCAGCTAAAATGTAAACAAATCATAATAATGACATTGAAATAATTTAAATAAGGAAGCTCATAATTATAGAAAACTCTTAAATTAGCTGTCTATTTTCGTCATTCCCGATTGACATGTTTTCACAAAGTCCATAAAATTTAAAATAGAGTTACTTGAGATATGAATGGAGAATTTGAAAGATTAAGATGGACCAATATACATCACAATTATTCCCCTAGATCAGGGTGGATTTTAACCTCTTTCCAAAGTAATATTTTAAAATTTCTATAATAGTTAATTTTCCATTTTGTGGAGCATTCACAATATTTAACACATAAAATTTCATGTTTATATGTATGACGTACACTCAAATATTTAATATCATTACTACTAACTTTTTAAAACTGAGATATAATTTTTCATGCATATGATTATGACAACAAAATTTTATATATGCCAACATCAAACTTTAGAATTTAAATATGTAAATACATTAGAATTGTGCGCATGAATGTAAGCAAACATTCTTTCTAATTATTTGTATCTTTTGAAGAGATATGGCCAAGTTTTTCAAGTATTCAATAGAAAAAATGATCTTATTTATTGGTGAAATGTATAGTAGATAAAGAGTCATCTCAACTCTTGAATATATGCTAGAATAAAATACTACTTGTTGGACGATATTTCAATCATTTTCTTGTTAAATATTAGAGAAAGAAAAAACATATTATATCTCTGACATTCATGTCGGAACGTCATATCTTGGATAATGATTGATTGATATATCAAAAACTTAAGAATTATACAAAGATTAATTAGAATTCACATGAATTTTATCACAATTGAGAGGTAAATGACCGGCAAGATTATCATTTTGTCCAATTCTCATTGTATGAAGATTACCAAACTAATAATATTGATATTTTTAACCGACGATAGAAATTAACTTACTAGCTACTTTTAATACGAATTTTGCATATAAAACTTCGCTATTTTGCATTATTAGAAAGAGGAGTCAAACTTATGGGGAGTGCAACTTTTGTTAGCCCATAGATTTGCACTAAAGGTTTAGAGACTATGGGTCTGTTTGGGGCACTGCACTTATCCAGCTTATCCTGATCAGCAGTTGATCTGGATAAACTGTCTGACTGTTTGGTTTGAGCGTTTAAAAAACAGGTGATTTGCAGCTGATTGTGGATCGGGACGGGATGAGAGCAGAGTTGGGGTAATATCGCGAATAGAAAACAGAATACGCGGGCCGCGGGGTTGGAACCATGACCGGCGTGTAATAGAAAAAGGATACGCGGTTATTATGAATGACAGTTAAAACGCGCGAAACAAAACACTAAGGGAGCGTTTGAAAACGCACAAGCAGAAAAGAAAGTTGTCCCAATCAGGCCCTTAAAATAAATGCCATAAAATGCTTGTAAGTATATATTTATTACAATATTATAAAATAAAATATGATATATTTTTTTCATTATTCTATCAAAACTTTATAATTTATTAAATATAAAGCAAAATGTTTATTTATATAGAATTAGTAATGGAAAAATTGAGTTGACTGTTATATCTCCTTAAATGCACGTTGCAGAAATTGGTGGAGACAATCCATGAAACACTTAAAGAATTTTGAAATTCTGTCCATAAATCGTAATCAAACCAAGATTATGTAAGAGATATTTTTTGTAGTCTTCTTCTCTTAGAATATTATGTGGACTGTGTTAATTTGGCAGTTTATTAACGGAAACTAGTTTTATTATTATAATTATGAGGTATTTATCATAAAACTTATGACAATAAAATATTATAAATGTAAATATCAAATTTTGTGTGTTATGTTTGTAAATTTCACTATTATTTTTTCTATGTAAATAGGTGAAAGCTACCCTCAACATTTTATTACAAATAAGAAATATCATTTCAATCGGTAGATGCTAAAAGTTTAATTTGGAGTATTGACTGCATAATTGATATTTTTAATGTACAACTTGATTTGAGAGGTAATAATGACTCATCCAATCCACCAAATGACATATATTTGTCACGTGCTATAACAGCTACATTATTTGAATATAAATTTAAATTCATTAACTAGATTTTATATATATATATATATATATATATATATATTAGTTGAAGGAGACATACAGTTCCTCTACGCGTTTCATAAGCGAAGGAAAAATACAAAACCGGGAAAGTGGTCCTATCTAATACATCTGAAACAACTCACAAAAAAAATAAGAATATATATATATATGAATATGGTTAAATCAAATCATTACTTAGGGGGGTCACTGAAGTAAATTAGATTAATCAATTTCTCTAAGATATAGATGGTATAACCTGAATGCTACAATGTGAAGACATTCGGAGGTCATGATGGCATCGAGGCTAGTCAAAATGATTCCTATTTTAAAATAAAAGAGAAGATTGAATGGTCCAAAGTCATCGAATGATTGAAGGTGAATAGGGCAATCTCTTATCATATAGAAAATGAAGTTGAATGACTTGAGATAATTAGATGGCTAAGAAAAGTCATTTGAGTCTTCTTAATGGAAGAGTTGGATTGAATGACCTTAAATCAATATGTGATTAGATAGCGAAATTATTTATTCTCCAAACTTGGAGGGAACAACCATTATAAGGGGGAGTTGATTAATGTTTGAAAGTGATATAGAACGCTATTTTCTCAAATAAAGATGTACTAAATGAACCTAACGTAAAAACTTGATGTGGTCATGACTATTCACTTATGAAAAAAAATGAATTGAAGGACTCAACATTGACAAAATGATTAATTACAATTAGAGTATAAAGCAGTTCTCGTTTGGTAAAGACTGTTAGAATCAGAGTTAACAAGAAATTAGATATCAAGATATTCTTTCTTCTTTATGGAGGTGTAGATCAGATAATTGTTGAGAAATTTAGGGGAAATACTTCATGGACACACCTGTTTACCAAGAGACTCCAAATTTCTGGCATATGAGTCATACCTAACAAATCTCCACCTTGGCGAATAGCCCGCCCCTTAGAAGAAATACATCATGGAGTTTCTTATACCTAAGTGGGTTGGTAAACCGTGCCGATTACAACACTTATCCCGTTCGCACCAACAACTCGGCCAAACTGCTGTCTCACAAGCCTCGAATCGCTTCGCACCTGTTCGCGGAATACCTCCGCGGAACTCCTGTTCGCGAATAGTCACATTTGCTCGCTTTCTGCATCCTGCCAAACTCCACCTGTCGCAAATCCTCCTGCGACGAACTGGCGAATTTCGCTGACCGAACTCTTATGTTCGGAAAATGAGGCTCCTGTTCGCGGAACCGAACTTCACCTTTCGCAACTCCTCTTGCTGCAACTCCTCCTGTGACAAACTTGCGAACTTCGCTAGCCAAACTTCGCTATTCGGTTCCTCCTCTACTGGTCGCAAAGCCCTCCAGCCGAACCGCTCCTGTCCCGCGCCAACCTCCTTAGAGACTTTGTTTCGCTGAATCGTGAAAACTCTCGCCGAACTTTTAGTGAGATGTCGTGATTCACCTATACCAGAATAACTTGTGCCGAACGCCTCATCTGCCGCTGCAATTCGCTTATGGCAGAATAACTTGCGCCGAACACCTCCTATGCCTCCGCTATTCACCTATGACATAATAACTTGCGCCGAACGCCTTCTCTGCCGCTGCGATTCGCCTAAATCCCCTTCACTGAACTGCTCAAACTTTTCCTGCGATGCTTCGGAACTCCTCTGTTTGGTTGCCAAATTGCTGAAGCCGGAAATCTCTTGCTCAGAATCTTTTCAAATAATTTTTTCTCCAGCAATATTCTCTTAATTATATTTCCCTTAATTAAGAATTTCCCTTAATTAAAAATTTCACTTAATTAAGATTCCCAGAAAAACTATTTTCCTTTTCCGCAGACCAGAAATTTTCTTTGCCAGCAGTCAGACCAAAAATTTTCTTTCCAAGCAGAAAATTTGAAATATTTCTAATTAAGTATTTCCCTTAATTTTCAGGAAAATAATTTTTTCAGAAATTGACTTTCCTGCCTCCAGCAGAAATTAATTAACTTCCTTACTAGGGAATTCCTTGACAGCGAAAAAAAAAAATCCTTCTTTGGCTGATATTTCGAAGGAAACTACTATTTCCCTTATCCTTTTATTTCCTTCCCAAGAAAGATTAATAAAAAATTAATTAGCAAGAACATGAAATTAATTTCCTGATTAGGCCAGCCTCCTTTCTCGCCGAGGGAGGGAAATTTCCTGTCTGATTTCCTTTCTTTTCTTTTCCGGCTTTTGCTCCCTGGGGAATATTCCCTCTAATAGGAAACAAAAATTCCTTCTCCTTCCCCGCCTAACACAGAACCTTGCGCGAGCTGCCCCTGGCCGAACTTCACGGCTCCTGTGCTCCTCATCTGGCTGCCGATGACTGCCGCTTTTTAGCAGGTTGCGCCAAAATCCCCTGTACGCTTGCTGCTCGCAAACTCCATCTGCGCGGAGCCCTGCCACAAACTCCCTGGACTGCCGAACTCCTCTTTGCGTCCTTCTGTTCGCGCGAACTGCACCGGATCCTGTACTGCGCGCCTCCTAGAAGCCTCCTGAGAAGGAATATTCCTTCTAATGAAAGATTCCCTGATTCCCGCTTCCTCTTGTTTGTAGCCTGCGCGCCTGGAACCGATCTGGACTTGCTGAATTGCCTCCACGATAACAACCTAGAGCACCGTCACGAAACTTCTCGCGCCTGCTCCAGCGAAGCCTGCTCCGCCTTCGCCGAAGTGTCGAACACCCTACGCACCTTATGATCGCGAATTGTCTCACGATTATTCCTTCGATCCGGAATCCTTCTGCAGCGATGTGCGAACTTATTGCGCCGGAACCGAACTCCCTCCTCTGCCGCGAACCAAATCTCATAAACCTTATTTCCCCTGCGTTGATCTCCTTCTATGCCCTAGAACCAGGCTCTGATACCACTTGTTGAGAAATTTAGAGCGAAGAAAACAAGAATCTACGCAAATCCAGAAGAACACGGAGATTTAACGAGGTTCGGCAAAGATGCCTACATCCTTGGGAGCAGAGCGGCGAATTCACTATTTCAGAGGAGTTACAAGTTCGGTTCCATACCCATAGCATTACACCTCTATTTATAGATACAACCCACAGATAAATTACTAAAACACCCTTGCTCCTCCCAACCCGCTTTATTCCAAGAGATTCCAACTTCCGGTATATGAGCCATACCTAATAGTTAGCGAGTAATTAGAGCTCGGTGGGATATCATTTATATTGAATAAGAAAGATTAACAAAATAATATAAAATAATTCAGAAGTTTAAAATTTCTAAATTTAATAAATTTTAGATTAATTTATAGAGTTTGAGAGACATGCTTAAATCCTCATTTAACATTATGCTAAAATATTATTGTTATTATCACAATGGATGCACCATGTTATACCATGTCTTTGTTAAAAATTGATTCAACTCATGGGCTAATTTGATTAACGAATGTACTTCAAGACATGGTTAGGTAAACAACTAATCATCAATGACGATTTTTTGATGATGGTGTAATGATAAATGATAACTATCATCACTAAAATCTTAAATCAATGAATAAAATATATCACTATGTTGATTTTGATGCCATATATTCAATAAAATTGAAAATATTAAATTGATGAGAACAATCTAAAAAGCTTCGGATAAAATTTAGAACCATAAAAATGGCAAATATAGACTAATATTTTTATATCAAGATTTTTGTCTATATAAGATTCAATGTACATGGTCATAAGCATAAATTTGTTTTGTTAAATATGCATACTAAAGGAAGGAAGAGGGAAAAATTTAGCCCATCATAATCCAGCTTAATAAAAACTTGAACTATTTCAATTGATTTAGGCCCCAAATATTTGGTTTTCAATAAATTTAGTATTATTAAAATTATTGCATATAGTAAATTCCAAGCTAGTGGTTTTTTATATTTTTGGAAGTGTTTAGCCTACTTGAACACTTCTTAGAAATCATGACGAAACTCTCTCCAAGCCCATTATAAAGGTTTTTGGCCTTTTGTTTATATAATTTATTGATATGGACCAACCAATGTTGCGGCATTTACATTATCTTAGCTTATAATAAGATTCCTAGATTATTTATGTTATATTAGTCTTTTTTGTTTATAGAAAATTCATGTACTTTTATACATTATGCTTGATGTTGAGGGAATAAGCTAGACATGTAAATGATAACAATTGACAAATAAAAAGATTGAAATGATTAAATGATAGAAGATGTAATCATGATACTAAGCATAGCTCTTATGGAGATGAATTTAAGATTTGGAAGAAATATTTTCATTATGCAAGTGTGGAAGCCCGATTAAGTTTCGAATTATATAAAACTCTATCTTAAAATAGATCTATCTTAAAATAGATCCCCAAATCAAGGAATAAAAAATGGACCTCCATCCAAGTCGGTGAAATAAAGAGAAGTATTGACAGGGCAACCAAACTACCATTATAACGAATAAGAGGGTAAACCTCACCTAATTTGTAAGGCAAATAGTGCAATAATCCACACTACTTACCTAAACCACGCACAATGAATACTTACAAAGGAAATTTTTCATAAGCCCTTTCAAATTTATAAATTAGACCCTTGAAATTTTAAACTGACTTTTTATATACATCTATAGAACGATTACTGACACTTATACTAATTTGTGATAAATTTGGTCACATGATTATTCATATCCCAAAGTATTCTCTTCAAAAATAATAAGAAGTCAAAGCTCTTCATTCTAAGAGTAGATGAAGTGCTTTGTATAATTTGAAGACAAAAATTGTACAAGCTCTCTGATTATAGCATTCTTGATATGGTCATCACCTCTATAAGTAATAAGATGGAAGGCCAAATCTTGATAATATACTCATATAGTATTTATTTATTTATATCCTTGAAATAATATATACATCCATCATATAAATCCCATCACTTTTAAATATTATCAAGTGAACCTGCATATTACAGATG
Organism: Papilionanthe hookeriana x Papilionanthe teres; assembly: GCA_022702705.1. Lineage (NCBI taxonomy): Eukaryota > Viridiplantae > Streptophyta > Magnoliopsida > Asparagales > Orchidaceae > Papilionanthe > Papilionanthe hookeriana x Papilionanthe teres. Next base: position 143,341,056 of record CM040422.1, on the reverse strand, counting down.
GGATGAATCTCCTATCTTGAAATTTCTCTATTATTGGTTATGAAGTTGATGAATCCTAGAGCAAATTGATGTGCTTTGAGAAAATTTTTAATAAAAGAATAAATATCTTTCATCTCATATTTTCTTATATATATAAAAAAAATATCATCTATCTTATTTATTATTTAATATTTTTCTCAATTATTGAAAAAGCTAATCAATTTATAAAAAAAAGATAATTATATTTGTGTGTCATTAATAAAGCTTTATGATCAATCACAAAATTCAATACATTTTTACAGAAATCTTTTAAATTCATATTCATAATCATCCAAACTCTGATTTCATCTAATTTATAATCAATTAGAGTCTCTCAAGATGAATCAAATGACTAAAATTGATTCAATCCTAGTTCAATCAAATTCATATTAAATTTTTGAAGTACAATTGAAGACTGGCTAAGAAAAAGAACGAGAAGTGAAACTTCACCGTCATTTTCCAGTGAAAAGAACTGAGTAATCATTTACGTGGCCGCCAGCACCACCGGCTTGGAACGGGCGAATTATTCCATCCGGAGCACGTACGCAGCGCTGGGTGCGGATTTTAAGGTTACTGGGTGGGTATAGGATGGGTATTGGGGGAGGGGTATTGGCTATTGCCTATTAGGTGGGTATTGGATGGGTATTGGGAGGGTATTGGATGGGTATTGGGGGAGATACGTGCGGATTGCAAACGATCTCCGTATGAAATAATGGCTCCTTAGAACGAACCAAATTCGGTCCAGGGTGGGCTCCTCAAATTTGGGTTTTTTATATATAAATAGTAAAATTTAATATTTCTTTCTGAGATATTCGATAATTTTGACCAGAGAATGTTCGTTCCGTCTCTTTGACGACCTCCGTAGTTTTCTGCTTCCAATTATTATAACTAGACTACTAGTTATTGAATTTGAGACATAAGAACACGATGCTCAACGTAAGAAAAAAGAAAAATCTATCAATTATTTCCCCAAACAAATTATCAAATTAATTCCCACCAGCGTTTGCATGATCGCTCCGAGAATTAAATTATTTAGAAAACTGACAATAAATACCAAAGACAAAAACTTTCTTAGTTTACCAAGTCTGTACCACAACTAACAGTCACAAGTCAAGTCACAGGGCACCCGCCGACACAGGTTGAGCACCCACGTCATCTCCAATTTCAAGAGTAGACCTAACTACCCTCTCCAACGCCGCCGCAAAATTAGGATCCGCCATAATCGCCGCCGTCGCCGCATTCACCTTATCGGCGAGGGTTTGCAGTTTCTGCTCCCCAGCGGCGCCAGCAGACATATGCAACCCTGATAACTTGGACGGGGTGCAGAGCGATTGGGTAATGCTTTGAGGGATGTGGAAAAGAGAAGATTGGAGTTCATTGCACGGAAGATGGGTGGTAGGTTCGTGGGTGAGATCGAGGGTGATGGTGGGGAAAGGGGCGGAAGAGGAGATGGTGGCGAGGCTGGTGGGGAAGGGAGGAGTGGGGCGAACTTGCAAGTTGGGATTGATGACGGCGGCATCAGGGATGGGCATTGAACCGGATAGTAGCATCGATGCGGCGGCGGAGGTGGTGGAGGCCGTCGCCATGGCTGCCGGCGGGAGAGGGTGGTTGTGTTCACCTTCGTATGTGGTGATCAGAATCGTGCTATCTTCGGCGCATCGCTGGACCTGCGGGAAATTAAAACTGTCTGTTTTAGATCAACAATAAAAAATTAACTTCGGAAGTTTTATCGACCAATTTGCTTCATCAATGAATACTATTGTAAACAGTACTTGAATATTGATCGAAGTATATAAAGAAACGAAGGCATTCAAAATTAATGCAGGAATTACTTGTTTACGAACTGTGCAGCCTCCAGCCATAGTACACCTGTAATATGCTCTAGGACAGGGGCTTCCTTTGGCCATCTTCTGCCCATATTTCCTCCATTGACATCCGTCCCTCATCTGAATGTAAAAAAACTTCACTTTAATCATTATGTAAATTTTCATTCTTAGTTTTTATTTACAACTAAGGTTTGAAGAAAAACAAAACAAAATTAATGGAGGGGTTCGAAGATAATTACCACGGCGGCCTCACAGCGGGCTCGAACAGCAACGCGAGCTTTCCTCATGGTAGCCTCATTCACTTGCATAGCTGAAGACAGCTTGGCATCTACTTTCGGGCGCCAATCTCCGTCAGGACTCAATTCTGAAATCATTTCTCGACCGCTTGTGCCATCGCGTCTCTCTTTTCTGCCATGATCCGTATAACGAGCCTTCTTCATAACACAGTCCTGATCAGCTCCTTCTTTGAGGTTGCCCGCCGGCGATATCGGCCGCTTAAAGCTTACTCTCTCATTCGAGGAATCTGTACTCACCTCCTCCGCTGGCGCCATTAACCGAAGGCCAAGGTCTATGAACGGCCTAGCCACAATTGTCTCTCTTTCATCTTGATTTATCGAAACCAACTTGTCAATCATGACCTAAGGCATCAACGTTATTTTAGATAATAGTGCAGAATATAAATACGAATTACATATCAAATGCACAATTGTGAACTGCATTCATCTGAAAAGCTCTCGTATTTGAGAGAGTTATAACAACCTTGTGCTCTAGGTCGCTTCCATTTGTATTGTTATCTTCATACTTTGCAGCAATGAATTGCTTTTGAAGAGAATTATATTTGCTGTTAAGTTGGGTAAGAATGTTAGCAAGCCTCTGATTTTCTTTCTGCTTCCGCTCCATTTCGGCTTTTAATGCTGCCATCTGATCGATAACATTTTAAAGTTAGTATGACCAAATTTTAAGAAATCTTTAGTGCTGCACATATATTATTCACTTCTTTATTATATATTAAAGCACACGATGAGCCGGTCAAAATGAATGCCCAACCTCGCTCTCTTCATCATCATTGTTCTGCTTTTCTCCTTCTCTCTCTCCTTCTCGAAGAAGTCTAACATCCACAATCGACTGCTCAGTCACGGAATAAAGTTGAAGAGCCGTCTGCATATAATAATGTTAATAATAACAATTAGAATACTAATGAATTCATTCAAACAACTTACATTGATAGTGAAGTCCTCCCTGACGATGCTAAGATTTGATACATTGTCTTCTAGTTCAGGACTTGCCCTGCTCTTCTCCTTCTCGAAGAAGTCCATCTCCTTCACAACTCTCCGACCATCATCAGACGCCGAGTTGAGACTCATCGGCAAGTCCATTCTCTCCTCTAACGGGCTGTTTAAGTCTAAAATAGACCCTCCGCTGTTTCTTCCTCCACATTTCTCCATATATGTCAACTGAAAAAAGATAAGAAGAGAAAATAAAAGAGAAGAAGGGATTAGAATTTTGGCTGCTGTATTCTTTCTTCCTTCGATCTAAGTAAAGGAGAAAGAAGGGATACGAATTTGGTTGCTGCAATCTCTCTTCGTTTGTTGTAATATAAGAGAGGAAAGGAAGACTCAATCCATGAATGAGGCCTGCCTTTGCGGCCACGTGGCGGGAAGTATAAGGGACTAAACTCCATTAATGGCGGGATGAAGGCAGTAGAGTGAGTTATTCAAGCGGTGTTGGAAACGCTCGTAAGATCGAGTCCACTGCGCTGAGCGATCACAACGGCGAGCCGGGCGGGAGGCGAAACCGGACCGACATTACCGTGGAGAGGATTGACACCGGGACTTGACTTTCTAAATCGGACCGGCTAGATTAGCCCTTTGGTCTGTTTACTAGTTCGTTCCTTAGAAGCCTGCAAACTTGCTAATATCAGCTTGATTAACAGTGAATGACACCTTGGTGGGGTGGGTCAGCTTGATTAGAGGATGTTGGCATGTGTAAGGGCCCGTCTGGGAAGCATATAAGTGCGGGCAATTTTTTAAAAATATCGCAACGCTTTTAATAGACACGTTTGAATAGCTTATGTAAATCCGATGTTTTTAATTTGTGAAGGACTCGGCCCGCGGGATAATTGCTGCGGCCCGCATTCGATGAAACTGTATCCCGTCTTTGCCCTCACTCCATTCGATCACATCTGCCCTAGCCTCGCTCCATTCAATCAGGTCTGCCCTAGCTGTGCCGAGCTCCTTCTTCCGCCCTTCATTCGATCACGTCCTATCTTGTCCTAGCAGCGCCGAGCTCCCTCTTTCGCTCTAGTTCGCGTTCTGCCCTGTCTGTGTCGAGCTCTATCTCGCTCCAATTTGCTCGTCTGCCCTAGCTGCTCCTCCCTACTCCGTCATTTGGTCGGATAACTCTCTACCTGGCGAGCTTTCATGGTGTTATGCGACGAATGGGGCTCGATAAATCAGAGCCTCAGCATGAAGAAGCTAATTTATGTATTAATTAATATTAACTATTTGAGTAAATAATATGTACATTTCTCAGACAATAAAAGAAATTTGTGAATTATATGCTTTAAGTTTGATGTTTATGCTTATAACTATAGAATTTATTTATTATTTAATATTAACTATTTGATAGCATTTATTTATTTAATTTATTTATATAAAATTTATTTTAAATTAACTTAATAAATACTAAGAAATGCTTAATTCATAATTGATCATATCTTAATTATAAATTAATTTATTGACCTATAATTGAATAGGAATGACTAAAATTAATGCTAAATTTTATATAAAATGACTAAATTAAATTAAAATATATCCTAAGGTGCAGGATGAGACTGTGACCTCGTGACTGACTACTACTATCTATGTGGCCCACAACTCTTGCACCTCCCAAATTTGACTTCTATGGCCTTTGGACATTATCATAGCTCACCAATTTAGCCCATGTGGCCAACTACGAATTACATGATTCATAACTCATGTAGCTCCCTCCTTTGGGTCGTTGTGGTTAACCGAAGCTACTGCTAACAACCTATATGGCCAACTACTACCATGAATTTCAACAACGACGAACTACCACCACCATAACAATTGACTATGGCCTTCGTAGACTATAATGGTTGTCGTTGCTAAAATATCCTTGCACATCAACTTTGTGATTTTATATTTTTTGATTCAAGAGAAGAGTGGACTTATGTACTTATAATGACATAATGAATTACTTTCCCTAGGTTTTTCTCTGTGATTTTTTCTCTCTAAAATTTTTTAAATTTTTCGACAAAAAAATTTTTGGTACCTCCTTTATCTATATTTTTTTATCTCCTTTATCTATATTTTTTTATCTGTGTCTGATCTTGGTTTGATCCTTATGGGAACATATAACACATATGGAGAGCGATATTCTTAAATACCACCCTTTAATATAAATATATAAATATATATATATATATATATATATATATATATATGTATGTATGTGTGTGTGTGTGTCTCTCTATAGATATATATATAGACACACACACACACACATACATACATACATACATACATACATATATATATATATATATATATATATATATATATATATATATATACATATATATATATATATATCGATATGTATGTATATATAGATACATCCATATTAATGTATAGATATATATATCCATATGTATGTATGTATATATATATATCTATATGTATGTGTATGTATGCATATATTATCTATATGTATACATACATACATATATGTTTGTATATTGCAGATGCATATAAATATACATACATATATATATATATATATATATATATATATATATATATATATATATATATATATATATATATATATATATATATATTTGTATAGGGGTATAAACAAACCGAACACGAACGAACGGAGATTGTGTTCGTGTTCGGTTCGTTTGAAATTTAGTTTGTTTGAAATAAGCTCGTATTAAAAATTGTTCTTGAAGCCACTGTTCATATTCGTTTCTTAACGAACGAGTTAAATACGAGTCGAACACGAGCTGTTAGCGAATGACAATGAGTTTGACAACCCTAATATTAATATGTATAAATAATATATTATATTAATTATATAACTTATATTATATAAATATATAATATCTTGATCAGTATATTACTAATATAGGTATATTAATAAATTATTATTATTAATTTATTATATATTATAATTTATAAAATTTGATTTTTAAATTACTATTATATTTCGATTAATAAAATTTGATTTATAAAATTATTATTATTACTTTATATTTCGATTAATAACGATTCGAATACGAACGAACGCATCACTGTTCGTGTTTGATTCGTTTAACTAACCAAACAAAAAAAAATATTATTGCAGCCTGTTATTATAACCTTGGGGGTGAACTGACAATACCACCACTCCCAACTTCAGTTAGTGGACAATAGACGTTATTGTAGCTTCCAACTCTGGCTTCTATAGCCTACGAACATTATCGCAGTACAACACCACGACCTATGTGTCCACTAATACCTATGTGGTCCACATCTCTTGAATATCCCAACTCTGGTAGCTGTGGCCTATGCAGGTTACTACTGCTCATCACAATGGCCTGCGTGACCGACTACTGTCTACATGGTACACAACTTTTATCATAGCTCACCACTTTGGCCCATATGGCCAACAACTTACATGATCCACGGCTCATGTAGCTCCCTCCTATCGGTCGTTGTGGCCAATCGAAGCTACCACCAATTACATTCATGGCCAACTATTGCCATGACTTTCAACAAAGGCCTCTACAACAACAAGTTTGTGCTAGTCATCATATACAATATTCACAGTGAACTACTACCACAATAGCAATTGACTACAGCCTTCACGAACTATTATGGTTATCATTGCTTAAATATCCTTGGACATCAACTTTGTGATTTTATATTTTCAGATTTCGGAGAAGAGTCGACCTATGTACTTATAATGACATAATAAATTATTTTTATTGAGTTGAACCTTTTGATTTTTTTCTTTCTCTAGACCCAAAAAATTATGACTTTTCCTTTATCCATATATATATTCCTTTAATGTGTGTTGCATCTTTATACAATATTGAGATGTTGAATTATCCCTCTATCATAATATATACATACATATACACATAAAGATATATATATATATACACAAAGACATAGATATATACGAAGGTACATATGTACCCACACATATGTATATATATACATATATGTGTTCCCACACATAAAAGTAGAGAGGCGTTTACATACATGTCACACAATTCTTCTGTATTTAAATATCTAAAACATAAATATTTATTTTTACAAAGTTTATACAAAACTAAATAGAGTTTCTTTCATTTAAATGCATACCATCCTGTTTCTATAGATTTTTACATCTTAACAACAAAAAATCATCAGACCATTTACATCAACATAACTCAAAAAATTTACATAATCATAAACCTAAAAGATTGAAATCTACAATGAAAAATGAAATTATTCAAAAAAATGTGAAAGAGATGTGTGAAACAGGGGTTTCCTTGGATCGAAAGGATTCATCGGAGTCCAACACCAGCTACGTGGTCGCCAGTGTCAAACAATGCTGCAAGCATCATTGTACGGTCACTGGAGACGAAGTTGTGCGGGGAGACCAAATTTTGGAGAAGATTTTATATCTGGCCCGTACGCAGCTCTGTGTGCAGGGTCTAATAAAAATACGACATCTATGCAAAATTTTAAAAAGCATATATATTTAACTTAATAAATTTATAATTTTTTTAAAAAGAGGGCCCACTAAAAAATACTTGGCGATGGGCTATTGGACTCCGTACCTAATAATGTTTCCTAATTTTGAGGGGAGCTAATGGAATAGAGGAGAGAAACATAAGTGCAGTAAGTGAGAGCGAGATTAAAATTGAAGAGAAATTACTGAAGAATAGTGTATTTTTATAGTGTATTTTCCGCTGCTAAATATATATTACATATATTTAAGATCAAATAATGAATAATAAAATAGCATTAAGAAATTTGTTTTATTTCATTTAATTGATGTGTATATATAGCCAGATTTGCAGAATTAAAATACAAGCAAAACTATGAACTATTAGCAACTATACGATAAGCAGAAAAAACTCTAGTATGGTAATTAAGCCTAACATATTATATTGATATGGAAGTTTGTGGGCCTAAAATTAAGATGTTTAAGAATCAACTCTACTGCTGCAAATCTTCCAAATATTATGAGTCAACATTCTTTATTTTGGTACTGTCTTTTGAACTAAAAATGATTTAAGAAGTTCATTAAGGAATTCATAGTACACTAGTATTCATTATTGCTGGAAATTCGAATTACATAATAAAATGAAAAGATTAATTTATAATTAATGTTTGAAAGAAACTCATAAAAGTTTCTACACAAAATTTATCATATATAATAAATAGTGAAAATCCTTCAATGATTTTGGTGCAATTTATATGTTTTGTCCAACGATCTCCACATAAAGTTATGGATATCAGTTGAGAATTTTAAGCATAAAACTTTTTTTTTTGAAGAAAAATTTTAGATCAAAACTTAAAATAATTTTTTATTTACAAATATATATTTATTTCAAGTCATTCATAGCATTCACACTTAAAAAATTTCAGAAATTGAGAAAAGCTATTTGTTTCATATATAAAGATAAACTAAAAAAAAATTATATAAAAAAAAAATTCTCCAAGCAATTCCTAAATTAATTCTCACTCAGCACTCAACAACAACAACAACAACAATAAAGCCTTAATCCCACTAAGTGGGGTCGGCTACATGAATCCTTTTTCTCCATTGTGTCCTATTTAGTATCATATTTTCATTTAATTCTAATAAATTAAGATCATTTCTATACAACAAGTCCAAGTCTACCTAAGTCTACCTCTGTCTTTCTGAACATAAGTCAAATCTAAAATATCTATTCTCCTAATCGGATCATCAGATGGTCTGAACTTAATGTGACCAAACCATCTAAGGCGATTCTCTCTAATTTTATCTGTCACTGGAGCTACTCCGACCCTATCACGAATATATTCATTTTGCATTTTGTCTCTAACTGTAAAGTCACTCATCCACCTAGTCATTCTCATATCGGCAACACTTAACTTAGTAATATGCTTCTCTTTTAAAGGCCAACATTCAACACCATAGAGCATTGCAGGTCTCACCACCATATTATAAAATTTCCTTTTTAGTCTAAGTGATACTTTTCTGACACACAATAGGCCCAAAGCATTCCTCCACTTTAACTCACCAATTTGAATTCTACTATTAAAAATCTCATTTATATCACCATCGCTTTGAACAATAGACCAGAGATATCTAAATCGTTCACACCTTTTAATAATTTGATCACCCAAAGTTACACTTCTGTCACTAGAGCTACTATTACTAAAATTACATTCCATGTATTTAGTTTTAGTTCAACTCAAACAAACACCTTTAGACTCCAATGTAGACCTCCATAATTCAAGTATTCTGAGCTTTTTCTCTCGTCTTATTCACGAGAAAAATATCATAGCATATACCAAGATTCATCCTCCTGTAAATGTCCAGTAAGACCATCCATAACTAAAGCAAAAAGATATGGTCTTAAAGTTGATCCCTTATGTAATCCAATAGAAATAGGAAAATATTAGGCCAATCCTCCGTCAGTTTGAACACAAGAAACAGCTCTAGTATACATATCTTTAATGACTTGAATATAAGTCATCAACACATTTCTTCTCAAGAACTGTCCAAAGGATATCTCGTGGAACCTTATCGTAAGTTTTTTTCTAAATCAATAAAAATCAAATGTAGATCCTCCTTATTCTCTGTAATTCTCCTTTAAATTTCTGAATAAATGTATATCTTCCATATTAGACCTGCCCGGCATAAATCCAATTTGATTATGAGAAACTATAGTAATACGTCTTAACTTATGTTCAATTCACCTCTCCCATAATTTTAAAGTATGACACATCAATTCAATTCCTCTAGAATTTGCACACTCTTGTGCATCCCATTTATTCTTAAAAATGTTCACTCTTCGGGCATCTTTTTAGTTTTAAAAATAATATTAAAGAGTTTAGTAAGCCAAGAAACTCTCAAATCTCTTAAATATTTCCACATTTCAATAGGGATATTATTAGGTCCTACAGACTTTCCACCCTTAGTTTTCTTTAAAGTCTCCTCAACTTCTTTTTTATTAATGCGATAATAAAAATTAAACATTTTATTATTTTTAACGATATTAAGATCACTAAGATCGATTGTATTTTTAGAAACTTCATTAAAATGTTTATCAAAATAACTCATCCACATATGTTGAATATTTTTTTCTAAGAATAACACTTTTTTATTTTCATCCTTAATACACTTTACTTGAGTTAAAACTTTATTTTTCTTTTCGCTTTGTTTGGCTAGTTATACATATATTTTTCACCCTCCTTATTATCTAATCTATTATAAAGATCACTAAAAACAAAATTTTTAGCGTCTGCGGGCCGTTTGATATTTTTTCCAGTTCTCTAAGTTTTTACATTTAAACTAATTTTTATAACATAAATTCTTATATTTTATATTTTCTTGCACATTAATATTCCACCACGAACTATTTTTAGTTATAGAAATTTTTTCTTTTGATTCTCCAAGTACATATTTTGCCACTTGTTTAATAGTATTTGTTACTTTTTCTCGCATAGCATTTGCTTCTTCATGAATAACCCAAATTTTGAAATATTGAATTTTACTCATAAAAATAATTTTATTTGTTTCTTTAGGTAACCTCATCTAATTCTATAATGATGAATCATAATATTCTTTATTTTACAACACTTCATCTTAAAATCTAGAGCTAATAATCAATGTTGGTTATTTAAATCATCACTTTGAATGACCTTACAATCTTTACAATCTCGACGATCTCTTATTATCATAAGAAAATAATCAATTTGTGTTTTATTAGATCCATTCTTTTAATTAATAAGATGCTCATCTCTTTTCTTGAATAAAGTATTAATAATAACCAAATCACACGCTACAACAAAATCTAATATGACTTTACCTTCTTCATTAATTGCTCTATAACCGTAGCCACCATGAATGTTTCTAAAATCTTGTACCACTCTACCAACATGTCCATTTAAATCTCTTCCAATAAAAATGTCTTTCTTAGAGAGGTATCAAGTATATTAAGTCTTCTAAGTCATTCCAGAATTTATCTTTAGAGCCTGTTTCTAAACCTACTTGAGGAGCATAAGCACTTATAATATTAAAAATCTTAGTATCAATAATAACATAAGCACAATAATTCTATCTCCAACTTTATTAATTTTTACAACATTATTTTTCATACTCTTACTACAATTACACCCAGACAATTTCTAGTGCAACTCTTACCAGAATACCAAGTTTAAAACCTAAGTTACCAATCTCTTTAGCCTTTTCTCCAATCCATTTAGTTTATTGAATACATAAATATTTATCTTTTTATGAATCATAATATCAACTAATTCCATTAATTTACCATTTAGAGTACCTATATTCCAAGATTCTATCCTAATATTAGTATCGTGGACAAACTTCTTTATCTGCATCCATCCGTAATGTGGGAACCCATTTGACACTACACCCGGGAGGCACTGTAGCGTCCTTTGCACACTTTCCACTGTATTCAGGCCATACAGCGCGTCGCTGCCAGGGGACGCCCTAGCACTTACACAATGATCAAAAGGATTCATGCCATGATTTTTTTGACAAGTTTTGCGCTGGTTGTCGACTATCTAACGCAACCCTAACCCACTCGAGACTCACCAAGAAATAAATTATTCGGAAGACCAAAAGATAAAAAATATAAAAACATACTTAAAGCTAATTAATTTCCTAACTCTGTATCTATACTAATAGTCACATGGACAACCACCAACAACGAATAAACGCCCCCTTCATATCCAACTTCAAGAATATACCTAACCACCACTACCACTGTTGCCGTAAATTAATGCACCGCAACTTTATAGACTCACAATGTGTGAGCCTAATGTTTAGTAAAAATCAAAAGACAAAAAAAATGAACTAATGTTTCTACCTTAATGCAGTCCCTCCTATATATTTATAAATGCTAATGAAATCTTCTTCATAATAGTCATTATGTAAAGTTTATGTTACAAATTTATTTAAGCAGTTTTTATCTTTTTTAAGAATATTCTACATCCATTAGTAAAAAGAAAATTTCGAAGATGTAACTTTGTCCTTGAACGTTGCTCGATCACTATGTTCATAGATTACAGATTTTCATCAGTCTAACTTCTGGATATATCATAACCCTCACCAACCATTTTTGTAAACTATAAACTTGAATCACAATTAATTTCGAGTATTACATAATCCTGAAAGGTTTTCTTTGAATATTATGAAACTTCATCCTCACTACCACCAAAAGCAACCCTCACCATCGATTTCGTGGACTTAATACCTCCATTGAAGCTTAGTTCCAGTAATGATATATTCACATCATCATTTGAGACAATGGACTTACATTATAGCAACCTTGGGTATATTTCAATTACTGCCTTTTATACCATGCATTCCTATAACTTTTGATCAAGTTGTCAGTGCCTATAGCAAAAACATTGACAACCATTCTACACATAATATTATTATACTACTTGCACATAATGATAAGGATTGAGTTACCAAAAATCACATTAGAACTACATGGCTCTCGTCTCTACCAACTTATAATTATAATAATAGCATAACATATGTTAAACATGATATTTATGATCATGACGTTTGTTATAACCTAAAAATCAAACAACTGATCTCTACCTTCCAAGGTCAAATTGCATCATGCCTTCATAATAGTGTGCTAATATTTCATAAATGATGAGTGATATTTGCGGCATCTATTGGCACCAAAACATTAGCTGCCTCTCTTTCCTAATTCTATATTGGCATACCAATATAACAGTGATGATAGGATCATCACATGATGCTAACAATCATGTTTCTCACAATCGCCGGAAAATATGATTTCTTTCTTCAATACATAGACTTTCTATTGTTTTATAGCAATATCAGATTGAGCAACGCTTACAATCACTCTACAGCCATAATAGCAATCACTAAAGAAAAGCAATGAAAATAGTTGCATAATTTATCATTGCAATTTTTTCAACTTATAAATTCCTCCAAATTGCATTCTATTCCTTTCAAATGATATTTTCACTTATAATTATAGTGGATTTGCCAACAAAACTTTCATCAAAATTCTTATTACCAATGAACAAAAATTCGCTAGCTATCCAACAAAAAATTATATTCCACATAATTTTTTTCCTAAAAAATTTACTTATAGATTATTGTTTGAGTTTGATGTCTAAAGAATACATGTCAAATTCATTCATCATAAATTTCCTTAGATCATTAAACATAGCATTATATATAAATGCAAATTAATGTAAAATAAGCAGTAGATAGTTGTACAAAGCTCTTGGTGTAAGCATGCATGTCTGTATCTCATTACTTTTCTATACATTTCCTCTTGTCCAAGGGAGAACTTACTTATATACCTACTGAATTATTAAAGAACTTGACAGCCAAAATCAAGTAGAGCAAAATGAGCTCTGGTATTGCATTGCCTACTTAAATTTGGGAGCTTTTACATTCAAGTCACATTTTACATACAAGTCACACATTTCTTATATATTTACATATCTAATACCCGAACATTTATATTTACAACAATAACTCTCAAATCATAAATTGGCTTAAAAATATCACCATTACTTACATGTTAAAATAAATTGCACTTTTAATGTATAGATTTTTAACTCCCTAGTGTTGTATATATACGTATGACATCATGCAGGTTAATTTCTCTAAATACTTTGCTTTTATTTCCACATTTTGGAAATAAATATTATATTAAAAAATTTAATAGCAAATATTTAACTTTTTTTTTTCTTTCATCAACAAATTGTATAAATGTATTCTAACATTGTTTTTGTTTCAATGTTATAATGTAATATAAATTGCTATATGAAAAACCACCCCATCTATTTTGCTTACCTACAAAACTTCAAGGGAGACTCGATGGGCCTTTAAGATATTTCATGTAAGAATCTTATAACTATACTCACTTATATTAATCATCATAATCTGTTTAGCCCAACATAAGAATCATGAACCGATAAAGAAATTACAACATAATGATGTCAAATTATCATCCCTTCTCAAGGGATAATTTAAGGTTCTCACTGACCTCAGAAAGTAAAAATGCCAACAAGAACAGATTTACAATCCTTATTTCGCAGCACTTACATTGGAGGGGGAACAATGTCTTCCTTTTGTCTCGCCTTCGATGCAACTTTATTAGTATATTATTATGAAGCATTTGAAATCTTACGCAGCTTTGGCAAATCCAACCCTCAGGTTACCATAGTCGAACTCTGTGTGATAGACACCCATGAATATATCACCCAGAATCCTGTACCCAAATCAAAACATAGGAACTTAGTAACAGATGCATCGATTCCAAAGTAAAACAAGTAATTTCCTGAATCAATCGATAAAAAATATAAAAGTAAGGTCAAGTTAGTTTTCAGTTTGATTTGGTTTAAGTTTAAGATTTTGACTTAAAGAAGGGCATTGAACCAAAGCGAATTGTTGCATGCATGATATATCCACACTTTATAAAATACCTTTTCATTATTATTATGTGTATTTAAACATAAAAGACTTTATATGAATCAAAGCTGCTCATTCTAAACCAAAAGTACTAAAAAAAGATAGTATGGTTCAGTTTCCATTCTTTCTAAGTTTGGTTTTGAAATATTTGAAGCCAAACTAAATCATAATAACATCTAACATGCAGAGAGAAGAGTGTTAGATAAGGAACATACCAAAGTGGGCCACGAGGAGGGGGTACGTCCAAGGCTGAGAATCCACTGATGCATTGTGCATCAGCTCCACTTCCTACCTTCAGAATATACTGCAGAAAAAAAATGCTAACTGTGTTAGAATCCTGACAGAAGTAATTCAAATAGCAAATTTCTGCACATCAAACAAATTAAGAAAAAAAAAACTCGAGAGAGAAATTTTTTCTACCATAACTAATGCTGATTTGGTAAAAAAAACATTAGCTAATAACAGCTCAGTGCATATATATAATGCCAAAATATAGGATCACCTGCTCAGCTGTCAGGTCAAATATCTTGCCGCCGATTGTGAAGGAAACACTTGGCATGGAGGAAACGGCATTACAATCAACAGAGGACGCTCTCAAGGGACTCGGCACTCGGTAGCACAACTGTATGTTCCCAAAAAGATCTTATAGCCTAAACAGCACGACCAAATAAATATAGAAAATAATCGGGAAGAACATTCACCTGACTGACATATTTCAATATGAGTTCCTGTGTATCATTATGATTTAGCCGATTTTGCATCCAAACAACAGCCATCTCACAAGCAGAACACAAGGCATCACTCCTACCAAGGGAGGATTTGCCTCCATTTTCCTCAACCACACTCTCAATGCCAACACTTCATTGAATAGAATTTATCAAACACTAAAAAATAAAACAATGAAGATATGTTCTAAAGATCATGCAAGATGTTGATTTCTCACCCAATTGCATCGGTCCCATCGAACATACAGAGATCAACCTGAGAGCATATCGTAGTTGGTTGTGCCTGCAATGTAAGTCAAAATTATAGTATATTAGCTTGTAACCATGTAACCTGAGGCGGGTTAAATAAGCCAAAGGTGATTTTGTATCCGAAATAAGATCATTTATTCATACTTCTGCCAGCAACATATCTAAAATTTGTTGGCCATATTGAGCAACTACTATCTTGCATTCTTGGCTAACAATTCCAGCAGCTCC
The DNA here is from genome assembly GCA_022702705.1 of Papilionanthe hookeriana x Papilionanthe teres. NCBI lineage: Eukaryota > Viridiplantae > Streptophyta > Magnoliopsida > Asparagales > Orchidaceae > Papilionanthe > Papilionanthe hookeriana x Papilionanthe teres. The sequence goes on along the minus strand of CM040422.1, from coordinate 143,325,302 downwards.
AATCTTTTGGTTAATTTCTGTAATGACTGTCTGTATAAAAGCAAACCAAGTCAGTAAACTAGAGTACCTCCAACATATTTTGAGAAGGGGACCTACAATAACATTCGTTGTGATATGACAAAGAAGAATTTACAAAATAATAAACATAACTACACTCAAATAGGCTCACATGTAAATATGCATAAGAATGCACCCACATTTTAAGATACATACAAGCATGCATGCAGGCAAAACCATGTATTTGGAATAGATGCAAAATAGACTTGTGGTTAAATAAAGAATCCTAGAATCAGATGAAATATAAATTTTAAGGAAAAGTGGCAGTTTGAGTAACAAAACTAAGATAAAAGTAAAAGAAACATAAGCCGGGATGAATGACACAAAAATAGTACCGAAGAAAATTATGTGATTTGATGAGATTCACCCATTTCTAGTCACTAAGAAAGATTGTCCACTAATTCTAGAATTTATTATGAGTAAGATTTTTGGACGCTCAAATATATATTATTCACACTTCATCCTTCTGATTTTTCCTTTCATATTGTTGCTTTTCTTCTCCAAGTAACAATACTTGGCCAAAATGCATAACAACCTGTATTTGACCCCTCTCCAAATCGAACTGGCCCAATGTGAAAATTTCCTGCAGTCTTTCAATCCTTCTTATATCATTGAATCATGACCGTAGAGTGTTGAGTAAGAGAGAATAATTGGACGAAATGCAAGGAAAAAGCGGGAAGCAAGAGAGCATGGCTGAATTGGTATAAAACAAGGAGTATGTGAACTCATTTCCAAGCACTTGAGGTATGCCAAAAGAGAGGGATGTGATGCGACGTTGATTGCGATTCCATGGAGATGGGATTCAACAGTCAAGCATTCAAGGGCGAGCTTCCTGCCAAAGGTTGGTATCATGATCAAAATGTTAGGTTACTTACGATATCGATCTCGTAGGTGACTCTTTATTGGTTAAGGAATACACACGCATCCTCATTAAGGGTGTAATTCTTTACCCTTATTTTGATATTCCTATCCTCAATAATATATTTGAAAATTGATTTATTTATTCAATATTTCACATGATCATTAGTTATATGATGTAAGTACATTATTTTGATTGCTGAAAAATATGTGATTTACAGAAATTATAAACTGTATTGATATATAATAAAGTTCATCTGTACTTCCTATTAAGTTTTCATTTTAAATGTTTACTATAATATAAATTTGAGATAACATATGTGTGCAAAATATATGCATTGTCGATATATTTTTTATAATATTGACTAGCTAGACTAACGGGCCAATAGAATGATCATTCTTTCGAAAAATAATTAAATTTTCATATCATTAATGCCTACATTTTCTATTTTTAGAGTGACATAATAAACTGACTATAGACATATATACAAATATAAAAACAAAATGATGAATAATTGATAAGTTTTTATAGATGTGTCAATAGAATATAAATATAAGTTGATATCCATGTATTTGGAAACAATAATGATTAGTTAGCAAATAAATTATTTATGAACTCTGCTATTCTCATAATCACGATTAAATAGTTCTCATATTTGAAATTTGAAAATCTTGTATTTTATACATTTCCTATAACTATTATGGTATAATATCCAATTTTACTCGCACCATTTTCCATGCTCATATTTATGTCATGTGCCTTGCAATTGTTACTTGGTGGACCTCACCTACTAAGGTTGTTTATTGCGAGCTCACCTCAATCATTTTATGACTTTTTAGGTTATAACATGTGAATCATTTAGGATAGAGTTTCAAAATCTTTATTTCAGGTATATGCTAGGAAGGTGATTAAGGTTAGATAATTTAGTTGATTTCATAAGCAAATTATTTCTATGATGAACTATTACACCAGTTAAATTTTAATTATTTATAGTAGATAAATTAGCAGGTCATATTAAATTTAGATGCTCTGATAATTTTATTGTGGGGGGGAAAAAAACTTGAGATCATATGTTTATATATATTTTTTAAAATTATTTCTTAATATTGACCTCACCTCCTCCTGCTAGGGTTCTAAGTTACTTTCCAAGCCTGGTGGTCAAGGTTTGACAAAAAAGATAAAGAGATTCCATAAAAATGAATAATACAATATCATATAAGTCTTCTCTGTTGCAAGCATAAATATCTTCCCTATTTTTAATCATCGGAAGCCTTGTCTAATAACTCAATTTACAACCACTTTCTGACAGTTATCTTTGCTGTTGGTAGTATTAATGCAAAAACCATTCCTTAGTTAACATCAAGCAAGTTAGATGCATAACCGCTCTCCAATTGTAGGGGATTTCTCCTTTTTATGTGGGAACCAGATCAAAGTCATATATGTGCAAACAATTCACGAAATTAAATGCGTTTGTGCAAATAGAAATTTTAAGAAAAGCAACATCAAATTTACAATATTAATAAAAAATATCAATAGAAGCCTTAGTAAAAACTAGGGGAACAAAGTGAAAAACTGGTGAGCTAAGCTACAGATTTGTAATACTTACTGTTGGTCCAGCAATTAAAGAAGTACCAGAATCAGCTATAGCTGCACAACTACCAGAACAGAATCCTGGCAATTCAAATGAAGAATCAGATTAGAAGCACATTGCAGCAAAAATAAAAGAATTTGAGAAAATAGGGAGTTTAACAGCCTACCAGTACTTTCACCACCAATAAGAACATCTCCCATATTAAACTGCAACACACAATTTCAGAAATTTGGTAGTTTAGTAGAGGCATGAATTATCATCATCACTAGCCTCATCCAAAAAAACGGGAATTTTACATACCTAGCACTAAATTCTTATATATTTCCATATCTCACACCTAAACTTTTATATTTACCTACATAGCAATTTTGTGCTTTAAATTTGTGCATGAAAATGTGTATTTCACTTTTAAAAAGTGGTAATAGGGTTATTATTTATGTGATATCAATCATTTTGAGTGTTTGTCGGCGTTGTTTTGTGCGTGGGGTGCCCGTAAGAAGCTGTCGGTCGTCGAAATCAAAATCCCGTCGCCCGCTTCAGAAGGACGTTTTAATTTACATATATATAATTTTTAGAAAAATATGAAATCAAACTGACCCCATATTTTTCATAGTTTAAATGAAAGAAGATCGTACTGCCAAGACTCGTATATATCCCGAAGGATAAACACAAGACTTGAGGGTGAAGCTCGATCAAATAAACTAATAAATATATGACGTCCGTTTGGTCTGTGAAACCATTTTATTTGTAGACAAGTTCCCCTATTTATGAAGAATTAAATAGGGTTTATTTTAAGCTGGGTTCGGAAATGCTTCCTATAAGGGCAAGCCACTATAGTTAATTGCATCTTAAATGACCGAGATCACTTAAGAAAACTCTCGATAAAAATCAGGAAATATTATCTTCAAGGAGGTCAAAAGGATAGAACTTTTCAACGAAATCGGACAAAGAGGTGTGAAAGGGATTGGCTCAAATTTGGAACATTTTATTGTAGAATCCAAAGGAAGAAGAACTAGGGGATGTCGGAGATCCGGAGGAGAACCTCAGTGACTTCCCAAGCTATCCTATGGTTTGGCTTCGATTTAAGAGATATTATTTAAATGTTTCATCCTGCCAATTTTATTAAATTAGGACTTACATTTGTGTGAAACGATCGCACGAATAGCCTGGAAGATATGAGGATTTAGGTCGTGACGAACGACAACCTCGGAATCCTAAAACGAGTTGGGGCTTATATTGTACAGCAGAGTTATACAAAGGCCCAAAAGAGGTTGAGGATTTATGTCGCATTTGGCGAATAACCTCGAAATCCTATGGATTGTTGATTAATCACTAAGGAATGATTTAGCTGGTGAAGATATGTTTTGCTGTTGAAGATGGCCGTGCTGCCCACCATGCTAGCTCCGAGCTTCTTGCCGTGAAGAGGTTGAGTTTTCTAAGGTGGCAAGTTATAATGTCAAATCAGGTGGCCCTATGATCGAGTTATCCTAAACATCCTATGCAAGTATGTTTAAATGTTGTACAGTGTATAGCAGGGTATAAAGCACAGGAAAACAGTAAAACATGTAGCAGAGTATGGTACAACGTGCTAAACAGTAAAACGTGCAGTAGCAGGTACGGAAAATAACACGCTGTAAAAATAAACAAACCTGTATACCTGGGAGGTCCGTTATTTCCTTAAATGTAGCAGGCTGGAATATCTGTTATTCTCTTAAATGTAGCAGGCTGGAGTGTGTCACACAAGTGAAAGCCAGGCAGAAATATCGTCCAGAAAACTCAAAAAGGGACGGCGAATGACTCACGGTAGAAAGTCTCAGAGAAATTAAACAAAAATTAAAATCAAATCATAAAAAACCTCGGGAAAGTCCCGGAAAAAGGACCACGAGTGCTTCATCAAAATCATATGAAAATCCGAAGAAAACCGCAAGCACTCGGGTCGGGGCTAGGCTCAGAACTGTGTAGTACTGCTCGAAGGGTCGTCGAAGGCTACTCGGTCACCCGAGTGTATAGAGCCCGCTACTCAGCTAGAGGGGGGTGTCCTACTAAACCTGACTCAGGAGGGTGTTCCTCAACCCAAAATTGATAATCAGCAAGTGGACAACCAAGTTTTATAATATGATTTTAAAATTTATATTTTTAGCATGCACGTGGATTTCAGGCATACAAAAGAGAGTTTATCAATATTTGTTTGTAGTGAAATAGTATCCATTCTTATCAGATTTTGAAAATTGGGATTGTCCACGAGTTGATCATTTCGTCGGGTATAGGGTCACTAGCAATCCTAAGAAGGTACGGGTGCCCCGCTTGCCTTATAGCGGTGAATGATACCGTCATCCTACGGTTTACCAGGGCCCTGGAGCGGGTCCTGATGTCGTAGGATGGGATATCATTCTACTCTATCACTGGCGTGCATTTAATATCATCGCCGTCACTGCCCCAAAACAAAACAAAACCAAACTCCGAGTGGAGCGGGGAAAACGTGTCAATCAACGGGAAGGGGAAAGAAATGAGACTAACCCACCTCCAAATCCGAAGGGTTAAAGCGACAGGAGGGTTAATCTAAAACACCCCTAAGACATGTAATAATAAAACACTGAAAGCAAAGCCCAAGGTCCTTGAATCGACCCCGAGGGTGTCATTTTCTCGCTTGGGTACAATTGGATCGAAAAAGAGTTTAAAACGAAATCCAAGAAAATCATTCAAGCCTCTAAAATCAAACAAAGATGAATGGCCTGGGGGAAACTAGCTCCTAACATTTCCAAACCCATATTGGAGTCAAACTCTCAAGACTTCAAAGAAATCAACAGCTTCTTATAATCTCTCCTCACAAGCAAGCTAAAGAAGACCCCATATCATCATAATAAATTCCACAGGTAAGGGTGACTAAAAGTAAAACCACTATCTGGCTCGGGACCAAGTCAACAACAACAAGAAGATCCCTAAACTCTCAATGAAAGGACAAACTTCCAAATTTATAAGAGAGTGAATGGACAAGCTTTTCAAAATTTTTCAAATCAATTCCAACTCCATCACATAAAACCTCCCAAGTGTGGCATTACATTTTCTCTCACAAATGAATCAATGAGTATTTCCAAATTATTTTAATCAACTCCATGGGCAAGAATGGCAAAAAGCAAGACCACCCTCACCTCCATTACTCCACTAAAGACTCACGGCTAAAGCACAAACAGGGGAGGAGGCTCACGGCCAAAGCACAAACAGGAGAAGAGGCTCACGGCCAAAGCATAAGCTCAGGATAGGAAAGAAAGGGGGCCGCCCCAAATATAGCCTTTAACATATAAGAAGATAAACATACAACTTCTGATAGAGCCACCCAAATCCAATTTTTTTTTTTTAACTTCAAATAAGGAGAAATCATTAATCACCTCACTCTAAAAGCAAGCCAACACAAAACATAAGCCCGAGCCACCATGAGGCAAGAACCAAGCCAAAACTCAACTACAGCCCACTCACAACAAAGCCAAGGCAAAGATAACTATCATAAGAGCAAAACTGAGACACTACCGGCCCAACCCGAGCCATAGCAAGGCTGGGGACAAGCATGAAATCAGATTACAGCAATCCTGACTCAAAGCCAAAGCAAAAGGAGGGGCTAAAGGAGCCGACCCGAGCCCGTATAGAACCAAACCCGAGCCACAGCTGGGCTAGAAACAGGCCCGGCCTCAAATTAAAACAGGAGGACAGTAAGGTTAACAAAAAAAACCGAGCCACATGAGACCAAAATCCAGCTCGAATTAAGCTCAAAACGAAGAATACAGCAGGACTCAACAAAACCGAGCCATATGAGGCTAAAACCAATTCCAGTCACGATTAAATCCAAATCCAGCATCAAGCTAAAGCAAATTTCCCCTTTTAAAGCTCAAAACACATATATATCTTTAAAAACTCAACTACCATATGCTTGCAAGCAAGAATGAGCATAGAAACTTTTCAAATTAGTTAATCATGCTTCATGAAGGGTTAAGCTACAAGGAGTCCAAAAGTAAGCCTCCACATGCATAAAAAAAAATTAGCTCCTTTACAATTCATGATAAGCAAGGGTGAATGAGGAGTCTCATGTTACACATCCCAACACTTTTGCAAGAGGGGCTAGCATGAACCTAAAGCTTCATTTTCAACATCTTATACTTGCTTTGAACATAAAATAAAGAGGGAGGTATTAGCATGCCATCAAAACCCAAACTTTCCATATGCTCACACTCCTATCTTTCACATGCTCCAAATAATAATACATCTCTAAATCAATATGTTAACATGCCACTATATAGAGGAAGCAAGAAAACATCATTCATGCAATTAGAATAGGCCATTCCATAACACCTGAAAGCCTAACCGAAACAGTAAACAGGAAAAGCCAAGCCGACAGCAGGGATTACAGCTTCCCTGGGCCAAACCGAGAAGGAGAAGGGGATAGGGAGAGTTACCAGCCTGTGTAGAATACCCAAGAAGCAAAACAAAAGCTCAGGAAACAATCCAACAGCACCTCCCCTTCCTCACAAGAAATTTCGGGCCAACCCTAAAACATCCCAGAATGGGGTTTTTATAGGCGAAAGAGGAAGAAGAGTGCCGCTTCATACCTGTGGAGTCGAGTATGATCGGGGAAGGTACGAGAGAATGGGGGAGAATGCCGCAAGGAGGATCGGGCCACTTGCGCACGCGTCGCAGGGATAACCATCGCGCAGGAAATGCCGCAGGGACCATTTACTCGCGCAGGGATAAAGATGGGAGTGATCGCATACAACTCGAGGGATAAACGGCCGCAAAGGGAGAACGATCGAGCGCGGAAGAAGCATTGAGCGAAGCTTCCACGGAGCTCGCGCGAGAGAGAGGAAGCCAACCGGTCGAGCACCAGAAAGGATTAGGGCTAGGTTTAGTTTAAGTAGGTTTTAAAAATATTCATTTTATTATTATTATTTGTTTATATTATTTAAATTAAGCCCTAAATCACAATTTTCGCCCCTGACAGGCTATCGTCACGAACTTAACGTCAATTTTAAGTGAAATCGACGTTTCGGACGCATCGGCGCAGTCCGTTTCATCATCCGAGGTCGTCTGGGCAACCTCGTCGACGGTCAAGTCAAAATCGCATCGAAATTTGGTCTCGTCACAAATTTTGACTCGAGCTCGATCGATCAGAATGGTGTAGGTGTGTAAGATGTGCACGAGGCTGTCCTAATGTCCAGAGGTCCTATAGGGACTCAATTTGAACTCCTGACGTCAATTTCGACCGGCTACAAACTAGCGGTACGGAATCTCGTACAGGATTTCAAAGAGTAACGAAGTGGTTTCCAGACACTCTAAAACGAGGTGGGTCCCATCACTAGGAATCTAGGATCGTCGGGGAAGCTCCTGAGGCTAGAATCCTAAATCTAGGAGGAACACTAAACCTCGACAAAAGTGAGATCAACAGTGTTATGTATTTAAATATGAAAGTTTAGGTGTGAGATATGTAATACATTAGAACTGTGTGCTATTTATGCAAATGCCCCTCAAAAAAATCAAATTATTAAGAAACTAAATTTTGAATTCAAATGAAACGGGCAACAGAAATCTCTACCTGCCAGTATCCCTTGATAGTCACTGGGACATATGTGTGCTGACCTATGTAATGTTTTGGGTCAGAACCTCCAAACACTATTTCACCTCCATCGTCATCCTCTGAGTTCCTATTTAACCAGAAAGAAAAAATAGGATCCTCAATGAGACCATGATCGACCATGTTGTACCTGCATGGAATTATCCAAGTTGGTCAAAAAGTATTATCACCTTTCAAAAAACACAAGACACAAAAGTGGCATAACTTGTGTCAGTTGTGTGCTTAGCACTATTTCAACCTTCCTGGAATCTTGTGCAATCCTTGCTCATGAAAGATTACTAAGATGTATGTCTACAAGTGATCAGAATATTTCATTCCAGCCCTCTCTAATATTTAGCAAAGTTCACCCTCAAATAAAGAGTGGGGTCTACTCAGTTAGCCTGAAGTAATCCCATTGAACAGAACTTTTCTTTTGAGTATTTGGATGACTGAATGATATCGGAATAATGTGATATTGTGCTTGTTGGATTAGTCTCATTGAAATGCAAAATTTGACCATAAGCATGCAAGATTTAGAGAAAATTTGAGCCTCAAAATTTTTAAATAGATTTCAAGTGCTTAATCAAGACTCATTTGAACTCGAATCGAATTACTTTTGATATTGTACTCAAGTATCATTGAGACGTTCATTTTGATTATAAAGTTGCTAAAATCCGAACTTGGGTGATCATGAATTTAACTCTTAAAGTTATCCAGTTCAATAAGAAGTGAGATTCATGCTCAATCAAGCAAATTCGTTGGTAATTTATCAGTTGGGAAATTTTAAAATTTGATCTTTAATGCATACTCGTGTCTTTTTTTTAATCTTACCATAAATTTGCAATAATAAATCATAAATCCTAAGACCAACTTCTCACCTATTCGATATTATATCTATGAAGCAGGCTGAAAAAGACCTAATGAATGATCAAAAGTACACAAAAGCAGCATACCAATCTCAAACTTCACTTTTCTCATTCCATTAAAGAATGAACTAGGCCACCGCAACTATATGTCTGAAGGAGAGTAGAGGTATACATGGCAGGGTAATGAAAACTTGTCATATACGCTTTACTTCCCATACTAGAAAACCATGAACTTGGTTATGGGCACCATTAAACATAGTTCATAATTGCGGTTAGTGCTCTGGGAGCAGATTGAGCCACCCTCAAGCAACGCAATCCTGCTTCTGATGTTCAGAAGTGATAATTTTATTTAGTGTAACTCTGCTAGAACTATATTTAGTGGAAGACACTACCAAACATTAAGCAATTTTCATGGATTACAATAAATCAAATTCTAACCATCTTCAAGTAAACTCGAGGAAAAACCAAGCTAATTAAGGCCAGAAACTAATAAGCTCACCATACTGGTAACACATTGTCAACTGATATTTCTTTAAATCCAAGACCAAGTATTCCGTCAAATTTTGCCACCAAGAAAGTGGTACCAGGTTCTTTAGTGGCCTCAATAAAAACCTAAGAAAATTGTTGACATCAATATCTCCTCCATGAAACTAGTCATATTTATCTACAAATTACTAAAGATGTATACACTACAAACCTGATTTTTCACGAGAAGATCACCAACGCCAACATGATCCTGACTCAGGAAACCTGCAATGGCTCCAGTCCCATACTGAATAGCAGCAGACTTCCCTGATCAGACACACGAAAGAAAAGTCATAAAAAGCGATTATTAAGAGGGGTCTTCTAAGGAGAGAAGCACGCAGCTATAGAAAGAACAAAGAATACACAAAGAAGGTATAAAATGAAATATTTTGAATGCACAAATTAGCTGATACGTAAAGTCAGAAAAGGAGGTTTGATGAGGTGAATCAAACAAAGTAAAACCGCTAATGCGAACAAGATAATTCAAGCATCCTAAGCTAATCCTCATTGACTATAAATTCATGTTCAAAATTACTATGTATGCAGTAAAAATGAATAAATTCTATAACTCAAACAATCAATTATCTTGATCACTAATGCCATGGGATCTTCTATCAAGAATAAATTATATTCTATTAAATAAAGAAGTAACAGATTCATTTGAAATAGTTAATCAATGTTGACACAAATTTATGAAGTTAAACCAAGAAAACAAAGTTCTATCCAATTTGTCACAATCATGTATAATAAGTTGATATTCAAAGATCACGTCTCCCGAAAAACACAAAAGTTTGATGCATAAAGACTTAGAAGCTGCAGTAAGAAATTGCTATTTCAGTTATTAAGAAATTCTTATTAGAAAATTGAGTTCACCAACCCTAAAGCAATTAGAATTAACTATAAAATAAAAGCAAAAAAGATCAAGTACTACAAAAGATGACACAAAAATTATGTGGTTTGGTTTAAGTAAACCTATATCTACTTTCTCACTACAATCAATAATCCACCAAGTTTTCAAAATAGGGATAAAGGTACCACTTTATTTAAACAATGAGCGAGAGTTGGCGACTGAGAAGTAGAGAGGAGTTTTGAGGAAGGTAAAAAGGGAGGGTACAATCACCACCTTGGAGAGGATACAGTCGAAGCACCATCCCTCCTAGGATACAACTCACAAATGGGAAAGAGACTCCACTCAGGAGAACAGGAGACAACTCCACTAGAACTGTCTCCTACGCACACATCGGACAACTATTTATAGTCTCTTTCTTCTACACAAAAGGAAGGGGAGTGAGAAGGTAAGAAGAATCCAGAAAAAAAAAGACTTTTCCAGAAGAAGGCAAGAGTGAAAGGTGCGTGAAGCAGCCTTGGATCGTGAGGGTTCACAATTTGCTTCATGTTCCCAGGCGTAGAATCGTGATCCCACCCTCACTATCCTGCAAAGCTTCACATGCCATCTGTCCCGCGAAAACAAAGCGCCCAAATAGAGCGTTGTCTAATGCCTACATCATTCTCCCTGTGTTGATTACGGTGTCAGCGGTAGAAGTCAAGCCGATCAGTATGCTAGCATAGTTGGCCAACTTATTTCTACCGTCGGTAGGCAGACATCTTTTTTGAGGTACTCGCCTCCTAACCAAAGCCATTAGGAAGATGATACAAACGAGGTTCTAGGCTCCAAATCTGTTACACTAACTCCTTGTCATGCTCCCTGTTTAAGAGTCTTCGAAAGTCATTTATTCTCTTAGTATCGCTTCCCTTCTTGTTGGTAGCACGCTCCACACTCACTGCATCTTTAAAAATATTGAATTCAACTTTGTCATGCGAGACATGCACATGGATCAGAGCGTAGGAACCTGAAGAGTGAAGCAAAAAGGGGGAATAAGGAAATAAAGAGCGAATAAAAACTTATCCAGTGGGACGAACTAGGGTTTTCTCGGGCTCTGTGACCTATTTATATCTTGTAACTAAAGGTTACAAACGAGAAGAGAAAGATCTCTTTACACAATATGGGTCTAGAGAGAAAATCTTTTTTACACGCATTGGACCACTATTTATAGATAGGGGGTCATCAAGCGAAAAATAACTTATATGCTTCTGCTTTAATGAGAGGGTTATAGAAATTATTTTTATTTGTCATGTATTTTTGTATTTGTAATTGATTTTGGCGTCTTTTATATTACTGAACCTTCTAGTCGGCAGGTCCTTGAGCGGTCGACCGCGTGGTGTCGGTTGACTATTTTGTCTGAATTATGGTCAGTCTTTGCTCTGGGAAGCCCATCGATTTTAAGAGCGATGGTCTGTTAGTCTTAGAGTGGCTTGCTTATTCCTTAGTGATTTCTGGAGATATTTGGGAGAGTTGTTAAGAGAGCCTCACGTTGACACTTGTGAGATTGTTGGGAGTACAAGACCTTTACTCGGTTGTTGGGGTGAATGCTTGTTTTCGATCGGCTTGGGTGGCCCTTTGGTTGGTTGTCAGCCTTTCGGTCAGTTGACGACCGATTGGTTTTATGAGTATTTATAACTTTTCATAAGAGGAATGTTCTTTGATTTATATCTTTTAATGTAGACCGTCAGATTATCTCAATATTGTGCAAACCATTTATGGGTGTCATATATCTTTCAGCACTAAGAGCACTTAAGTATATTACAACAACAACAAAAACTTTATCTCACTAAGTGGGGTCGGCTACATGAATCTCTTTTCTCCATTGAGACCTATTTAGTGTCATATTTTCATTTAATTCTAATAAATAAAGATCATTTTTTATACAATATGCCCAAGGATTCCTAGGTCTATTCTTACCTTTCTTAATACAAGTCAAATCTAAAACATCTACTCTCCTAATCGGATCATCATATGGTAGACGTTTAATGTGACCAAACCATCTAAGACAACTCTCTCTAATTTTGCCTGTCAGTGGAGCTACACCAACTCTATTACAGATATATTCATTTCGCATTTTATCTCTGAGTGTAATTCCTCTCAGCCACCTAATCATTCTCATCTCGGCAACACTTAACTTAGTTTCATGCTTCTCTTTTAAAGGACAACATTCAACGACATAAAGCATTGCAGGTCTCACCACCATTTTATAAAACTTTCCTTTCAATTTAAGCGGTATTATTCTATCAAGCAATAAGCCCGAAGCATTCCTCTAGTTCAATCAACCAACTTGAATTCTACTAATAACATCCCCATGTATATCACCATCACTTTGAATAATAGACCCGAGATATCTAAATCGTTAACACCTTTTAATAATTTGATCACCCAAAGTTACACTTCTGTCACTAGAGCTACTACTATTAAAATTATATTTCATGTATTCAGTTTAGTCCTACTCGAAGGCCTTTAGACTACAATGTAGACTTCCATAATTCAAGTTTTTCCTGAGCTTTTTTTTCTCGTCTTCCACGAGAAGGATATCATCAGCAAAAAGCATACACCAAGGTACATTATCCTGTAAATGTCCAGCAAGACCATCCATAACTAAAACAAAAAGATATGGACTTAAAGCCGATCCCTGATGAAATCCAACATAAATAAAAAAAAATATTCGGTCAACCTCCTTTTGTTTGAGCACAACAGCTCTAGTATCAACGCCATTCTTCTCAAGAACTCACAAAAGGATATCTCTTGGAACCTTATCGTAAGCTTTTTCTAAATCAATAAAATCATATGTGGATCCTCCTTATTAAATCTAAACTTCTCCATAACTAAAGCAAAAGGATATGAGTTTAAAGCCGATCCCTATTGTAATCCAACAGAAATAGAAAAATATTTAGTCAAACTTCCTTCTGTTCGAACACATGTAACAGCTCTAGTATCAACGACTTTCTTCTCAAGAACTCACCAAAGGATATCTCTTGAAACCTTATCGTAAGCTTTTTCTAACTTAAAAAAAATCATATGTATATCCTCCTTATTATCTCTGAACTTGTCCATCAAACTCTCAATAAATGTATAGCTTCCATAGTAGACCTGCCCGACATAAATCCAAATTGATTATGAGAAATCTTTATAACAAGTCTTAACATATGATCAATTACTCTCTCCCGTAATTGTAAAGTATAAGACATCAATTTAATTCCTCTATAATTTGAACACTCTTGTGTATCCCATTTATTTTTAAAAATGAGAACCAAAATATTTTTTCTCCACTTCTCGGGCATCTTTTTAGTTTTTAAAATAATATTAAAGAGTTTAGTAAGCCAAGAAACTCTCAAATCTCCTAAATATTTCCACACTTCAATTGGGATATCGTTACATCATACAGGCTTTCCACACTTGGTTTTCTTCAAAAGCCGCATCTTTTTTTTAATGCGACGGTAAAAATGAAATATTTTATTATTATTAATGATATTAAGATCACTAAAATCGATCGTATTTTCAGAAACTTCATTAAAAATTTTATCAAATTAACTTACCCACATTTGTTGAATATTTTTTTCTAAGAAAAACACTTTTTGCATTTTCATCTTTAATACACTTTACTTCAGTTAAATCTTTACTTTTTTTATTTTTGTTTAAGCTAATTTATACATATATTTTTTGTTCTTCTTAGTATCTAATATATTATAAAGATTACTGTAAGCAGAATTTTTAACGTCACAGATTGTTCTCATAGACTCTTTGCGAGTCGTTTGATATTTTTCTCAGTTCTCTAAGCTTTTATATTTAAATCAATATTTATAACATAACTTCTTATTTTTATCTTGTCTTGCACAATATTATTCCACCACCAACTATTTTTATTTATAGAAACTTATTCTTTTGATTCTCCTAGTACCTCTTTTGTCATTTGTTTAATAGTATTTGTTAGTTTATCCCACATAGCATTTGCTTTTTCATGAAAATCCCATACTTTAAAATCTTAAATTTTACTTATAAAAATAATTTTTTTTTATTTTTTTTAGGTACCCCAATCTAATTCTACGACGATGAATCATAGTATTCTTTATCCTCACTTGAAATGATATTACAACCTTTACATTGTCGGTGACTTTTCTTCCCATAAGAAAATAATCAATTTGTGTTTTATTAAATCTATTCTTATAAGTAATAATAAGCTCATCTCATTTATTGAATAAAGTATTAGTAATAATAAAATCATATACTAAAACAAAATCTAATATGACTCTACAATCTTCATTAATCACTCCAAAACCGTAGTCACCATGACTATTTCTGAAATCTTTTACCACTCAATCGACATGTTCATTTATATCTCCTCCAATAAATTTTTTTTCTTCAAGAGGTATCATTTGTATTAAGTCTTCTAGTCATTCTAGATTTATCTTTAGAACCTATATCTAAATCAACTTGAGAAACATAAGCACTTATAATATTAAAAATCTTAGTATCAACAATAATCTAAAGAGATCTAAATCTATCTTTAACTATATTAATTTTTACAACATTATCTTTCAAACTTTTATCTATAATTACACCTACACCATTTCTAGTGAGATTCTTACCAGAATATCAAAGTTTAAAACCTAACTTGTCAATTTCCTCAGCCTTTTTCTCCAACCCATTTAGTTTCTTGAATACATAAGATATTTATCTTTCTATGAATCATAATATCAACTAATTCCATTAATTTACCATTGAGATTACCTATATTCCAATATCTTATCCTAACATTATCATGGAATAACTTCTTTACCCGCATCCATTCGTAATGTGGGAACTCTTACTTATTTGACACTACACCCGGGCATCGGTATAGCGGCCCTTACACATTTTCACTGTATTCAGGTCATACAACGCGTCACTTCCAACGGATGCCCTAACATTTACACAATGAGCAAAAAGGATTCATGTCATAATTTTTCGACAAGTTTTATGCTGGTTGTCGACTACCTAAAGTTAAAAATCTTAGTATCGACAATATGTCATGATTTTTCAACTAGTATATTACATTAATATTTAAATCACACCAGATTCTAGCCAATCATATAATTACACCATCATGTGTCCTCAGCTTCACAATGTTAAAATCTTCAAGATTGCACGTAAATCTATTTCTCATATAAACCTAACTAATAGAACTTGACAATCTATAAAAAGCAACTTCAAATAAGTACAACCCTCACTCATAAAATCTCCAACTTCTAATAACTATTCAAATGATTTACTGCCTCTTTTGAGCTTAAAGCTCTTCCCCTTTGAAATAAGTGAAGTCTTAGAATCTTCTAAACCTATTTAAACAATAAGCAAAAAGCTATGTCAAAAGTGCTTATAAGAGGGAGATAACAGACAATAGTAACAAAGCTTGATCTTTATCATCAATAATCACAACAATATTCTATAAAGCTCAAATGATGGAATTGAACTCATTCAAATATGACTTAATAGACATGCCCTTTTGCATTGAAATTAACTATAGTCATTGATTCTTATAAAATTTGTTGGAAAAAATTATAGTCATGTATAAAGATTCCAACTTGAACCACAAATTTATTACATTTATTTCCTTTGAAGTCCTTTATCAAGAATCGCCTGTCAAACACTACTGAATTTCTAAGGGAACCTTTTCATTCATATATATATTATCTTCTTCATTCATGATTTCAGGCAACTTACTACATTCCATGAGTAACTTTACCAAGTCCTTGTTGAACAATAATAGCACATATCTTGATTTTTCAAAAACATAAAATCTTCTAGCTATCAAACTCTTAATCTCAAACTTCATGTCAATCATATTTTTCATAATTTTGCTCTAATATTAATTATTTAGAAAGAGAGAGCGCCAACCGTGAAACAAGTACAATAAACGCCAAAATAAGTAAGAAATAGATCAAGCAGCATAAAAATAACAATAAAATTACTGTGGTTTAATATGAGTAAGCTTATTTATATGACCACAATAATGATTGAATAATCAAATGAGCCTGGAAATAAAAGTATGTTACGGATTACACTTAATATAAGGATGGCTATGTTGGATCAATTATGGGACTATAATGTAATTAATAAATGTGTTGGGTCATCATTTAATAAGTCAAAATTATTGTGGTCTAATTAAGTATATAATTTATGACTTTAGACACATTTGTCATGAAATTATAAGTGTGGATACCATGAGGGCAAATTTTAATTTGATGAGGGGCAGAATTGGAATTAAGCAAATTTTGTAACCACCATTTGGTTACATTAAATAAGGAGGTAATGGTCCCCGGTCTGCAGAGAAAAAAAAAAGAAAAGAAAATTATTCTCTTGTTCCCCATCAACGAGAGAGACTAAGGAAAACTCCGGAAAATCTGCAGATTGGAAGATCGTTGCTTGCAATCGATCAAATGGATTCAGGTACGCTTCCGCTATTGTATCGATTCAGTTTTCTCATTAATATGAACGTGAATGAAAGATTCTCGTAGTAAATTCCAAATAGATTTTGATTCGATCAAAATCTATTTGGAAAATTTAGAAAAGAATTCCAACAATTGGTATCAGAGCCAGGTTGTTCATATTCAATTTTTGAGATTTCGTTTCTCTTTTTCCTCTGCAATCGTCGTCGACAAAGTTTTGCGGCGACGACACAAAATTGAGGAACGAGGAATTTTGACGGCGTTGCCGGAGGCTTTTCTCCTTCTCCTTATTTTTTTATCCCTTTTCGTTCACCCTTACCCGCGAAGGAATCGTCCGCAAATGGTTGCGGCGGCGGGGTTGCGGAGACAGGAATGCGGCAGCGGGACTCCGACGTAGGTGGCTGCGGTGGTGTGGCCTCCGACGGCGGCAGAATCCGGCGCAGCGGAATGCTGCGGCGAAAAGGGACGGGGCCGGAAGGGGCGCCGGAAGCGACGCCGGAAGGAGGCGGCGCGGCGCCGGAAGCGACTGTTCACGATTCGCGAACTGTTCGCGCGAACGAGTGAATAAAAAAAAATTTAATTTTATAATTATATATATATTTATTTATATTTATATGTATATATATATATTAATTAAATTTATTAAATTACTTATTTTAATTTGGACAATAAAATTAGTTATTTAATTTATTTATTTATTTTTTTTTATGAGTTTGGAAATAAAATGAGTGAATTAATTAACTCAATTTTTTGGGATTGATTAATTTTATAAAATCAATAATTTTATTTTGTAAATCATGGGTTTTATGGCTTATAAATTAGCCCATTATTTATAAATATAAGATTTTATAAAATTAAATTAAAGTTTAAATTAAATTCGAATAAATGGTATTTTATAATTGTCCATCATTTTTAATGAACTTATTGAAACATGATGTTGCCAAAGTAACCTCTCTTATGTAGATAATTCGTGACGAATGTTGGATGTTGTGTGTATGTGAGTTCATGCGTGTATTAATTAGCCCAAAAGAAAATTAATATTTGGTCGAACTGCATACACACTTGTGATGGTAAGCATGTAACAATTATAAGGAATAATATATGAGTAATAAATCGATCCAAAGATAGATTTATTACTTGATATACGTTATTTTTAATGTTTGATCATTACAACAATATTACCATTAGCAATTAATATTACTGTCCAAAGACTTGATATTAATGTTGCATTAGGTGTCTTGAGATGGGATTTACCATTAATTGAATTTAAAACATTTTATTAATGTAATCTTTTGTTCATTTTCGGTTGTTGCTAATGTATCCGTTAATCTCGATTCGGTTACAATCCTTAAAGGTGATAGCTTTAAGGATTGGAAAGAGAACATTCACATTGTTCTTGGCTGCATGGATCTAGATCTAGCGTTAAGAATGGATAAACCCGTTCCTCTTACGGATGCTAGTTCCTCCGATGAAAGGAGAATCTATGAGAAGTAGGAACGTTCTAATCGCTTGAGTCTTATGATCATAAAGCGCGGCATACCTGAGGCCTTTAGAGGTGCGGTGTCTAGTGAGATCACTGATGCTGCAAGTTTCCTTGCTGAAATAGAGAAATGCTTTGCAAAAAGCGATAAGGCTGAAACTGGTATTCTTTTAAAGAAACTGATTTCAATGAGGTTCAGAGGCAAGGAAATTATAAGGGAGTACATCGTTGAGATGTCTAACATTGCTTCAAAGTTAAAGAAGCTAAAGCTCGAGTTGACGGATGATTTACTCGTGCATTTAGTTCTTATTTCTCTTCCTCCACAGTTTGGCCAATTTTTTGTCAGCTATAATATGCAAAGGGAGAAATAGACTCTTAATGAGCTTATTTCTCATTGTGTACAAGAGGAAGAAAGGTTGAAGCAAGGAAATACTGATAGTGCTCATTTGGTGAACACCTCTAAAGAAAGGGGCACTAAAAGAAAGAATAAAGCTGCAAAGAATAAGAGTCTTTCTCAAAAGAAACAAAATAAAGTTCAAAATCTTGAAAGTATCAGTAGTTTCTTTTGCAATAAAGAAGGACATCAGAAGAAGAAATGTGCAAAATATCACGTTTGGCGTATAAAGAAAGGTACATTTCTAACTTTGGTCTGTTCTGGGGTAAATTTGGCTTCAGTACCTAGAAACACTTGGTGGTTAGACTCTGGTGCTACTTCTAACATAAGTGTTTCAATGCAGGGTTGTCTGAGCTACCGAAAACCAAATGATGTTGAAAGATGCATTTATGTGGGAGATGGAAAATCGGTAGAAGTGGAAGCAATTGGGCGTTTTAGATTGTTATTATGTACTGGTTATTATTTGGATTTGATAGATACTTTTGTTGTACCGTCATTTAGACGGAATTTGGTTTCTGTTTGTTGTTTGGACAAATTGGGTTATTGTTGTTCATTTCAAAACGGATGTTTCGGTTTATCTATTAATTCCAATATTATTGGAGCTGGTTCCCTTATGGAGTATGACAATCTTTATTTGCTTGATACTGTTACTTCTTATAATGAAATTCTGAATGTGGAATCACGAGGTACTAAGCGTAAAATTAATAATGAAAATTCAGGAGCATTATGGCACAAGCGTTTAGGTCACATCTTTAGAAATAGAGTTGAAAGACTTGTGTCAGATGGAATTCTAAGTTCCATTGATTTTACGGACTTTAATATCTGTATTGAATGCATTAAGGGAAAACAGACCAAAAGAAAGAAATTAGGTGCATATAGAGCTACAGAAGTCTTAGAATTGATACATACGGATGTTTGTAGACCATTTTCTACAGCTTCTTGGAATGGTCAACAATATTTTGTATCGTTCATAGATGATTATTCAAGATATGCATACCTATTTCTTATTAAAGAAAAAGTCCCAAGTATTGGATGTGTTCAAATCTTATAAGGCTGAAGTTGAAAACCAACTAAGCAAAAGAATAAAAAAAGTCAAATCTGATCGTAGTGGTGAATACTACGGCAGATATGATGGTTCAGGTGAACAACGTCCGGGACCATTTGCTAAATTCCTAGAGAAATGTGGAATTGTCCCTCAATACACAATGCCGGGTTCACCCAGTATGAATGGTGTAGCTGAAAGACGAAACCGCACTCTTAAAGACATGGTAAGAAGTATGATCAGTCATTCTACCTTACCAAAATCACTCTGGGGAGAAGCACTTAAGACAACAGCCTACATGTTAAATAGAGTACCAACTAAAACAGCTGGCAATACACCTTATGAGCTTTGGACAGGGCGAAAACCCAGTTTAAAGCATTTTCATGTTTGGGGTTGCCCAGCTGAGGCAAGGCCTTACAAGCCACTTGAGAAAAAATTAGACCCTAAAACGAGTGAGCGATTATTTTGTTGGTTATTCGGAGAGATCTAGGGGTTTCAAGTTTTATGATCCCAAATTAAAGATAATTTTTGAGACGGGAACTGCAGTGTTCTTTGAGAATATTGAATTTGGGAGGAAAAATCAGGTTAGAGATTTTGTTTTTGAGGAGGAATCAGACCATACTACTCTTGTTGAAGAGGAATTGGTTCCTATTCCTATAATTACTTTTGATAATGATCAGGATTTTATTCCTGACATTGATCAAGTTGCAAATCAAGAACAAAACATTGTTAATCAACCCTCGAGGAACAAATTCAACAACCTCGAGAACAAGTTCAAGAGCAAGTGATTTTGCGGCGATCCACTAGAGAAAGAAGAAATGCTACTTCAGATGATTATATTGTATTTCTTCAGGAACATGAGGAAAATATTAGTATGATGGAAGATGATCCTATCAACTTTCATCAAGCTATACAAAGTTCTAATTCAGAAAAATGGATTAAAGCAATGAAAGAAGAGTATAAGTCTATGCAAGACAATAAAGTTTGGGAACTTGTCCCATTACCAGAAGGAAAGAAACTCATTGGTTGCAAATGGATTTTTAAAACCAAAAGAGATTCAAAGGGTAATGTGGAGAGACATAAAGCTCGTCTTGTAGCTAAAGGCTATACTCAAAGGGAAGGGATTGACATAAAGAGACTTTTTCTCCGGTTTCAACAAAAGACTCTTTTAGAATAATCATGGCACTAGTTGCTCATTATGATATGGAGCTACATCAAATGGATGTAAAGACCGCTTTTCTCAATGGAGACATTGATGAAACGATCTATATGGTGCAACCAGAAAACTTTGTGTCAGGAGACCCAAATAATATGGTTTGCAATCTGACAAAATCTATTTATGGGCTCAAACAAGCTTCCCGTCAATGGTATCACAAATTTCATCAAGTGATTCTATCATTTGGTTTTGAAATGAATGCGATTGATGATTGTGTATATCATAAATTCAGATGGGAGAAAACATTATTTTCTCGATTTTGTATGTGGATGACATGCTGCTACTACTAAATGATATAGGCATGTTGCGGGTAACCAAGAGATTTCTATCAATTAATTTTGAGATGAAAGATCTTGGTGATGCCTCATTTGTCTTAGGAATTCAGATTCACCGAGATCGTTCTCAGTGTATTCTTGGATTATCACAAAGAGGCTATATTGATACAGTGCTTAAAAGATTTGGCATGCAGAATTGTAAACCAATTGACACCCCTGTCGCTAAAGGAGACAAGTTCAATCTCAATCAGTGCCCAAAAGGAAACCTTGAGATTCGAGAAATGCAAAAGATTCCACTATGCTTCGACGATAGGGAGTCTTATGTATGCTCGAGTTTGTACGCGGCCGGATATTGCGTACATTGTTGGAGTTTTAGGCAGATACTTAAGCAACCCAGGAATGGATCATTGGAAAGCAGTCAAAAGAGTTATGAGGTACTTAAGGATAACAAAAGATTACATGCTTACATATAGGAGATCAGATCATTTGGAGATCATTGGGTATTCGACTCGATTTCTTTGGATGCCAAGACATGAGAAGATCCACATCGAGCTACATATTTTTGTTAAGTGGTGGAGCTATATCCTGGAGGAGTGCAAAACAAACACTAATAGCTTCATCCACTATGGCAGCAGAATATGTAGCATGTTATGAGGCATCCAACCATGGCATATGGCTGAAAAATTTTGTCACTGGGCTGCGCATTATGGAAGGAATAGAAAGACCACTAAAGTTATTTTGTGACAATAAATCAGCTGTATTGTATTCCAATAACAACAGAAGTTCATCCAAGTCAAAGCATATTAACATTAAATTTCTTGTTGTGAAGGAAAGAATACAGAGTGGCCAGATTCACATAGAGCATATTGGAACAAACTCCATGATTGCGGACCCCCTTACAAAGGGTCTAATACCCAGGGTCTTTCATGAGCATACTGCTCATATGGGTATTATAGACCTTGAGAAAATTTAGATTCAGTGGGAGTTTGTTAACTTGTGTTTTTAGCTCTATGTTTTATTTTGTATACAAAACATATTTGGATACTTTCGATCGAAATGAGGCATTTTATTCGATTCGATACACTCGTATGCTGATTAAAGTTTGATCTCACTTAAGTAAAGTAGGATCAGTTGAAAATTGACATGAACGGACCACTTTACATGTAATTTTCATTCCACACATTCATGATTGATCTATGTCATTTGATTATATTAATATATGTATCATTGATGGGTTTAGTTGTGGTAAATACAACGAAGACTGCTTTGATCCTATATTGATATGATTAATGGACGAGATTGTAATGTGTCTTTACAATGATGACAACAAATTTTGGGCGCACTAAGGTTGACACATTTATCTTATACATATATAGTCCAGTGGGAGATTGTTGGATCAATTATGGGACTATAATGTAATTAATAAATGTGTTGGGTCATCATTTAATAAGTCAAAATTATTGTGGTCTAATTAAGAATAAAATTTATGACTTTAGACACATTTGTCATGAAATTATAAGTGTGGATACCATAAGGGCAAATTTCTATTTGATGAGGGGCAGAATTGGAATTAAGCAAATTTTGTAACCACCCTTTGGTTACATTAAATAAGGAGGTAATGGTCCCCGGTCTGCAGAGAAAAAAAAAAAGAAAAGAAAATTATTCTTTTGTTCCCCATTAACGAGAGAGACTAAGGAAAACTCTGGAAAGTCTGCAGATTGGAAGATCGTTACTTGCAATCGATCAAATGGATTCAGGTACGCTTCCGTTATTGTATCGATTCAGTTTTCTCATTAATATGAACGTGAATGAAAGATTCTCGTGGTAAATTCCTAATAGATTTTGATTCGATCAAAATCTATTTGAAAAATTTAGAAAAGAATTCCAACAGGCTAAGCCTAGAAATAAATGTATGTCAAGGATTACACTTAATATAAGGATGGAGATATAAATAAAAATATTCACTTTATTTGTCTAGCAAAAATAAAATCACCTATTGTGAATTTGATGACTAGATGTTGATAAGGAGACATTGTTGTTGACCCAATTACTCTTTTTCCCTTTCAATTGTAAAAATGCAAATAAAAATTATTCTCTACTATGATCATGTGCATTTTCTCTTGAAAGGCCCAAAAATGCAAAAACTACTTGTTCTTGAAGAAATAAAAAAACTCCCCTTGCAAATATCTTTAATAAAATTTTATTTCTCGATAACAACCCTCTCATTTCTCTTCCCTGTCCACTTCTCTATTGTATTTTATATGCATGTGTTGACCTCGCTTTCGATCGCGCTCGCGTCAAAATTTTGCGACGATACCAAATTTCGACGCAATTTTGACGCGCTCGTCGACGAGGTTGCCCAGACGACCTCGGACGACGAAACGGACTGCGCCGATGCGTCCGGAACGTCGATTTCACTTAAAATCGACGTTAAGTTTGCGACGATAGCCCGTCGAGTGCGAAAGCTAGGGTTCGGGGCGTATTTTTAAAATAAATTAATATTAAATCCTTTTAATTATAAAATTAAGCCCTAAATCCTACCCTTCCCCCATTCGACTCGTTCGGTTAGCCCGTCTCCCGCGCCTTGGTCCCGCGAGAGTCCTCTGCCCTAACTCTCCTCACGCTCGACCGGTCGGCTTCGTCTCTCCCGCGCGAGCTCCATGGAAGCTTCGTCCCTCCCGCGCTCGAGCGTGCTCCCTTGGCGGCCGTTTGCTCCTCGAGCCGCTCGCGATCCTATCCTTATCCCTGTGCGAGCAACTTGCCTCTGCGTGCTCCCCTTACCGATCTCTCTGCTCCTCTCCTGCGGCAATTTGCCGCCAGTCCCACTTGCGCCCGATCCTGTAGGTTGATCTCTTGACTTCTGCTTCCCCTTCTCTGCCTATTTAAACCCCATTTGGGGTGGGATTGGGGTTGGCCGAAAATCCTTGTGAGGAAGGGGAGGTGCTGTTGGATTGCTACCTGAACTTGCTATTCCTCTTGTGTGCTTCCTGTTGTCTGGTAACTTCCCTTTAACCCTCTCTTATTCTCGGTTTTGGCCCCAGGGAGGCTCCACTTGTGCCTTTGGCTCGGTTTGCCCTGTTCATGGTTTCGGTTAAGCACTTGTATGCTATGGAAAGTCTTATTTAGTTGCTTGAAATACTGATTCCTATGGGTTTTCTTCTTCTAACAGCATGCTAATGTGATACTTGTATAAATGCTGTGAATGTTTTCTTTACAATTTGAAATGTGGCTAAAAAGTTTCGATTGAGCATGCTAGAGAGAAAATTTAGGCTTGGCTTGGAGAGGTTTATGTTGTTCTTGGGCCTCTTGCATTTTAATCTTTCATGAAGATATGGCTAGCTAGTTTGGAAATTCTTTATGCTCATCTTTATTTACAAGCATGTGGGGAAGAACTTATGCCTTCTCTTTGTAGCTCTTCCTTGTCAAAATAAAAAAAAATATATATATATACATGTTAAGGAGAGATTCACTTTGAATTTTGGGAAACTCTAGGCTTGCCCTATGAGGAGCATGTGATGGAAATTTGGGATATCCCTGGATTCATTCTTACTTGAAGCATGTGCTTATCTCCTATTTTTGATATATTGAAAGCATGAATTTGAGGCAAGGTTAATCTCGTTTACAAGCATGTTAACATATGTATTGAGATGTTCTTTACTCACTTTAGCTTGATATGAGGCATGGAAGGATTTATTTAGTTTTACATGCATGTGGAGCTCATTTCCCGCTCCTTTTATTTCTTCTTTATCAAAGAGCATGCTAGGGAGGATTTTATTTTGATATCGGGAAGGTTCTATGCTTGTTGAGAAAGCCCTGGGCTAGTCCTTCTTTATTTCATTTGGAAGCTTGGTTAGCTTGTTCTAACCCTTAGCTGAGAACACATTTCATTTCTATTACTGCTATCCCTGTTTAAGAGCTTTTGGAATATCTATTTTTGAGCCTCGTTTGTAGTAGGCTGGATTGGGTTTTATGTTGGGATTGCTGTAATTTGGAGTTGGGCTTGCTTTCAGCTTTGCTGGGGCTCGGTTTTGACTATCTCGATACTTCTGATTTGGCTTTACGTTGCAATTGTTCTAACCTGGAGCCGAATTTGTTTTCAGCCTTACTGGGGCTCGGTTTTGACTCTTTTATATTTCTGATTTGGTTTTACGTTGGAATTGTTGTAACCTGGAGCTGAACTCATTTCTAGCCTTATGTGGCTCGATTTCCAGTTGGCATTATTGTATCCTTGTTTTCGAATTGAGGTTGGCTCGGGTTCAGCCTTATATGGGCTCGGGTTGGCTCTTTTAGCCCTCTTTTGTTTCGGCTTTGAGCGGGAGTGTGGTATCCTGAATCTTGGGCTGATGTTAACGGTTTGGCTGAATGCTTAATGTGACAGTTTCCCTTTAGCTTTGTGATGGAATTATTTTTTTTATTATATGTTGGGCTGTCTTTTCTGGTTTTGTTTCTTTGGGACCTGTTGTTTTGGCTCGGGTTGGCCTGCTGTTGGCTCGGGTTTGAGTTTATTTGGGACCTGCTGTCGTGGCTTGAGATTGAGCTGCCTCCTTTAGCCTCATGCTGGCTCGGGTTTGGCTTCCCTGTAGACTGGAACCTGTTTCTTTGAGGGCTGTTTTGGTTTGGAGTAGGGCTGGCTTTCTTGGCCTTGTTGCGGCTCGGTTTCTTGCCCAATGGAAGTTTGAATTTGGTTTTTTTAAAAGGCTGTTGTAATTAGAGTTGGGATAATTCATTTGATTCACTTGGAGGCTTGTTGTGGGCTCAGGTTTGTGCTCGGGTTTGGCTCTAATGAGGACTGGGCTTTGTGCTCATTTGGTGAAAACTGAATTCTATGTTTATGGAAGGAGTTGGGTTCAATTTGGGGCTTGGCCATGAGTCCATTGATGTGATTTGTGAGTTTTGAGGTTGGATAGAAACTTTACTTGTTGCTGCCTTTTTTTGTTGGGGCTTGGCCGAGAGCCTTTTTGTTGGTGGCTGATGTGATGGTGGCCTTGTTTACTGCTGTGTTTGAATTGAAAATTGATAAAGATGAACCTATAGTTGCTCCTTGCTTGTTTGAGAGGGAGATATTGAGCATTGTGCTTGGGCCACTTCTTAGGTGCCTCATTTGATGGATTGGAGTTAAATTGATGTTCTTGGGAAGCTTGTCCATCCACTTTCTTATGGGTTTGGAAATGTTCGCAACCGGTGCTTGTCTCGAGCCATTTTTCTCTTTTGCTTGATTTTAAAAGTTTTTTGATCGACTTTTCCATGATTTCGCTTTTAAATTTCCTTTTGATCCAATTGTATCTGAGCAAGAAAATGACACCTTCGGGGTCGATTCAGGGAGCTCGAGTTTTGTTTTCGATGTTTGTTATTACATGTCTTAGGGGAATTTTAGAATAACCCACCCGTCGAATTGACCCTTCAAATTCGAAGGTGAGTTAATCTTCTTTTCCCCTTTTCGTTGCTTGACACGTTTTCCCCGCTTCACTCGGAGTCGGTTTTGGCTTTTGTTTTGTTTGGGGCGATGACGGCGATGATGCAAAAGGCACGCCAGTGATAGAGTAGAATGATATCCCATCCTACGACATCAGGACTCGCTCTAGGGCCCCGGTGAACCGTAGGATGACGGTATCATTCACCGCTACAAGGCAAGCGGGGCACCCGTACCTTCTTAGGATTGTTAGCGATCCTTTACCCTACGAAATGATCGACTCGTGGACAATTATATTTTTCAAGATCTGATAAAAATACGATACTACATTTCGCAACAAAAATATCTTTCCACCACAATCAAAAAAAATTGATAAACTTTCTTTTGCATGTCTGAAATCCATATGCATGCTAAAAATATAAATTTCAAAACTACATTATAAAATTTGATTGTCCACTTGTTGATTATCAGTCTTGGGTGGGGGAACACTCTCCTGAGTTAGGTTTAGTTGGACACCCTTCTTGCTGAGTGGCGGGCTTTATACACTCGTGTGACCGAGTAGCCTTCGACGACCCTTCGAGCAGTACTACACAGTTCTGAGCCTAGCCCCGACCCGAGTGCTTGCGGTTTTCTTCGGGTTTTCATTTGATTTTTGATAGAGCACTCGTGGTCCTTTTTAGGATTTTCTCGGAGTTTTGGTGACTTTTACTACTTTTCTCGAGCTTTCCCGTTGTGGGTCAGTCACTTTGTTTTCTTGAGTTTTTCGACGACCTTTTATTTTGCTTGCTTGGCTTTCATGTGGCACACTTCTGTCGGCTAGACGAAAGAAAATAACGGGCCTCCTGTGTATACTGAGTTTGTTTACATTTCGTAGCGTGTTACGCTTCTTTCGTACCTCGCTATCGCATGCTATATCTTGTTTAGCCGTCACTTTTCATACCTGCTACTGCATGTTATCCTGTTTAGCACGTTACATTATATACTGTTGCATGCTTCTACTGTTACTCCTGTGCTATATATATATCCTGGTATAAACTGTACAACACTTAAACATATTAGCATAGGATGTTTAGAAGAACTTCGACCATAGGGCCACCTGATTGAACATTTTGACCTGCCACCTTAGAAAACTCAGCCTCTTCACAGCAAGGAGCTCGGAGCTAGTATAGTGGGCAGCACGGTCGTCTTCAACAGTGGAGCTTGTCGTCGTCAGCAAAACCATAGGATAGCTCGGGAAGTCATTGAGGCTCGCTTTCGGACCTCTGACATCCCCTAGTTCCTCTCCCTTTGGATTCCGCATCCCAAATTTGAGCCAACTCCTTTTGCACACCTCCACTTCTTATTTCGTTGAAAAGTCCTATCCTTTTGACCTCCTTGAAGATAATATTTCCTGATTTTTATCAAGAGTATTCTTAGATGATTTCGGTCATTTAAGATGTAATTAACTATAGGGGCTTGCCCTTATAGGGAGCATTTTCCGAACCCAGCTTAAAATAAACCCTATTTAATTCTTCATATTAAATAGGGGAATTTGTCGGCAAATAAATTGGTTTCGCAGACCAAACGGACGTCATACATTTCTTAGTTTATTTGATCGAGCCTCACCCTTAAGTCTTGTGTTTGTCTTTCGGGATAAGTGCATGACTTGAGGTATAGCGCTCTTTCATTCAAACTATGAAAAATATGAGGTCAGTTTGACTTCCTTTCTTTTCGTTGAAGGATCCTTCCGAAGCGGGCGACGGGATTCCGATTCCGGCGACCGACAGCTTCTTACGGGCACTTCACCGGCACAAAACAACGCCGACAGCTTCTGGCGACTCCGCTGGGGATGCTTCTCTCTTCATTCAAATCAGTAAATCTTATCTTCATATATCGGTGATGTGTCCATATCCCTTTTGGACCAGGTTACCCTTCTGTTGACGTACTTTACCCATTTCTCCCTTGGGATAGCACAGTCAACTTTTCTTGGACTTCAGAACCACTTGTTCAGCCACCCTTGGAACAGGAGAGTTCAGAAGACCACTTAGGACTTTCTTCGATTTCCGTTTGGGGTCGGACCCCAATAGGTGTGTTGGTGGACTAGTTTCACCCAGGTGTTGTGCGCTGTAGAGTTTGTCCCGCACTGGGTCCTGGACTTTACTTTCCTATCTATGTCTTTTTTGATTTTGGTTTGCTATGTTGCAAATCAAATCAAGTGGTGTCGCGCTATGCTTGCTTACAAACACATAATTAAATCTTCACAATTTTCACCAAAAAAAAATGTTTAAATCTTTAATCAATTAAATAAAGACTTACCCGGTCTACAGGCTTTGGCCAAATAATTAATACCAGAATTTTCCGTTTTTGAAGTTTCTGCGATGGCATTCCCGACGCTCACTTTTTCCCCGCAACCTCGCCGACGAGCCGCGATGCCCGCAATGTTGCTCCCGTTATCAAGTTTGGAACGAGGATTCGATGAAATCGAGATTTTACTTGGGAAAGCTCCGTACGTTGTAGTGAAAGTCGCTGCTTCTGAAGTTCAAGAACCGTCTACCGAATTCAACCTGAATTGCCTACAGGATTTTCCCTCTTACCAGAAGGAAAATACTACCGCTACCATAGCATCTACTGAACCTGTTTCTGCCAAAGGGAAGGAAGTTATGATTGCTGAAAATTTGACTAAAGGATTGGTTGCCCCACCGTCAGTATTTGAGATTGGATCAAGTTCGAAAGTTGTGCCATTAACCCGGTCACAAAGGAGGAATCGCAGTCGAAGGGTTCGCAGGGCTACTAAAGCTCAGATTTCTGAAGAAGTGAATGTTAATGAAACTCTTTGTCCTGAAGAATTAAGGTCGGTGGATATCTCTCCGCTTCTGCAAGGGAGTAGGTTCCATCCCTTAACGGACACCGATGGACATGAAAGTATCCGAAAGATTGCCGCTGCCTTGCCAACACCTCATGGACGTGGTAGGGAGGAGAAGAAGTCTGCTACTGTCCCTCGAGTCAGTACAGTGTTCCAGAGACTAGCCGCCAAGGAAGGTTGTTCAGTCAGTGAATTGCTTAAGCGAATGGGATGTGCAGTATCCCCCCGCATGAAGAAAGAAATATTGAAGGATGTTGAAACTTCACCTGCTCGCATTCCCGTCAGGTTCCGTTTGGGAGATAAAGTTGACATTGCTACCGCTACTATTGATCTTCCTACTACCAGATCGATGGGCCGTCGACCAGTTAGGTCACGACTGGGTCCTAGAGTTCTGCCCGTTACCAACCATACAAATGATTCTAAAGCTTCAAAGAAAAGGATGAAAGGACTGCTTAGTGCTGTATCTGGTCTTCACCACGGGGAGCATACCTCTCTTCGACATTTCGATGCTTCTGTTGAGACACCTCGTCTCAAGGCATCACCGTCAAAGAAAGGGGTGTGGATACCTAAGGTCGTCGCACCAATACAATCTAGCAAGCCTGGAAGACACAGCTATGGGATAAAGCAAAGAGCTGAAATGTCCGATAAGGCCACAGCATTCGTAAGTGAAGAAAATGTTCCGCGACAATCTCCAGATCTTAAAGTGATACAAAGTTCAATAATTGAAGATAAGATCGAAAGGCTCAAAAGCGAGATTTCAGAGTTAGCTCAGGGACGGGGAATTCCCACTGATAATGAGAATGAAGACTTCGGAGATTACCTCGAAGAGGATGGCATGGATATCAATGTTATTGAAACCAGAGCCGCTTCATCTGCGCGCGAAGCCCAACCTTCTACGGAAGGGAACACCGTAGACGAACTGCGCAATACCATCTCGATAAGGGACGAGCAAATAAGTCAAATGGAGAAAAGAATGGAAGAAATGGCTACCGCCATGGCCGCCTTGGTTGCAGCTCAGGGATTGTCTCAGTCTCAACAAGTAGCTTCTCCAGAAGTCAATCAACCAGAAATTATACAGATCATAGATGAAAGAAGAGAAGTCACCTCAGCTAACAGAGATGATCAACCAAAGAATGATTCTGCTCAAAGCATCATACCAGAAAAAGAGTTCAAGCAAATGGTCGAACAAGTTCGGGAGGCCATAGCCCAGTCTAAGAGTGGTGCATTGATTTTAAAAGGTAGACCTTACCCGGAGGAATTCGATGCCGTACCTTACCCTAAGGGTTATGTGTCACCGAACTTCAAGATATTCAACGGAACTGGAAACCCCAGACAGCACATAGCACATTTCCGAGCTGGTTGTGGCAACACCGGAGGTAACGAAGCATTGCTTTGCCGTCAGTTTGTCAGCAGTTTGTCAGGGATAGCGTTTGACTGGTATGCCGAATCGCTCTAACGGATCGGTGAAGACATTCTCCGAGTTAGAGCAGATTGTTCGTGAAAAGATTTGCCGGAGCGCAGCACCATGTCTCTATTGGAGATCTCGTGATAGAAAGACAGAAGCCTAACGAGACTCTAGTGGATTATATCTTGAGGTGGAGAAACCTTAGCATGAAATGTGAACCTCAGCTACAGGAACATCATGCAATTGAGATCTTACTCAAAAGCATCCATGGACCGATAGCTTTCATGCTTAAGGGACTCACTATCAAGTCTTTTGAGAAACTACTCAGTAAAGCCAGCAATCTGCAAGAAGAAATCAAGCATATGGATTCTCATGAGAAGACTGAGAAACCCAGGATGACCAGGGTGTTCGAGAAGAAGTCTGGGACGATGAGCAATAGTCGATAAAGGAAAACAGCCGATGAAGATTTACGCAGAAGATTCTCATCAGAATTTCCAACCACCGTCGCAGCATAGCCAGCAGCAGTCGGTACAGCAGTATGCTCAGCCTAAGCGACAACTACCTCAACCAGGATCATACCAACCCAGAAATGGGCAGATGTCTATTGAGGAACGGAAAAGGAGGGTGTACTCTTTTAAAGATGAAGCAGTACCCAAGATGTTCAGGAGTCTGATGAAGAAATCTGAGTTCAAATTACCAGATCCGAGGAAACCAGAAGAGGTCGATAAGAAGGATCAGCCTAATTATTGCCCATATCACAGGATGCTCGGACATACCCTAGAAGATTGTTTCATCTTCAAGGAGTGGCTCGAGAGGAATCTTAAAGAAGGAAATATAACGATCCCGAAAGAATACTTGAAAGAGCCTGAAAGAGGATCTATAAATATGATTTCAGCTGAACCGATTACTCCGATTGATTCGTGCTCAAAAGAAGACGAATGGACTACAGTTTGGAACAAGTCATCCAGAAGGATATTGAATCGATTCGGATCGCTTCGGCTCGGAAGACGTTCAGGGTCCACGATCCGTTCAACCAGAGATAGAAGTTTCTTCAAAGAAAGGAAAGAGCGACGTCGCGAAGACTGATAGCGCGGGGGGTAGGATAGGGGTTGCCTCTGTTAGACTTGTTTTCTCGGATTCGGGGGAGAAAATCCTCGAACCTCCGAGCTTGTACGATTATCTTTTTGCTCCTCTGGAGTATTTTAAATGTAATGATAATGATTTCGGCTACGTTTTCACTGTTTCTGCTGATAGTGTGATTGATCCTGGTCACTCTAGTTTCGATTTCGATTCCCAAACCTATCCTCAAATTGTGCTTAAGTCCGATGAACCCGTCAATCAGAACGAAGAAACCATCGACGCTACCGCCTACGGTGATTCAGAAAGTGATGAACCGGTCCTTGAATGTAAAGGAACACCGATCGCCATCAACTTGGATTTGTCTGATTCAGATTCAGCACCAGAACAATCAACTACAATATCAGAAGAGATAACAGAGGTCTACTTAAGAAGAGGAAAAGTGATACCCTCGGGGACGACTCCGACTGATAAAGGAAAGCAAACAAGCTACACAAGAAGAACCACCCCGAGCAACGGAAGAAACGCGTGCCCGGGAGGAAATCGAAATTCGAACAAAGTGGATTATAACGTGCTAGCTCATCTTAGGAAGTCGTCGAGCTAACCGAGCATCTACGACGCTCTAATCTTGTCAAAAGAAATGAGGGAATCTCTCGGTTTCAGCTTACTTCGATCCGGATATTTGCTTAGCCTAGCTAGCCAAAGACATCCTCGGATGTAGTTTGCTCGTTGAAGGAACAGTCTGGGGTTACTTTTACAAATGAAGACTTGTTGCTCGGTACCGCCGACCACAACCGTCCGCTTTATATCTCCGTCAGTATTGGCAGATTTGTGTTGTCCAGAGTTTTGGTTGATCCTGGGGCATCCCTCAACCTGATGAGTCTACGGACATTGGCATATTTGGATATTGAAGCTCAGAAACTTGTGCCTGATAAAATGATGTTAAGAGGATTCAACCAAAAGGGAGAGAGAGCCCTTGGATCAATTACTTTGTTGATGAAGGTTGGAGGACTGGTAACAACCGCTAAATTCCATATTATCGACGCCGAGACCTCTTTCAATGCTCTACTTGGTCGACCGTGGATTCATGAACATGACATGGTTCCGTCTTCTCTACACCAATGCATCAAATACTACAAAGAAGGACAAGAGTATTGCATCAAAGGAGATCTACAACCATTTTCGGTTCATGAAGTTGGCATTCATGAAGACGCAGCTTATTACTCGCCTCTGAAGAAGACTGTTTTCTCTCGTGAAGTGATTGCAACTGCAATGAAAGATTCGGAAAGATTACGAAAAGGGGGTCATTCAACTCCGTTTCGACAATCTACTGTCATTTCCTCACAACGAAATGACAAAGGTTCTTTTAGTCCATGCACCCGAGATCGAGGCCGGGGACGTGGACGAAGAAGAGCCAATGTGGTTGTTGGACGGACTAGGCCGACGATCGACATTGACGAAGAAGAAAGTTCGAAGAAGAAATAATAATGATAAAGCGAAAAAACCTCGATACGAGATACCGTTGGAAGATACAGAGAAAAGCGAATACGAGACAATGTATGATCGTATAAACCACTATGTGAACGCTATGACCCTTACTCCTGTCCTCCCCCAAAAGGTCGAGAGCTTAAAGGTCAGGGACGTCCCGTGTGCTGGTTATAAGCCGATCAAGTTTTACTGTGCTTCTATTTCTACCAGTCTTGAAAATCATGTAAATTTGGATGAGGATGCTAATGAATTAATGGAATTGCCTTTTGGTTATTTCTCGCCTTATGTGCAAAAATTAATTCAACAGGGACATTTGCCAAAATATATGCCAAAAGATAAATTGCAACTCTTTGAAGAATTATGGAATGTTAGGAATCGACATCCTAACTCTAAAGAGGGTCTCGGATTTGGTACAGTTGGACCAGTCGACGATTCGGAATTTTGCATGGTTGTTACCAGTGAGTCGAAAGAGGATTGCCTCGATGTGGAGGATGACTTTACTGATCAACTATTAGAAGACGCTCCGCCAGAATTCGAAGAAGAAATTAAGTCAACAGTCGATGAATTGAAGGAAATCAACCTCGGGACTGAGGAACAGCCTCGCCCAACCTTCATAAGTTCTCTACTCGATAAAGAAGAATCCACAGAGCTAATACAGTTATTGTCAGAATTTAAAGATTGCTTCGCATGGAGTTACGACGAAATGCCAGGACTGTCAGCAGAGGTTGCAGTCCATAAACTTGGAATCGACAGAGATATACCGCCGGTAAACGAGCTCCAAGGAGAATGCGCCTCGAAATAGAGCAACAGTGATTGCCGAGGTAAAGAACCGATAAACGCTAACTTTGTAAGAGAAGAGCAAGCACTCTACATGGTTAGCTAATGTTGTGCCGCTTAAGAAGAAAAATGGACGTATCCGTGTATGTGTCGACTTCGTGGATTTAAACAAAGCATGTCCAAAGGACGAGTTTCCGTTACCAATACCAGAAATGATGGTGGATATTGCCTCAACACATGAAGTTTTCTCTTTCATGGATGGATCGTCGGGATACAATCAAATCAGAATGGCTCCAGAAGATGCGGCCCTTACAGCCTTCAGAACACCTATCGGAATTTTCTGCTATACAGTGATGCCTTTCGGATTGAAGAATGCCGGAGCAACTTATCAACGAGCAATGACGAAGATTTTCGATAATCTCATTCACAATCAAGTGGAATGCTACGTGGACGACTTCGTTATCAAAAGTAAACGGAAAATAGTACCACTTGCACGATTTCGAGGATAGTGTTCGAACGATTACGACAATATAATCTCAAGATGAACCCCTTAAACTGCTCCTTTGGCGTTACCTACGAGAGATTTTTAGGATTTTTTGTCCATCATTGGGAATCGAAATCAACCCAGAGAAGATTAAAGCTATCTTATAAATGTCACCTCCCAAAACATCGAAACAACTACGTTCTTTCCAAGGGAAGTTGGCATATCCGAGACGCTTTATTTCTAATCTCTCGGTAGGTGTCGACCCTTCTCGCATTAATTAAAAAGGACGCCAAATTTATTCGGGAAGAGAAATGCAGCGGGCCTTCGAGGACGTTAAGAAATACTTGATGACACCTCCTGTTTTGGCAGCCCCTATCCCGGGAAGACCTTTGATACTTTATACCGCGGCTTTAGACGACTCTCTCGGAGCACTACTAGCTCAAATCAATGACGAGGGTAAAGAAAATGCACTATACTACTTGAGTAGGCGTCTAATCCCGACGGAGGTAAAGTATCCGCCTATTGAGAAGCATTGTCTAGCTTTAATTTTCGCCGCCCAAAAGCTCGTACATTACATGCTTTCTCATAGGGTAACCCTGATTTCTAAAGTTAATCCGTTGCAATATTTGATGACCCGACCAACACTTTCTGGACGCTTAGCAAGGTGGTCGATGATTTTATTGCAATTTGATATAACTTTTGTTCCCCTCCGCGCTATCAAGGGACGGATTCTGCGTACTTTCTCGCCGCGCACCCACTTCCAAATTGGTCATCTCTTAGTGACGAGTTACCAGATGAACAGATATTACAGATGGAATCCTCCAGTGCACAACACTGGGAGATGTACTTCGACGGAGCTTCTTCAGCCAGAAAAGACAAAGGATCAGGAACAGTTATCCCAGGCAAAGCAGGAGTTGGTTTGATTTTCATCACACCAGATAAGGGTATGCTCGCATTCTCCTACCACTCGACAGAGCCGTGTACAAACAATGAAGCAGAATACGAAGCCTTAATCACCGGACTGGAATTAGCCATTTCAATGGGTATAACAGACATCGTCGTCTACGGTGACTCTCAACTTATAATTCAGCAAGTTGTCGGACAGTATAAGATTTTGAAACCAAGATTAGCAGAATATCACAGATACGCGATAAAGTTGCTAGAGCAGATTCCTAGTGTAACGCTTTATAGAATTCCTCGGTTGGATAACGCCCATGCTGGTGCTTTGGCAAAACTTGCAAAAGAATTGGCGTGTTCCCCGCAGGATTCTATTGACGTTACGGTACAAGGAAGGCAGGTTTTGCCCCGAATCAACCTCGAAGATCTACAGAAGTTCGAAGAAGAAGCGACAGTTGTTGTGGCTGATATCAACGAAGATTGGCGTAAGCCATTGATAGAATATTTGCAAACTGGAAAATTACCAGAGGACAAGTCAGCCGCGTATCATATTACGAAGAGGGCTATGTCGTACGCTTTGGTAAGTGATGTCCTCTACAGGAGATCATTCGATCAGATGTGGTTGCGATGCCTAAGCAGAACTGAAGCGCAGAATATTGTCAAAGAAGTACACGCCGGATTGTGTGGAGCTCACCAGTCAGGACCGAAGATGAAAATGAAGATTAAGAGACTCGGATATTATTGGCCAGCAATGATGTCTGATTGCATGGATACAGCCAGAAAATGTCACCAGTGTCAAGTGCATGGGGTGGTCTTACACCAACCTCCGAATGTGCTACACCCAACTGTTGCTTCGTGGCCATTCGAGTGTTGGGGGACGGACATAATAGGTCCGATAGACCCCCCATCCTCTAAGGGACACAGGTTCATTCTCGCAGCTACGGATTACTTCTCCAAATGGGCAGAGGCGGTGCCGTTACGAAATGTTACAACACACCACGTTCTTCTCTTTTTCAAGAGTCAGATAGTTCTACCGTTTTGGAGTTCCGCGCGTAATAATCTCCGACAATGGAATGACTCTTTAAAAGCACCAAGATCAATAACTTCGTCGACGACACGAGATAGATCGGAGGTACTCGACGATCTACTACCCCAAGGCAAATGGTTTAGCAGAGGCTTTCAACAAAACACTGGTACAGATTTTGAAGAAAACTCTCGATGAGAATAAAAGAGATTGGCATAACAAATTGTTAGAAGCTTTGTGGGCATACCGGACAACATTCAGGACTCCCACCCGATGTACACCGTACGCACTCGTCTACGGATCAGAGGCCGTGCTACCGTTAGAAGTTCAGACGCCGTCTCTCAGAGTTGCCGTCGCCAATCAGCTTACAGCGGGAGAAAATGCAAAACTCAGACTCGAAGAATTGGAAAGTCTCGAGGGAAAACGACTGGAAGCGCAACAGCATTTAGAGCTTTACCAAGCGAAGATGGTACGAGCCCATGACAAATTGGTCCGCCCGAGGACGTTCAAAATTGGTGACCTTGTTCTTGTTCTCAAGAGACCTATTCTTGCACGTCGCAAGATAGGCGGAAAATTTGAGCCAACTTGGGAGGGACCATTTGTCATAGATAAAGTCTACTCCGGAGGAGCCTACCAGCTTGTGGATTCCCAAGGCGGTAAACCTTTGTTGCCGATCAACGGACGATACTTGAAGATATATTACGCAACTTGACGCTGCTTGAGTTGAAATTTCAAAATCTCGATTATTCTGTGATTATGTATTTGGTCAAATGCCTGTGACCGGGTTTAAAATTTTGTAATAAAATTAACATCAATAAAATGAAAATTTTTGAGAGTGCATGTTTTGGCTTTCTTTTCTTTTCCACTTTCAAATTTAATACACATACACATAATTAACAACATAAATTAAAGCCTCTCGTAGGCGTTTCGTTTTGTTCTTTGTTCCTGTCAGATTTCAGCCCACTGATGTTTCTCCTGTTGTCTGTACGAGAAAATGTCGTGACAGAGGCTGATTTTGGCTTTTAAGGATGGCTTGAATCTCGCACCTAGCGAGAGAATGGGCACCGCAAGGTGGCATTATAAACTTTGATATGGACTTCGATCGATCAATGTAGATTACGAGAGTCCCCTGATGGACGCCGTTAGCCACCGGGAAATCGAAGGACTACCGTCGTTAATAAAGATCAGCAACAGAAAAGATACCTCGCGGAAGGGGAAGAAAATATTACAAGATTCGATGGAAGGGACTAGTCGCCTGCCATCCATGATAACTGCACCAGCTGGAGGCCTAGTCGCTGCCGACAATGCCAGACTACCAGATGCGTTACAGAGCACAATACGCAGGAATGCCAATCGACGAAAGCGCAGAGCGTTCCGACGTGAAGAAAAGAAACACTTTCAAGAAACAGAGAATTTACTTAACTCTATCCCAGAAGGGAGGATCTACGATCCAGGCATGAGAGAGACCTCTTCCAGCCTACCTGCT
Source organism: Papilionanthe hookeriana x Papilionanthe teres (assembly GCA_022702705.1). Lineage (NCBI taxonomy): Eukaryota > Viridiplantae > Streptophyta > Magnoliopsida > Asparagales > Orchidaceae > Papilionanthe > Papilionanthe hookeriana x Papilionanthe teres. The sequence goes on along the minus strand of CM040422.1, from coordinate 143,287,200 downwards.
ACGGAGGATGAGTCCGAGTTTGTTCCGGAGGTTCCAGGGATTCCAGAGATTCCAGATGAACTTTGTCCGGGTCGCCCAACGTGCAACGCAGAGATTCCAAGCACGTTCTTCGAGCTCGCAATGGCATTTGTGGAATGCTCGGACCGCAACGTCCTACACTTGAGGCATTACGAGTACTCGGAGGAGTACATGTCTACGGATGACGCGTTTCGGACCGCCGAGTACCCGACGAGGAATCATATACCCCATCGGATACGTATACATCGACTTGGGTTCCCACCGATACCGAGATGAGGGAGTACCTCGACAGGCTGCCGATGATCACTTTAGCGCAGCTTCGACGAGATGGTTAAAGTGAAGAAGCAGGAATTTGAATTTTATGAAGAAGTCCAAGGAAGATGCATCAACATACTTGAAGGACTGGAACTGCATACCAGAGTCTTCTCTGAAAGCGACGAGAGAAGCATCCTTAACTGCATAAAGAATTTGCAACTCAGAGGTCGAGCAGGTCTTTTGAGAAGGAGGACTTATTCTGAACCAAAAAATGGATGCGTGGAAAGGGCAGGATCACTATCTCGATGCGGCCGCCGCTACAACTTCACTACGGACAGACGAGGAAATCCCCGGGGATTCCGAGACATGATCGAGTGGATCCGATACCTCCTACGATCAAGTGGATGATAAAAAGAATGGTTCGATGGAGCATACTTCCACTCGACCGCATTCCCAATACTCGTATTATTAACATTTACGAGAAGGGCGACTGCATCCCCCCTCACATAGATCACCACGATTTCGTCAGACCTTTTTCTACGGTCTCTTTTCTGAGCAGGAGCAATATACTGTTCGGAAAAGAAATTGATATTGTTGGCCCCGGCGAGTTCAGAGGATCCGTGGAGATTCCGCTACCAGTGGGCTCAGTACTTGTTCTCAAAGGCAACGGAGCAGATATTGCCAAGCACTGCATTCCAGGAGTGCGACACCGCAGAATTTCTGTGACCTTCAGAAGAATGGATACCACCAAGATGCCATATGGATTCCGTCCAGACCCAGAGTTGGAGGAACCGCTACCCTACGGCCGTGATAGGGGCTGGACCTTTCGAGTTCATGCAAAGGGACTCTTGTCTCGGAGCATGGCTCGGCAGGTCGGCTCGACCAAAAGCTCGCCTTACCGCAGACGATTTTCGGAGGATACTCCTTGCACTCGCGTTCGACACGCCGGATATGGATGATGCTCATACCGTAGATGCTCGATTTGTGATGTGTCTTCAGCTTATGATGTTTTCCAGCTTGTACTTTTGATGCGTCCAAAGACTACTCGTACTTTTGATGTTTTCAAGCATATAGTCGGCTTGTAACCTCCGTTCGAAGTCGATTAATGAAATCTTTTTCGAATCTTGTCCGTTTGTCTTGTTGCCCTTGTGTGTGATAGATAAAGCCATCGAACCATACGTTGGTTTTCGAGCTATGACGAACGAAGAACAAAACAAAAAAATATACGTAATAAAAAAAAATGAAATTCAAATAAAATACTCTTTTGAAAATCAACCAACTAAAATCAAATTTTGAAAAATGTGTTTTGATATATATAATATAACAAAATGAAATGAATTTGTTGAGTGTGTTTATCTCAATCTCGAGATTTCTCGCTCTCTGCTTGCATAGCGCGACCATTCCGGCCTGCACCGATGTTCTACACGTTCTCTCGGAATTTTTACATTCTGCACGAGATCCCACACATCTTTCTCACTGATATCGTACTTGTCTTATGACATGTCCTTTCGAGAGTGCCACTGTACACTCCCTGCACGTTCTGACGTGATGATCTTTTTTGCACTTTCCCTGTTACCATCCCTGAGATCAGTACCTAAATTCTGATTCTCACTCCTTTTATGATCGGTACCTAAATTCCGATTCTCATCCTTGAGATCAGTACCTAAATTCTGATTCTCACTTCCTTTTCGAGATCGGTACCTAAATTCCGATTCTCATCCTTGAGATCAGTACCTAAATTCTGATTCTCACTTCCTTTCGAGATCGGTACCTAAATTCCGATTCTCATTCCGATTCTCATCCTTGAGATCAGTACCTAAATTCTGATTCTCAACCCTTTTCGAGATTGGTACCTAAATTCCGATTCTCAAATTCTGATTCTCACTCCTTTTCGAGGTCGGTACCTAAATCCCGATTCTCATCCCTTCGAGGCTAGTACCGATATTCTAGTCCTCACCCTGAGATCAGTACCTAAATTCTGATTCTCAACCCTTTTCGAGATTGGTACCTAAATTCCGATTCTCAAATTCTGATTCTCACTCCTTTTCGAGGTCGGTACCTAAATCCCGATTCTCATCCCTTCGAGGCTAGTACCGATATTCTAGTCCTCACCCTGAGATCAGTACCTAAATTCTGATTCTCAACCCTTTCGAGATCGGTACCTAAATTCCGATTCTCATCCCTGGGATCAGTACCTAAATTCTGATTCTCACTTCCTTTCGAGATCGATACCTAAATTCCGATTCTCATATTCCGATTCTCAAATTCCGATTATCATATTCCGATTCTCAAATTCCGATTCTCAAATTCTGATTCTCAACCCTTTCGAGATCGGTACCTAAATTCCGATTCTCATCCCTGAGATCAGTACCTAAATTCTGATTCTCACTTCCTTTCGAGATCGGTACCTAAATTCCGATTCTCATCCTTGAGATCAGTACCTAAATTCTGATTCTCACTTCCTTTCGAGATCGGTACCCAAATTCCGATTCTCAAATTCCGATTCTCATTTTCCGATTCTCATCCTTTCAGGGGCTAGTACCGATATTCTAGTCCTAATTTCCTGAGGTCAGTACCCACATACTGATTTCTGTTCTCCCTCGTATATCTTGAAATTTCGCGATTCAAAGTCCACTCTCCAATCCTCGCCGAGAGTTCCCGGTCTTTGATTCCGCTTCCGATACCCGCTTCCTCGTTTCCCCGCCGAGAGTTCTAGAATCTTCGGCTTTGGAGATTCGCTCGTCACTCCCGGCCGGAAACCTTCGCCACTCTTTCCTCGTTCCGTTCCGAGTATGTCGACTCGGGATGTCCGTGTTGGTTTGGCTGATCTTGTCGGTCAACGCCAATACGCGCGGTGTGCTCGACAAGACACCACACCTATCGGGGTCCTTTCGTCGACCTCGCTTTCGATCGCGCTCGCGTCGAAATTTTGCGACGATACCAAATTTCGACGCAATTTTGACGCGCTCGTCGACGAGGTTGCCCGAACGACCTCGGACGACGAAACGGACCGCGCCGATGCGTCCGAACGTCGATTTCACTTAAAATCGACGTTAAGTTTGCGACGATAGCCCGTCGAGTGCGAAAGCTAGGGTTCTGGGCGTATTTTTAAAATAAATTAATATTAAATCCTTTTAATTATAAAATTAAGCCCTAAATCCTACCCTTCCCCCATTCGACTCGTTCGGCTAGCCCGTCTCCCGCGCCTTGGTCCCGCGAGAGTCCTCTGCCCTAACTCTCCTCACGCTCGACCGGTCGGCTTCGTCTCTCCCGCGCGAGCTCCATGGAAGCTTCGTCCCTCCCGCGCTCGAGCGTGCTCCCTCGGCGGCCGTTTGCTCCTCGAGCCGCTCGCGATCCTATCCTTATCCCCGTGCGAGCAACTCGCCCCTCGCGTGCTCCCCTTACCGATCTCTCTCGCTCCTCCTCCGCGGCAATTTGCCGCCGGTCCCACTCGCGCCCGATCCCGTAGGTTGATCTCGACTTCGCTTCCCCTTCTCTGCTCTATTTAAACCCCATTTGGGGTGGGATCGGGGTCGGCCGAAAATCCTTGTGAGGAAGGGGAGGTGCCGTTGGATTGCTACCTGAACTTGCTATTCCTCTCGTGTGCTTCCCGTTGTCCGGTAACTTCCCTTTAACCCTCTCTTATTCTCGGTTTTGGCCCCGTGGAGGCTCCACTTGTGCCTTTCGGCTCGGTTTGCCCCGTTCATGGTTTCGGTTAAGCACTTGTATGCTATGGAAAGTCTTATTTAGTTGCTTGAAATACCGATTCCTATGGGTTTTCTTCTTCTAACAGCATGTTAATGTGATACTTGTATAAATGCTGGGAATGTTTTCTTTACAACTTGAAATGTGGCTAAAAAGTTTCGATTGAGCATGCTAGAGAAAAAAAAATTTAGGCTTGGCTTGGAGAGGTTTATGTTGTTCTTAGGCCTCTTGCATTTTAATCTTTCATGAAGATATGGCTAGCTAGTTTGGAAATTCTTTATGCTCATCTTTATTTACAAGCATGTGGGGAAGAACTTATGCCTTCTCTTTGTAGCTCTTCCTTGTCAAAATAAAAATATATATATATATACATGTTAAGGAGAGATTCACTTTGAATTTTGGGAAACTCTAGGCTTGCCCTATGAGGAGCATGTGATGGAAATTTGGGATATCCCCGGATTCATTCTTACTTGAAGCATGTGCTTATCTCCTATTTTTGATATATTGAAAGCATGAATTTGAGGCAAGGTTAATCTCGTTTACAAGCATGTTAACATATGTATTGAGATGTTCTTTACTCACTTTAGCTTGATATGAGGCATGGAAGGATTTATTTAGTTTTACATGCATGTGGAGCTCATTTCCCGCTCCTTTTATTTCTTCTTTATCAAAGAGCATGCTAGGGAGGATTTTATTTTGATATCGGGAAGGTTCTATGCTTGTTGAGAAAGCCTCGGGCTAGTCCTTCTTTATTTCATTTGGAAGCTTGGTTAGCTTGTTCTAACCCTTAGCCGAGAACACATTTCATTTCTATTATTGCTATCCCCGTTTAAGAGCTTTTGGAATATCTATTTTCGAGCCTCGTTTCGTAGTAGGCTGGATTGGGTTTTATGTTGGGATTGCTGTAATTTGGAGTTGGGCTTGCTTTCAGCTTTGCTGGGGCTCAGCTTTGCTGGGGCTCGGCTTTGACTATCTCGATACTTCTGATTTGGCTTTACGTTGCAATTGTTCTAACCTGGAGCCGAATTTGTTTTCAGCCTTATCGGGGCTCGGTTGCTGACTTTTTATATTTCTGATTTGGTTTTACGTTGGAATTGTTGTAACTCGGAGCCGAACTCATTTCTAGCCTTATGTGGCTCGATTTCCGATTAGCATTATTGTATCCTTGTTTTCGAATCGAGGTTGGCTCGGGTTCGGCCTTATATGGGCTCGGGTTGGCTCTTTTAGCCTCTTTGTTTCGCTTCGAGCCGGGAGTGTGGTATCCCGAATCTTGGCCGATGTTATCGGTTCGTCGAATGCTTAATGTGACAGTTTCCTTTAGCTTTGTGATGGAATTATTTTTTTTTATTATATGTTGGGCTGTCTTTTCCGGTTTTGTTTCTTTGGGACTCGTTGTTTTGGCTCGGGTCGGCCGCTCGTTGGCTCGGGCTCGAGTTTATTTGGGACCCGTCGTCGTGGCTCGAGATCGAGCCGCCTCCTTTAGCCTCATGCCGGCTCGGGCTCGGCTTCCCCGTAGATCGGAACTCGTTTCTTCGAGGGCCGTTTTGGTTTGGAGTAGGGCCGGCTTTCGGCCTTGTCGCGGCTCGGTTTCTTGCCCAATGGAAGTTTGAATTTGGTTTTTTTAAAAGGCCGCCGTAATTGGAGTCGGGATAATTCATTCGATTCACTTGGAGGCTTGTTGTGGGCTCGTGTTTGTGCTCGGGTTCGGCTCTAATGAGGACCGGGCTTTGTGCTCATTTGGTGAAAACCGAATTCTATGTTTATGGAAGGAGTCGGGTTCAATTTGGGGCTTGGCCATGAGTCCATCGATGTGATTTCGTGAGTTTTGAGGTTGGATAGAAACTTTACTTGTTGCTGCCTTTTTGTCGGGGCTTGGCCGAGAGCCTTTTGTTGGTGGCCGATGTGATGGTGGCCTTGTTTATCGCTGTGTTTGAATCGAAAATTGATAAAGATGAACCTATAGTTGCTCCTCGCTTGTTTCGAGAGGGAGATATCGAGCATTGTGCTTCGGGCCACTTCTTAGGTGCCTCATTCGATGGATTGGAGTTAAATTGATGTTCTTGGGAAGCTTGTCCATCCACTTTCTTATGGGTTTGGAAATGTTCGCAACCGGTGCTTGTCTCGAGCCATTTTTCTCTTTTGCTTGATTTTAAAAGTTTTTTGATCGACTTTTCCATGATTTCGCTTTTAAATTTCCTTTTGATCCAATTGTATCTGAGCAAGAAAATGACACCTTCGGGGTCGATTCAGGGAGCTCGAGTTTTGTTTTCGATGTTTGTTATTACATGTCTTAGGGGAATTTTAGAATAACCCACCCGTCGAATTGACCCTTCAAATTCGAAGGTGAGTTAATCTTCTTTTCCCCTTTTCGTTGCTTGACACGTTTTCCCCGCTTCACTCGGAGTCGGTTTTGGCTTTTGTTTTGTTTGGGGCGATGACGGCGATGATGCAAAAGGCACGCCAGTGATAGAGTAGAATGATATCCCATCCTACGACATCGTGACTCGCTCTGTGGCCCCGGTGAACCGTAGGATGACGGTATCATTCACCGCTACAAGGCAAGCGGGGCACCCGTACCTTCTTAGGATTGTTAGCGATCCTTTACCCTACGAAATGATCGACTCGTGGACAATTATATTTTTCAAGATCTGATAAAAATACGATACTACATTTCGCAACAAAAATATCTTTCCACCACAATCAAAAAAAATCGATAAACTTTCTTTGCATGTCCGAAATCCATATGCATGCCAAAAATATAAATTTCAAAACTACATTATAAAATTTGATTGTCCACTTGTTGATTATCAGTCTTGGGTGGGGGAACACTCTCCTGAGTTAGGTTTAGTTGGACACCCTTCTTGCTGAGTGGCGGGCTTTATACACTCGTGTGACCGAGTAGCCTTCGACGACCCTTCGAGCGCATTACACGCTCCGAGCCTAGCCCCGACCCGAGTGCTTGCGGTTTTCTTCGGGTTTTCATTTGATTTTTGATAGAGCACTCGTGGTCCTTTTTAGGATTTTCTCGAGTTTTGGTGACTTTTACTACTTTTCTCGAGCTTTCCCGTCATGGGTCGACTCACTTTGTTTTCGAGTTTTTCGACGACCTTTTATTTTGCTTGCTTGGCTTTCATGTGGCACACTTCGTCGGCTAGACGAAAGAAAATAACGGGCCTCCTGTGATACAGTGTTTGTTTACATTCGCAGCGTGTTACCTTCTTTCGTACTCGCTATCGCATGCTATACTGTTTAGCCGTCACTTTTCATACCTGCTATTGCATGTTATCCTGTTTAAGACGTTACATTATATATCGTTGCATGCTTCTACTGTTACTCCTGTGCTATATACATATCCTGTTATAAACTGTACAACACTTAAACATATTCGCATAGGATGTTTAGAAGAACTTCGACCATATGGTCACCTCGATCGAACATTTTCGACCCGCCACCTTGAAAACTCAGCCTCTTCACAAAGAAGGAGCTCGGAGCTAGTATAGTGGGCAACGACGGTCGTCTTCAACGATGGAGCTTGTCGTCGTCAAGAAAACCATAGGATAGCTCGGGAAGTCATCGAGGCTCGCTTTCGGACCTCCGACATCCCCTAGTTCCTCTCCCTTCGGATTCCGCATCCCAAATTCGAGCCAACTCCTTTCGCACACCTCCACTTCTTATTTCGTCGAAAAGTCCTATCCTTTCGACCTTCTCAAGATAATATTTCCGATTTTTATCAAGAGTATTCTTAGATGATTTCGGTCATTTAAGATGTAATTAACTATAGTGGCTTGCCTTTATAGTGAGCATTTTCCGAACTCAAACTTAAAATAAACCCTATTTAATTCTTCATATTAAATAGGAATTTGTCGGCAAATAAATTGGTTTCGCAGACCAAACGGACGTCATACATTTCTTAGTTTATTTGATCGAGCCTCACCCTTAAGTCTTCGTGTTTGTCTTTCGGGATAAGTGCATGACTCGAGGTGTAGCGCTTCTTTCATTCAAACTATGAAAAATATGAGGTCGGTTCGACTTCCTTTCTTTCGTTGAAGGATCCTTCCGAAGCGGGCGACGGGATTCCGATTCCGGCGACCGACAGCTTCTTACGGGCACTTCACCGGCACAAAACAACGCCGACAGCATGAAATCTTGTCGCATCATGTAGTGGTAGATGTGAAAAGTCAAGTGTAAATACAACTTGATTTATGTAGCTAGAAATTTAGAAAATCAAGCATGAATAGACCTTGAGTATGATAGTCACAAATCAAGAAATCAAGATTAAAATTTATCTAAGATAATATTTAGAATTTAGACTCCACACCTAAAATTTGCAACATCTGAAATCTTCCTTTGATAAATGATACATTTTAAACAAACTAGAGACAACCAATGGCACTTTACTTATCGCACTCAAACTTGGTTGAATCCCTAATCAAGCTTATTCTCTCTCATGATGATGAAGATGAACTAATTCTCATTTTTCATAATTATTTATTAATATCTTCACCACTCACTATGAGCTGAAGATTCACATCCAACATCACAATCAAAATGTGATTATCAATGCTAAAATAAGCAATAATACTTTCAAGAGTTTTTGGTATGTTTATTCATTCATTTAATTGAAATAATCACTTAATAAGAGAACCATCTAATATTTTTAGGAATTTTCATATTGTTTCACGGTCAATCTGGGTTCATGTTATCATGTATGACGTATGTGCCTCATAAATGAAGAACTCATAAGAACAGTTAAAATAGCACAATGTAAGTTATGTTCAAAAATAACAAACTAGCATAATCTAAAAAGAGAGAGACAAGCTAGAAATCAGCTGCATCAGATCATTATTACCAACAGAAGCAAAATCGCATATATCTAATCCAATTTCTAATTAGCAAACTCTCCTAAAACAAATTTAATCATGCCACTTTTGCCGCCCATCTTTCAATTTTCCTAAGATCTTTACAATAGTTCAGCTCCAGGCTGGAATTAGTGCCTCATCTTCCTGATATTGTCCATTCAAACTATTTCAGTATACCTCATAAAAGTCGCTTTCAAAATTTTCTCTTCAGCATAATTATTGGATATATCTTCCTTGGTTTTAGCATCCAGGATAATGTTCTTATAATTGAGACATCAATATTTACCTTGTGCACATTTTGTCCGCAACACCATGATTCTGATGACATCCATGAATTAAATAACCTTACTCTTACATATGAATAAGTCCACTAAAATATACTTAGCAGGGTAAATATAACTAGAAAAAAATATCCTTAGCCACCTCCTCTTCTTCATAGTCATCCATAACACTAGTAAAATATGGTAATTGTGATCAGGTACGAGTAGGACATAAGTCTATTTATTTTCTGGAAAAATCATTCATTCATATCAAAACATTTACTGACATAATTTTTAAATTAAAAAAATATATATAAAGTCAAACATGCTAAGCAAAGGCGGAAAGATGCAGCTTAACAACCAAGTATTAAAATAAAGAAAGTAATCATGAGGAATAGACAAACCATTGGCAGTGTAGATTTTTGAATTGCTTGACTTATACTTTGAATGGAAAAAACAAGCAATCTGCATATTGTGAAACACAGAGGCAACAGTAAGTTAAACATAAACAAGCCAAGATATTTAAACTTCTATTCTTCATTATGTTCAACATAATAGAAATTTTAAGCTTTTATTTAGCGAGAAATGATCAAATTATTATTAGAAATTCAAATAAACTAATTATTGAGAGCAAAAAACCAAACAGCCAAGACTTAATGAAATCTCACCTTGAGGTTCTTGTAAATGTAGCTATAAAATTAATGTAGAAAAAAAGATTATCTAAAAACAGTTCTGGATATTATAACTTTCTTATAGCTATTTGGTTGTTAAAAACAATTCATCATCATAGACATTTAGTTATGGCTAAACAGATGTTTGAAAATAGTGCAACAATAAGCTATAAGAAAAACTTCCCAACTGGCCCTAAATCACACAAAAGGATATCCTTACAGTAAGTAAGGTCCATTTGGGGCAACTCACCTTTGTAAAAGTTCCTTAAAATTGTTACAGAAAATATAAATTTTCAAAAGTTAATTGCGGTTTTATAATTTTGTTCCCTTCTAAGTCCAACGATAGATGTCTTATAGCTACCACATTCTTACATAGCGGATCGTAAGAAGCTATTTCTTCCAAAACAATTTCACGAAGGTTGTAATTAAGCAAAAGTTAAAGAAAAAGCAACCGAAGTAGACCCTTACCGAGAAGCACTTTGCTGATGGAACCCATAGGTTCGAGCTTCCGGTGTCAAATACCACTGTAAACTTCTGCGGTGGCGTACCGATGCTGATCTCTCCATAATACTGCGCATTCAAGTAATTCTTCAATGCGACAATATCCTCATCCGACCCGTCCAAAACCCCACCAATGCCAAGCCCCCAGGGCCTCGCTTCTTCTCTATTAGCACGCCTTGCTGGAACCTGTCTGATCTCATCCAACGGTCTCTTCTTCAGCGCAATCCTCGGCAGTCCTTCCGCCGAAGCCGGAAGAACAAGAGCAAGAAAAGCAACCATTAAAAGAAGAAATACCGAAGGTATCCCACGCGCATTCCCCATGAAAAACTAGAGATTCAATAGCAAGCCTCTGAGAAAAGCCAAGAAACAAAAAGGTATCAAGAGAACAGCCGGACCATTAATCGAAGAAAAAATCTAACGCAATGAGCTAGAACCCAATATTAGGCTGAAAGTTTCATAAGCCATTGAGGAATTTCCGCTCACCAATGGAAGATCACGAATTGCGCGAAGACGACAATGCACCAATCTGAAGTAGAGAAGAAAGGTGGCGACCACCATTCCAGATTGGCCACATTATGTAAGACTCCCTCTCCCCCGTCGATGGCGACATGGGATCGTCTGCGTTTGAAACGTCCGTTATATTTTGAATGATCTACGTGTACGTTACGGTTAGCTTACCGACGGTCAGGACAATCGTTTGTAGGTGGCCAAAAGAAAGTCTGTTTAAAATGAGACGTGCAAGAATCCCCCCTAGAGAAGCATAAATAAATCGATTTTAGTTAAAATCAGATAAAATTAAATCAATCAATTAATTTTATATTAAACTAAAGAAATACTTTTGAATTTCAGTCTTTTCTCTCTCGCACTTTTAAAGAAAATAATATTTTTTGAAAAAAAAGTGGGTCCGTGTATATTTAATGAAAATTAAATATATGAAAAACTCTCAAACATATTATAAAGAATAACTCTATTCACATGTCCATAAAAAAAGACAACTCTGACAACAGAAGAAGAAAAAAATGGAAATTACAACGTTGACGCTATCATAAATTAAAGCTGCTGAAGATTGTCAGACCTAGAGCCTCTTCTAAAATAGTAAAAATAGATGCTACAAGTTCTGCCTGAGATTGCACTTTCAGCCAGGCAAACTACCACCAAAGCATAATATCATTAACCAAGATCAAAATCATATTCTTCTAATGGTTGGAGAAAGCATACAAACAACACGAAAAGAGCAGAAGGAAAACCTTTCTTCCAAAACATGAGAATCAAATACTAAGAACATTATCAAAGAAATCAACATGAATTAAACACCACAATATCAGCCCCATCCAAAAAAATGTTAACTCAGTAGATAAAAATTTAAAGAACTCACAAACCCGTTGTCAATATCATGATAATCCCATCCAAATAAAAAGAAATAACATTTCCAAAATGTTTGAATTATCATGCATCTTTGGGCAACAGTATTGGTCAGATCAAGTGTAGTAACTGAAAAAAAAAAAACTTCCAGCTAAGACAATAATAGAATTTTTTATCCTAGCCAACAACAAATCAATAGCTAATATCCAATCCAAAACAATGACATTGGTCTTTAATTCAAACTAGTAAACAGGAACCAACAACCAATCAACAAAAATATAGCCAACAATACATCAAAGACCAAATGATCTTGAAAAACATTTAAATTAAATGAGGCTAAGAATATCTCACTCAAACTTTCATCTCCTACCTTTTTATATTACTGGCTTATTAATGTTCTGAAATCAAACTTCAAGAAGAGAATAAGAGTTATTGAAAATCATATTATTCCTCTCATTTCAAATGTGACTACTGGCCTATTATCTCCTACTTTTTTATATTACTGACCTATTATTGAAAATCATATACTTTTACAATCAACAAGTATGGACTTATTGTTTAGCTCTCTAATATTCCAAGCAAGAATGTTGGGAAGAACATTAAGAAAAACCTAATTCTTATAGCACTTCTCTAGTTTCTAGTTTTCTTAGCCTGGGAGGTAGAGAATAGAAAAGAAGTAGAAACCAATTGACTACATGAAGTATTGTCAGAAGAGAATGGTAAACAAGCAAGAGGAGAGGAGTAATCGCCAATACGAACATTGAATATAGAGCATATTTTGACATTTTCACCAAGATAAAATAGCTCATTAGGAACAATCTTTTTGAATCCCAATTATTGAATGCCTAATTTATCTTTTGCAGAAACAAAATAAACACTAGGAGTATACTTTCCAGTCGCATTAATAAAAAATTTAAAAAAATATATCAACATGAGTATTTTGATTAGGATCGGTAGGACGAATGGAGACAAAAGTAGTTGTTGAATAAGGAGCAGGAATAATGCCAGAGCAAGGGATCTTGTCGGTAGTTCTCCAATTCATAAAATGAGGCTTGTTCCTACTCCGAATCTTACCTCGAAATGTAGTAACAATGGGAACTTACTTATAGTTAGTACTTTTAAAACAATTAAAATGATCATGAGCGAAGGAAGAACAATTATTGCAAGAAGCAAGATTCATATATGATAGGAACAACAATATATTTCCCTCTGACATTCAAAGTAATTGAACCAATAAGGAATGAATTATTATTCATTTGTATAATAACTATGGAAAATGTGAGTCAATAACCTTTCACAGTTATCAGATCAGCAACCAATGGAATACCAATTCTACTGGAAAAATTTAAAAATCTCATTAATAGGTCAACAAAATAAAGAAAGATTAAGAAACTTGACCGTATCAGAAAACCTTTAAAATCTTTCTTTATTGACAAAAAATTAGTACTATTTTTCTTGAAAACTAAAGGTCTTCCATTAATACCATGGCCCTCTCATCAACTCATGCTCAAAATCCTCAACAATATCGAAATTAAAAAGGAAGAGACCCTTGGCTAGAGAGAAATGATAGATATCACATTTAAGCTTTCCTATTTGATCACAGGAAAATGTATTGAGAAATCCATAGCAATTTTATATGAAATTGCACTTTAAAGAAATATATTTTCTATGTTTTATTGCAGGTATGAAGAATTATAGGTAATGAGAGCAAAAAGATCGAAAAGAAGCGAATCTGGAACAAAAAGGACTAAAAGAGATTAAAAGTGAACTATCCTGTCGACGGCGAGGAATAGGCCGCCGACGATGTGATTTTTCCGAAAGTTTTTTAATATATTATAAAGGAGCTCGCCGACGGCGAGATCGAGCCAGCCGACAACGAGCCTTAGCAGTTGTCCAATGTTCTAGAAGCCCGTCGACTGTGCCATCGAGCCCGCCGACGGCGAGAAGGTCGGTTCAAGCAAATGTTCAATGAATCTGGACGCTTTTTGAAGAGGTGCTTAAGCAACCTTTGGAAATATTTCTCCCTCTTTAAATAGAGACAAATTTAGGCCGAAAAAATTGTGTTCTTTTGGTGTGTGTGTCTTAATCTGAGTCTAGAGAGTCTGAGTCTAGAGAGTTTATAGTGTGTGAGTGTGTTCTCGAGAGTTCATTAGTAAGTTTAATTGAGTGTGTTGTACTAGAAGGAAGAGTCAGAGAAACTTCAAGGATTCTGCTTGGAGAGAAGATTCGAGATAAATTTTTGTTTATTGTTTTATAGCTTTAAATAAAATCCAAGTTTTGTGTTATTCTTCCTATACATTCTGAGTAGTTTTATCTGTCTTTCTCCTTGTTGTTGAGATTTTGTGAAATGGAAAATTGAATTAGTTGTGCCTTAAATATTAAATAAAAATTGTGATAATCTTTTACTTAAATCTTAATTTATTTTCAATTTGGCCAATTGAACTGTTAAAGTATGTTGAATTATTAACTATAGTAAAAATTACATCCAAAATTCAGGGAAATAAAAAGCCTTGAAAGGAGGGTGCAAATAAATAGGGAAATATTATTTATCGAGCCTAGAATTGGATATTTTAGTGTGACAGACTAAACTCTTCAATTTCGGTCCTATCGTTTGGGAGCTGAAGTGTATATGTTAGCCCTCAGGCAAGGGGAACGTGGGAGCTCCGAAGTGGCAGCCGGTATCCTCCCAGCCTAGCCGCAGATTCAATAACCAAGCATAGGATTAGTCAATGTTCTTTATGTCTGGACCAAAGGGTAAAGAATAGAAATGCTCCTATTTGACACAATATAATTCTAACTAAATTAATTATCCATTCACTTAATTCTCTTAACAAGGAGAAAGATACTTTTCTAAATTGCAATCTTCCATTAAGTAATAGAGTTTAGTATAAGCGTTCTTTATTTTCGTATACTAGATAGTAATTGCATCTGCTGAAATTAGTTCTTAATCTCTAAACTTCACTGTGGGATCGATATATAGGACTCCATTAGAGCCCTTTATTACTTGAATGATACGTATACTTGCGTTGATAAAAAGGGGCACATTTGCTATTTTTACTCTATTAAACAGTTATATAGTTATAAAGCTCCGCAGACATATCCACCATGTGCGTGCCACCTTTATAGTCAAGTTTTTGGCGCCGTTGCCGGGAAAATAAAGTAATTATTAAGGTAATTAAAAAAAATAATTACTAAAGATAATTACTAGAGTAATGAACTATTTTAAAATCTACCTAAGTTGTGTATGCATAAATTTGGAACCAAAAATTTAATAACTTACGATTCAGAATTAGAACGCACTATTAAAAGAATTAGAAAACAGAAAAAAGAAATTATAAATTTAAATCAAATGGCAAATAATCCAACAATTAAAAATACAAATCAACCAAGACCTTTAAGAGATTACGCTAACCCTACATTAGATGAAATTCACTTAACTATCCAAAATCCTGATGTAGCGGCTAATTCATTTGACTTTGTTCTTCAAATACAATGTAAAGAGACATTCTGAAGATGGTGTAACAATGTATCCTAGATATTTTCTCCCCACATACGATGCAACCACACCTTCTGAAGACGGTGCAACAACGCACCCTAAAAAAAGTGATTTTTGGACTCTTAAAGCTCCCTCATTGTAGTTTTTAAATTTGGCTTGAGTAGCCAATGAATGTCATTACAAGTCACCACTATGACTTATGTGACCAACTATGATTTATGTGGCTTGCAGCTTGTGCAGCTCTAGACTCTGGCCCTCACAAACTACGAGTGACATCACATCTCATCACTACGACTACATGACCAACTTTTGGCCTTACGTGTTTCAAAACCTTTGTAGCTCTCAAATATGGCCTCTGTGACCTACTGACGTCATCAAAACTCACAACTACAGTCACTTAACCAAACACACAGCTCATGCAACTCTCAACTCCAGTCTCTATGGCTTACGGACGTTAACTCAGCTCACCACTACGGCCTACATGATTCACAACTCATATAGCTTTATTCTCCGACCCCCGTGGCATACATGTGTTATCACAACTCACTACTAGGACATACGTGACTAAGTACAACCTTTGTGGTTCACGACTCATGCAGCTCCGGACTCTAGCCCTCACGGCCTAGAGGCGTCTTCACGTACTCACCACTACGGCCTATGTGACCAACTACACCCTACATGGTTCACATCTTATGCAAGCCCTGACTCTGACCACTGTGGCTTACTAACGTCATCATAACTCACCACTACGAACTAGATGATCTTTTAAGGGTTACATGATTCAAAACTTGTGCAATTCTCAACTCAAAACCACGTCCTATAGACATCGTCGCAGTTAATCACAATGACATACATGACCATCTATGACCTACGTGGTTCACATCTCGTGTAGCTCCCGACTCTGGCCCCTGCGACCTACGTACATCATTGTAACACACCATTATGACTCATGTGACTAACTGCGACCTACATGACTCACAATTATAGCTTCCTACTATAGTTTCTATGACCAACTGATGCTTTTGAAGCAACCATCTGCGGCCCACATGACCAACTACTACCATAGCTTTCAACTAATGCATATTCGAAAGCTGGTCTACAACCACTATTTACAACAATCATATTGGACTACTACCTCCATAGCAATCAAATATGACTCGTGCAACTTACTATCACCGAGAAATACATTCACTATAGCTTAACTACAACTATTATCAATGATTTACTATTGTTCATTTATAATGATCATCTTTGTAACTTATTCCTCGATTCAAGAGAAGAGGACCCAAGTACTTAAGATTACATATTAGATCTTTTCAATTGGGTCAGACTCTGTGTTTTTGTTCCCTCTTTTCAAGGTTTTCCACATAAAAGTTCGAGGTGACTCCTCCTATTTACTTTTCTTTTTAAGTACTTGAGTGTGTGCTCGATTCTCGTACAATGCTATGATGATAATTCATTACTCTACCGTCATGCATTTCCTAACATGCATTAGTAATTAAACTATAACAATTATAATCCCAACTATCCTTGTATAGTTATATATGTTGGGTTATTTCAAACTTATATTAATTTCAACATCATTATACAATATTATCTTGTTTAGTTCATATGAAGAGTGAACATATATACACTTAACTATATAATAGACTATTTAAATAGACTAAGTTGCATGATTTTTTCTCATTATGGAGTTCTCTATATAAAAAAATCATAATGTCCCCTCTCATGAATTTTATTTGTGTGCTGGATTTTCTTGCAATGCTAAGACAATAAATAATCACTATACCGTCATGAATTTTTTAGCATGCATAACATTAAATAAATGCACTCAACAAAATATCTCAAGCCTAGGTTAAATCAAACATAAAGGAAATAAAACCAACCAATATATTCTTGCCTAAAATGATAAAACTACTATACACTAAAAAAAAAAAAGTACATGAAGGATAAAATTTTTGTAAAAAAAGATATTCCACTTAATATATAATAATTGTAAGTAAATAAAGTATTTATTCAAATATTTTCCAAGAGATGATTCATTTTATTTTACTTTATATTAATATCATAAGTTAGTTGTTATTTTTTACATTTATGAGAAACATTATTTTTTAGTATAAAAAAGGTTAATAACATTCATACTAAGAAAAAAAAAAAAGGATTCAGATATTATTAAAGAACTAGTTTTATAAAACCACTGTATCAATTTCATATAAGGCAATTGAGTTATGATGCGTGCTAGAAAATTCGCGGCGGTAGAGTAACAAATTATCGTCTTAGTGTTGTACGAGAATTCAACACGCACACAGATGAAAATGAAACAAGCAGTGACTCCAGAAGTTTTTACGTGGAAAACCCGTAAAGGGAAAAACCACGAGCTCGACCTGATTGCGAGAATCCACTATTGATAGACGTTTACAGAAATCCCTCGTCCTAGAGACGGGAAATTGTAATTATGTGATGTAGATTACAACGTCGACTGACAGTATATGGATGATGGTGGTTAACGACAATCGACGGTGGTCCGCGGCGATCGGCAGTGGTTCACGACGATCAGCGGTGATCGACGGCTTATCGGCGATGATCGACGACTGTTGGCGATGATACATAGTCGCTTCTTCTCCTCAGTCTTCGGACTCACTTCTTCTCCCCCTCCTCTCATGTGAGAGTTGAGGTCATTTATAAGGTTTCGGGTGCAATTAATGCAACCATTTTGATCGGACGGCTCGAAGCGCTCCCTCGATCATACGGCGTTTAAGGGGCATTTGATGGCCTTAACGATGTCGAACTGAGTGATCTTGGGCTCGTTGGATTCGTCTTGTCGAGACGCTCGATTCGAGTATGAGTTTGCTAATGTCGGCATCCATTTGACGTGCCAATATGTCTGAAAAACTTCTAAAAGTGGTTTAATGACTTGATCCGGGCTTGATTTGACTTGGATTGGTTTAATTTTGATATCATTGGGTCCGTTTCATCGAGCCGGTCAGTTTGACTATAAGTTTGCCGAAATCGGAGCTCTGGATGACTTTTTATCCAGATTTGAACGTTTTTTGCTCAAAAGATTGCATCGAGATCTGTGTCATGCTTTAAAATCGGTGTCAGATGATGAAAAATTGTTGATGTCGTATCAGTTGCCCCCCTATTTTCGGATGAGACATTTTTTATTATCCGAAAATATCAAAATTCGGAGCATATACATATATGTTTGCGCGTATGCATATATATTTACATTATTAATATTCTCTGAAAATTTTTATTATTATTATTATATAAAAAATAAAGCTTTGATTTGTAAACAGATTTAGATCGGCTCAATGGAAAAGGTTTCCTTTTTCTTAGAATAGGTTTGTGGCTCGATCCCAATTAGAAACATGGTTAAATGTGTATATATATATATATAACAGTTTATATGATTAGATATATATCTAATTATATAACAGTTTATAAATAACAGAAATTAATTAGGTATATATATATAACAATTTATATTAAATATCTCCTTAAATTATATTATAATATCTAATTATATATGCATTATTGCAGAAACAGTTTTTTTTTTTTTTAAATTTGAAGAGCAGTTTTTTTTTTTAAATGAAGAACAGTTTTTTATTTTTATTTTTATTTTTATGAGCTGCCGTTTTTTGTTTTTTTTTAATGAGCAGCCGTTTTTTGTTTTTTGTTTTTTTTTAATGAGCTGCCGTTTTTTGTTTTTTTTTTTTTAATAGACAACCGTTTTTTTTTGAAATGTTATACCACATCTCAAGCCAATATAAATAGTGGTCATGGATGAGGAGAAGAAACACAAGTGAGGAGAAGGAGAAAATCATCTTACGTTGCGGAGTTTGCGGCGCAGAGTTGTGGAGAAGAGTTGCGGTGCAGAGTTTGCGGCGCAGAGTTGCAGCGAAGTGTTGCGGCGCAGAGTTGCGGCGAAGTGTTACGGTGCAGAGTTGTGGCGAAGCGTGGCGACAAAGCCTCACGACGGGACATTGCGACGAAGCCTCGCGACGGGGCATTGCGACGAAGCGTCGCGACGGGGCGACCCGGTGGCGCGTCTCAACAGAGCATTGCGGCAGCGTGTCGTAGCGACACAACGCAGCAACGTGTGGCGGTGGCGTGTTGTGGCGGAACATCGCGGCATGTGTCACGGCGGCGCGTCGTAGCGGCACAACGCCACGACGTGTTGCGGTGGTGCGTTGCGGCGGCGCGTTGCGATAGAGCGTTGCGACGAAGTGTTGCGGAAGCGTGTCGTGGTGGGGCGACACAATGCAGAGACGTGTTGCGGGGGCGCGTTGTCGCGTACAGTTACAGCGACGCGCTGCTGCGGGATGTCGCATTGCGGCGGGGCGTCAAGACGTGGCTTCACGGCATGGCGTCAAGACGTGGCTTCACGGCGAGGCGTCATGGTGACACGTTGCAATGGGGCGTCGTGGCGACGCGTTGTTGCAGGATGAAGCATTGCAGCGACGCTTAGCAGAGGGGCGTCGCAGCGACGCGACACGTTGCGAAGGTGCATCGTGGCAATGCGTTGCAGCGGTGCGTTGCAATTGGGGCGTCAGTGCGACGCGTTGCGGCGGTGCGATGCGATGGGGAGTCAGGGCGACGCGTTGCGGCAGGCCATGTCGCATTGCAGCGGTGCGTCACAGTGTGATGCATTGAGGCGACGTGTTGCGATGGAGCGTTGCAACGAAGTGTTGCGGAAGCGTGTCGGTGGCGCGACACAATACAACGACGTGTTGCGGGGGCGCGTTGTTGCGTACCGTTGCAGCGACGCTCTGCCGCAGGATGTCGCATTGCGGCTGGGCGTCAAGACGGGGTGTCACGGCGAGGCGTCATGGTGACATGTTACAATGGGGCTTCGTGTGACGCATTGCTGCAGGGTGAAGCATTGCAGCGACGCTTAGCAGCGAGGCGTCGCAGCGACGCGACACGTTGCGAAGGTGCGTCATGGGGGCGCGTTGCGATGGAGTGTGGAGGGGGCGCGTTGCGGCGGCGCGTCATGGTGAGGCGTTATGATGACGCGTTGCGCAGGGCGTTGCGGCGGAGTGTTGCGGAGGCGCGTCGGGGTGGCGTGACACAATACAGCGGCGTGTAGCGGTGGCGCGTTGCGGCGTGTCGTTTCAGTGACGTGTTGCCGCGGAATGTCGCATTGCGGCGGGGCGTCACGGCGGGGCAATGCATTGCGGTGACGCATTGTGGCAGAGCGTCACGGCGAGGCGATGCATTGCAGTGATGCATTGTGGCGGAGCGTCACGGCGGGGCGATGCATTGCATTGATGCATTGTGGCGGAGCGTTGCAGATCTCATACTTGATGCTGCGTATTCTGGAGGAGATCTTTGTGCCACTCTTGCACGTTATGAAGGTGATGAAAAAATGCTGTATTTTTCTCATCTCGCTTTCAGGGGAAGATTTCTTGCTTATGTGGTAGCGACGATATACGGTGGCCTCCCGATGATTATCAGAAGTACTGGAGTTTTGGGGAGGCGATGTCGACTCTACTCGAAAATGAGCGGATTTGTTGTGGCCCTTGTGCAATTATATGTTGATATTTGTAACATTTTTAATCATTTGATGTGGCATTTGTAGATGATGACAATGTATTTCTTTGCGTCTTCCACGATTTTTGTGGCTTCTTAATCAAACGAAAGTCTTTTGTGGTTCATGCTTTCCGAGATTGTGCCCTCTCAGACTTATGCCTTAAAGGAGCTTGAATCGGTATCTTCTGAGGCTCGTAGCCTTCTAAGATCTTTGAGTGTACCTGTGCCTTCTGAGGCTTGTAGCCTTCTGAGGTCTTTTAGTGTATCTGTGTCTTCTGAGACTTGTAGCTTTCTGAGGTCTTTGAGAGGAGACCCTGTCAACCACTTGCTCTCATGGAGTCTTTCTAGTGAGGACCATGTCCACTACTAGCTTCCCATCGAGACTTGCCTCTTGGGCTCGTCTTCCAGGGGCATGGTAGAAAGAGAATCCATTAAGGATGTAAGACTAGTTCTGAGTTATATCACCGGTGATGCTCGACGGTAATAACTCGTAATGAACAGAGTCATACGAAATCCACCGAGGATGGTTGACCTATCCTAGGTTGTTGGTCGAAGCTTTTGCTTGACGACCGTAACCTGTTATGGAAGTGGTCGAAGGAAATCCACCAAGGATTTTTGACCTATCCGAGGCTGTATGTCGAAGCTTTTGCTTGACGACGGTAGCCTGTAATGGAAGAGGTCGAATCGAGTCCCCTTGGGATCGATTAAGCCTAGAATGAGGTGTCAGAGATGCTCTGCGTTTCTCGAGACTAGAGAGTAGATCGCAATGGATCGTATGTTTTATTGGAAATATGGTTGTAGTCATACTCAAGAGTAATGTTTGACAACTTGTCAGTTGTTGTTTTTGAATTTTTTGCCCCCCCCAGCGGGGGTGTTTTCTATGCTAGCTTGTAAAAGAGAGCATGTATTGGGTCTTCAAGAGATCAGCTTCCTGATCAAGTTGAAGAGGAACTCCAGGTGCTGAAGAACCGTTATTTCTAGTGAAAACTGCCCCCAGTCCAGAAGCGATTCTTGTAAACTTGTAATATGAATAAAATATGGGATGACATCCTCACCACAGTCGTGCCCAGGACGTTAACGTGAACGACTTTTCTAGACTACGGTGAAGGTTCCCCCCACCTTGAAGAATTCTCCAGAAATGATCTTTAAGATGCAAAAATGATTCCTTTGTTCGTTGGATGAAATACGACATTGGGAAAGGAAATAGGGGCTCGGTGTCTTAGAGTTGTAGACAATGTCGAACGGGACTTCGTTTCCCACAGACGGCGCCAAACTGATGTGTGCTAGAAAATTCGCGGCGGTAGAGTAACAAATTATCGTCTTAGTGTTGTACGAGAATTCAACACGCACACAGATGAAAATGAAACAAGCAGTGACTCCAGAAGTTTTTACGTGGAAAACCCGTAAAGGGAAAAACCACGGGGCCTGACCCAGTTGCGAGAATCCACTATTGATAGACGTTTACAGAAATCTCTCGTCCTAGAGACGGGAAATTGTAATTATGTGATGTAGATTACAACGTCGACTGACAGTATATGGATGATGGTGGTGGACGACAATCGACGGTGGTCTGCGGCGATCGGCAGTGGTCCACGACGATCAGCGGTGATCAACGACTATCGGCGATGATCGACGGCTGTTGGCGATGATACAAAGCTGCTTCTTCTCCTCAAGTCTTCAGACTCACTTCTTTCTCCCCCTCCTCTCATGTGAGAGTTGAGGTCTATTTATAAGGTTTTGGGTGCAATTAATGCAACCATTTTGATCGGACGGCTCAGAAGGCTCCCCTCGATCAGACGGCGTTTAAGGGGCATTTGATGGCCTTAACGATGTCAGAATTGAGTGATCTTGGGCTCGTTGGATTCGTCTTGTCGAGACGCTCGATTCGAGTATGAGTTTGCTAATGTCGGTATCCATTTGACGTGCCAATATGTCTGAAAAGCTTCTAAAAGTGGTTTAATGACTTGATCCGGGCTTGATTTGACTTGGATTGGTTTAATTTTGATATCATTGGGTCCGTTTCATCGAGCCGGTCAGTTTGACTATAAGTTTACCGAAATCAGAGCTCTGGATGACTTTTTATCCAGATTTGAACGTTTTTTGCTCAAAAGATTGCATCGAGATCTGTGTCATGCTTTAAAATCGGTGTCAGATGATGAAAAATTATTGATGTCGTATCAAGTTATAATTTTTTTGAGTGGCCTAATCGACTCAAAGTGTAAAAGACTAAACTAACTTCATTTCACAAAAACGAATCGACCTATACCCTTCCCTTGTGCAATCGTTGCCTCTGTCTCTCTCCAATCAAAAAATTTTGTGATCTCATCCCGCTCGCTCCCACCTTTTTAATCATGTTGACCACTCAATCAAGTCATGTGCTCGTCTATGTTCCCTTAACTCAACACCTTAGATCGTAATTTAAGAATGACCGAGGCAAGGAGCATCACAACCCCCTCTCTTTTGAAATCGAAAAAGAAGCTCTAGTCATAACCCTCTTTTTTTAAAAATATTTTACTTAAACTACGCTCCGATAGTTAAAGCCAAGTGAAGGAGAGAAACAAGAGAGAGTAGAATAAATGCGGAGTCTTTGTAGGAAAAATCGAGGGAAATGTCTCTTTATTCATATTTTTAACCCATACTTTTTGAGGCATGTTTTGTACAACTACAGAAATAAAGAAATGTTTATGAAAACTATTCTTAATGCTATTAAGGTTCTAATTTATTGTTTTTATTTTATATCATATTTGTATTACAATTTGAATTTTAACATTGACGGTTATTGGTTGAAAGTCAACTAAGGTAATCAATCGAGTGGTATCCGCGCCTTCTCTGGAGTACGTGTTGGTCGGTTAAGGTGCTTGGTCATATGGCGACCTTGCTTGATGTCATTTGGCGTACTCGAGCAGAGCTGTCGGTTGTGAGGCGGTCATTCGATCTAGACGTAGGGTTGGTCGGTCGAATGTGATCTGCCGAGTTTTTTTTTTATATAGTGATTCGTCGCTCATTTTTCTTTCGCTTGAGACTTAGAGGACTCATGTCTCGCCTGTTTGGTTGGTTCATCGTATCGGACGGATTTCTCCAATCTTGCAAGATCTTAAGCGGATATTGTCACAACCCACATGGGACATCTAATGAGACTCCCTACTAGGATAATTCACGCCGCACTTTTGACAGGTCTTGCTGCTACCGAGTGGGGAACCATCTCGGGAGCTTGAACCTATCCCAGGTTTGGAGATGCGGCTTCATGCTCTTTGGTTAATTTCTTACCTTAAACGGAGACCCTTTCATATTGGTCGTTCTTTCTCTTTGAGATGCGCATTGATATTTTATATATATACGTAGCAGTTCCTCGAGTTTTCCTGCACCTTGATAGTAACAACTACAATAAGGATAACAAAACTAATAAACAATCGTTAGCAATAAATTCATGAATTGATTGAACACATTAATTTCATTAGGATTTTGTGTTTCGTGTGCTCTATAAATAGATATGAATTGAGCCTTGTATCATTTGTCAACAATTTCTCTTTTTTCACAACTAAAGTGCATTATGGTTGACAAATCGAATCAGATCGTCGTGGATCCTAAGAGGCTCGCGAGGGTAGGGTTTCAGATTCCCTCTTCTATAAAGAAGAAGAAGGTGGTGACGAAGGAAAAATGGGTGACACCCGAATTGTACCTGGTCTACTAGTTGACTCATCTAATGATGTCGAAGGTCAATCACTGACGAGGTCTCGCCAAGGGGCTTTGGAGTCTAGTTCGAGTGTGCGTGTTGATTGGTAGCATGCCCTTCCGATTGAGGCGAACAGTAAGAAGCTGGGGGGAGTGGTTATCTTATGGAATGATGAGTGTTAGAGTGAAATGCTATGTTGTTGCAAATGTTACGCTTGATGGTTATGCAACAATACTTTCTAGTATTTTAGTTATGAGAATGTTCTATTTCCAACATAAAGTGCCAAACTGATGTGTGATAGAAAATTTGCACTTGTAGAGTAATGGATTTTTTGTCTTAGCGTTGCACGAGAATTTAGCACACATTCAGACAAAATAAAACAACAAGTAGTGACACCAAATGTTATTATGTGGAAACTTTATGAAGGGAAAAAAACCACGGGACCTAGCCCAGCTGAGAAATCTATTATGAACTATATATCACATTTACAGTCCAACATTTACAATCCTACGTCGGGTATCATTTCATTCTATCTCTTCTAGAATATATACAATTAACTTTGAAAAAGATACATACAGCTGCATATCCTGAGGATATGTATCAGTCGCCAACTTAGATTCTGTCAGCTGCTGAAATGGGAATCTCGTCGGTTGCTTTCTCTTTTCACAACTGAAGTGCATTATGGCTGACAATCGAATCAGATTGACGTGGATCCTTAGATGCTCACGAGGGTAGGGTTTCAGATTCCCTCTTCTGTAAAGAAGAAGAAGGTGGTGATGAAGGACAAATGGGCGAGGCCCAAATTTGACCTGGCCTACGTAGTTGACTCATTTAATGATGTCGAAAGTCAGTCACTGACGAGGTCTCACCAAAGAGGCTTTATAGTCTGGTTCGAGTGTGCGTGTTGAGGGCTAGCAGGTCCTTTCAATTGAGGAGAGCGGTAAGGAGCTGGGGGGTTGTTGGAGCGAGATTCTCTATTGTTGCAATTATTGCGCCTGCTGGCCATGCATCTGTAATGAATTATCGTTTTAACATTGCACAAGAATTCAACACACACTCAAAAAAAAAGAAAACCACAAGTAGTGACACCATAAGTTTTTATGTGGAAGTCCCGTAAAGGGAAAAAATCATTGGGCTTAGCCCTGCTGAAGAAATCCACTATAAACTAGATATCACATTTACAGTCCTACGTTCGCATGCGAGAAAGGGTTAAACACTTTTTGGAGTTACAATGTCGGTGCAAGAATAAATTTGTTGTAAGAAGAGGCGGAGACCGATGGAGATCGGTGTTGGTCAACAAGTGAGGGTCGTTGGTGGTCGGTAGTGGTCAACGGTGGTTGGCAATAATCTATGGCGGTATGACGATAGCCGACGGTGACTAGAGTAATGCAGGACTTCAGCTTCTCAAAACTTCAAGCACTTCTTCAACCTTCCAGCTCTCTTTTCGTGGGAGGGGTGAAGCTCTACTTATAACGTTTTGGGTGCATTTCATGCAAGAATATGAACCGCTTTTATCGGACGATCCGGAGAGCTTCCTTCGATCAAACAACATTTGATGAACATTTGAGTACCTTAACGATGTCAGAATTTAACAATCTCAGGCTCGCTGGATTCTTCTTGTCGAGACGCTCGATTCGACTATTGGCTTGCTAGATCCGACTTTCGTTTGACTTTCTAAATATGTCCAAAAAACTTTCAAGAGTAGTTTAATGATTTGATGAGCTTGATTTGGCTTGAATTAGACTAATTTTGATATTATTGGATCTGTCTCATCGAACTGATCAATTTGGCTATATTTTTGCTAAAATCATAGGTCTTGATGAAATTTAATCAAGATTTGAATACTTTTTTCTCAAAATATTGTATTGAGATCCGTGTCATGCCTCGAGATTCATGTCGGATGATGAGATATTGTTGTTAGCGTGTCAAATACAAGTAACTCTCGTCTTGAATTGGACACGATGAAATTAGAATGTCATTATATAACAATTATAATAAATATAACGGATTTCAAACGCCGTAATCAATTACTATGAATTGCTATGAAGGTAGCAATCAACTACATGTGATCTCACCAATAAGCAATAGGCAAACTGAGTCAAAACTAAAGCCAAAACATAAGATCCAGAAGAAGCAAAGAGCAAACTACGCCAAAACATATATATGGTCAGGCAACACTATGAGCCAAAGTTACCAAAATAGGATGAAAAGCTTTAAAAACAATATAAATGACTAATGAGGATTTACATGAAATTATGATCCAAGTGAATGCGTGTTATTAATTAACACATTCTCTTCATAAATAGTGCCATTAAAATCATTTAAATAAACAAAATAAATAGAGCAATGATATTCTGACTTTCCATTTCAAAATATTGTTATCAGTTATCACAAAATCATCCATTGAGCAATATCCAATGTCAAGATTTAACTCTTCATATTCTCACAATTTTTTTTATGTATTTAATACATGCATGATCCAATCACAATGCGTTCATACTCTAGCACTTTGAATTCACGAATGTCCCTTAATTCAAATATAAGCATTTAATGCTATTGAAAACCATGTATATATATAGGTAATAGCATAGATAGTATTGGCAAACAAAACCAAATCATTTATGGGACAAAAATCTTAGTTTATAGTTTATGAGCGAGCATTCGGTCGGTTTGGATGGATCATTTTTAAAATTGGTCAAACCGAATTTAGAAATTGGGAAAAAAACCAATCTAAATTTTGACCAAACCAAATTGAGAAGATCGAAATTTCATTTTATTTAAATGGTTCTGTTATGAGCAACCCAAAATTTAATTATATATTAGTGTTTGGCTAAGAATAAAAATTGTGAATTATATATTTTATCTACTTAATATAAATTTTATTTTATGAATTATCTATTTTTTTAATTAAATATGGATATAATAAAGATATATATTGTTTTTAATTTATTCAAAATGAAATTAAAATATAATAAAAAAATTTTATAAAGCTTCAATTTTTTTAATTACCACTTATCGTCGCATCAAGGCAATTCATTTTTAGCAATGATTCTCCTTTTAAATTCCATTTCTTTCTCCTTCATTCATTCAGATTTCAGATAGAGCAATGGCAAGAAGAGCTGATGTTTTCATTCCTCTTACATTCAGTGCTCTTTTGCTTTTGCTGCTCCTGTTGTTCTCAGGTTCATTTTCTTTCCAAGTTGATTGGTTCTTATGCATTTATTTATTTATTTATTTTTAAGTTTAACAAAGATGGGATTTTGTTCTGCTCTGCCCGGAGCAAATTTTATGAAAACATTTAGTATTGGTGCTGAAGATTGTTACAATTGCTCTGAAATTAATAATTTTTCTGCTTGGAATTATGTGAATCAATTACTTTGTTTGCCTCCGTAACATTCATTTCGTGGTTCTCCACTTAAGCTATTTCTGACTTTACCTCCTCTGTTCATGAACTTTCTTATGCAGGTAAAGCTCAAAACTCCCGAGAAAAGCAGGTAAATGCTCTCTATAAACCATATTAAAAAGTGGCTTACGAAAGTTATATCTCTTGATAAACAACAACAAACCACTTAGCAATCTAAACTTGTAAAAAATCTTTGCCGGGATTCAGACATAATTAAGTCCGGAGACGGAAGTTTGAATTTTTTACAGAAGTTCTGTATGAGAAATTACTAAAAATAATATTTTGAGTTTAAAAAGAACGTTTTTAATGAAAAAATAATAAGAAATTATTTATAAAATATGTATGGGAGAAATACTGACATTAAAATGGGTATGATAACATGTCTAACACATTAAAATTGTTTCAGAAAACATGGTACGTGGCGAAACCTTCTTCTGAAGATGCCACTTTGAACGCCAACATGAACTATGCCTGCTCGCAGGTGGATTACAGATGGAATGCGCTTACCCAGACAAGCTCATCTCCCATGCTTCCATAGCAATGAACCTCTACTACCAAGCCATGGGTAGGAACTACTTGAACCGCTACTTCAAAAACTCTGGACTAATCGTCATTACAGATCCAAGTATGACAATCACTCAATTTTTGAACTACAAATTCAAAAGAAAAGCTTCTTCTGATGTGTTCTTCTTCTTTGTTTCCTTTTGCAGGTTTTGATCATTGTCCATATGACCGACCTTTGAATAAGTATACTAGTGCTGCAGTGAAAAAAAACTCATGTTTTAGCAGTATGTGGTGTTATGAAAATATATTCCTAAGTTTTGTATTATATCAATGAAGAAAATATATTCCTAAGTTTTGTATTATATCAATGAAGAAACTATGGTTTGATTACAGCAATTTTTGAAGGTTTTGTGTTTGTTAAAGTGTTTTTGCTTAAGAACTTGTTAGATCAGATTTGCTTGAACATGTGTAATGATGTGTTATGTTTTAACGTTTAAGTATTTGTCTGATGATATTAACTGGTTTATCGCCCGAAAAATAGTAGTGCATGCTCAACTCATAGCATTTAAGAAGAATATATACTAAATGAGGTATATTTTCTATATAATTACAGTATATTTTCTATATAATTACTGTACTCTGTGTAGCTGAATCTGGAAATAGCTATTACATATAGCAGAATCTGGAAATGACAAGTGACGTTTATCCATTAATGTACATATACATATACATTTATCCATTATATGTCAAAGCCTAACAAGTGAAAGATGCAAAATGAATGAACAAAGCCGGCTTGTAGCTATTATAGGCTTAACTTACAATTGCTAAGTTTTAACAGAATTTTTATTGATTTTCTTTTACATTGGCAAGTAAGATTGAAGCTTTCACTTGTATTATTTATCTTTTTAAGTGTAGTATGAAAAAGTTAACACATGAGCAGATAAAAATGCATGACTATCTAAATATGATTTTCTTGCATTCATGACTTTAAAAGAGCTATCACAAGGACTGATCATAGGAGCTTGAACCTAAATAGCAAGGATTATGGGGCATTGTGTTGGAAACAGGTTGTCAGCCATAAATGAATGGTAAGAAAACAATCTGTGATTTTGTTCATTCCTAAACCCTAAACCCTATATGTATACAAGTTTTGAATATAGAGTATTTTAGGTTTCTTAAGCTCCTTTAAAAGTGGCGTGATGGATTTGATAGTCATTTGAGTTCTAAAACGACAAAAAATTGTTGTTTCTGTGAATCAACTTTGGGATTGCAATTTTCTGATTTTTTTGTTTATTTTCTGTAATTATTTGAGCTCAAAATTGTAGATTTTTAGTGATAATTAATTTAAGTGCTCAAAACATGTTTTCTGTCCTTAGAAAAATTTTGGGGTGTTACTAGAAATCTGAGGACCGCCTGGGATGATTTTCATGATCTTTCAAATGTAGTTTAATTTTTGTGATTTTTTAATTAATGTTGATAAATAAATAAATAAAAGTAGGTTTTTTATTTTAAAAATCTAAATTTTTATTTTTTTCTGACTCCTTTGACTTTGGTAAACTCGGAGAACTCAATTTTAAAAATTTCTTATTTTCATTTGATTTTAAAGAATTATTATAATTAAACAGAGGTTAAATTCATGGGAAATTATGGGTTCTTGGTTCTAGGATGCTCTCTGACCTTGGAAAAAAAAATTAAGAAGGAAATTTCCAAGCCATGATCATAATCCAAATTTTTATGATTTAATTAAGTTCTAGAGTGTTTAATTAATTAAAATTAAAATTAATTATTCTCGATCTTATGTTCACTGGATTCCTCTCTGTTACTAAGCACATGGTATTTTTATTTCATTTTTCTGAATCTTCTACACCAAGATATGATTTTGGAAATTTTTGTATTTAATTAAATCAGAAAATGCCCTATTTTCCTACTTAACCACATCGGCGCCTTGTCATTCCTCAGCATCTCCGAAGTCCATGCATCGCTCCACCATTTGTTGTGCCTTACTCGTGTTAAATTTTTATTTTTGTGACTCACATTCATTTTAATAATTTATCAATAATTTATGTCATTTATTTTAGAACTCATAATAACATAAGTTCTTTATTTTCTTAACTCTTAACTTATGTTATAATAAAAGTTATTTATTTTTATAACTTATGATAACTTAAGTAATTTATTTTCTTAACTCATAACTTATGTCATAATGAATTATAACTTAAGTTGTTTAATTTTATAACTCATGATAACTTAAGTTATTTAATTTCTTAACTTATAACTTATGTCATAATAAATGATAACTTAAGTTATTCATTTTTATAACTCATGAAAACTTATGTTATTTATGTCATAACTTATGATAACTTATGATATTTATTTGTTAACTCATGTAACCCATAAATGAATAGATGTTACTAACTTATGTCATTGATTTTAATAATAAAAATCAATTAATTTATTTAATTGTCATAAATCCTATTGGTTAGTAACCCCCTTGATGGATGGTGGTTAAATAGAGCATGAAAGTGAGAATGGGTCCTCTCTCTACCAAAAACACCACGTACATTTCTCTCCATCAGAAAGTACAGAAAGTTTTAAGGGATTAGAGAGAGAAACTCCATCTCTTCGGGATCGATTTTCTTCGAGATCAAATTTCTTCGTCATGAATACGAGTATGAGTTACTTTATTATAGATATGTAAAAATCACGAATTTAAAAGATCTTGGCTATTATGTATCTTTGAAATTTGTGTCATAAAGTTCACACATGAATTTCTTACATGTGGTATCAGAGCCTTGATTACTAAATTTATGATTTTTTATATTATTTTATTTATGTTAATTATATTAAATTTCCGCTGCGAATTAGATCTTGAATTAGACTACTAAAGTAAATTGATATGATTGAATTTATTATTTATTTGATGTCGATGTTATGTTTAATTTGTTAGTCACCAAAGTGACCAAATTAGTAAGTTTAATAGACGTCGAATTAAATAAATTCAATTACTCACAAGTTTGTGATGCTTATTATGAAATAATTTAGTATTTTATCACGAAAATATTAAAAATCATTGATTATAAAATATTTCTGGATCGCCCAAAGGTTGATCATTTGTTTTATAATCTTTGAATATAATTGTAATCTATTTATATACTTAGTTAAGATATGTTTATATATCCCAAAGATAATAAGCATATCTAATTTGAGTATAAACAATTATCAATTATTAAATTTAAATTAAGCATCAATTATGTTTATTATCGTGTATTGTTATATCACCCAAAGGAGATTTCAATACACTATTATTATTACAATTATTATTTTAATCTGATTTCATATGAATATCTATGTAAGTTTAATGTTCAAAGCATTAATGTACTAGCATGTTTTATTCATTTGCAGTAACTACTCATGTTTCTCTTCATTCGCAAGCTACATCCGTTCGAACATTCGATGGGCTTAATTTCTCCGAATGGCGTGAGCAAGTCCGGTTTCACCTTGGTGTTCGGATCTTGATTTGGCACTCACGGCGAGAAACCCCCTGCTCTTACTAATTCTAGTAATGTTGAGCAAGTATCTTTCTATAAAGCTTGGGAAAAATCGAACATATTGAGCTTGATGTTTATGCGAATGACTGTAGCAAACAACATTAAGAGCACATTTTCTAACACTGAAAGTGCTAAGGAATTTATGAAATTTGCTGAGAATTGTTCTCAATCGACTCTGTCGATAAGTCACTTGCTGGAACACTATTGAGTACGTTAACCAACATGAAATTTGATGGTTCTCGTACTATGCATGAGCATGTCGTTGAAATGACGAACATAGCGAGCAAGACTTAAGACCACAGGAATGGAAGTGAATGAAAATTTCCTCGTGCAATTTATCATTAACTCCTTGCCTCCTGAGTATGGTCCATTTCACATGAACTATAACACCATGAAAGATAAGTGGAATGTGAATGAACTACAATGTATGCTCATTCAAGAGGAAGCAAGGCTTAAGAAAGGAGCAAATCACTCCATTAATCTCATGGGTCACCAAAGAAGAGATGTAAAGAAACCTGGAAAGAAGAATGGAAAGGGCAAGCAAAGACCACTAAAGGTTAATATGTCTTCTGTCCCAATTCACAAAGAGGAACATAAAGGAATTAAGTGCCACTTTTGCGAAAGCTCTGGACACTATCAAAATGAGTGTCAAAAGCGCAAAGCTGGTTCGAAAAGAAAGGTAAACCTTGTGTTTACGTATGTTTCGAATCAAATTTGGCGAAGTTCCTTATAATACACAGTGGATTGATTACGGTTGTACCACTCATGTTTCTAATACGATGCGGGGATTCCTTACAACCCAAATCATAAACCCAAATGAAAAGTTTGTCTTCATGGGAAACCGAGTCAAAGCACCGAGTTGAAGCCATTGGAACCTACCGGTTAATTTTAGATCTTGGACATCATTTAGACCTTTTTCAAACACTTTATGTCCCTTCGTTTCTCGTAATTTAATTTCATTGTCTAAACTTGATTCTATTGGATACTCCTTTAAATTTGGAAGCGGTTGTTTCGGTTTACTTAAACACGATCATCTCATAGGTTACGGTATTCTTTGTGATGGTCTATATAAGCTTAAACTTGATAACCTTTTTATTTGAGACTACGATAACTTTGCATCATAATATTGGTACTAAACGTGGTTTTATGAATGAAAATTCAGCTTATTTGTGGCATAAACGTTTGGGTCATATATCTAAAGAAAGAATTGAAAGATTAGTAAAAAATGAAATTCTTAATGAATTAGATTTTACTGATCTTGGCCTATGTGTGGATTGTATTAAAGGAAAGCACACAAACCACATACTTAAGAAAGCCGCCACAAGAAGCACACAGCTCCTTGAAATTATACACACCGATATTTGTGGACCTTTTGATGTTCCATCTTTTGGTGGAGAAAATTTTTTTATCACCTTTATTGATGATTTTTCACGTTATGGTTATGTCTATTTATTGCATCAAAAATCTCGAAGCTATAGATGCCTTGAAGGTGTATATAGCGAGGTTGAGAGACAATTAGACGAGAAAAGTGAAAATTATCGGGTACGATAGAGGGGTGAATATTATGGAAGTTACAATGAATGCGAGTCGATGTCAGAGTCCATTTGCTAAATTCCTTCAAACTAATGGCATATGTGCTCGGTACACTATGCCGCACACACCACAACAAAATGGTGTTGCAGAAAGACGAAACCGTACTCTAATAGAGATGGTTAGGAGTATGACGAGTAATTCTTCTTTACCCTCATCATTGTGGATGCATGCCTTAAAGACTGCTGCATATTTGTTAAACAGGATTCCTAGTAAGGCAGTTCCAAAGACTCCTTTTAAACTGTGGACAAGAAGAAAACCTAGTTTAAGGCACCTCCGTGTTTGGGGTTGTCCGGCAGAAATAAGGATATATAATCCACATGAAAAGAAATTGGACTCAAGAACAATCGGTGGTTATTTTATTGGTTATCCGGAAAAATCTAAAGGGTATAGATTTTATTGTCCTAACCATAGTACAAGAATCATTGAAGGCTGGAAATGCTAAGTTCATTGAAAATGGTGAAGTTAGTGGGAGTTTGGAACCACGTAAAGTGGAGATCCAAGAAATTAGGGTTCAAGTTCCTTTACCCAAAATTTCTTCTCGACTTGTTATTCCTACGGTTGTTGAACAGTTTGACAACTTACGAAACAACAATTAAATGATCAAACACCCCATAATGAAGCTGTCACTAATGAACCTACTTTAGATGAACCACATGAAGTAGCACCTAGAAAGTCTCGAAGACAAAAACGGTCCGCTATTTCGACGATTATGTGGTTTATCTACATGAGTCCGAATTTGACTTAGGAGTCGATGAAGATCCGGTTTCATTTTCACAAGCCCTAGAAAGTGCAAATTCTTCTAAATGGTTAGATGCGATGAAAGATGAGTTGAAATCAATGGAACACAACAAAGTACGGGATATCGTTGAATTACCTGAAGGTTGTAAAAGAGTCGGGTGTAAATGGGTCTTTAAGACTAAGCGCGACTCGAATGACAATATTGAACGATATAAAGCCAGACTTGTTGCCAAAGGTTTCACTCAAAAAGATGGCATCGACTATAAAGAAACATTTTCTCCGGTTTCTAAGAAAGATTCATTTAGAATTATCATGGCACTAGTAGCTCATTTTGATTTTGAGTTACACCAAATGGATGTGAAAACAACCTTTACGAATGGGAATTTAGATGAAGAGGTCTACATGAGTCAACCTGAAGGATTTTCGGTTGAAGGAAAAGAACACATGGTGTGTAAACTTAAGAAATCAATATACGGACTTAAGCAAGCTTCCCGACAATGGTATCTTAAGTTCAATGATACCATTACATCCTTTGGATTTAAAGAAAACAACTGTTGATCGGTGTATATATCTAAAGGTCAGTGGGAGCAAGATCATATTTCTCATTTTGTATGTTGATGACATCTTGCTAGCTACTAATGATCTTGGTTTATTATATGAAACCAAGAATTTTCTCTCTAAGAACTTTGAAATGAAAGATATGAGTGAGGCATCCTATGTGATTGGAATTGAAATATTTCGTGATAGATCACGAGGATTGTTAGGGTTGTCTCGGAAAACGTATATCGAAAGAGTTCTTAAGAGATTCAATATGGAAGGGTGTTCGGCAAGTGTTGCTCCGATTCGAAAAGGAGATAAATTCGGCCTTATGCGAGTGTCCGAAGAATGATTTGGAACGCAAACAAATGAAAGAAATTCCTTATGCATCTATTGTTGGAAGCTTAATGTATGCTCGGACTTGTACCGGACCGGACATTAGCTTTGTTGTCGGGATGCTTGGGCGAGTATCAAAGTAATCCAGGAATAGATCATTGGAAAGTTGTAAAGAAAGTTTTGAGGTATCTACAAGGAACGAAAGACCACATGCTCACTTATAGAAGATCTAAAGATCTTGAAGTGATAGAATATTCATATTCAGATTTTTCTGGATGTGTTGATACTAGAAAATCAACATTTTGAAGGAGCAATCTCATGAAAAACTGTGAAGCAGACTATCATAGCTGCTTCCACTATGGAAGCTGAATTTGTGTCTTGCTTTGAAGCTACAATTCGGGGTTTATGGCTACGGAATTTTATTTCGGGACTTGGAATTGTCGACGGTATTGCCAAGCCGCTGAAAATTTATTATGATAACTCCGCGACGAGTCTTCTTTTCCAAAAACGACAAGTATTCCAAAGGTGCTAAACACATGGAATTAAAATATCTTGCCGTTAAGGAAGAAGTTCGAAACAAAGGGTGTCGATTGAGCATATTAGCATCAATCTCATGATAGCAGATCCTTTAACGAAAGGGTTGCCACCGAAGACATTTAACGAACATGTCGTGAGAATGGGCATTACCAAGACCCTTTATTAGTTTTATGCTCTTCGTATTTTGACACATTGAGCCCAATTTTTCTTGTTTCTGATATTTATAAATCTTGTTTTTATCGTTAGTGTACACTTTATTTTGCTTGATGTTCAACAAGATTTGTCTTCTAATAGACATTATGGGACCATGATGTTAATTCTCATTATGCTTAAGTATGTAATTGATATTGTGATACATGGAAGGGACTTGTGTCGATAAATTGATGCACAACCATGCCATGATTCATATTAATTCCGTACTTATTAAATAATTTATGATTTAACCAATATAAAGAAGGATTTATTTTACATTTTATGCAGTATGTTACGCACTATTAAAATTAAGTGAGCCAAGTGGGAGAATGTTAAATTTTTATTTTTGTGACTCACATTCATTTTAATAATTTATCAATAATTTATGTCATTTATTTTAGAACTCATAATAACATAAGTTCTTTATTTTCTTAACTCTTAACTTATGTTATAATAAAAGTTATTTATTTTTATAACTTATGATAACTTAAGTAATTTATTTTCTTAACTCATAACTTATGTCATAATGAATTATAACTTAAGTTATTTAATTTTATAACTCATGATAACTTAAGTTATTTAATTTCTTAACTTATAACTTATGTCATAATAAATGATAACTTAAGTTATTCATTTTTATAACTCATGAAAACTTATGTTATTTATGTCATAACTTATGATAACTTATGATATTTATTTGTTAACTCATGTAACCCCTAAATGAATAGAGGTTACTAACTTATGTCATTGATTTTAATAATAAAAATCAATTAATTTATTTAATTATCATAAATCCTATTGGTTAGTAACCCTCTTGATGGATGGTGGTTAAATAGAGCATGAAATTGAGAATGGGTCCTCTCTCTACCAAAAACACCACGTACATTTCTCTCCATCGAAAGTACGAGAAAGTTTTAAGGGATTAGAGAGAGAAACTCCATCTCTTCGGGATCAATTTTCTTCGAGATCAAATTTCTTCGTCATGAATACAGGTATGAGTTACTTTATTATAGATATGTAAAAATCACGAATTTAAAAGATCTTGGCTATTATGTATCTTTGAAATTTGTGTCATAAAGTTCACACATGAATTTCTTACAACTTGCTCGTCATCTCACGGTTTATGCCTCAATAACACCGTGAAAATAACTAGAATACAACTGTAATAATGTTGAAATAGCACGGGTGAACAGTGCAAATAACACCGTGCTAGTTACTCAAATACGACTGAAATAATACCAGAATAACACCGGTGAACAGTGTGAATAACACCACGCTGCTCCACAAGACCACGCGACAGATTGTTATTGGTCGTACCTTCCATGTGCTGCCCCGTCAGCCCACAGTTCGCGTTTCATCTCCTAGTCCAGCTCGATCTGGATCGTTGATTTAAAACACATGTAAACAGAAGACATCCGTTCATCGTACCGAATATACCCTAAAATCATCGTCCCGAATATACCCTAATAATTTGTTCCTCTATCATCATGAATATCCTAACATGCATCGGTAGTTAGACTATAACAATTATAATCCCAACCATCCTTGTATAGTTATATATGTTGGGTTATTTCAAAGTTATATTAATTTGAACATCATTTTATAATATTTTCTTCCATAATACATGTGAAGAGTGAACATTTATACTCGTGATTATATAATAAACTATTAACAAGACTAAGCCGCATGATTTTTCTCATTCTGGAGTTTTCAACATAAAAAATCAGTGTCTCTTCTCATGATTTTTTTTTATTTGTGTGCTGGATTTTTTTATAATGCTAAGACACTAAATAATCACTCTACCAATATGAATTTTCTAGCATGCATGACATTAAATAAATACACTAAACAAAATATCTCAAAACTAGGTTAAATCAAACATAAAATATATAAAACCAAACAATATATTCTTGCCTAAAATGATAAAACTACTCTACACCAATTTCATGTTTTTCAAGCACTAAAAAAATGACATCAAGGTTAAATCTTTTGGATAAAAAATATATTCCACTTAAAATATAATAATTGCAAGAAAATAAAATATTTATTCAAATGTTTTCCTAGAGATATATTCATTTTATTTTATTTTATGTTAATATCATAAGTTAGTTGTTATTCTTACATTTATAAGGAAAATTATTGTATTAATATTAAAAGAAGTTAATAACAATAATATATTAATAAAGTAGTTTTATGCAATCACTTGTCAATTTTATATAAGACAATTGAGTTATAAATTTTTTGAGTGACCTATTCGACCCCAAATTGTAAAAGACTAAACTAACCTCATTTCACAAAAATGAATTGAGCCAAACCCTCCCCTTGTGCAATCGCCGCCTCTATCTCTCTCCAATTGAAAAATTTTGTGATCTTATCCCACTCACTCCCACCTTTTTAATCATGTTGATAACTCAATCAAGTTCATGTGCTCCTCTATGTTGCCTTAAGTCAACACCTTAGGTTGTAATTTAAGAATGATCAAGGCAAGGAGCATCACAACCTCCTCTCTTTTGAAATTGACAAAGAAGCACTAGTCATAACCCTCATTTTTTAAAGAATTTTCACTTAAAATATAATTGTTGGATTCTAGTTCAGCCTTTATGGATCACACTCTAATAATTAAAAATAAGTGAAGGAGAAAAGGAAGAGAGAATAGAATAAGTGTGGAATTTTTGTAGGGAAAATCGTGAAAAATGTTTCTTTATTCGTATTTTTGTCCCGTACTTAAAGAGATGTGTTTTATATAAGTACATAAATGAAGAAATGATTATGGAAATCATTCTTAATGCTATTGAGAATCTAAATTGTTGTATATATTTTATATCATAGTTGTATTACAATTTAAATTTTAACATTGACAGTAATTGGTTGATCGGTTAGCTTAAAGTCAACAGACTAAGCTTACCGATCGCGTGGCATAAGTGTCCTCTCTAGAGTATGCTATGATCGGTCAAGGTGCTCGATAGTATGACGATCTTATTTGATGTCCTTTGGCATGGTCGAGCAGAGCAGTAGTTTGTGAGGTGGTCATTTGGTCTAGATGCGGGGTTGGTCGGTTGAATGTGATTCACCGACCTTTTTTTTAGTGAGTCGTGGCTCATTTTTCTTTCAGCTTGAGACTTACAGGTGTTGAACTCACATTTGTTAAGGTGTAGTCTTTCTTTAAAAGCCTAGAATCTAGTCATATGACTTTCCTGGTGAC
The DNA here is from genome assembly GCA_022702705.1 of Papilionanthe hookeriana x Papilionanthe teres. Classification (NCBI taxonomy): domain Eukaryota; kingdom Viridiplantae; phylum Streptophyta; class Magnoliopsida; order Asparagales; family Orchidaceae; genus Papilionanthe; species Papilionanthe hookeriana x Papilionanthe teres. The sequence continues at coordinate 143,248,275 of CM040422.1, read as the reverse complement.
TATCTTAGAATATTAGTGATGGTGCCCTCCCCCTTTAGAAATTTAGAATGCTTCTTTGCTTCACTTGGAGTTTCATATGCTTAAGGCTAATTTCCAGCACTTAGTAGGATGAGTCTAAGCATAAGGAAGCTCAAGGGGAGTCCCCTATAGGATTGTTCAAGCCTTAGGTTGACCCTGGGTGGTCTGGTCTGGGTTGAGCTCACACACTCACACCTACACTACACTTTCACTCACTGCCCCAAACCCTGAATCAAACTTCCTCAATTCGATCCCCTACTCTTTTGGAAACGCATGTGGGTGGTTCCCCAAGCTCTTAGCTTATGCTAGGGTTTGATTAGGACTAACACATGGAAAATCCAAAATGGGATTTCCCTTCGTTCATGGCTCAAGAGGGTTGACATCCTCCAATTAACTCAAACCTTACCAAAATTCCAACTTTGACCCCCCTTAGCCCCTAAAATTTCCCCGAATTACACTAACCACCCATAAACCCCCCAATTTGATCAAAAAATCCAAAATTGCCCAATTTCCACCAAAAATCATTCCAAATGTTATTCACCACCAAAATTGACCAAGACAACCCAAATTTACCAAAATTCTCAAAAAGCCCCAAAATTAGCCAAAATGACCAAAACACTCATCATGACCCAAAAATCCAAATATTCCCAAAATTTTCAAAATCGCACCAAATATCCCCAAAACCAATTTGAGCCACTTAATTGAGCTCGATTTGACCAAATTGACCCATTTTGATCAAGATCCTCAAATTGCCCTAATAGGCCCAAAATGCTCAATTTACACTCAATCTCAACCAAATTGATTCATATTTTCCCCAATTTCAATTCTAAACTCAAATCCATCATGTCCAATCTCAATATAAACCAAATGAAAACCTAATTTGACCCAATTCCAAACCCAATTTCAACCTAAATAAAAAATCCCAATTTGACCATATGTTCCCCTAAATTAAACCCCATGACCAAATCAATATCCAAAACTCTTCATAACATTATCCTAAAATAAATTTATCCACCAATTGATCCACATTTGAGCCCAAACATCACCCAAATAAAACCCAAGATAAAATACTCAATTTTGCCCTAAACTAGCCACATGCCCAAATGTCACCGTATTGAACCTCCTAACCTCAAAATTTCCACCCAAATTGAACTATTAATTGGATCATATCTAAACTCTAGTTTGACCCAAACCCAAGCCTAACCCAAAGTCCCCAAAATTGGCCATATGATCAAATTTCACCAAATTGACCTTCCAAATCAATTCAAAATCACTCCAGTCATTTTATAAACCCTTCATAAGAATCATTCACATCAATTTGAACAATCAATTTGATCCAACTCAAGTCCAAATCCAACCTAGCCCAACCTTAACCCCCATTGCCCTAAATTTGAACCAAATCCAATGTCACCCAAACCTAGCCAATTTGACTAAGCCAAGCCCACCACAGCCAACATTTGGACCCTAGGGACTGGTCTAGACCCACCTAGCCCAACCTAGTTGAGCCATGGACTAGGGGTCCCCCAATTTAGGGGATTTACTCTTAAATGGTTAAACCAAAAGGATTTCTTACCCAAAGCCATCACCAGCCCAAACCATCACCATAATGGCTTGACCTCTGGCTCACCTGACCACCTGACCACCTTCGGTGTCTTGGCATACCGGACTAGTTAGAGGAGGAGCTAAAACTGAGAGAGAACTCCCACGGACAAAACCCATTTGCACTCCCCTGAGCTGCCCAACTCCATTTGGTCAATGGTGCCTCTCAGCCCTCCACCTAAGCAAGCTAATGCACCCACTGGCCAGCCCAAAGCTCCACCATAACCTAATCTATTTAAACCTTACCTCTTCAAGACCAATTAAAGATAACACACAAAACCCTAGAGATACTCTGTCTAATGCTTCCAGAGCTTCTTTAAGACTCCCTGAATGCAAGCCCACTGCTCTCCTCCACCCACAGCCACCACCTGAGGCTAATTTCCCCACTGAAATTTGCCCTAAAACTAGGACATCTTCTATCACTCAACTACAGTGCACCAAACTTCAAATTGAGTTGCTCCTCACCATCCCCTAACCAAACAAGGACGATCCCCCACAGAAGCCCCATCACGGAGCCCCTCCAACTTAGACTTGCATCAGACCCAAAATCCCCTCCTAATAAAGCCTAGTGCAGATCCAACAAGAGCTCAAATTGGTCCTTGTAGGAGCTTCATGAGGTCATAACGAACGTGATAAACACTTCTGATTGAGGCTACACCTTTCAGACCAAGGTATTAAACTCTCCCCCTAAGTCGAGCTCGGCTTGGGTCTACATGCTTATACACTGTATTTCATACCGTATGAATCGTATAGATATGTTCGTCATGACTAATGTGTCTATAGGAACAAACCCGAAGTGATTTGGTTGAGTATAGCTCGAGATCTTAGGGTTTTAGTGTGGATGGTCTGCAGGATGAACTAGTTAGGGATGATGACCAAGAGTCGTCGGATCGTGCATGTATCAGATGGACTGATCAGATTGTGTCAGACGAAGTTCAAGTGCATAAAGCACGGACGCGTGGAGGCTGGGTCAAATGGCGGTGTCGAATGGGAGCGTGTCACGTGGGAGTTCGGAGTCGTCGCGTGTTTGTGTGGCGCTGAGTCAGATAAGTAGGAAATTATGTTTTTGTATTTATTTAATTTAGTAAACCTTAAAAAATGTAAAACTTGTTGTAGAAAAATAAATAAAATAAAATAAATATACATTGTTGCTCAGTAAACGGAGAGTAAAGTGGAAATAAAATTAGGGTATTTGATTTATAATTATTTTTAAATTAATTAAATACAATAAACCTTGTTTAAATCATAACTTATCATAAACATCTCACCAAGGCAAGAGCTTTGGAGGCCTTAAAGACTCTATGATTAGAGACCTCCTCTAATTTTTCCAAGGTCAGGGGGATCTCTAGCTATAGTCTCTAATTTTTAAGCTAATCCCCTCTATTTTTATTTAAAAATTATAATAATTAAAATATAAATAAAAAAATGCAAAACTTATTTTTGTAGGTTCCATGTGGCCAGAGGATCCTAGGAAAGATATCAAATGAATTTAAATAATTTAAAATTGCCATAATGGTAATTAACTTATTAAAATCATTTAAAAATTAAATAATTCAAATAAAATTGAAAAAAATCATAAAAAACATCCTCTACTATTGTTAATAAACAAAAAGCTTCCCATAAAAGTTTTAAGTCAATTGGAATTAATTTACTCACTAAAATGTATTTTCAAGTTAAATGGTATTTTTAGCATTAAAATAATTATAATAATTAAAATATAAGTAAAAAATTTATGAAATTGGTTTTTAGAGCTCCTAATTACCAGAGGAACTTATGAAAAATAAAATTGGAATTAAAATAAATATTTCACTTTTAATCTTATTTTTAATATTTAAATAATTAAAAATAATTAAAAACCACTAAAATGTAAAAATACACCGAACTGTCACTTTGGTCTCTTGATCACTTGGAAGCAATTAAAATAATTTTTCTAATTTTCTAAGTAAAGATATTAATTTTTAAAGGCTTAAATTGAATTTTCCTTAATTTTCCACTAAAATAATTCTAATAATTGGAATATAAATCACAAAATATGAAATTTGTTTTTCTGGGTTCCCTAACATTAGAGAGTTTTAAGAAAAATATAAAACTAAATTTTAAACTTAAATAATATTTTATATTTAATTAATTTTCAAAGCAAGCAAATAATTCTAGTAATTGAGATAAAACTCAATAAATCATGAAAATTGACCTAAGTAATCCTCTGAGCAAGTGGAACCTCAAATAATTTTATTTAGAATAGATATTTTTTTTTGTTGAATTATTGAATTAAACTTGAAAATTTTTTTTTTGCATTTAAATAATTATAAAAATTATATAAATTCAGAAAAATCACATTTTCTCCTCTGATATTTTAATTGACCCAAAATTAGGGTAACAAAAAAATTTGCAAAGTCATTTGAGTTAAATTTAATGAATTATGAAGTTATAAGGTTTTAAGGGCAAAATGGTAATTTTAGAAATTAAGCCTTGATTAATATTAATGCCTAATCAAGGGTAAATGTGCAATTAATGATTATAAACTGACTTTTCTAAATGAATGAAGTATGAGGGATTAAGAGGTAGAAACTAGTTTCTCACTTTTTCTACAAGAAGGGTAAAACTAAAATTCCTTTAATTAAGAAAATTTGGAAGATGATTGAGTTAGAAGATACTTGAGGGGTTTGATCTTGGAAGCTAATAATTCACCAATTTCGAACCCCTTGTCAATGGTTTAATGTGAATCAAATAACATCTAACTTAACATTTCTAAAAATTATAAATCCACTCATTAGATCTTAAGGGCTTAGTAGTAAAATAGGCTTAATCTAGTTTGGACTAATGAGGTTTAGAAAAGAAAATATAATCAACCTTAAACATCCTTGAAACACTACAAGCCCAATCCTAAATTAATTGGCTAAAATTCTTAATAAATCAATTTTCCCTTAAGGGCCCTCACCCACATAATTCATAAATGAAACATCATATGATAGTTGCCCCGCTTAAGGGATAATTAAAAAATCAAGGTTCACTGAGTATAAGGGAACAATGTGAATGAGTTATTTAGCACTATAATAAGTTCAAATGAACTTGAGATGATTCAAAAGGGGTTGTGAAATGTCTAAGGTGTTCCTCAGAGCTTTTCATGAGTCTTCTAGTTATCTTGGAGGGCGACTAACTTATTGTACTTTGCTAAAGAAAAGCATCATTTACATGAACAAATAGGGATCCACCAAGTTATGACATAGGGCTCGGTAGGCACACCCGAAACCCGTAGTTCTTGCTTTTCTTTCATGCAATTTTAATTCGCCGCAAAATTATACATACAATGCCAAAAGCTAATCTTTCAGCTGGAATGCGAGAAGATAACTTGTACGCTTTTACAGTTTATAGTGCTTTATTTTCCTGCATCTACTTTACTGTATTCTCCTACTTATAAAACTTGCATATCAAAACTGAAACTTTAGGATAACTACAAAACAAAACTCAAAACCAAAAGTTGATTCACAACAAGCAAAAATATAGGACAACTCAAAATTTAATCACAAACAAATAAAATATAACAATTACAACTAAATTAAAACGTCTCTTTGGATGATCAGGAATCTCTCGGATGAGGCAACCTACGGTTGCTAACGAGATTTCCCACGGTCTAGATGAAAGTATTGAATTCATTCATTTAAATTTCAAAAATTTGTCTTGACTAAGTGAATCCGAAGAAAATAGTGGTGCTGGAACGAGGGAACCATGGGATCCTAACCAGTATCGCTTAATCACATTTCCCCTAATAAGACATGTGACATTAAACTCAACACATTAGAAAAATTGAACTCTGAACCATGATACTTCTCTCAATCTCTTACGTTTGACACTTCTAAAACATAACATACTACGACGAGGAGCTTGAAGCTAATTCCGTGGACAACACGACGGAGAAGCAACGATCCACAATAGCAAATCTTTATTAGAGATAAACAACAAACCATAGGACTTCGAGGTAGTTCTCTTAGTGCAACATAAACCCTCACTTTATCTTTTTAGGCTTTTGCACCTCATGCGACCTAAGCCCTAACCCATCTTAGGATTCTGAGTTTGTCATCCGATATGAAATAAATCCTCCTATCATCCAGACTATTTACATAATCAGTATTATGCAAATGTAAGTCTTACTTAATAAAATTGGCAGGATGAAACATATGATAATAATCTTTTCTAAATTGAAGCCAACCCATAAGATAGGTCAGAAGGTCTCCAATTTTTGCCTTAGGATCTGTGACTTTCTCTACTCTTCTTCCTTTGGATTCTGAAAATAAAATGTTCCACAATTGCACCTTTCCCTACTGCCATTCCCATACACACTTCTTGGAAAATCAAATATTTTGGAAGTCAAGAAAACAATATTTCCTGATCTAAATTGAGAGTTTCTTAAGTTACTTCGGTCATTTAAGATGTAATTAACTATAGAGGCTTGCCCTTATAGAAAACTTTAAGAACCCAGGTAATATAAACCATATCTAGTTGTTTCATATTAGATAGGAGAACTTGTCGGTAAACATAAATGGTTTGTAGACAAAATAGATGTCATGAATTCTTTATTTTATTTGATCAAAACTCACCACTAAGCAATGTATATGCTCACTGGGATAGATACATGGCTTGTGGTGTAATCCTCGATTATTTAAACTATTGCATGTATAAGATCGGCTTTTATTTCATAATTTCAAAATTAAAATAATAATTTTTTCCAAATTCTATATATAAATATAAATTAAAATTTAAACATTTAATGGCCGACAACAGGGCTCGTGTCTCGCCTGCCTGGTTAGTTAATTGTCTCGACAGGATCTCCCAAACACGCAAAGTCTTAAGCAGATCTTGTCACAACCCATATGGAGTATCAGATGAGACTCGCTATTGGGATAATTCATGCCTCTTTTTTGATGGGTATTGCCTCTATCGAGCGAGGAACCATCTCAGAAGCTTGAACTTATCCCAGGTTTGGAGACGCGGCTTCATGCCCAGCCTTGAATCGTTGGTTGATTGCTTACCTTGAAAGAAGACCAGTTCATCTTGGTCGTTCGTTCATTTTGAGATTCGTACTGATAATTTGTTATATACATAGCAGTTCCCCAAGTTTTCCTCCTTTTTGATAGCAACAACTACACTAAGGATAACAAAATTATTAAACAATCGTGAGCAATAAATTCTGAATTGATTGATCACATGACTTTCCTTAGGATTATGTGTCTCATGTGCCCTATTAATAGATATGGACTGAGCCTTGTATCATTTGTCGTTAATTTCTCTTTTCACAACTGAAGTATGTTATGACTGACAAATCAAATCAGATCGTTGTGGATCATAAGATGCTCGCGAGGGTAAGGTTTCATATTCCCTCTTCTGTAAAGAAGAAGAAGAAGGTGGTGACGAAGAAAAAATGGGTGTGGCCCAAATTTGAAATGGTCGACGTAGTTGACTCATCTGACGATGTCGAAGTTCAGTCGCTGACAAGGTCTCACCAAGGGGCTTCATAGTCTGGTTTGAGTGTGTGTTTTGAGGGCTAGCAATCCCTTCCAATTGAGGAGAGCTATAAGGAGCTGGGGGAGTGTCTGTCTTATGGAATGATGAGTGTTGGAGCGAGAAGCTCCGTTGTTGCAAGTGTTGTATCTGATGGCCATGCAGCAGTTCTTACAAGTATTTTAGTTATGAGAATGTTCGCAACAGTTCTTACAAGTATTTTAGTTATGAGAATGTTCACAACAGTTCTTACAAGTAATTTAGTTATGAGAATATTCTATTTCCCACTGATGGTGTCAAACTAATATGTGCTAGAAAATTTGCAGCGGTAGAGTAATGAATTATCGTCTTAGCTTTGCACAATAATTTCACAAACACTCAGACAAAATAAAATAGCCAGTAGTTACACCTAAAGTTTTTTATGTGGAAACCTCGTAAAGAGAAAAAACCACTATGCCTGGCCCAGCTGAAGAAATCCCTTATAATCTAAATATTACTTGTACAGTCTTATATCCCCAGGCGGTTAAGGCTTAAACACTCAATGGAGTTACAATGTCGGTGCATGAATAAACTTATTGTAATAAATGGACGGCGGCAATGGAGATCTGTGGAGGTTGGTAGGAGGTGGTCGACGGTGGTCAACGATGGTCGACGGTTGTCGACAGTGATTGACGGCGGTCGACGATGGTCATCGGTGATTAGAGTGATGCTGGACTTCACCTTCTAAAAGCTTCATGCTGATCTTCAGCCTTCCAGCTCCCTCACGAGATGGGTGGAGCTTTTTTTATAATATTTTGTGTGCAATTAATGCAGAAATATGAACCACTTTGATTGGACGGTCTGGAGAGCTTCCTTCGATCATACTGTGTTCGATGGACATTTGAGTGCCTTAACGATGTCATAATTTTGCAATCGTGGGCTCGCTGGATTCTTCTTGTGGAAATGCTCGATTCGATTATGGTCTTGCAAGATTCAGCATCTTTTCGACCTTTAAAATATGCCCGAAAAACTTTCAAGAGTGGTTTAATGACTTGATTGAGCTTGATTCGACTCGAATTTGACTAATTTTGATATCATTGAGTCTGTCTCATCGAGCCGATCAGTTTGACTATAAGTTTGCTGAAATCAAAGGTCCGTGTCATGCCTCGAGATTCATGTGGGATGACAGAAAATTTATTTATGGCGTGTCAAATCCATATAACTCTCCTCTTAAATTAGACACGATGAAATTAGAATGTCATTATATAACAATTATAATAAATATAATGGATCACAAGGGCCGTAAGTAATTACTATGAACTGCTGTGAAGTTAGCCATCGACTGCATATGATCACGAAGAAGCAATTGGCAAAACTACGGCAAAACTACGGCAAAACATATATTCACGAAAAAGCAACCCACAAATAGCTGCAATTCATTCCTAAAGAAGCAATGGGCAAGCTACGCCAAAACATGATTATGATCACGCAACACTATGTGCCAATGTTACCAAAATACGATGAAAAACTTCAAAAACAATACTAATGAGTAATGGGGATTTATATGAAATTACGATCCATATGAATGCGTGTTATTAATTAACCGGAACATTCTCTTCACAAATATTGCGATTTTAAATAACCAAAATAAATAGAGAAATGTGATCATCCATTGAGCAATATTCAATGTCAATATTTTCATATTCTCACAATTTCTTTTCTATATTTAATAGATGCATGATCCAATCACAATGCGTTCATACTGTAGCACTTTAAATTCATGAATGTCCCTTAATTCAAAAATAAGCATTTAATGCTATTGAAAATCTAGTAAGTGTATGCATTATATATAGTTATAGTAATAGCATAGATAGCGTAGACAAACTAAACCAAAATCATTTATAGGACAAAAAGCTTGGTCTCAATATTGATAGTTAGGAGTGGATGGATCAATTTTAAAATTGATCATACTGATCGCAACTAAAATTCAGAAATTGCAAAAAAGAATCAATCTAAATTTTGATCAAATCGAACTGACAAGATCAAAATTTAAGTTTATTTAAACTATTTCGTTATGAGCAACTCGAAATTTAATTATATATTAGTGTTTGGCTAAGAATAAACATTATGAATTATATATTTTATCTATTTAATATAAATTTTATTTTATGAATTATCTATTTATTTTAATCAAATATTGATATAATCAAAAATAATTTTTTTAACTTATTCGACGTGAAATTAAAATATAATAAAAACAAGTTAATAAAACTCTAATTTTTCACTATATTTGATCAAATGAAAACTTTAAAAAACCAAAAATAAAAAAACTGAATATTAAAGTGTTAAAAATTAAAAATTAAAATCCATTTTTGAGATCGAACCAAATAGAACCAACCAAATTTCATAAATTATTAATACTAAAAGTCTCTTGTAAATATATAAAATATTATCCTTATTACTATAATTACATTATACCTATTAATATTCCTGAATTTGGCGTTTCGATTCTTAGAAAAAACGCAGTCTGAGACCTCCAAATGGCGGTTTGTATACTCCCATTAGCCACTGGAAGGTCAAAAGTGCAAATTAATGGTTCATAATCTCTATATCAGTAAATGCGTGCGGAGTGCTTATATATGTAGCCCTCTTTCTCCTGAAGAGGAAAACAAGAAAGCGCCTTTTATTGTTTCCCACCATCGCAAGCAGGTAGAAGTAGAAAATAGCCGTTGAGTTTGCCGTTTCAAAAAATTTACAATTCTTATAATTCACACTCACCGTCGCATCAAAGCAATTCAATTTCAGCTTTGACTCTCCTTCTAATTCTATTTCTTTCTCCTTTATTCATATAGATTTCAGATAGAACAATGGCAAGAAGAGCTGAAGTTTCCATCTCTCTTTCATTCTGTACTCTTTTGCTTATGCTGCTCTTGTTCTTCACAGGTTCATTTTCTTTTGAAGATGATAGCTTCTTATGCATTTATTTATTTATTTATTTTTAAGTTTAACAAAGATGGGATTTTGTTCTGCTCTGCCGGGAGCAAATTTTATGAAATATTTGAGTATTGGTGCTGAAGATTGTTACCAGTGCTCTGAAATTAATAATTTTTTTTTTGGTCAGAGTTATGTAAATCAATTACTTTGTTTGCTTCCGTAACATTCATTTCGTGGTTCTCCACTCAAGCTAATTCTGACTTTACCTCCTCTGTTTATGAAATTTCTTATGCAGGTAAAGCTCAGAGCTCCCGAGCAGAGCAGGTAAATGCTCTCTATAAACCATACTAAATTAGCTTATGAAAACTATATCTCTTGATAAACAACAGCAAACCACTTAGCAATGAAAACTTGTAAAAAATCTTTCCCGGGATTTAGACATAATTAAGTCCAGAGACAGAAGTTTGAATTATTCACAGAAGTTCTATATGAGAATTTGCTAAAAATAATGTTCTATAAGTTTAAAAAGAACGTTTTTAATGATAAAAATTATAAGAAACTCTCTATAAAATTTGAATGGGAGAAATACTGACATTAAACTGGGTATGATAACATGTCTAACACATTAAAAAATTGTTTCAGAAAACATGGTGCGTGGCGAAACCTTCTTCTGATGATGCTACTTTGAACGCGAACCTCGACTATGCCTGCTCGCAGGTGGATTGCAGCATTTTACAGATGGATTGCGCTTACCCAGACGAGCTCATCTCCCATGCTTCCATAGCAATGAACCTCTACTACAAAGCCGTGGGTAGGAACTACTGGAACTGCTACTTCAACAACTCTGGATTAATCGTCATTACAGATCCAAGTATGACAATCAATCATTTTTTTAACTACAAATTCAAAAGAAAAGCTTCTTCTGACGTGTTCTTTGTTTCTTCTTGCAGGTTTTGATCATTGTCCTTATGCCTGACTTTGGATTAAGTATACTAGTTCTGCAGTGAAAAAAAACTTCTCTTTTAACAGTATGTGGTGTTATGAAAATATATTCCTAAGTTTTGTATTATATCAATGAAGAAACTATGGTTTGATTACAGCAATTTTATAAGGCTTTGTGTTTGTGCTTAAGAACTGGTTAGATCAGACTTGCTTGAACATCTGTAATGAAGTGTTATGTACTAACTTTAAAGTATTTATCTGATGATATTAACTGGTTTCTCACCCGAAAAATAGTAATGCTTTCTCAACTTATGGCATTTAAGAAGAATATATACATATACATATACAAATAGCTGAATCTAGAAATGATAAGTGACATTTATCCATTAATGTGATATTTAAAAAAAAATATGAGTTTATTTAGCAATAGCTTTTGGTATACAAAACTAAATTGGTAGATTTAATTGAATATACAATTCTTCTAATCTCATGAAGAGCACTATTGAAATCTCACACATTATATACTCTGTAATACTAGTTTTTATTATGTAAAATCAGTGCTCTTTATGATTAAACAAGATATTAAGAAAAGCATTTCATTACTTGGAAGTAGAAATAAATGTTAGAAAATTTAAATAAATATTTACTAAATATAAGAAAAAAATTCATAATTCTAACATATAGAAAAGAAGTATTATGAAAAATATCAAATGGGTTTTGCTAAAATCTGAAATTTTGACGCGTGGAAGTACCATTAATCAAGACCTATCATATTTTTGTTTATCTACTTATCTTTAGACTTTACTATTGATTTAATACTTTATGAAGTTGGTGTGAATTTTTTATTTGGTCAATTATTCAAAATAAAATTTTAGCCAATAAAAAAAATTTACAAAAGTGGCATTTACATATAAATAGCACCCAAGACATTGCTATTTACAAATCTAGCACCCTCTTTCATCCATTTTACAAGTTCTGACTCAAATATTACCTCTATTTTTCATCTTTATCAAATCCTCAATGATTTGGTTGTGGCACGCATAAATACCTAGTTTCAGTAGTTCAAAAATAGCACTTTGCTGCTAGATTTCGTAAATAGTAATATTTCGGATGCTATGCATGTCATTATCATAATCATAGAAGTCATGTAATAGCTTTAAAGAGTTTATCATTAAATAAAAAAATATCAACATCATCACATATTATTCAAATAAATAAATAAATAAATAAAAGCATTAGAGAAGTCAGCATTGTTACCAACAATAAAGGACAATATCAATATTGAGAAATGAAGTTGTCTAATGATAAATTATTGACCCCAAATTTGTTTTCGGGCAACATTGGTACCTTTTAACAAATGAGATTGGATTAAAAAAAAGAGAAAGATAATACAAAAATGACAAAAATCAAGTTTGTTTTATACTGCCAAAAATAAAATATTGGTAAATGATTTGATGCAACAAACTCACCATGTGAGCACTTATTTATAAAAAAGCTATATTTTGGTAATGCAAATAAAATTATATGTGAAGGTCTAACATGGGAAAGATGCAAAATTGACATGGAAGAAAGAGAAGAGTTCAAGTCAGGATGTCTTGCAATTGATAAGTTCTAACAGAATTTTTATTGATTTTCTTTTACATTGGCGAGTAATATTAGAACTTTCACTTGTATTATTTATCCTGGTAAGTGTAGTATGAAAAATTTAACACGAGCAAATAAAAATGTACGACTATCTCGATATGATTTTTTTGCCAATACGACTTTAAAAGAACAGTCATAAGGATCGATCATAGGAGCTTGAACTTGACTAAATAGCAAGGATGATGGGGAATTGTGCTGGCAACATGTTGTGAGCCATAATTGAATGGTGAGGAAACAATGTTATTTTGTTCATCCCCAAATCCTAAGTCCTAGATCCCAAACCCTAAATCTTTGATTATGGTGCATAAAAAAAATAAGAGTTTGCAATGACTACAAATTTTGAGATCGAGTGTTTTAGGCTTCGTAAACTCCTTTAAAAATGGCGTTTCGGTGAATTAACTTTTTTATAGCCAAATGAAAATAAGTATGTGTGATGACATTATGAAGTGAAAGAAACTAAAAAATAACAAGGAGATTGAAGAGCATAACAAGATTTACGAGGTTGGCAATTTGTGCCTACGTTCTCGGGAGCAGAATGACAATTTGACTATTTCAGAAAAGTTTAATACATACCCACAGGCCTACACATCATATATATAGATAAAATTCATGAAAAATTGCATAAATACCCCTTTACAAACTCCACCAATTAAATAAATGATTTTGCTCCACTTTGCTCGCGAGCTCTGCCCCGCTGGCTCACTTTATTCTACTTCAGCATCTGTCCATTGTTTGATATATGAGCCATACCTAACACATTCACAGCAACCAGAACTTAGAATGAACAGCCGAAAGCTATAAATGAGTTAATTTAGGTTCATATGCACGTTGGAACCCTTCCACTTCATATGAATTAATCAAATGAAGCAAGAGATCTACATTGAAGAAGCTTCAACATCAATGAAGCAATGAATTATTTATTATATAATTTAATAATTTCAGTTACATATAGATTGGACATTTAAAATGAAAATGTCTAATTTAAAAATTTACAATAATGGTAAAAAGAATACACTAATTAGATGAGTAGCTTAAAAATGATTAAATTCAGTAACTAATTTTTTTTTTTCAAATACACAAATAATATCAAATAAAAATTTATAAATCCAATTTAAAATATATATAATCAAATGAGGTAGGCCTATAATGAATGATACAAGTCATAGTGGCATAAATTATGAATGCATCCGAACAAATGAGAAGATCCCAATAACTTCAAATCTAAAATAAACTGTACAACAAAAGCTGAAATTCACTATAATTAATCTATTACATTCATACTAAACCCAAACCCTCATGGAGGTGATGGCAACAAAATCAGCTTAATAGCCAAACAAACCCCTACAAAGAATAATCACACCTACAAATTCACGAATTGTTAGCACAGAGAGGATGCCCTATGGTCCCCAAATTCATCCCTCAGCTATGTCTCTGATGCTTCAGACTTCTTATCAAGATCAACAGAACTCGAAGAATCCTTCATGGAGACTGCGGCGTGGCTTCGGCGGGTTCTTCGTTCCTGCATACAAATCCAAACAATGGAGATGATTAATAATTACTGTAAGATCTGGAAGATTATTTATTATCAGTGCAGGAGAGGTCAGGTTATAATGGGGGGTGTTGCTACAACCTCACGGAACGGATAATCTTCTGCTTCAAGCAGTCTTACAACTTGACTCATCCGAGGTCTCTTCTGGGAGTCCGGATCGACGCATTTTAAAGCAGCTAGGAGGGCCATTTTGAGAGCTTTAGATGAAGGCTTGGCCTCCAGGTTTGGATCAATAAGTTCATCAGATCTCCTGCTGCCGACCATGAATTTGATCCACTCCACAAGATTTACCTAAACATGCAGAAACACCTCAAGGTTCACGTAAGCGTACAATTGCACTAGTTATATAGCAACTTTTAAAGATGATTAAGGCAGTCCTTTCATTTTTGGTGTTCTCTTGACAGAAATTTATTTGGCTCGACAATAGCTTGAGTTTTTTGGTCATCAATTTGAGTATTAAAAGAACCGAACACAAAAAGAGTCATGTGAGCTTGATAATATCTAACAATAGAGTATAAGCAGCATTTTGATACAATTATTTAAAAATGACAAAAATGTTCTAGATTATGCTAATTATAAAGGAATCAAATTTTCCAAGTCATATAAAATTATAATGTTGGATCCCATTGTGCCCATGATAACACACTTTAGGCTAGAACTGGAGAGACAGAGAGAGAGAGAGAGAGAGCAAGGAAAGATTCAAGAGATCAATGGCATCATGGAGAAAGAATTACTTCAAGGTGAGAAACTCAAGGAGGATACTTTTTTGGGCGTCAGAACCAATAGACAGAACTTGGGGCTGTGCCTCCTTTTACATTGTTGAGTGAGAATAATACATAAATATTTGTCAAAAGAAAAAGTATAAAATGAAGATTTCAAAGACAGCATCACAGTGCTATGTTGGAGATTTTCCTAATAATATTCAAGAGAGCAAGGCGTCACAATGCTAGACCAGAGCGCCACAGCGCTAACCACCAGAGAGCCACAACATGATTGTGGAGTAAACATGGAACCAAAATACATGTAACGCCTCAGCGCTAATCTTAGAGTGCCGCAGCGTTACACCTTGAGCAACACGGCACGAGGAGCCAACTGTTATGAAAATTTGGAGCGTAGAAACAGGAATCGACACAATCCAAAAAAAGAACACAAAGAGATTTAACGAGGTTCGGCAAAGAATTGCCTACATCCTCGGGAGCGAGCCGGCGAATGCACTATTTCAGAGGAGTTACAATAGTTCGGTTCACATATCCATAGGATTACACATCTATTTATAGATAAACCCCATGGATAAATCACAAATACGCCTCGCTTCCCCCCCCCCCACCCACTAAACATGAACCAAAAAAACTCCAACTCCCTAAATATGAGCGATACCTAACACCAACCAGATAGTTAATCAAATTAAAATTTAAATTTCAAGAGAGTTAATGGTGGTTATAGCTAGTGGGAGTGTGTTGTTGTGTTAATGAGTGTGTGGAGTTTGTATGGGGGAGAGTCATAAGTTTCATATGTGAAAGTGAACGTGTAAGAGTAAAAATTATTCGATCAGGACACCGGACGTAAATTGTGTCCGGAGTCCAGTGGGCCCCACTCCTCTAAAAAAACTACCCAACCAGTGTTCTGTAGTAGGGCCCACTTGTAACGTGGCGGTGTCCTAATGGAATAAGCGCTCGTGTAAGAAGAAGGGGGAGGGGGGGAGGGCCTTTTCTTCTTTGGGTGTTAGAACCTCCAAACAAAGCTGGGGTTTCGCCTCTTTTGACATCATTGAGTAAAAAAAACATAAAAATTTGCCAAAATATTTATACAGTTCATGTTTCTTTATAATTATTACATTATTTTATCTATTTTTCAGTGCAGGAAAACACTCAGAAAAAAAAAAAGTTTTAAAAAGTGGAGATTTCAAATACGTCGTAGTGCTATGTTGGAGAATTTCCCAATACGATTTCAGAGAGCAAAGCATCACAATGCTAGATCAAAGAATCGCAGCGCTAGCCACCAGAACGGCACATCATGATCCAAATTTCAAAATGTGTATTGAACAACGGATAAGACACTACCCAAAGATTTCACCATAATTTTGCGATATTTTTTTGATTTAGGGTCGAGGTTTCTCATAGGCGCAAGCCCTTACGGTTAATTACTCCCTAATAAAATGAGAGAAATTTCGATTAAGGTTAGCCATTAAGAATTGAATGAACAACACATAATAATAGCAGACATACAATTTAAGTTATTCAATTTATCACTTGAAGCTTAAAGTGAATACGGGAAACAATGACGAACCCGATCAAGATTTCATAATTTTGTTGTCTCGGGTCGCGTCGTGGTCCCCAATCTACTTAGTCATAAAAGGTAGTTGACCAAACCTAACTGAAGAATTATTGTTAGTAATCATGAGTTGCATACTTTCGATTAAAACTATTCATTAAGAATTGAATGCTTAACATATAATAACAACATACATACATTTTAAGTTACAAAATTTATCACTTGAAGCTTAAAGTGGATGGTGGGGAAACGATGACGAACCTGATCGAAATTTCATGATTCTATCTTCTTAAGTTATCGCAGTCCATAGTCTACTTAAGCTTCGTTTGGGACAGCGATAAAAGAGAGGCGCGGCACATCGCCGTTTTTTTTTTATTATTATTTTTATTTTTTATTGGCCGATAGGTTAGCCGCGATGTTCTGCGAATTTCTTAAACGCGGGCCTCGGGTTCCACCCTGCGGCCCGCTTTTCCCTTCGACTTTTTAAGCGGGTACCCCCTCCCTCAGCGATCCCGCTCTTCCTCCTCCTTCGGCTCGGTAAGCTATGATCTTCCTGATTTGTCCTTGCCTTCTCACTTTGCTATTGTACCGCAAGGGTTCGTTCGCGAAGGCCATGGTTTTGGGCGAAACCGAGAGCTCTGCCTGTTTTCGTGACTGTACCGCGAGGGTTCGTCACGAAGGTCGTTGTTTTGGGAGAAACCGGGAGCTATCTCATACCTACCTTCACAACTTGCTCTAATCGTGATTGCACCGCAAGGGTTCGTCACGAAGGCCATGGTTTTGGGCAAAACCGGGAGGGAGGAAAGGAAGAAGATTGAATTATTTACAATAAGTTATAATTTTGTTTATTTAATTTATTAATAATTATTACTAGCGCATATTTTTTTCAAATTAATCATAATTAGATGAATTTATATATTATTATTTAATGATTAATTAATTAATTTATAAACATATTTTAATGTTTTTAATTATTTGATAAAAATATAAATTTCTTTATTTATTAAAACTACTTAATTATTAGTTAATATAAATTAATTGTTTAAGAAAAAAATTATTTCAGTGAACAGGAGCAGAATAGTCATTTTTCTAGAAACAGCTATTCCACAGCTGTTTTCACACAGCTGCAACAGACGGTCGGTTCTCACACGAATGCTTCACGAGATACGCAATTTGCAATGAAAGTCGAGAACTGCGTAATTGCTCCAAATAGACACTTATGGTATGTTTGGCACAGCTGCAGATTATCCAGATTATCAGGATAAGCAGATTATCCTGATAATCTGCTGATCAGCAGCTGATCCGGATAATCTATCTGTCTGTTTGGTTTGAGCGTTTGGAAAACAGCTGATTTACAACTGTTTGTGGATAAATGACTATTATGCCCCTAAATGAAATATATATCCAATTACCTACCAAAATTTAGACATATATAGCAGAATTTGAAAAGAATTAAACATTCTCAAGAAAAAACAGAAAGACTTCGGAAGATAAAAGGAATTGAATAATGCAGAAGAACGAAGATGTAAGATAAACCACAAAAGTTAAATCTATCGATTAGAAAACAATAGCAACCACAAAAGTTGAATAATGCGGAAGAGCGAAGGAGAGGATCGGCGAGTAGATAGATCCGACGAGCAATCTCCACGAGCGAAGAAGGGATCCGCCGGGCGATCCGAGCGAGCGAAGGAGAGGATCGGCGGGCGAGCCGAGGATCCGACGAGGAGCGAAGGAGAGGATCGGCGAGCATCAAGCGATCTCAGCGAAGGAGAGCGAAAGCGAGGAATGCGATTCCTGTGCGAGAGAGGCGTGCGATCTCAGCCGATTCTCCAAGGGCGAAGGTGCGGGAGCAAGGCGATCAGCGACTCTCCAAGGGAGCGAGGCGAGGCGATCAGCGACTCTCCAAGGGAGCGAGGCGAGGCAGGGAGTTCCAGAGGCGAGGGAGATCTTGCGCTTCCGAGAGCGAGGACGAGGGAGTTCCAAGGGGCAAGTTCGGAATTGTTTACCTAATCGCGGAAATGATAAGCCAGTCGCGGGGGTTCTCCCACTTCTCCAGCCACGAACAAAACAACGATCGAAAAAAGCCGCGGCACCGATAATTCGAAATAGATCGCGATATTCAAACACCTCCCTAGCACTACGAAAACGCCACAGCTCTAAAAAAGCTGCCCTAAACGGGCCCTTAGTCATAGAAGGTAGTTTTGCTTTAGTTATCAACCCTCTTACCGGACATTTACAGAAATATGTACCTTGGTGTACGTTTTTGCTGAAGATATCCTTAAGAGGAATAATTCATGAAAAACTTGAATTATGGAAGTCAACTTTAGAGTCTAAAAGCCTTCATTTGAGTAGATCTCAAATCAAAAAAGAAAGTAATGTTAGGTTTGAGAAAGCATGGAATGTTACGTTCATTTTGACAATTTGAAATTTTGACAATTTCCATCTTTGCCTAAATGTTAGAAAATTGTGAATATTAATATTTTGTATGTTCCTTATTGTATCACATCCTAGGTTCGCATCAGTAAGCCTTAGACCTTCAAATTGACATCAAAGCTTACGATTGTATCACAATGCAACTAAAAGTAGAACACAATAATATGGTCATTCAAAAATAAATAAATGATTAAATTTAAATCATAAAGAACCCAATATCATTATTGTGGGAATCAAAATTATACTTCTACAAACGAATATAAACTTTAGAAAGTTCTAGAATGGACTGACAATCAGAATATTCTTTTCAATATCACTATTCTTTACTATGAAAGAACTAAACAAGTGAAACAAAATTAGAGGGGCATCCTCAAATTTATTGGAATAGTGTTGCAAGTAAAACAAATCAATATTGGTTGATGACAGCTATAATCTTACGAAATAATATATGTTATTCCATGAATATGAAAACGACCTTAACAATCACTTTGAGAGTCTAAATTATGTTATTCAAATGCTATTAAATTTTATGATAACTTTAATGGTCATGTAATTAAATCAAGGCTGCCCCAATACTATCTCATTTCCATTACATATTTTATTAGAAGTCTAGGCAAGAGATTAGGGATACTTAAACTATAATTTACTAAGAACCCAAAATGACACATAGTCCATATCTTTGAATTTTGGGGCATTTACAAATGATTTTTAAGACAATCACACATACATAAAGTCTCTAGAGCAAAATTATTGTCTTCTATTCCAAAACCAATCAAGCATGCAGAGTTACGAGATTCATGCATAATCAAATCTACTCTTATCAAAGAAACATTATACATATTATTTAGAAGATGTGTTGGATATAAATAAAGATTTACAATTGCAATAATAAATCTCTATATGAATATGTTGAATCTATAACAAGATTAAATTATGGATAGGAACCTGAAACTACGGACAATAAATAGAACATAAGGCTTAATCAAATACAAGTTAAATATTACATCTAAATCAGAATTTCAGCTAGGCATCAAACTCAAAATCATATTTGAACTGGAAACTTCCACAGAAATTGAGTGTACCCTTGAAATGGAAATAATTCTGTAATTGAACAAAAGAGCTAAAATTTGAGCCTGGAACCCAATTTGAGATTGAGTTTTATTTTCAAAAATTAAAATTGGACCTGACAATCTTGTCAAGATTTTAAATCTCCATAAATATTGTGGTATTCCTTCTGTAATATTTTTTTTCTATTTTTCTTCAATGTTTATTTCAAGCACATCATTATCACTCTGGTGATGCTGCTAAAGATTGACTTGTTTGTTATGTTTTTTCCTATTACTAAGAAAAGCATAAACCTTCTCACATGCAATTAGAGATACCAATAAATAACTAATTGATAATTTTAATGTTTATTAACAAGTCAAGCTTAAACAAGATTTTTTGAACTTCGAAGAACTAAAACTCAATTGAAATCAGCTCGATTGTTAACAAAATAAGAAAAAAAAAACTTGATAATATTCAAATCTCTTACTCCAATCTTGATAATATAATAGAATCTTTGATGCACTGAAAAAGCAAGAACCAACAAGAAAAGCAATGACTTTCTCAGATTTAAGAGAGAATATGTTGCTGGCAACAAGAATATAGAAGCAGTACCTCATTTGCAGGTCGGCTGTAATCCACAGGGTCTCTTCCAGTCACAGCTTCCAAAAGTAGCACACCAAAACTATAAACATCACTCTTCTCATTCAGCAGTCCGGTATTAGCATATTCAGGAGCCACATATCTGTAATCACAAAGACATCACGCCATAAGTCAATCCAATGATGCAAATTTATGCTTTAGAATCTCTTCAAAATCAACATGATATAACATATTGTCTCACCCGAATGTTCCCATCACCCTTGTTGTGATGTGGCTTTTGCCAGAACCCAAAAGCTTGGCCAATCCAAAATCAGAAACCTTGCCATTAAACTCCTCATCTATCAGAATATTACCTGATTTTATATCCCTATGAACAACCTTTGGTTCTATGCCCTCATGTAAATAAGCAAGTCTGCAGACCATTTAATTCCTTAGTTCAACCAATTAATGATCTCAAAATTAAGACTAATCAATACTTACGCCTTTGATGTGCCTAAGATAACTTTCATGCGTGACTCCCAGCTGAGAACTCCATGATGGCGTCTGGCACCATGAAGCCATTGCTCCAAGTTACCATTGTTTACATATTCATAGACGAGCATCCTATGAGATGATCCAGTTTCAAAACATAATTCAGCGTGGATGATAGTTTATGATAAGAAAATTACGACTAATGGTAACAATGATAGTATGTGGATTCTTAAGGGCAAAAGCCGGGAATGTTAAAAACATAAGGGAGATGCTTTTATGGAGCTTGGATCAGAGGTTAAAGAGTCTTAGTAGTTCACAACAAAAATATTCTCACTATATTGGTGTTTTGGGTACAATATCTTGGGGTTAATGGAAAGTTGAGGCATTGAAAAATTTTAGGGGTTTTGGGAGAATGTGTAAGAAAGTTATGAAGAATTGCAAAAGAGGGTGCGGGGCGTAAAAAATAAAAGTTGGTCAAGCCTTATGCAGAGAAGAAGGGCACTGTGTTGGGAGCCAAGAAGAGTAAGAGTTAAAAAAGAAAAATAAAGACTCACTAAAACCATAGGGACCAGTCAGCAAGCTTTATAAAAAATTAGAGCAGCCACCAAACATTTTCGCATTCAATCGCAAAGAGTAAAATAATAATAATAATAATAATAATAATAATAATAAATATCAAAATACAAATCAAAGTTCCACTTATATGCCTTTTCGAGCCTAAACAAGTTGGAAGGCCTTCAAAACCAATAAAATACTATTACATGTATTAATAATTTGTCCCAATGATGAAAAATAAACAGAAAAAAAAAATTACAAAATTTAATGCTCCAAAATGCAGCAAAATTCGGCCAAGCCAAAAAAAGACAGGTAAAGTGGCCTTTGAAATCAAGAAATTTTTTACCATCTTGATTAAATAGGCCAACCCATCCAACAAGATCTTCCCCTTCTTGATAGATGTCGCTAACCACATCAAGAGACCTTTAATTATGCCTCTTAATCAATCTCCACTGATTCTGGAGAAATTAGGGGTAGGTTTGCTTGGAGAGTTGTGCATAATGAATTGACCAATTTTGATGCAATGTATTGATTAACGACATTATTCTTGTACTTCGTGTTGGTATTACATCAGCTTGACATGGTAAAACAGCAGCATTCACATATAGCCCAGATACAATGATACATTTAGAGGGTGGAAGCTTTATCACTAAGCAAATAGTTGAAGCCAAATAAACATTGACACACATCAGTTACCGGTTGATTTGAATTTTAAATCTCAAACGCTGCTATATTTTCTTCTTCCAAGTTAATTAATTCTATGACTGTAGTTAAAGTAGTCCAAATCTTCCAACACGCATGATAACTTGACAAGATATAGATCTATTACTCTCTAATAAAGTTTCGCTGGACCGTAAAAAGTGATCTTTGCCTTATACATTCCTAAAATCATAGTGATTGAAAGACACCATCTTGTGACAAATCATAAGCTTCTTTTGCTTCTAAAGATGATTACAGATTCTCAGTTTTGCTTTTGAACTTGCTGCATTGCAGGCATGGAAGTACCTAAGGCTCATTAGTGTGTTATATATTTTTTTTATTATCTGTTTCTTTTTACTGATTGAATCTGAAAGATCTACCTGCTTAATCTTACAGATTTCAGTGCATCATCGATTTAACATGTGAATTTTTATGGATAAAGCAGTATGAAGTAGGAACTATCGTTTGCATCAGATCCCTTCTAGGTAATTTATGTCAAAACCAGTTGTTCGCATATAATACCAAACCCCTTGCATTAAAATAGCTATATTTGTGCATTAATAATGAGAAAATAGATCTTAAACAAACTTGATAATAGAGAAGTAAATTACTTGAGCTAGATCGAGCAAACCTTAGATCAAATTGACTCAACTAAAATAAATGAGCTTGAGCTCTGGTTCAAGACTACAGGCAGAGTAAGTTCACAAGTTGGTTCATCTTCTCAAGAAGACAAGAATGTGAAGTTCAACATTTTTTTTTTTTTTTGAATGAGAAGGTCAACCATGGTAACCATGGCGGCCTTTAAAAAAAAATCAAGAATAAGAAGGCAAATCCAGATAGCCGTGGCATGGAAAGAAAGGGGGTGTTGGTGTGTGCGTTGGGGGTGGGGGCTGGTGGAGGATGGGATGGGTTCAGAACAAGGATCTAAGTTTTTCTTCTATGCCTTTAGCTTACAAAACTCTTATATTCAATCTCATATATATCTTATTTTATTATTTTCCTAAAATGGCACAATCTATGTTTCAATGAACTAATAAAGGCTAGCTTAAGCTCACTACAATTGGGCTGATAAGCTCCCCTCAGGAGCAATTTATCATAACTGTTTAAACAAATTTAACTAAATAACATCCGTGCTAATGAAAAACAAGGTGCTAGCAATCTTAACCTGTGAATCCCTTCCACGCAATAACCCAAAAGTCTCACAAGATTCTTATGTCGAACATTGCCAATAGCCTCCACTTCTACTCTAAACTCCTTCTCCGCTTGTCCCCTACATAAAGGAAAACAAGCAAACATCATAAAAGACAAAATATTAGCTATAAGTCTTATGATGATGATAATAAGAAAATGCTACGGATGTGTCAGAACCAACAAAATTCTCACATATTGTTAAGAATTTTCTTCACAGCCACCTCACTTCCATTTGTCAAATGCCCGTGGTACACAACTCCATACCCCCCCTCCCCAATAACATTCTCCTTGGAGAAGCCATTCGTTGCATACTCAAGATCCCTCAAAGTGAACCAATGTCCCCAACCAACATGCGAGAATCCAGGAAGTCCAACTAAAGGCGAAGCCGATACAGCTCCTGCATACACCGAGTGGGTCCTCCTTGTCGCTCCAGAGCTAACCTCATCCCCAGAATACGAGCTTCCAGCCTTCTCGTGGTAGACCGAACTGCACTGGCTCAAGTTATCCGCATCGCTCGACTTGCTTGTTACAGGACCCAACATTTTTCTAGAATCCTTGTCACTAAACTTGTCATGGAAGGCAAGCGCAGGTGCATCATGCTCGTTGAAACTCTGTGCTAAAGTGGTTCCAGCAATTCTATCAACAGTTATTTCTTTAGATATGTCTGGGATTTGAGTCTGTGGAATCTTGTCAAGGTTTATCTTTGATTTCCTCCGGTATAAAAATATGGATAGGACAATGAGAACAAAGATTAGCAAAGCAACACAACTGATGCCAATCACCGCCCATAGCTTCAAATCAAGGAAGGCCTTATGGTTTAATTTTGCATTTAGACCATCTTTGGATGACATTTTTTTTTTCAATTTTCCTGCATTAATAGGAGAAGTCAAATCAAAGCATACCAGTAGCAGAATTTCATAAAATTTAGCTAACTGAAGAAAATCAAAATACTATAATGTGAATTTCGATATCAACCAGAAAAGTAGATTTGTAACAAGAATGATCTAAACAAGTTTATCATTGTTAAAAGCACATATAAGAGAATATATCTCAGCTTACAGTGTATAGATACGAAAATACGAAATTCAAAACGTTACTCTCTAAAACTTCCGATTTTTCATGGAGAAAAAAATAGTCTTGAGCTATCTTTGTGGCAGCCTCTATATATAGAGTGAATAATTGATAATGGAGGTACTCTAGTAACGATTGAAATTGTAACCACAAATGAACAATTTGCAATAACTTCTTCAAAAAAGGCATAAATTGACTAAATCATTGCTCTTGATTTTGCCTGAACGTGACATAATTATTACAAATAATTACAGCAAACAAACAAATGAAGGCCTGTGAAAAAGAAGAAATGCAATAGAGAGCACATCCCCACGCCATCTGACATCTAATAACTAAAATGAGAACCCCACATTTAAATTTGGAATCCATTATGAAAACCTTGAATAAACAAACCTCAGAAATTATCAAACAAACCTCACAAGCAGTAATAAATCAAGCCCAAGGCCATCCCCAAAGGAATCCCAACGCAACAAAAGCTCAAATAGCGCCCAGCATTGAAAGCCCCAGATGCAGAACTACATAAAATGTAGTTTCTAAGCAGAAAAGACACATAAACTGATACAACAAAGCAATCTAGGAAGAAAAAACAGAGAGAAGAAACGTCCACAGCAAGGAAAACAGAAGGGCAAAATAAAAAAAAATAAAAAAAAAACCTTTTTTTATGCTTAGGAAGGGATAGTTTGGTGAGCTTGTTTCTCTTCTGCAATGAAACAGATGAGGAGCCAACAAAACAGGAAGACCAAGACCAAGTTTTCTTCGCGCTTGAGCAAAACCGGAGATTGAGATAGCGAAGAGAGAGAGAGGAAGAAAAGGAGGATGGGAGCAGTAAAGGTGAAGCAAGGCAAGTGGGGGCAGGGTGGGCATTTGAGGCAGGATTAGCGGAAAGAGAAATATAAATTAATTATTTAACTAAATTTTAGGTTGAGGAGCTCAAGGTGTCATAAATGCAGAGTGGTCTCATGGGATGAGAATAAGAGGTCAACCCATAATGGCTACAAATCTTGCTGCTGGATTTTCAATATAAAATTACTATTTCACCCTTAGATGAGATTATTGGGTTTATCCTAAGCTTGAAACTGTATTTATGGGAGGATTAGCCATTAGTGACTGTACCTGAGCAACGGCTCCTTTTTCTGAGGGGCAGACTGGCGACAGGTGACAAGCCGTAGGTGGATTCCATGTAATCATTATAATTTATTTATTTAAATAATCAAATGAATTTCAATGTTAATACTGATTTAATTAATTAAACTAATATAGAATTTTAATTATCGAATTATAACTTTTTAATTAATTTTTTGTAATAAAATCTTAATTATATGTTAGATTAATAGATTGAAATTTTAGTCTAAATTGTTATTAAACCCATTTGTTGAGATGCACCTTGTTGAAACATTTGAAAAAAGAACTTAATAATGTTGGTCAATGCTTTTGATAAGGTGCAGTGTATAACATCATAAGTATTCAAATTCAAGTACAAATAAATTTAAATCAAAGTAGTTGAGACTTTGTCAAAAAATTAAGACATCACACCCTCCAAATCTAGAAGGGAATCACATGGACTAAGCAAGATAGGGTTAGATAAAAAATAAAAAATTAATTTTTTTTAAATATAATTAATAATCAAGACAACAAAATCTAATTGTACTTATTAAAGTTATATATATATATATACTATTGTTTATGTATCTATGTAGATATGTTGAATTATTATAAAAGGTCTTATTAATAATTGTGCTATGTTATCTAATTTATATGAAATGTAATTCATGATTCATATAGGTAATAATCAGATTCAGATAATGAAAATGAAATATATAATTTTTGAGAGAATTATGAAATAATTAGTATGACATATGTCACTCACATTATATTAACACAATCACATGAAAAGCAATGAATAAATGAAATATAGTCCCTAGTAGATTCCTACTAAAGTCACACAAATGAGTAGTAAGAAATCTTTCCCTAATAAGGAATGATAACTATCTCTTACTCAATAAAGAGGATATTAATTAACATAGATAAAAACTAGCCTGTCATTTTAATTATGACTAGCTCATTAAAAAAAATTAATTAATCATTCATTGAATACATAATATGATTTTGTTGTAGAAAAAAATTGTAATTTGTTGTAAAAATTATTAACATTGTTTTGTACTTACTGTCCAAATGAGCATCTCAATGAGAGAAATATAAAGAGTCCGAGATCATTTAACTTTGATGACATTAAAACACTTAACTACTGAAAAAATAGAGTATGATTAAGATAATTAATACGAGCCATTTAATGATTTGTTTAAAACTTTTGTCTAAAAGGATCGTATTGTCATTCTAAATAATTATAAACAAATTATTATTTATCACATGAACAAATTTAAAATTTAGAGAGAGCATAGAGATTTTTACAAATTAGATTTCCACTTGACAAGTAATTTTTCACATAAAAACTACTAAGTTTTTAAGACATAAAATTCTGTAGCTCTAATATTGTGAATATTCAAGTACACAATAATTATTATTGTCACTAAGTAAATTCTTATTTTATATATATATATATATATATATATATATATATATATATATATATATATATATATATATATATATATATATATATATATATATATATATATATATATATATATATAATTGCTTTATTAAATTGTTAGCAACTTTTATATAATATTGGAACTCTTTTTGATGAATGATTAACACTTGAACATAACATGAAAAGATAATAAATATAAAATTGTAAAAACTAAAGCTGTGCTCAAGCCTGACTCAATCTATATGTAAAATTATGGTATAAAAAATACATATTCAAACTCACATGGTTTGATAATATAGACTTCTTATTTTGGCATGAACTGAAAAAGTGGCATCCAAAAATATGTCTTATTAGGCACAAATCTCAGGAAAAATATCTGACTTGAAAGATTTTAAAACCAAATTTAAGATCATCTAAATTCTAATTTCAGCAAACATATGGTGTAACATATATATGAATTAAACAAACTCATCAACACTAGAAGTGATCAGATTTGACATCCAATGAGATTAAATAAAGATTTTAAAAATTACATTACATTACTCAAAGGATTGCCAAATCTTATACAATTATAATTAAATTGAGTGTATTTATAATTTCAATAAGCCCATGTTCATTTAATTTTAAGACCTCAAATAATTAAAGAATGTCATGAGATTAAGAGAGATCACTCTTAAAAGTCAAATATAATGTTTTGAGATTATGACAAAAATAATTAAAATATCACTCTGAAATATATAAATAGACATTCATCGTATATATGAGAAAAATGATTTTAGTTGAGGAAAAGCTCAATGATTTTAATGAATCTTGGAGACTATTGAAGCATTACTATCACACCATAACATGAATGCCACTGTCAAACCATCGTTCGGCTTTCAATATCAGACCACTGCTCAATCATCATCATTATATCATTACCAAAAAATTATCATCAAAACACTACCATATCATTATTGTCAGACCACCATCATTAAACCTTAATTGTGTGATTTTACTAGCCAACTGACGTCTAACGATCACAAATGAATCACCACTCAGCAGTCATCGTAAGATTACTATTACCAATCACCATCATAAATATAATTTCTAATTATTATTGTTGGAACGCTACAAAATAATCTCGATATCATTGTACCAGTGTTCCCCTAGACTGTAACCTTATAACCATTATTACTACATAATAGTTTTTGAATACCATCACCCAACAATGACGTCTTAATTTTAATCTTCGATTTACTATCTCTAAACTATAACTGTCCCAACACTTTCTAGATTAAAATGATCTGATTATAATCTTCTAATCAATGTTATTCAATCCTAATTGTTTGACCACATACGCTAACCATTGTCCCAAACTGTAATCGGTCGATTGCTATCGTAGATTGTTGACCTGGACTACATTTTGTCTAATCTCCTTCCCTGACTATATTCACACGATCATCATCATTTGAATATAATTATTTACTCATCATTGTTTGATTATGGTCTCTCAATCACCATTTTCGCCCAACTCTGGCATCTCAATCATCATCGTCAGAAGACACTCATCTGTTCTTATCACCCAACTACAATATCTTAAGTGCTAATGCTCACAAACTTTATCATTTATCATTTTCTATAGAATTAATGCACAATATTGGCTAACACCCTCATATGTAAAGCAGACGTGCGTTGTTGACATCATCATTTATAAAATTAACACATTCTACAAATGCCAGACAATTTTATCATTTGTCGTTACCGATAATATTAATGTATGCCATCATCAATGAAGTTGATGTATATCATTGTCTCCAACTAACTCTTAACTTCGAAACAAGTATTTCTACTATACTTTCTTGCATCTAGCATCCCTCCTCAAAAGAGAATGATGAAACATATCACAAATAATCTATATAAGATAATTCCAAATTCTCCAAATTCTTAAACTTTCATCATATAATCTATCTATAATTTATATCTATAACATTTTACTAACATATACCTCAATTTTGAGGAAGATCATCGTTCATAATCGACAACTTACACTAACAAAAGCATTCTAATCAAGCCAGGGCCTATGATTTTTCCTTCTTCGTATTCTTACAAGAAATTAACTTTGATGACTGTTTCAACTTCTTTATTTGCGTGTATTTGACATTCGTGCAAAATTAAGACGTTAAATTCCTATTTTCATCACAATGAATGTTCTAACTTGCAATAAAACCAAAGCAATCATTCTTGCAACCTATAAATTAAATTTCTTATCTTTTAAAAGTTCTCTAAGAAAAATTTGAGTGGATAAGCACTTCCTTGACATACAACTAGCCAAATCCATAAGACAATATAGATCAAAAGAACTTGCCATCCACAAATGTTTCCACTGAGATAACTAACAATTTCACAGCCCACAAGATTCTTCAATAGAAGGAGAAGAGCCCTGCACGTCTCTCTAGAATAAGCTGATGCACCTAACGCTTTAGAGCTCCCTACTATTATCTTTAGAAGAGAAATTTTACGGGGCATTCACATACATACCACTAAATTCTTATGTATTTATTTATCTAAAACTATACTTTAATTTTTACATTTAAACCACTCAAAATTTTTATATCACATCGAAAATAGCACTAATGTAACGTTTAATAAGTTAAATACATATTTTCACCTCTTCGAATAAGCAGTTATAAAGCTACTGCAGAAGAAGCTGTTGTTCAAAAAGTTGATGGACAATTACCAATCTATTTTATTTTGAAAAAGGTATATTGCAGCTTTCTGTTAGCTACCGTCCTTAATTAGGTCACCAAACATTTATAAGTACGATGTGACACTACATCACCACCGCACCG
This sequence comes from Papilionanthe hookeriana x Papilionanthe teres, assembly GCA_022702705.1. Taxonomy (NCBI): domain Eukaryota; kingdom Viridiplantae; phylum Streptophyta; class Magnoliopsida; order Asparagales; family Orchidaceae; genus Papilionanthe; species Papilionanthe hookeriana x Papilionanthe teres. The sequence continues at coordinate 143,218,394 of CM040422.1, read as the reverse complement.
CTGCCCGCAAACACAACCTAAATTACAAAATATGTTTTAAAAACTGAGAGCTTTATCAAATTTTTTATTTGCTTCATGTGAAAGCCAGAGCTCTGACATATAAGGCAAAACTAAATTTTTGAAGAATTAATTAAAAAGAAAAGTTGGGGGATTAGCACAAATCATGGTTAGTTGGCAGGCTATCTCCATTTTCCTTCTAGGTCTCAAAACTGTTAGCTTGGCTTTAAAGATGAATAATTAGTATTTGCTGCATTAAACTCTTTTTGTTCAACTTAATTAAATTAAAGACTAAGTTAATCATTCAGTACTTAAAATTATTTTTCTTATCAATGATTTGAATTACTCTAAATTTAAATCAAATTATCTTAAAGAGATGATTAAGAAAAATCTATTAATTTTCAAGAATTTCTTATGCAATATCTTTAAAATTTTGAGATTTTATGATTATTTTTAACAGAAAATTGCTAATTAATAATATTATTAATTAAAGAAATATGAATTAATAATTGCTAAGTTAATAATATTATTAATTAAAGTAGCATGACATACTAATTATAAAATGTTTAATCTCTATCTCCCAAAAATAGAGAGTTTGAATACTTTTTCTTACCATAGCTTTAAAATAAATTATTAAAATTTAAGCATCTCAGTAATTGACAAAAAAAAAAAAGACTATCAAATATTGAGTGAATAATTTGTTTTTCAATGAAATAGAATTTAGTTAAGAAAATTAAAAAAAAAGTGATCCTTAATATTTCAATGTGTGATAATTAGGGTTGTAAACGAGCCGAGCTTGAGCGAGCTGTTGCTCGACACGTTACAATTTCGCTCGTGTTTGAAATGACTTGTGAAGAATGTGTTCATGTTTGGCTCGAAAAAGGCTCAATAGAAAATTTGTTGCGGATGTTACTCGGGTGTTATTCGCAGTGTTAGTGGTGTTATTCCGCGGAATAACACTGATAACACCGTGTTATTCTGCTAAATAACACTAATAAGACAACTAAATATTAAGTATATTTATATATTTATTTATTTCCTTTTGAGCCAATTCAAGCCAAACACGAGCGAACAAATATTTGTTCGTGTTCGGCTCATTTATATTTCGAGCTTAATAATTTGTTCTTGTTCGACCAAACACGAGCTACCAAACAAACTGTTCGCGAACAACAAATTATTTTGACAGCCCCAGTGGAAAAATTTTTACATCAGGACTCGGCACGTAGCTCTCGCGAACAACAAATTATTTTGACAGCCCCAGTGGAAAAATTTTTACATCAGGACTCCGCACGTAGAGCTACGTGCGGAGTCCAATAAAATCACGTCACATGACATGTGCAAAAAATTTAAAATAAAACGCCCAGTAACACAGGGAATATTCCTCCCGTGTTATTCCGCGTTATTCATGTGTTATTGTGTATTATTCACGTGTTATTAATGTGTTATTGTGTTATTATAACACCGAAAATATTCCCAGAACACAAGAACACAATAACACAGTAACACACAATAACACCTGAATAATACATGAATAACGCAGAATAACACGAGAGGAATATTCCATATTTTACCTAAAATATTCCGTGTTATCGGAACTATTTCCTGTATTACTAGACAATTTTTTTTTTAATTTCTGCACATACTATATGGTATAATTTTATTGAACTCCGCACGTAACTCTATCATTCGAAATCCTGACGTAAAAATTATCCGCCCTGGTGACAATTAATTTAACTAAGAAATATCAGTGTGATGATCGGTTGTAATCAAAGACGTCACCTTCGTATATTCTGTCAAATTATTCAAATATCACTTTCACTTTAAAAATCATTTTCTCCATTTTCGAGGTCCGGTACGAACATAATTTATTAATCATAATGAAGGCGCCATTGCTTCTACAAATTAAATTTAATTTTAAGTGAAATTTATCAATTTCTTTTCTTACTTAATGTGCGAAATTTTCACAATTAATCAAACTAAAAAATAATTAAAATTTAGATCCTTAAATATCAATATGATATTTTAAACGCAGCATGAATACCAATTTCAACAAAATATAAAAAATAAAAATTGGTTTGACCTGTTTATGAATTTACATTTTTTTAATTATTGTACATTCATAAGACTATTCAAGAGTACAATCTAGTTCTTATGTTAAACTTAAATCTGTACGTAAATCACACCCAACAAATAGAGTATGGGAATGAGAGATGCATACAAACAGATAATGTATTTCCATGTATGGATACAACAATATTTTGTATAAAATGACAATTACAATCCCAATCTCCTTTTAATTGGTCATGCACCAATCAATAAGCTTCATGCTATGTGATTGATGAATATCTCGGGAGCCCTCTTCTCACTAATCAACCTCTATCTGTGCGGTCTCCAAACCTACCAGTATCTGGGTCGGTCGGCCACTAGGTCAGTTAGCCCTTGGTCGATCAACCAATCGATCTCTAGTCGGTTGATTGTTGTATTTAGTCGTCCGTTATTCTCCTACAATTCCATCTAATGCTGCGTGTCTCACTCTGAGCCATTCAATCTGCTAAAAGTTTGGTCAATAACATTTTTATTGTACAGCTTGAATTATCGCTTAAAAGAAAAGGGATAATTTGATATAGTTCCAACGTCATAGATAGTTCTCAAATTCAAATTGCATATAAAAACTTAAAAGGTTTCCATTTCAATCTTTTTAAAACCAACATACACCAACTTTTATCTAGAATATGCCACAAGTAAATATTTTGTCTTTTAAAAGCTCAAATGCTAGTTGTCGCTGACATCAAGAAACATTGCTCGTCTTTTGTGTTATGCAATCAGGACTTAAACAACGCAAATAAATCTAAGAAGAAGAACACACGGAGATTTAACGAGGTTCGACAAAAATGACTACATACTCGGGAGCATAGCAGCTAATTTAATATTTCAGAGGAGTACTCTACAATTTAATTTCATACCCATAGGTTTACACATATATATAGACATATAAAAACCCATAGATAAATTACCAACTCGACCTCGCTCCCCCCAACCCACTAATCCTTAAGACACACCTCTTCACACCAAGAGACTCTTTTTCATTCCAGGAGACACATCTCTCCATTTCAAGAGACTCCAAATTTCTTGATACACGAGCCATACCTAACAAATGCTGCAACCCATGAGTTGTGGCAGTTAAGAACAGTCTTCCCAATTCTTCTGTACTCGAGCCGAACTCCTTGAGATAATTGACCTTACAATTCATCTCTTCCAAGGTGAAGAAACCAAGAACCTTAAGGCATTTTCAACGACATAACTACTGAAGAGAACGTGAATCTTAGGCGGTAACGAAGAAATTCTTCAAATGAGAAAGGAAACAAAAAAAAATCCCCTTGTGGATGTAAGCCTGGTTTGGCATCATAATCTTGATCCCCACTATCGATGCTCGTCTTCTTCGCTGTCCTTATATTTGCACCTCTCTGTCATTGACTTGCGTTTGCAGAAACTAAGCTTTTTTTTTCTCAATCTTTCCAGGAAGAGCTAGAAAAAGCATTGTCTTCCCTGAGCTTGGGAGTTCAAGAAGCAGACATTCCTGATGGCTTTAGGATCCCACTAACATTAGCAAGAATCTTGTTCACATATTTCGTTAATCGAGCAAATCGAATAAAACCAAAAATTCTCTTCAGAATATTAATGGTAGCATGTGCAGCATAGTAGGAAGCGCTCTGCTACCAACATACGCATCGGCCTCCACTCCACCTCGATCCCTCAGTCTCCTCGCGGAGAGAAGACTGGCTTATGGGTGAGTTCTGTGTCCGCAGAATTCTTCCTTGCATTTGTGAAAGCAGGTGACAACAATGGAGTTGCAGAGTAGTCAGGAGGAAGAAGTTTCTTGCGTGATTCCAAGAATAAAAAATCGGAGAGCTCGGAGAGCTCACAGTAATGAAATGGCACAGTAACGAAATGGGACAGTAAGGGGGAGCGGAGCGCGTTGGCTCGTTAGGATTGTGAGGATTTATAGTGAAAAAACAAAAGAATAACAAGTTAATCATTTAATTTATTGATTTTCTGTTATTTTTTTATTTTTTGTATTAATTTTGATTTGAATTAAAATTTCTTAATTATTTATTCATTTATTTAATTCCAACTTTAATTTGATTTTTTTAATATTATTTTATAATATTTATTGTTCTGTAAACATCGATATCTTTTCTAAGTAAAATTGATATTTCGGACGCACTCACACGGTTTATTTCGTCATTCGGGGTTGTCCAGACAAAGTCATAGATGATCGTACCAACTTAACTCAAATTCGCACGTGTCACGACTTATGAAGTTATTTGGTGCGACCGGAGCCGTTCGATGAGTAAAATGCCGACCGGTTCTCGCGTAAGCGACAACCAAAGTGAAGCATATCGCTCTCGACAGCAAGTTAAACGTTGCACGTCGTGGGGTTCGTCTTACGGCTTTCAAATCACTATAGGAACCCAACAAGAACTTCAATATGTCAACTTTAATCGACTCAAATGGATATTGAGGATTTACAACCGTCCATATGAAACTTCAAGGAACGAAGAGTGGCTTGAATTTCTAAATATTGTGGGTCTCAGTCTAGTCCTCTAGGAGAGTCAACAATAGGAAAATTCTAAGGCTAGATGTTAGACTCTAAAAAAGGAAAAGAAAGAAAGAAAGACATCAAAATTGAGGTCAACAAATGGACCCCAAATAGGTGTGATGTGTTTAAATACACGTTTGAGGATTGGATTTTATGGACAATTTATACCTTCATTCAGAAATTTATATATATTAACTGCAGTAGGCTATGTATCAGAATGGATTGAGGCTATAGCTTTGCCTAGATATGATGCTCGGAGTGTTTCAAAATTTTTAATGAAAAATATTTTACAAAATATGGAATGTCGAGAGTAATTATATTACTGATGGAGGATCTCATTTCAGAAATAAAAAAAAAATTGAGAAATTGGTTGGAAAATATAATATTGTGCATAGGATCTCCTTATCCTCCTCAGACTAGTGATTTAGCCGAAGTATGTAATCGTGAAATTAAATTTTTTTTAGAAAATACTATAAATCCCAACAAATTGAATTGGTTTGCTAGATTAGACACTGCATTATTGGCTTATCGTACAGCTTATAAAACTCCTAAAAAAATGTCCCCATATAGACTTATTTTTTGAAAGTCTTGCCACTTGTATATTGGGATAAAAAAATTTAATTTCAACTCAAAGGATGCTGGTGAGAAAAGATTGTTACAACTGAATGAAATTGAATAGATTAGAAATGAATCTTATGATAATGCTAAGATTTATAAAGAGAAAATGAAAAAATTGCATGATCGAAAGATAATAAGAAAGAAATTTGAGCCTAGACAAGAAATTTTGTTGTATAACACAGAATTAAAATTATTTCTTGGAAAATCGATGCCTAGATGCTTGGGGCGGTTTACTGTTATTAAAGCTTATCCATATGGAGTTGTAGATATTGAAGATCCAAAAACTGGAAAAATATTTGAAGTTAATGGACATCAGTTAAAACCCTATTTTGAGGGGCATAGACCAAATTTTAAAGAGGTTTTAATGTTGAATTATCCAGAGTAAATTCATCCCCTATATAGCCCAGCTTTCCTGATAGTTCACACGTTATTTTGAAAAGCATCAAGAAACAAGAGAAAGAGTTACAGAATATTATGAATGCAATTAATAATGTTTCTGAATTATTTGATCATTTGGATTGGAGGATGAAGGAGCACTTTGATCATACTGGGCGCATAGAAGAAGGTATGATACATATGCTTAAGAAAAATGCTTGGATTGAAGAAAATTCGATAGACGAATTTCTGTACGGACCTTTTTACAACTTGCATGTGCACACCAATCCATTGGAGATATCAGAGATGAAGATAGCTTGGATGACGATGAGTAGTGACTCAGAAGTATGGAATTTTAGTATTTTAACTTATGTGTGACTGCGTTGAACTTGCTCGATTTAGGATTTAGAGAATTTTTACGTTTTATGATTGTTTTAGGTATTTAGTTTTCTGTGTTAAGTTAGTGTGGTGTGATTTCGACGCTGAAATTTTATGTTGTATGGCTTGCATTACTTGTGTGTTAGTGTTGTTTGAAATGTTCGTTCGTAAGTGTTGGATTATATATATAAATGTCAAGTTTTGTGTTATTTGTGAAAATTCTTGTTAATAGACTACTCAATTACGAAAATTAATGCTTAATTAGGCTATCTAGATGAAAGCGTGACTTAGAAATGACTTAATTCACGAAAAAATTTGAAATATGAAATTTTGGCCTAGCGCCAACAACGCCAAAATCCCGAAACTTCCCGGAACTCTTAAAATCGCGAAAACTGCAAGGTAAATCCCATTTTTACTGCATTCGGTCAACTTCTTCCTCTGGCCATGGTCAAAACTTCATCTATAGCTTGAGTATACTCGGATTTGAGGCGATTTCAAAGATAGAAAGCCATGGATCTCATATTCTCTTGGTAAGAGCTCTACCTTAAACTAGAAAATTTTTATTTTTATCATGAATTTCTCTTTTCATTATGGAGACAAAAAAATTTGAGGTTTTTAGAGAAAACTTTGAGAGATTCCATGGTGTAAAGGTCTTACCTATTAGATTGTGTTTTGGAATTTACCACATCGTTATTATGAATTTAATTGGATTTATTTTCACTTTTATAGAATTTTAATGGCTTCAAAAATGAGTAAAGGAAAGAGGAAGTTAGATTTTGACGAGGGTAGATTTGTAAATATAAAGGCTCGATATCACTTCAACTCCAAACAAGATCGAGTGTTCCAAAATCCCGGTGGATTTGTCGAAAGATTGATCGTTGCTCGGCAGTGGGAGACCTTCTGCTACTTCACGGCAGTAGCAGTGTTTAACATTATTAGAGAATTTTATGCAAATTTTCAGTGGGCCCCGTAAGAACATGTGCTAGTTCGTGGCAAAATGGTGGAGTTTACCCCTGATCGAATCAATTCCTTATATCAGTTAAGGGGTACACATTTCTGTGAGTATTCATCATTTAGTGCCACTGATTCTGCTCTGAATGAAGTCATTGCTTACCTTACTAATGGAAAAGGAGCCTGAAAAATTAAGAACCACAAGGTAAACTTCTCTGCTTCTATGTTGAATGCACCGTCTAAGGCATGACACTATTTTATTTCTGCTAGAGTTCTTCCTACTTACCACCATAGTGAGGTAACTAAGGAGAGGGCTATTCTAAATTTCTGCATTCAACAAATGAAATGCATTGATATTGGCTCTATTATTTATCATAATACTCACACTATTGCTAAAGGAGAGACTACTGGAGGTTTAGGGTATCCTGCCCTGATTTTCACCCTATGTGAACAATCAGGAGTAGAGTTCTAACAGAATGAAGAATTAATTCAGCCCCTTGTTGAACTCATTTTGGTGAGGTCTAGTATTCTTTTCTAGTACTTAAGATCTAGCTATATGACTTCCCTTTGACTATCCTGGAGGACTAGAGATGAAACCCACCACTTAGAAATTTAAACCACTTCCCAGCTCTCCTTGAAATTCTACATGCATAGTCATGAACCTCCAAACTACTTTGAAGGTTAAAACCAATATGTGAAAAGTCAAAGATGAGTCCCCCCAGGATGGTCAAGCCTTAGAACTAATCCTGGGTGGTATGGTCTTAGTTAGGCTAGCTTGCACACACTTCACTTTCTCACACACCCCAAACCCTAAGACCACTTGCCCTTGATTTGGTCTCCTGACTCCTTTTGGAAGGCTCATATGTGTGGACCCAAACCCCTAGCCCTTGTCTAAGAGGATTAGGAATAGCATATTGAACATCCAAAATGAGTCCTCATATGGCTCTTATGACTTGGAAATGGCTTCATGGCTTACCTACCCACTTTAGCCCAAATTTCACCGAATTACCAAAATACCCCGCCAATCCTAATTTTTTCTAAAATTCTCCTAAGTTCCCAAAATTCCCAAATTTGCTTCAAAAATCATCTCAAAGTATTCCCAACTATCCAAATTGGGCAAACACCACCAAATTTCAAAAATCTCAAAATTCTCAAAATACCCCAAAATTATCAAAATGCCCCCCATGACCCAAAAATCCAAAAAATTTCAAAAATTCCAAAATTATCCGAGATGTCCCCAAAACCAATTTAAACCACTCCCATGACCCCTATTTGACTAAATTGACCCATTTTGACAAAAAAATCCCCAAATTGCCCTTAAAGGCTCAATTTCCCCAAATTATCTCAATTCCCACTAAATTGATCTCAATTCTACCCAATTTCAATTCAAAATTTAAAATCATCTTGTACAAACCTGATTGAAACCAAATCTTAGCCTAATTTTACCCAATTTCAAGCGCAATTTCACCAAAATAAAAAAGCCCTAATTTTGCCCCAAATTGACCATACCCCAAATGTCACCAAATTGAATGTCATAATTCCAAAATTTCCACTCAACTTCTACTCAAAACACTTCATATCAATCACCCACATCAAATTGAACCATTAATTGGACCATAGCCAAGCTCTAGCCTAACCAAAACCCAAGTCTAACACAAAATCCCCAAATTTACCCTATGTCCAAATTCCACCAAATTGGCCTTCCAATTCAATTCAACATCAATTGAAACCTTTTCCAAAATCTTCATGACATCTCCCTACACCAAATTGAACATTTAATTGCTCCAATTTTTTAGTTAAGCCCAACCCAAACTCAAGCCCAAACCTTAATTTATTCAAAAGCCCAAATTCAAGCCCAAGCTTTAATCCCTCTTAACCCAAGCCCACAAGACAAATTTCAAACCTTCCTCATTACATTTTAATTAAAATCATCACTTCCTAAGTCCCATGTGGCATGATTAAACCATCCAAACTTAGCCTCATGCCAAAACCACCCAAAGTACCCAAAATTCTAAAATCTTTTCTCATGCAAATGAGTTAAGCCAAAGGCAAGCTATGAAGCCATGAGCAAGCTATATACAAGCCATATGAGCCCTTTCCACCTCACCATGCCATTAGTGGCAAAAGAAGTAGCCACTTTCAATCTCCCTTATAAAAGATTTGAACCCTTTTTAATGACTCACATAAACCCATGCTTAGCCAAAACCCATGGATGGGGACTTCTCCACACCATCTTAGCTGAACCACTTGATTTCCCTCAACACCCAAACCAGCCTTGGTGGGTAAACCCAACCCCAAACCATGCATTGACCTAAATTGACCCAAAATGACCCTTCCTATTTTAATTCACCACCTTTACACATGGCAACCCCAAATTGACTTCACCAACATAAAGTCCAGACCTCCCTAAACCAGATGGTGACCCCTCCCTGGCCGGCCGACCACCTTGGCTGTCGGAAAACACAAACCAGAGAAAACCCAAAATTGAACCTATTTAAGTTGGCTCACTCCAATTGGACACTTGCCCTCTTCTTCCCTCCACCTAAGCATCACTCTCCACCCACTCGTTAGCCATGGAAGCCACCACAACCTCCTCTATTTAAACCCCCGCCTCCACAACCAAAGGGGAGACCAACCAAAACCTAAACAAAACTCTGCCAAAATCTCACCGGACCCCATTGCAACCCAGAGAAGCTCATCCCCACCATTTTCCTGCCATAATTCCCTATGCCCGAGCTCAAATTCAGAGCTTAAAAACAGGGCATATTCTGGCCAAACTTTAATACACTCCAACACTCAAACAAATCCAAATTAACAAAGACGATCCCCCATAAAAGCCCCATCACAGAGCTGCCCTAGCATATACATTGATCAACACCCCAAATCGGCCTCGATCGATTTCATACCTAGTCAATTAACCACAGCTTAAGGCTTCATCTAGGAGCTTTGTGGACTCATTTTAAGCTTTTGCAAGCACCCAATTGAGGCCACACTTTTTGGGCAAAGGTATTGAACTCTTCCCTCAAACTGAGCCTATTTTGATTCTCCATGCTTATATACTTGATTTAGGACTTGATTAACCGTATATATGTGTTTGCCTAGTCTAGACGAGTCTACAAAAACAAACCCAAAGTGATTTGGTTGAGTATCGAGGGAGAAATTAGAGTCTTAGTGTGCACGATTCTCTATGTACACCAATTGAGGACAAAGAACCGTGGCCGTCGAATTACAGTGTATCGGATGGATGGACCTGATTGCGTCGGACGGATCAAACAGTGGTGGTGGCGTCCAATACGCACCGACGCGTGCGCATTCGGAGATGTTAATGTTGACGTGGTTAAGTAGAAAAATAGGGATATTTTGGATTTATTTAATACAGTTAACTTAGAAAATTCATAACTTGGTGTAGAAAAATAATAAAAATAAAATAAAAATATCCTAATGCTTAGTAAACAGAGGAGAATAATGTGGAATAAAAATTAAGATGTTTTATCATTTCTTTTATTTTTAACTAATTAAATACAGTAAATCATATTTAAGACATAACTTGACACACAATTCACCATGGAATGAGACTATGGGGGTTTTGTTCCCTTTGTCATTAGGGATCTTCTCTGATTTTTCTAAAATGTCAGAGGGCATCTTTAGATGGAGAATCCTAATTTTCAAGTCAAATGTCCCTATTTTGATATAAAAGTTATAAAAAAATTAAGATATTCATCAAAAAAGTACAAAACCTATTTTGGTAGGTTCACTGTGATTAGAGGGCAATAGAAAAAATACAAACTTGGTTTAACTCATTAAGAATAACCCTAATTGTCATTAAACCCTTACAATGAAATAAAATTAAATTAGACAAAATATAAAAGTAAATGGCATAAAAATCATCCTCCACTGTAATTTAAGGTCAAGGGAACTCCCAACAAAAAAATTCATGTCAATTTGAATTAATTTGACCACTAAAATGGATTAATCAAGTGAGATGTCAATCTTGGCATTAAAATAATCATAATAATTAAAATACAACACCAAAAATCATCAAATTGATTTTGGGAGTTCTCTGTGATCAGAGGAACCTGAGAAAAATAAAATTGGAATTAAAGTAAAATTTACATCTTTAAGCTATTTCTGAATATTTAAATAATTAAAAATTTATTAAAAATCATAAAAATCATAAAAATATTAAAATTAACAAAAATGTCACATTTGACTTTCTGATGACTTGGGAGCAATTAAAATAATTATCCAAGTTGTCTGAGTAAATATATTAATTTTTAAAGGCTTAAATTAATTTTTAAAAGGCTAAAATGGATTTTCCTTAACTTTCCACTAAAATAATTCTAAAAATTAAAATATAAATAAAAAAATATGAAATTTTTTTCTCTAAGTTCCATGGAACCAGAGAAATTTAAGAAAAATATAAAAATTATATTTCCACTTAAATAATAATTTATATTTAATTAATAATCAAAATAAACAAATAATTCTAATAATTAAATTAAAACTCTAAAAATAATGAAACTTGGTCCGGGTGGTCCACTAGTCTATGTGAACCTCCACTAATTTTCTCATGGATATTACTTTTACTTTGGTCAAGTTATTGAATTTACTTTGAAAATTCTTTCTTTTGCATTAAAATAATTATATAAATTAAATTAAGTTTGGAAAAATCACATTTTTTCCTCTTATATTTTAATTGACCTATAAGTGTGGTAACATAAAAATTACAAATTTGTTTGAGCCAAATTTAATGAATTATGAAGTGAGCAAGCTTAAAAGGGCATAATGGTAATTATGGAACTTTAGCCTTAATTAATATTTAGGCGTAACACCAAGGGTGAATGGACAATAAGCAATCTTAATCGACCTTGGATGACTGAAACATAAGGACCTAAGAGGTAGAAACCGATTCATCACTTTTAAACACTAAGGGTAAAATTGTAATTTCTCAAATTATTGAAATTTGGAAGTTGATTAAACCAGATGATATTAAGATAAGGGGTTTGATATGGGAAGATATTAAATTACTAATCTAATCCCCTAATTAAGGTTTTGATGGTAATGACATCTTCAAAACAGATCAAATGTCAATTAAGTTAGCATTATTTATCTTATAAGTCTACCCATAAAAGCTTAAGGGCTAGGTAGTGAATCAGGTTTAATCCTGTCGATCGATCTTCCCGAATCCGATTCGGTCTTTAATTTAATTTAGGGGTACATATATAGTTTTAAATAATTTGGAAATTAGTGTTTTGATTTTCGAAAATACGAGACCAAACTGATCACATATCTTTAATAGTTTAAATAATCGAGCGCTGCATCATAAGTTATGCATCTATCCCGAGGAAATAGACACATTACTTAATAATGGGGCTCGATTAAGTAAACCAATAGATTTATAACATATGTTTGGTCTGCGAACCAATTTTATATCGATCGACAAGTTCCCCTATCCAATAGAAAGGAATTAGATAGGGTTTATATTACCTGGGTTCATAAATTCCCTATAAGGGCAAGCCCATATAGTTGATTACATCCTAAATAACCAAAGTCATTTAAGAAAACTCTCGATAAAAATCAGTGGTTTGTTTTCAAGAATTTCAAAGTTAAAGTTTTCACGATTGGATATCGGAAATTCAAAAGGGTATAGATCAAATTTGGAACAGTTATTTGTGGAATCCAAAGGAAGGAAGTAGGGGGTGTCTCGGATCCAGAGGTAAACTCAGGTGACTTCTCAAACTATCATATGCTTTGGCTTTAATTTCGGAGAGATGAATTAATTTATGTTTTAATTTTGTTAATTTTAGTTAGGGGAATTACATTTGCATAATCACCTGATTATGTAGATAACCTGAAGAATAGAAGGATTTATGTCGTAGGGAACGACGACCTCGGAAGTCTAACGTGAATTAGGGCTTATATTGCACGTCGTTCAAAAGCCTAAAAGGGTGAAATAAGGGTTAACGCCGCATCAGGCGGGCTACCTCGAAGTCCTAAGGTTGTTATTAGTCTAAGAAGGGATTGTTGTTGTAGATACGTTGTTTGTCCTATTAAACACGTCTCGCATCCTCGATCGAAGCTCCATGTCGTAGTAGTGTTGTATTTTAGTTCGAGTTATTAAGGTTGAGTAACGCAAGTGGTGGAGTCATTGATTTATCGATGGGTGCCCTCCTATGTAAACCACTACTGGTTTCCTAATCTAGGGAAAATGTGAAAAGGGAAAGTATAATAACATGCAATGAGGTTATGCAGTAGTGAACAAATATCACGCATATATCACACTAAGCGAGAGTACATACACTGAAAAGTAAAACAAACAAACTGCATTGGACAGTGTATATGTGTGGTGTAATGTGTATAGGAAAAGCAAAGCAACCGAAAAGAATCAAAAGAAAATAGAGGAGTCAAAAAAGAACGTTTCGTAGGAAATCCGAAACAAACAAATCTGTAAAGAAAAACTCGTAGGAAATCTGTAGAAAAAGAACGTAGGAAAACCACAAAAATAGACTACAAGTCCGGGAGGACCGTAAGCGCGATGGCGCAGAGGACTCAAAGTTGTGCTATATATCCCAACCTTAAGTGCTAACTGTCAGACCGACACCCTACAAAAGGTAGTCCTAAATCGACATAAATAGTCAACCGTGGACCTTTGTGGATTTTCATACATTTAAATTCGGGTTGCATGCAAGTGAAAATTTTATGGGTAAGGAGGTTATTTTTGTTGTGGAGGTAGTTTTTGTATTTTTAAAAATGTATATTTATATATTTTGTAAAGTAAGACGATCCACAGGTTGCATACATTTAAATTCGGGTTGCATGCAAGTGAAAATTTTATTGTTAAGGAGGTTATTTTTGTTGTGGAAGTAGTTTTTGTATTTTTAAAAATGCATATTTATATATTTTGTAAAGTAAGACGATCCACAGGTTGACTATCCTAATCGAACTAGGACTACTAATGAACCTAAGAGTATCAGTGGTAGAAACCCCAAGGATGAACGAATAGTAACGACAACTTCCTTCTTCTACCCTCTCCAGGGTCTCCGAGTCAGGAGAGATACTATTCTGGAATTCTTGTATCCCTCGCCTAAACACTGTCAACACGTCCCCCTAACCATCCTACTTACAGCCTTGTTTGATGGCCTCACATATAGCAAAATGCTATACATGCACGCTAATGCGTCCTACATAAGCGCGGAACTTTGGCCAAGAAGCAAGAAGAAATAATGGACTGAGAGTAAGGAAGAGAGAGAAGAGGAAACAACCCGCCTAAAGCAACGACATAATGGAGGCAAATCGGCCCTCAAAACCGAACAAAACAAACGACCCAACTTTCTTGATGACTCGAGTCATTGGAAACAAAAGACGTGGACCGGTGTAACAAACTCCATCTGTGGTGCATAGAGGGCAACCACGGAGCAACTAGAACATGTAATAAGACAGACTCATATAAGGAAATGAGATGGAACAATCACAAAGCAATAGAAGCAAAGAAAGCAAATGTTTCCAAATGAATGAAAGGGGCAACCCCCTAACCTAGATGCAAAAAGGGACGGCCATCCAAAATGAAAAGGATAACCGAGCCCTCCAACTGCTACAAGGAGCAACCTAAAGCTTTTCAAAATAGGACAAAACCGAACCACATTAAATGCATGCAAAGAGGAGCCGTGAGGCACCAAGAACAAAGAAGCCGAGCCAAACATCATGCCACCACAAGAAAATATGTAAAATTTCCTCATCTTACATATCCTCTTAAACAACATGAGCTTTTTCGTAAATGAAACAACAAGACAATTAATTAAGTAGAAGATGAGTTGAGAAGATGGGGCAACAAGCAATCCATGCATACATAAAATATACCCCAAGCCCTCTCTTTTCTTTCCCTTTTCTTGTAAACAACACAAATAGAACTCTCCGGGATGGATTTTAAATGAGGGCAACAAGAACAAAATTTAAACCAACATACGTAATGGCTACCACTGCAAATTTTCACATTTGGAAAGTATAAGACCATTCCCAAACAATTCGAAATAAACATATAGGTGCAGATTTTGTATTTAAGCAAGCATATAAACGATCCAAACTAACCACTCATAGTCATTTGAGCATGCATAGGAGTGATCTAGATCAACTCCACAAAACTGTACAAATGCAGATTTTGCATTTGAGCAAGCATATAAACAATCCAAACTAACTCCACATGTTGTACAAGTGCAGATTTTGCATTTTGGCAAGTATAGGAATGATGTAAACTCATCCAATGTAACATCACAAGTGTAGATTTTGCATTTTGGCAGGTATAGGAGTGATGGCATCCTTTCCCAAATGTAAATAACACAATCAAAAAGATGCTACAAGCATATATGTGACAATACCCCATCCTTCCTACAAGTGTTTAATATGAATATAATTGTAGAAAAGGGGAACTTCAAAATCTTACAAGCAAAACCACCACTTTTTTTATGCATGGAATGGGGTGAAAAACATGTGAAATCAAGGCTTAGATGTTATACATATGAGAACTTAGTGAAATGAATGAAAAACAAGCTTACATAGCCTCTTTTGGGAGTGTTTCAAAAGTGACAAATTTTAAATCCGAAAATTGCATATAATAAACCAATCCTCCCATGCTTCAAAAGAGTCCCCAAGTTCAAAATATGCTAGACAACATAAAGCAAACAAGTCATCCTTTTCAAATATTATGTATTGAAGCTTAGGAAGCAAAGAGAAATGAAGTACAACATACCACCTACAACTTCCAATCTTGAGCCATGTGAAAGTGACTTTAAGATGCAAGCCAAAGTTGCAAACTTTAACATGTGAAAGAGACATCAAAATGCAAGCCAAAGTTTCAAATTTTAACACGTAGAGATGGGTTTAAAGCCACAAATAAATTTCAGATCTTAGCATGTACAAAGTGAGCTCAAAAGCCAAGTAAACTTCAGATTTTCTAGCAAGTGAATGTGGCTCCCAAGCCAAGCCTAAACTTCCAACTCTCTTTCGTGTAAAAATGGCTTCAAAGCCAAGTCTAAGTTCCAAGCATTGACATGTAAAAGTGGTCTCCAAGCCATGAGTTTAGCCAACTAGAAGGTGCAAGAAAAAGCACCTAAACTTCATATAAAACAATGAAAATCTTAAACGTCCCAAGCATGGATTTTGGCCAACCAAATGAGGAACAAAAGGCTACAAAAATTTCACATAGAACAAGCCAAATATCAAGCCCCTAAGCATACATTTTCGACCAACCAAGGAGCAAGAAGGCTCCAAAATACCAAAATATGAATTTTCGGTCAAGCAAAGAAAGGGCAAGAAAACTTCAAAACTTCAAATAGAACTCCCAACCTTCTAAGCATCCAAACATGCATTTTCGACCAAGTAAGAAAAAAAGAACAAGAAACTTCAAAATATCACATGAAACCACCACTTTTTTAGGCCTTTTAAGCATGAAACAAAAATTCCATCAAAGTAAAAAGCAAACCAGTAATGATTTGGTGCAAACAAGAAGATGCAAATGAAAATCCGGCAGCACCTGCCCCTTGTAAATTTCGGCCAGCACTTAGGGAGGAAGATTAGAGCTGAGGAGGAAGAAGAAGAAGAACTAGCAGCCCAATTTTTGAATAAACAATAGAAACTTACCCAAAAGATAACCTGCCTCTAAACTCTAAGAAATGATGAAAAAGAGATAGAAAATTGCTGCAAGATTTGACTCATCCATGGAGAAGAGGATGGGGAGGAGAAGAATGGCAGCAGGACTTGACAACAACATGGAGAAGGGCATGGGTTTGGCGTGAGATAAGAAGGGAGCCAGGGAAAGTTGCACTCCTTGTTCTCATTCATAATAAAGTGAATTCTTAAATAAGTAGACTAATATTTTGCTCCCAATTTATCAATAATTATCCTTCATTATAATTAATAAAATAAGAAATTTACCAAAGTGAAATTTTATTTTCAACTTGAATGATCTTCATCTTATCAAACTTTTATAGTTAATATGAATACTAAAATAATGAACCTAACACTTACATTACTAATAGATATTCCCATCCTATTATCGAATAATTAATAAACATTGAATCATAGTAAAGAAATTGGGTTTAAGAATTCCATAATATAACTTTAAGAGCATTAATTAATTTAAACATAAGTTCATATACTTAGTCATATAATATTATTTATTATACTTGATAAGATCATGCCAAAATTATAAAACTATTTACAATTATATAATTTAATATCTTGTGTTTAGTTTCTCTAATCATCTTATTCACCCATGAACAAGTTATTTTGATCTAAAATTAATGTGAAATCTTTAAATAAACATATTGAATTTTTTTGCATTTAAACATACTGAACTAGAGTTTTACCTTTAGCAAAAGCTCTCACCAAGCTCAAATGCAAGCGATACTGCTCTCAACACTCACTTCTCCATGTTCATAATTATCTTCTTATGATCTTATTGAAGTACTTTGGTGAGACTATCAAGAGATTATAAAATTTTGCCTTATGGAACTCCGAAAGAATGTTTAAGATAAAGTTTAGGAATGATCTGGAGAATTTATAGGTGTTTGGAAGGGTCTAAGCTGGGGAATTAGGGTGTAAATGCCAACTAGGTCAAGTTCTGAACAGAAATGACCAACTTTGGGAATTTTGCTCCATATATTAAAATGCACGAGGGATTTTCAAAATTTCACTAGCAAATGAAGTAGGAATATTAAAGTTACTTATAAAAATTTTTAATTTTTTAAATTTTTTATTTTTTTTTTCAGAATTTAAAAGTGGCTGAACATAAACTAAAAACAAAACAAAAAATAACTAGGGTTTTGATTTTTGATTTTGGGGCTGAACAAAAACACAATTTAAGGGGTGAAAATTATATAGAAATTAATCTAGAGATAATGTAGATCAATTCTGAAATTTTTGGAAAATTTTAAATGAGTTTAGATCATCGAAATTTGACCAAAATTCTAACTTGGTAGGGTCAGAGCTAATCCTGTCTGACCGTTGTAGGGATGACTGATGGTAGGATTTAAATGAGAATGAAAATGCACAAAATTATGCAAGCACTCCTTATAGCACATAAACATCCGACCAAAGGAAAATCACATAATTTTTTTTACCAAGTAAACAAAATAAATCACAACATTCACCAAAGTTCAGTAAGGGGTAATGCTCACCAAACCACACCCTTGGAAGAAGCCTCCAAGCCACTTCTTAATTTCAGTTCTTACTCAGGTTTAAAAAATTTTCAAGTCCTCGTTCTTTTTATTTCATCATGCTTCAAATAGATTTTACAACATCTAATTACATTCGAACACACAAAAAAGAGAGGGTAAGGGTGGCTAACCCCCCTTGAAACTACTTAGAAACTAATTAAAACACCCTCTAACAACCACCCTCCTTCACATGTAGCAGACCATAACCATTCCAAAATCATATGGTCCGTCCTCACTTCACTCCATACTTAGGTGCACTCAAATTCACCTAAATGAACTAGCACACATAACGACTTAAATCACTAAACCATAAGATTCTACGCATGAATACAGCATAAAATAACCCAACAGACTCCACACCACATACACAAAAAAGTAGCTCAATTCTTCATGCATTCCATGTTTGATCACTTGGCTTGGCTTGTTATCTTGAATTGAGTCCTCTTTTACTTTGATTGGCATAGTGTGCCACATCATATTACCAATGGGACATGTTAAGACATAATGGTTGCAATTCTTATACATTAAATGCGCCCTAATTCAATTAAATTTTTAGTGAATGGAGGACTATCCATTGATGAATTGGGTTCAACTAAAACCTCAATGATCTACACCACATTTAATTAACTTGTGAATTAGGTTAATTACATCAAATGCTTATAACTTTTGTGGACATCCAAAAGGAAACCTAATAGCCTAATTGGGCTCCATTGACAAGAAATGAGCAACACTACAAGCAACATGCAAAATAAAATATGAAAGTTACAAAATATATTACAAGGGAGTCTTCAGTAATCCGTCAAGCCACCACAACATGAAGTGCCAAATCATCAAAGAAAACTTCAAGTGACACGCAATCCTCTCACTCCATCTCTGATCAAAAAATTAGGTCGGTTAAACAGTTTATTAACTAATCTCAACAAGTAAAATTGTATCCATAGTAATTTTGAAATGCACGAAGCTGATGAAGTTATAACTGTAGTTATCTCCATCTACTTGTTATACATAGAAGACTATTAAAAGCTTAAAAGAAATCCATGTGCTTATTCACGCGTTCTCCATCTTCCGGCTTATAATAACAATTTATATTATTTCACTCTCTAAAATAGAATATATCAATCAAATTTTAGGTTCTCTTTACCTTCTCTCCACCTGGCTGACCATTCAGAAAGCCATGGGCAAATTCATGCAGAGGATTAAAAGCAAGGTAAAATCTATCTTCAAGCAAAAACTCTTCCTGAATCAAGTGCAAAAAATAATTATTAGTTATACTTAAATTAATCCCTCTATTTCCAAAAATTATGTAATAAGGGCCGTTGTCATCCCTTTTCTGGATCATCCTTGAAATTCTCTAAACCTAAATCCCATCTAGGTAGACCACAAAAGCACTTTAAATCAAAATGTCTAATGGAAAATTATTTAGGCATAAGTAAAAATCAACATTTCAATTTAAGAAGTATCATCCCACCTCATTTTATGTTTAGATCAATAAGAATCTGAATTGATAAAAGATTCACAATAATCTTTCATCTCAATTTTGGATCATAATCATATTCACCAAAAAATCTTGCATGAGGGATGGAAGGGGGAATGATAGTAGAATGTTCGCAGTCCTTATATATTTAATGCCAATTATAGTCCAATCAAGACCCAAAAGAAGAAAAGTCGAAGAAATCATAGATCCAGCCAAAACAAGAACCACCTAGAATAATATCAGTATTTAGATAATAGATTCAACGAGATTGAAAAAAAAAATTGTTGATCGTTATGAGCAAGTCGACATCAAGGTTGGAAAGGAACACGATAAAAGCCATGAAGAAACAGATTAAGAGATAAAAGACACACTGGACTAAACTACCCAAGGAGATCTCCATAATGTCAAAAATCAACAAATCATTCAAAAGACCAAGAAGACAATGCTTGTACCTAAAGCATAAAGTACCCGTAAGGGCATGCATGTACCCAAAGATAGATGTGAAGCCAAAAAGATGGATGTAATGGAGAAGTTTCTCAATGCAGAAGATGTGAGATATTTATAAGGGTAGAGAAAAAAACAAAGGTTTGAATAGAGAAGTACAAGATAGAAAAACATAATTAAGTGGCATCATGGAGCATGAAACTTTTACTCTAGAATACAGAATTCTTCAAGAGGTGAATTGAGAGATTGTAGCTCAGGCAACTTAAATGCCACTACTCAAGAAGGGATACATTATTTCACAATGGGATTATAAAACCTTGAAGTTGGAAACAACGTATAAAAAGAGGGATGAAAGGTATAGCACCAACTTCGTAGCATGTTTTATTCTATTATTATTAGGTTGCTTTTTAGAGACTTGCAGGAGACCTTAGGATAGAGGACAGTAGGACACTCGGTTTAGGAGATACCCTACGACAGGCCCTGAGACCCAACACTAACTATGTATATAAACATAAAGCATAAACCCTAGACATAGGATAGTTACAACGAGAAGTCTGAAGCTTGGAACAAAACTTCGAGGGCAGCCCGGTGAGGATGCAGCGGACGAAGGATGACGATCTACAACAACAAAACGAGTCTACATCAGCAAAACCCCTCCTTAGTTTTAAATAACAATTCTATAGGACTTCGAGGTGGCTCGCCTAGCGCGACGTAAATCCTCACTTCGTCTTTTAGGCTTTTGCACAATTCTGTTGTGCAATATAAGTCCTAACACTTTAGGATTTTGAGGATGTCGTGTGGTACGATGTAAGTCCTCCTATCTTCTTAGGTTATTCGGACGATCGGGTATCGTGCGAATATAAACCCTAAATAATAACAGACAGAATGAAACATAAAATAACATTTTCTCAAATTCAAGCCAAACAAATAGGATAGTTGAGAAGTCACAAAGACTTGTCTCGAATCCGTGACATCCCCTACTTTTCGCTCCTTTGGACTCTTAAAATAACTGTTCCTAATTTGATCTATTCTCTTTTGAATTTTCAATGTCCAATCATAAAAACCTAAACTTTGATAATCTTGAAAGCATAACCACTGATTTTAATCGAGAGTTTTCTTAAGTGATTCCCGTCACTTAAGATGTAATTAACTAAAGGGGCTTGTCTCTATAGGAAACTTTAGAACCCAGGTAATATAAACCCTATTTAACTAAAGGAACTTGTCGGCTTATAAAACTGGTTTCGCAGACTGAGCGAATACCGTAAATTCTCTAGTTCATTTAGTTGAGTGTCACTATTCAAGTGATGTGTTTAACCTTCGGGATAAATGCATTTGTAGTGTTACACTCGACTAATCCAAACTATCGAATGTACTGTATCTCGTTTCATTTTTTAAAATTGTATTACTATTTTTCAAAATTATACCTCATTATTTTAAATTAAACTATTTTAAATCTAAATTACATTTTAAAAATCACATTTTCAAATTTTAGCGGCTGAAAATAACCCAAATAAAAAAACCCTAAAGCTGAAACTCTCAAATAGTTTAAAACTAACATGAGCATTGATAAAACTGTCGGACAGTGTACCCAGTCTGAATTATAGAGAGTTATGAAAAATGAACCGCCTTGAAAGGTGAAGACCCAAGGATTCTTAAGAGGTGTTGAGAATGAGGTGAAGTTCCAATTCTGAAGATATGTCTGAACAAGGATCGCCCTCCACCGGCGCATCCTTTTATTACAGTAACTATTCAGCCTACTATTCACATTGATCGGCATATCAACTGTGTTAACAGTTAAAGTTGCTCCATTTTTAATCCTATGAAACAGAGTGTCAATATTTTCATCATAGCCCACCCACCCCATAATAATCTTTTCAGTCCTCAACAAAGCATTATCGTCGACAGATTTGATGAGCTTATCCATGAAAAAGACGTAAGCTGTCACTTCGTTGGCTGGAGCCATATGCAAGTGCTCGAAGGCCATGAGATTGAGCAGGATTGACTCAGTATTGTCATCAATTTCTAGTGGCGGCAATGATAGAACGCCGTCATTGAAACTTATGTCTCTAAATGACTTAGTGTTGCTCTTACGAAATGATACTCTAGCATTTCTGAGTTCTGTAGCTGATTGTAAATTCTTCACATTGCTCGGAATGTACTCTCCCGCACTTGTGAAGATCTTTCTGTAAATATCCAAGATGTGACAGCTACTTTTGGTTAATCTCCTCAAGACTTGATCAGTTAACTCATAAGCAGATAAATCGGAAGAGACGTAGAAATTTTTTATTAGAGAACTCATATCTACAATCTGTTATGACAAAGTTAAGTCAAATAGTTGAATAAAAATACAGAATTATAAAGTTAAATAAGTTAATTAATAAAGAAGGTTACCTCCGAACCATTCATAACTACCAAAATAGTGGGCTAAAAACGGGATCTGATTCTCAAGGAGTAACATCTCTCGTTTGAGATCTGAAAGCAAAAAAAATTTTGATTTTCTCATAGCACAAAAAATCGAATCGTAAGGGTTGTATTCGCTCTCTTCCCCTGCGGCGGTCCTCTTTTCGACGAGCGTGGCCTCTAAGGCGAAGCAGCCGTCGACCATCATTCTCTTAAGGAAGCAGTCCTCCTTATTGCTACAGTCGTAAATGACGTCGTAGGAAGCGAGGAGACGGAGTTTCACATCTCTAATGGCGAAGAGTACATCTTTGGGAGTTCTGGAGGCTTTACCGATGCGGCGGAGGAATTGAAGGAAGGCACGGCGTTTGTGTTGCTCCATGTAGAGGGTATCGTCATGGCAATAAGAGCCAAAACAGACGAGCTTGGGTTTGAAGGCTTCGCTGTTGACGTCCGAGAATAATGTAGGAACGCGATAAATGGATTTGTCATCTAGCTCTTGATCCAGCGCTTTATGTGGAAGCTAGAGCTTTGTTGATCACATCTAAAAATCCCCCAACCATCTAAGCCATCTTCCTCTCCGGTGAAACTAGATCTAAAGATGGCGGAGGAATGGATTTTAGATGTGACCAACGAGCTCCAGCTTCCACATAAAGCGCTGGATCAAGAGCTAGATGACAAATCAATCTATCGCGTTCCCACATTGTTCACGGACGTCAACAGCGAAGCCTTCAAACCCAAGCTCGTCTGTTTTGGCACTTACTGTCATGACGATACCCTCTGCATGGAGCAACACAAACACCGTACCTTCCTTCAATTCCTCCGCCGAATCGGTAAAGCCTCCAGAACTCCCAAAGATGTACTCTTCGTCATTAGAGATGTGAAACCCCGTCTCCTCGCTTCCTACAACGTCCTTGACAACTGTAACAATAAGGAGGACTGCTTCCTTAAGAGAATGATTTGTCGACGGCTGCTTCGCCTTAGAGGTCATGCTTGCCGAAAAGAGGGTCGCCGCAGGGGAAGAGAGCGAACACGGCCCTTACGATTCGGTTTTTGGAGCTATGAGAAAACCAAAATTTTTTTTGCTTTCAGATCTCAAACGAGACATGATACTCCTCGAGAATCATATCTCGCTTTTAGCCCTCACTATTTTGGCAGCTATGGATGGTTCGGGGGTAAAATTCTTATTAATTAACTTATCTAACTTTACAATTTTGTTTGTTTATTCAACTATTTAACTTAACTTTATCATAGCAGATTGTAGATATGAGTTCTCTAATAAAAAATTTCTACCTCTATTCTGATTTATCTGCTTATGGGTTAACTGACCAAGTCTTGAGGAGGCTAACCGAAAGTAGCTGTCACATCTTGGATCTTTACAGAAAGATCTTCACAAGTGCGGGAGAGTACCTTCCGAGCAATGTGAAGAATTTACAATCAGCTATAGAACTCAGAAATGCTGGAGTATCATTCCGTAAGAGCAACACTAAGTCCTTTAGAGACATAAGTTTCAATGGCGGCGTTCTATCACTGCCGCCGCTAGAAATTGATGACAACACTGAGTCAATCCTGCTCAATCTCATGGCGTTCGAGCACTTGCATATGGCTCCAGCCAACGAAGTGACAGCGTACGGCTTCTTCATGGATGAGCTCATCAAATCTGTCGACGATGTTGCTTTGTTGAGGACTGAAAAGATTATTATGGGTGGGTGGGCTATGATGGAAATATAGCCACCCTGTTTTATAGGATTAAAAAGGGAGCAACTTTAAATGTTAACACAGTTGATATGCCGATCGATGTGAATAGTAGGCTGAATAGTTATTGTAATAAAAGAATGCGCCGGTGGAGGGCGCTCCTTATTCAGACATATCTTCAGAATTGGAACTTCACCTCATTCTCAACACATCTTAAGAATCCTTAGATCTTCACCTTTCTAGGCGGTTTATTTTTCATGGTTCTCTCTATAATTCAGACTGTGTACACTGTCCGGCAGTTTTATCAATGCTCATGTTAGTTTTAAACTATTTGAGAGTTTCAACTTTAGGGTTTTTTTGTTTGGGTTATTGTCGGCCGCTAAAATTTAAAAATGTGATTTTTAAAATGTAGTTTAGATTTAAAATAGTTTAATTCAAAATAATGGGGTATAATTTTGAAAAATAATAATACAATTTTGAAAAATGAAACGAGATACCGTACATTCGATAGTTTGGATTAGTCGAGTGTAACACTACAAGTAATGCATTTATCCCGAAGGTTAAACACATCACTTGAATAGTGACACTCAACTAAATGAACTGTAGAACTACTCGTATCCGCTCGTCCGCGAAACCGCTTATGTTCGATAAGTTCCTCTATTTAATACAAAAGATCAAATAGGGTTTATATTATATGGTTCTAAAGCTTCCTATAGACAAACCCTTTGGTTAATTACATCTTAAGCGACTGGAATCACTTAAAAACTCTCGATTAAGATCGAGTTACAGCTTCAGATTATCAAAGTTTAGGTTTTTATGATTGGACATTGAAAATTCAAAAGGGAATGAATCAAATTGAGGAACAGTCATTTTAAGAGTCCAAAGGAGCGAGAAGTAGGGGATGTCACAGATTTGAGACAAGTCTCCGTGACTTCCCAACTATCCTATTTATTTGGCTTGAATTTGAGAAGATGTTATTTAATATTTCATTCTCTGTTTTATTATTTAGGGCTTATATTCGCACGATACCCGATCGTACGAATAACTTAAGAAGAAATGAGGACTTACACCGCACCACACGACATCCTCAGAATCCTAAAGTGTTGGGACTTATATTGCACAACAGAATTGTGCAAAAGCTTAAAAGACGAAGTGAGGATTTACGTCGCGCTGGGCGAGCCACCTCAAAGTCCTATAGAATTGTTATTTAAAACTAAGGAGGGGTTTTGTTGATGTTGACTCGTTTTGTTGTTTTAGATCGTCATCCTTCGTCCGCTGCATCCTCACCGGGCTGCCCTCGAAGTTTTGTTCCAAGCTTTAGACTTCTCGTTGTAACGATCATATGTCTAGGGTTTATGTTTTATATACATAGTTAGTGTTGGGTCTCAAGGCCTGTCGTAGGGTACCTCCTAAACCGGGTGTCCTACTGTCCTCTATCCTAAGATCTTCTGCAAGTCTCTAAAAAACAACCTAATAATAATAGAATAAAACCTGATACGAAGTGTAATCAGCAGTAAGTAGTAATAATCACATGTGTATATGCAGTAAATGAACAGTAAACAGGAGCAATCGCAAGCATGTATATGTACTGTAAAAAGGTAAACAGGAAAGGCTGAATTGAGCAGGTATATGTGCAATGAAAAAGTATAGCAGTAAATGTACACTAAGCATGTAGGTACTATAAAACAAATAAGACTGAGCTAAACATGTATATTTGTTGTAAATAATAAAGCAAAATGGGCTAAACTAAACAAGTATATGTGTTACGAAATGTAAAACAAGCAGCATAGCAAAAGAAGAAATGGTACTGTGAAGGTACCGTAGTCGCTGGCTACACACAATGCATCGCCACCTGTTACATATTTTTTTATTGCACCGTATAAAGGGATTAGAGCTTACAAGAAAACAAGAAAATGCGTCAGGGTGAAGGTCTAAACCCGTGATGTGTGCTGGAGGGTGTGCAGAAAAGGTGAGGTATGAAATCCGGCGGTAAACCCAAAAGAAAAGCGAAAAGAGAGAAAGCCCCAAAAGAAAGACGAAAGAAAACAAAGGAAATTGAGAAATAAAACAAAGATATCTCGTGGGAAACTTTGAAAAAAATCATGAACAAACACAAAAATCGTAGCAAAAACCACAAAAACACTAAAAAACTCACAGACGTCCCGCTAAACTCACAGAAAACTGTAAGAAAGTCATGGGACATCTGAAAAAGATTGTAAGCATGATGGCGGAGATGACTCAGAGTTGTGCTATATACCCCGACCTCAAGTACTAACTATCAAACCGTCATCCTACGGAGGGCAGTTCTAACTCGATCCAGATAGTCAACCACGGACCTTTGTAAAATTATCATTCATTTTCATTTAGATTGCATGCAAGTAAAAAAAAAGTGTGGGTAAAGAAACTATTTTATAGTGGGAGTAGTTTAGTATTTTTAAATGTATATTTATATTTTTATAACACGACACGATCCACATGTTGACTATCCTAATCGACTTAGGACTACTAGCAACCTAAGAATGACAACAGAAGACACCCCGAGGGCGGGCGAATAGTGTCGTGAATTCTTTCCTCTACCCTCTACAGGGTCTCTGAGTAGGGAGACACTATTCTAGGATTCTCTCATAACCTTCTCTACTGCAATATCATCATTATCCTCAACCCTAACCACTCTACTTACAGCCTTGCTTGATGGCCCCACATATAGCAAAGGGCTACACGTGCATGCTTATGCGTCCTACATAAACGTGTAATTTAGACCAATAAGCGAGAAGAAAACAAAGGACAGTGGGACAAGGAAGAGAATGAGGAGGAAACCACCCGCCTAAAACGACGACATAAAGGAGGCGGATCGATCCTCAAAACCGTGTAAAAGCTATTTCCAAACCCCGAATATAGGAAAATGAAAGAAGAAATGACCCGCATAAAACGACGACACAAAGGAGGCGGATCGATCCTCAAAACCGTTTAAAAGCTATTTCCAAACCTTCCACATATCAAAATCCCACCGCAACGGGGCCACAAACTACGACGCAAACATCACCAAAATGAGTCACAAACTACGACTCAAACATCACCAAAATGAGTCACAAACTACGACTCAAACATCACCAAAATAAGCTAACAAAACTGCAACAAACGAGTAACAAAACCGGCCTCAAAATGAATTTGAAACCTATCCAAGACAACATTAATGCAAGCTCAAATCAGGAGATATTTGACCTCAAAAAGATGTGTTTAAATCCTCTAAAAGAATATTAATGTAAGCCCAAATCATATATGTAGCAAAAAGAAACAGCTCTCACATGTCTCCAACATCATCAAGGTAAGGAGCAAGCAAAGCTCCAAAACAAGCCTCCAACAAATGGACAAAATTTTCACAAAACCAAGCAATACAGAGAACCAAGCTATCATGTGAAGTGTCTCTCCACTTCCAAATGGAGTGAAAATTTTCAGATTTTGTAAATATATCTCTCCAACTTTTCAAATTTTGCAAAACATAAGCACCGAAGCTTTCAAATTGTTACAAATGAGCAAGCTAAAATTCCAAATTTTTTTACAAATAAAACATTCAAACTTCCAGATTTCAAAAAAAAAAAAAAACTTGAAATCTTATAAGCAAAGCACCAAATTCATATGTACTTGCATGCATAACACCTAAATTCTTATGTATTTACATATGCACCACCTAAACTTTATTCTCACATTTATACTATCCGAGTCTTCCATATCACAACAAAAGTAAGGCCATGGAATACACATTTTCATGCAAAAATAAGGTGGCATGTATGTGAAAAAATTCAAGTTTTGGTATTGTACATATAAACATATAAGAATTGAGTGGTGTGTATGTAAATATGTCTTAACCAAACTTTCAAATTTTCGCAAATGAGCCAACTCAAACTTTCAGATTTTTTTGCAAAATGAACAACCAAACTTTCAGATTTTTACAAATAGATCACCCAAAATTTCAGATTTTCAAAGAAAAGCCAAGCACCATAATTTTCAGAATTTTCACGCACATAAAGCCGTCAATTTTCAAATTTTCCACGAAACAAAACCAAGAAGAAGGATGTTGTCACCAAAGTGACATGGTATAAGCAAAATAATAATTATTATCACTTATTAAGTTCAAAAACTTGATGGAAGAAAAGAGACAGAAGAAGATGGGAACCACTACAACGATTTTGAGTTCTTCAAGCTGTACAAGTTATAGTAAAATATTCTCATAGAACATTATGAGCCTTATAAAGTTTCGCTCACCAAAGGAAGAGCTATCCTACAGAAACCACTGCTCTGCCTCAATCAGAAATAAAAGCGGCATAACATTATCTTTAATTTCTAGCACTTAAATTTACACGAATTTCAGGGATAATATTAGACCGCACAACAATCTAAAAAAAAATTGAAAATAAAGTCATCAGCTAGAAGAGATGCAAAGTAAGGAAACATTCCCGTAAGCGATAATCACTTATCTTCCTTCTAAATTTATGAATTAATTCAAGATATAAGTAAATTCGCATTCCAAGCAATGTAACATTCAAAAGCTAATCGATCGTATACATCTCAATGTATAGATGTCCTTCAAATTAAACCATAAAGTAAATAGGTGAGCAAAGAGCCTTACTCGAAATATCTCTTAAGGAACCCTAAATGAGATTGTTCTTGACAATAGGAAAACCAAAGCACCACACTCGCCAAGCAAAATAAATCTCCCTCCCAAAGCGACTTCAAAATAAGCACGAAGAAATTCCGCAGCACCTCCCCTTCACCAAAATTTTCGGCCAACCTCATCTCCCCCTCAATGTGGGGTTTATATAGGCAAAAGGGAGGAGATATCTTACCTTCATGTTATCTGGGTGGTGAGCCGAGCCAAGAAAAGCGACAAGAGTCGCGTGGGGGAAGATGACGACACAGAAGAAGCTTTTAGGCAGAACAGATGCAGAGAGCATGGTGAGGTGTGGAAGCTTTAGCAGAGGCAAGCGTACGAAGAGGGGACCGCGGAGAAGCTTCGCAAGAAGAGATGGAGTTCGTTTCCGCCCCCCATAGGGCTCCGCCTGAGTCGCGAACGAGGAGAGGGAGACGGTCGGAGCGGGCGAAGGATTAGGGATTTAGGAATTTTAGGTTTTCTTTTTTTTATTTCATTTCTTCTTTTTTTATTTTAAATTAATGGTTTATTCAAATTTCGCCGATTCGGACAAAAATCGACCTCGCATGAAGCTATATCAAAATGGATGTCCTTCCTAGGTAAAATCGACGTTCCGGACGCAACAGCAGAGTGTGTTTAGTCATCTGGGGTCGTTCAAACAACCTCGTAGGCGATCGGATCAAAAACGCATCAAATTCAATTTTCGTCAAAATTTTCGCTCGTGATCTATCGTTTCGCAAATTAATTTTAATTTCGATTAATTATGAAGCAAATAAATGTTCGTGTGAGGCAAATTTCGATGTTTGAACGTGTCGACGATTGAATTACAAAATTCGTACGCGCAACAGTGCGAAATTGTGCACGGGACAACCCTATGGTTTAAGAGTCCTATAGGGACTCGTTTTGAGCTCCGTCGTGTTAGTTTCGACTTTATAAATGTTAAAAGGTCGGCAGCTATACATGTTGAACTTCAAAAACAAGTAGGAAGTTGGTTCGAGCTTCTAAAACGAGATGGGTCCCCTTTCTAGTCCTCTAGGATAGTCAAACAAGAATCGTATGGCAAAATCCTAAGCACTAAAAAGAGAGGAATACCTCACCAAAAATTAGGTCAACAGTTATGCGTGTCAGATTAATTTTAAACTATTTGAAAGTTTCAGCTTTCAGTTATGAGATATTAGGTTGGACTCTATAGTATCTCAATAACAATTTAGGTAATAGTGTTACTAAGAGAAATTTAAGGTATCTAAAAAAAGAATTTTTATATGTAATAATAATATGTTATTTGCCCGACGACATAATATATTTTGATATAAGGAGTTGATCATTGTATGTTAATATAAATGCTGAAGGTTTATTTTCGGGTCGTATAATTAACAAAATTGTAGTTTATGTAAATTACTTGGGGGGATATATTTGTTGTATATATAATTGATTAGATTCACATATCTATAAATGTTACCCAAAACATATATTGAGTTATGTGCTTAATAATTAATACAACCCGTAAGTATATGTGTTAATTTATATTAGGGTTTATCCACATTAATGACCATATAAACACTTATTAGGCATAATACCTCGTAAATCATGCCTTATGCATTTTTCACTGAGGTAGTAAAATAAACCTTCAGCATTTTTGAATTATGACTTAATAATAACACATAATGTTTAATATATCTTTAAACGAATTCAAATATATATAAGAGAAGTGATTTATGGATAAAAACGGTTGTACAATTTTCGTTTCATGTAGATTCGTAAAACCATACAATTGTATGATCAATTTTGTGTTTGCTTTAATATATATTAATATAATTATTAGTTATTACATACTTCATTTTAATAGGTTAACATTATTTGTTTATTATAAAAATTGTTCTCTTAAAACTTTATTAAAACAAAACTTGTAAATACGTTCAATAAAATTTATCAATTTCCTTTCAACTTCATATCCTTAATTAGTACGATATGAAATGTATGACCTGCGAATAATAGCAATTAATATACAATATGTATATATAAGAGGTATTTTCAATTGCTATAATTTATATATACCAGTTATACTAATGTTGTTATAAACCTAGTAATGCAATTGACGAAATATAACATACCCTATATGCGTTTTATGGTAATGTGTTATCATATAAATGTTTTAAACTTGATATAAAAAAAGATAAGCCCCGAGATATCGAATCACTTATGAAGATTTTAATACCATAATTAAGTTAAATTACAGATATGATAATAAATGATAAATTTAATTCTATGGGTCAGTAGTGTCTTAATTATTTTAATCCAATATATTTTCAATTTAAGTTAAATAAAGATAATCTATGGAGGATTTAGGGTTAACGTAGATCACTAAAATTTAATCATAATGGTCATCCCCTTACAATTGCTAATCTTTTAAGATGGGATAATCAAGTAAAAACATATTGAAATTTATAAGGTTATCGAATGAAGTTTATAACTAAACAGATTTATCAAAACATATAAGTTATTCCTAGGCTAACCAAGTGTTCTGTGCATAAATCAGTTAACTTAAGATATTCAAATTATTGGATTATGGAACACTTCATTTATTTATTTATAAAGTATATCTTACATAAAAGACATAACTTATATGTGATAATTTACCGTGGTTCCAAAGGTAATAATATTGCATTTATAAGAAGTGACAGTTGCTATTATTTGGCGCTTAGCTTGACACCAGGTGTGTATAATAAGTGTGTATAACCTTATCAATTAATAAGACTGAATTTTATCCTGATTTAGTATATTCACGAAAACATTAGAGATTGTTATACACTCAGATACCTTAACTTAATGATGTGTTGTGCAAAAACTCAATGGCAAGAAAATAAAAGTTTGGAACGAGATAATTCACACCTACATCTATGGAGTTGCAGAGGATTTTACTATATGAGGAATTTATACAGTCGATCACGAAGATTTACAAGAAAGAACTTCTTACTTCTCTCTCTCTACACGAGATCCCCACCGAAGAAGAAAAAACAAACCAGGAAGACAAGTCTTCCAATCACTCCCTGCTTTTCCCGCAAGCCACAGCCGAAAACTGCAAGGGAGAAAGCCACTTGTGATGCCTGAAGTTCGGCTGCCAGAGGGAATTGCGATCCCTTCTTCCACTCTCCTCTCTTCATCGTAAGTAACAGGAGAAGAAAAAAAAAAAACAGCAAAATAAATGTTGTTCCTTTTACTTATGCCCCACTAAATTCAGCAATTAATAAAGAGAAGTGTGGGAATCTTTTCTTCACGCCTCCTGTCCCGCAGAAGCAACGGTTTGAAGTTTGGCTGCATCAATTTTCTTCTGCAAACTGCAAATTATAAAGGCGGGACCCTATCCATCCTTATTCGCACAAGCAACATGAGGCACGAACAGTTATAGGTTTCCTTGTTTTTTTTATATTTAATTTCTCTACTGGCTCCATCTTAACAATATGACAGCTTCCAAATATACTAAGTAATTGTTTGTACATATTATTATAGCTTACAAAGTCAACTTCCTAAAGAAGGTACTAAATCATTGCTATACTTTATTTATACTTGCAGAGTTGAAAACTTGGACCGTAATACATTAGCCATTTGATGTCAATTTTCAAAACTCAATTAATATATTTTAAAATATTAGACAACATATGAGAGCGGAATCAACTTAAGGATATCACACTTACCGTTTTAAGTGATGAGGGTAAAGAGAGCTGGATGGTGAGTAATGTTATATAATGACGATTGAGACTGTTACAATAATAATATTAAATATAATTATTGTTCTTTAGAATAATTCCATATGCCAGCACTATTAAACTAGAGCTACTGATGTGTAACCTTTTCATGGATTGAATATTAAATTTAAGAATGATAATCTTATGTCTCAATATGAGGTTTGGAATCCAAACCTCATATTGAGATATAAGATTATCATTCTTGAGGTGAACTATTTATGATTAAACCCTAATTATTAAATATCGCATGATAAATTGTATAACATTGCTTTTACGCCATTACTACTATATTAATTTTGAACATTCCACTTTTATTAAATCATTGGTAAACATATTTTTATAAATAACTACTAATATTTTGAGGTCGCTTTCATAAATACCTTAATATAAATCCTATCATCAATCAAATTAAAATCTTTATAACAATATCGTTCCTTCCAAGAGTGATACAATAACTTGAAGGCGCGGAATGCATTTCGGTTTAAATGAATATAATCTAAGGCCTAATCTTAGATTAGTTTAGATTAAATTGAATTCTTCTAAGTCGAGTCTCTTACTAATCCAAGTTAACCTGGATAGGCTAATTTTCCCTCGTATTACCTTCAAGTGGTCCATGATTAATTAAGATACACCAGTGATTACAATATAATATACCTGAACAAATTAAATCCAATACTATGATATATAGTATTAATCTAAATAATCTATTGAACTGCAGTTTAGGCCTATTTAACTTTTTGTATCAACTGACAATTATGTATAAAATGAGTATTTAAAATTAGTTCTAGACATATTATGAGATTTAACCATAGACAACTATGTTATAGAAACATTTCAGTAAATATTAAACCATGCCTGTATATAATCGTATTATTAGGATATAATTCTAATTAGCAATTATTTGTTATAAAATACAATTATTTACTAGTCTTGGATCTCCTGAATTGTACGAGTAGACAATTCCCCAAACCTAAATTGCTGTTATTTTTAACGGCCACAAATTTATGTTGTGTCCATTAATAATACCATATTTTCAACTTACAGGTTTAATGCTCAATAAATATGATCCACCCATTTGGATATATTTGTAAGTAAATACTTATATAAATTGAACCAAGTCCATACTACTCAAGGTTTATAACGTATTTGGATTATTTAAATCAGTGTCCTCCATCATATATTTAAAATACTCCATATAAAAATTTGCAACGTTGTTTTATTGCAACCCAAAAAAAACTTTTAAGTAATTTAATTAGTATAACTATTTCGCAGACCCAATCATTCTGAATATATAATTTTTATATAAATTAGGTATGACCCTTCGAAGGTATATCATTGGGAGGTGTTCTGAATCAATATACTACTATGACTACTAGAATCTAAACACATTCTCAAAGTCAATATTTTAACCTGGAATCAACTCATGATTTAATATCATTTTACTATGCCCATGTTAAAATATGTCTATGGCATCTTACAACAAATTGTTACTAATATATTAATACACCTTATTATAAAATTAATGAATAAATGGTGTATAGTTTTACTAAGTTCAATGTATAATACTATATGGTCAATCTTTGTTTAAATAATTGTATAACTAACATAACTTTTTATTAGTACGTAAATATTATACGTTATAATCCAATATATCCAAAGGTGCGACATCAGTTATTACCCTCTCTCCATAATTAGAATATCATGTATACATAAAAAGCTTATGTAAAATATATTGTGTTTCTAAATCTATAGAAGAATTTAGAAATTTACCTAATAACCCTGGCAAATAAACCTGTTATAGATTAAACAGTCTCTAATCTATAACAGTAAAGTCACCTCCATTTAAACAGTCTGCATAATACTATTATACCTAAATTATATGGATAACTAATTACCATATGGTCAATGCATAGTTATATAATCACTTCGTGAAACTCTTACTAGGGCTACAAAATATTCTTTTTCATAAATTATACTTACCCTTTACCTATGAGACATGTTTCTATAAATTATATGAAACAATAATGTCAGGGAAATAAAGCTATATTTTAGTTTTGTTAGCTAATTATATTTTGACATCAGTGTTATGATAGATTTAATTTAAGACTTTCAAAGATAGGTTTTACAATTATTTAAGATATGGTGATGAACATTAAGATTTAGCGATATAAAATTTTAAATTTGTCATATCCTTATTAAGGTCAAATAACTGTATGCTTTAGTACTAATTCTGCAAACGAAAATGTCCCCGGTGGTAGCCCGAGCTGGTATCTCTTTCCTTTCTGGCATAAATGTCCTTGATGGTAGCCATTTTTCTTCGTCTATATCCAGTTCGGACGGAAACGTGTAAGTCAAGGGAGAGATATCCGTTTGTTTAATAATGAGTTGAAGATCTTCTTTCTACTTAAATAACTCATGGGTCTGTTTTTAAACAACTTATTTTTTTAATAAAATCTATCTGACCTGTTTATTTATGTATATTTATTTAAAATTCGTAGTATTCCGGGAACTAGGTTTATGAATAGTAATGTGTGTTAAATGCATATAGTGATTTCAACTTTAATCAAGGTATAATAAATTGTCTTGTAAAAACAATTAGATTAAATTGGACCAAACCGATATAGCGACCTATTTTATTAAACTTTTAGAGATATAACAGCTATTCATTAATGCATATACCCTAACTTTACAATATGTAAGCCTAATTGGAGACTCGAATGATTTAGATAACCACATTTATTGGTAATATAATGATTCCAAACTTAGGAATATGTGTTACTAATTTACATTAGAATTCTAGATATTAGACAACATAGGAGCGTGGAATCAACTCTTGAAGACCATATAAATTTGCATATTAATGTGTCCAATACATTGATTTATACTAAATTTAATGACATATCAATAGTATCACTTGTATATAATATTAGTTACAAATTACTATAAAAGGTAATAGGTCAAATGGCAAGTTTGATTTATTTAATACGGTTATATTGTTTAAACCTGAATTTCAGGTCGCTATATGATATTTAATTATCGTATGAAAGAGCATAACTTGGGTAAGACAGTGATATAATAAAGTGTTAATCTTAAACCTGATCTATATAGGAATATTAGTTATATAGGAATGATTAATCTAAATATTTATTATTAAGATTACTGTGGACTTGGCATATAGTTTTATGAAAGGATCCAACTATTACACTTTATAACCGGAAATAATCTAAAATATTTATCTACCATTATGGTAAAACCGGTACAATTATTAAATAGATTAATCATAACTAATTAGCCACCTCAGTAATAATAGAACTTTAACCATAGACTTGAATTATTCCATATGGCTAATGTACACACCATGTTTGTAATTATAGGGTTTAGGTTTGGGTAACTATGAATTAAACTTACAAATTTAAAATAAACATATATAGGACCGAGTAAGTTGGTAATTTTTTATCATATAAAGTTATCGTTTAAAATAAAACTTTAGTTCAATCTACCTATAATGAGTAAATTTTAACCCCTTCTATTGTCCTTTTTGCTCTCTCCAAACCTTCGGCGAAGAAGCGGTAGCGGCCAAGGTTGACGACGTCGAAGCGGATAATGATGAGGAGCTAATTAGTTTCATAATTTTCTGATTATCATCAAATTTAATACGTAAACCCAGAGGTCGCTTAACCAAATAGTAAGTATGTATAGTGGGATATAACTTTTGGAAAATAGTAATATAATTTCGAAAAAATGAAACGAAATACCGTACATTCAATAGTTTAGATTAGTCGAGTGTAACACTACAAATGATGCATTTATCCCGAAGAATAAACACATCACTTGAATAGTAACACTCAACTAGATGAACTAAAGAATCTACGGTATCTGTTTAGTCTGCGAAATCAGTTTTATAAGCCGACAATGATTCACCTATTTAATATAAAGAATTAAATGGGGTTTATATTACCTGAGTTCTAAAGTTCCCTATAAGGGCAAGCCCATATAGTTAATTACATCTTAAATGACGGGAGTCATTTAAGAAAACTCTCGATTAAGATCAGTGGTTCTGCTTTCAAGAATTTCAAAGTTTAGGTTTTCACGATTGGACATTGGAAATTCAAAAGGGAGTGGCTCAAAATAGGAACAGTTATTTTAGGAGTCCAAAGGAACGAAAGGTAGCGGATGTCACAGATTCGAGACAAGTCTCGGTGACTTCCCAACTATCATATTTGTTTGGCTTAAATTTGAGAAGATGTTATTTAATGTTTCATCCTGCCTGTTTTATTATTTATGGCTTATATTCGCGTGATACCCGATAGTACGAATAGCCTAAGAATATAGAAGGATTTACGTCATACCGCACGGCAACCTCGGAATCCTAAAGTGTTAGGACTTATACTGCACACCAGAGTTGTGCAGAAGCCTAAAAGACGAAGAGAGGATTTACGTCGCGCTAGGCGAACTACCTCAAAATCGGGTTGTGTTATTTAAAACTAAAGAAAGTGTTTTGCTGATATAGACCCGTTTTGTTGCCGTAGATCGTCATCCTTCGTCCGCTGCATCCTCGTCGGGCTGCCCTCGAAGTTTTGCTCCAAGCTTCAGACTTCTCGTTGTAACGATCCTAGGTCTAGGGTTTATGTTTTATGTTTATATACATAGTTATTGTTAGGTCTCAGGGTCTGTCGTAGGGTACCTCCTAAACCAGGTGTCCTACTGTCCTCTATACTAAGGTCCCCTGCAAGTCTCTAAAAAGCAACCTAATAATAACAGCATAAAACATACTACGAAATGTAATCAGCAGTAAACAGTAATAATCACAGATGTATATGCAGTAATGAACAGTAAACAGGAGCAATTGCAAGCAAGTATATGTACTATAACAGGTAAACATGAAAGACTAAACTGAGCAGGTATATGTGCTACGAAAATGTAAGACAAGTAGTGTAGCAAAAGAAGAAATGGTACTGTGAAGGTACCGTAATCGCTGGCTACACAATGCATCGCCACCTGTCATTATTATGTTTTTTATTGCTTCCTGCAAAGAAATTAGAGCTTAAAAGAAAACAAGAAAATGCGTTGGGGTGAAAGTCTAAACCCGTGGTGTGTGATGGAGTATGTGCAGGAAATGTGGAGTATGAAATCCGACAGTAAACCCAAGAGAAAAGCAAAAGAAAGAAAACTCAAAAAGAAATGCGAAAAAAAATAAAGAAAATTGAGGAAAAAACAAAGAAGTCCCGTGGGAAACCTCGAAAAAAATCAAAACACAAAAATCGTAGCAAAAACCTCAAAAACACTAAAAAACTCACGGACGTCCCGCTAAACTCACAGAAAACTGTAAGAAAGCCATGAGACATCTGAAAAAGATCGTAAGCAATAAGTCAGCGAGGACTCAGAGCTGTGTTGTATACCCCGACCTCAAGTACTAACTGCCAAACCGTCATCCTACGAAGGGCAGTTCCAACTCGATCCAGATAGTCAAACGTGGACCTTTGTAAAATTTTCATTCATTTCATTTGGATTGCATGCAAGTAAAAAAATGTGTATGGGCAAATAAACTATTTTGTAGTGGGGATAGTTTTGTATTGTAAAATGTATATTTATATTTTGTAAAATGACACGATCCATAAGTTGACTATATTAATCGACTTAAGAATGCTAGCAAACTAAGAATGATAACGGCAGACACCCCGAGGGCGGGTGAATAGTGTTGTGAATTCCTTCCTCTACCCTCTCCAAGGTCTCTGAGTCGGGAGTCACTATTCTAGTATTCTCTTGTAATCCTCCCTACTGCAATGTTATCATTGTCCCCAACCCTAACCACCCTACTTACAGTCTTGCTTGATGGCCCCACATATAGCAAAGGGCTATACGTGCACGCTTATGCGTCCTACATAAGCGTGTAATTTAGACCAAGAAGCAAGAAGAAAACAAAGGACAGGGGGACAAGGAAGAGAAAGAGGAGGAAACGACTCGCCTAAAACGACGACATAAAGGAGGCGGATCGATCCTCAAAACCGAACAAAACAGACAGTCTGACAATCCATGGATCAACCGAAGTATCATTTCCAAGCAATGAATAAATCAGCTGTGAGACAACACCACAATTCACTTCTAAATTGATTATTAATCAATCCCAAAATGATACTAGAACAATGTTTTTGATGTTTCCAAAATCATCAAAATAAAGAGTAAGAAAAACTCCCAATCATTCTCAAAACTACCAAAATAAAAACCCACATGAGCAAAGAAGAGCTCTACAACTTCATCCACACTATCAAAATGAAACATGAATAACTATTTAAACATTCTTTCAAAATCGGTCAAATAAAGAGCAAAAAGGCATTTTCAAAACCCCTCTCCAAACGACACATTCAGAATTTTCAATCAATACCTAAAAGAATCCAAGCAACATTTCCAACAAAATATACATCAAATAAGCCACAACGGGACAAACGGGCCCAAAATAACATTTAAATCATTCCAAATTAGCATTTAAAAATGACTCAAAACGGTATTTTGAACTCTTTTCCGCATTTCAAAAGGGGTCGAAACGATATTTAAACCATTCCAAGGAATTGCAAAGTTCAGCATGAAATTCATATTTCATTTCCTCCTCCCACAACATGCATCGAATAGGAAATGACAACGATAGACAAATTGATCATTTAAAACAAGACACTCACAAATAAATTGCTCGATATCACATTGATCCAATGGAATTGAACCATTAATTGTGCCATCGATGAATCTCAAATAAGGGGCAACAAGAAAACCATCCAAAGCCAATCGCATACAGCTTAAGGGATCAAAACCGATCATATAAAGCTTAAAGTAACCCTATCAAAATGAATCAGCAAACAGTTAAGTTACCAAGCCAAAGAGAACCCTATGCCCCATCCAACATCCCAATATTCTTGCATGTTGCTGCATAGGAATTCTCAAAGCAATCAACACTATATACATTTCCAAATAAAGTAACGTCAAGGAGACTTCCGCATAAACAGGCCTTGATAGCCTCAATATAATACAAAAGATTTGGGTGGCATGTATGTAAACAATTCCAAATGAAATAACCATAAATTGAAGTGGTGTCAAATGCATTAGTCCAAAGGAAACCATTTACTAGCTCATTATTATGCAAGTAACTTCGAAATCTGGATGATTTCATCTCTCACAACATTCATGTTCCTACATCAAACTTATTCCAACATGTATATAAATATAAAGGGGACTACAGTGTGAACAATTAAAGAAAAATATGCACAAATAATATTCAAGCTTATGTATTAGCATGTTTAACACCCAAACTTTTCAAATTTTACAAATAAACCACCCAAACCTTTCCATATTTTGCAAACAAACCCCCCAATACTTTCCAGATTTTGCAAATAAGCCATGCAAAGCTCTCAGGTTTTGCAAATAAACCTCACAATACTTTCCAGATTTTGCAAATAAGCAATGTAAAGCTCTCAGGTTTTGCAAAGAAACCTCACAATACTTTCCAGGTTTTGCAAATAAACCTCACAATACTCTCAGGTTTTGCAAATAAACCTCACAATACTTTCCAGATTTTGCTAAAAGAAGACCCAAACATTTCAGATTTTGCAAAGTATAGGCATCGATACCTCCCAACTTCTCAAATAAAGAACATTTCAAAAGCAAAGCAATAGGCATCCGAATGTAAACTTTATGAGTGACCAACTTTTAAGTACTATACTGCATACAGTATCCTGAAAGGTATATAATCATGTCTTCCTAGTTCAGGTGTAAAACATACAAATACACATGAGCAATGTATCAAGCCTCGAGATTTTCGAAAGGATATTAAAAAAATATAAAAATAGAGAAAACTGTAGGTGTTATATTTGTAAGCACATGTGAAGTGTATCCTACATGCATAAACATATGTCACATAGCCTCCAGCATGTCTCAAATTCATCAACCAAGTCCCAACATTCAAAAGAGAGTCGAAATAAAAGGAGGAGCTCGAAATCGCAAGGAACAAATTACCCAACAAAGGTCCAACAAATAAAGCTCAAGCAACAAAGATTCAACGACTCCAAAGCCCTGAAATAGCAGATTAAAATGTAATGATCATACCTCAGGTTATCACCTCTAAATGCTCACCGGGCTGAGAACTCTTTATGCAAACCTAGAGCAGCTTCAAAACAAACCCAGAGAAAATCCGGTAGCACCTCCCCTCACTCTCAAATTTTCGGCCCCAAAACTTCTATAACCAACAACTCTCACGTCTCTCGCTTAAGCCTTTCTCA
This sequence comes from Papilionanthe hookeriana x Papilionanthe teres, assembly GCA_022702705.1. NCBI lineage: Eukaryota > Viridiplantae > Streptophyta > Magnoliopsida > Asparagales > Orchidaceae > Papilionanthe > Papilionanthe hookeriana x Papilionanthe teres. The sequence goes on along the minus strand of CM040422.1, from coordinate 143,177,600 downwards.
AAAGAACTCAGCACTCCAAAGAACCTCAAGCATACAGGATGAGCCGACCAGCAGACAAAACGACAACAACCTTAAACCTTCCCAATCCACGGGCTTTTATAGCCAAAGAGGGAGGAAGTTCTTACCTCGACTTACCGGAGGGGTGAGCCGAATGCGAAAAGAACCGCGTGGAGGAGTGGAGACAGGGTGACAGGAAGCGTGGCGAGGGTAGGTGGAAAAAAGCAGGAGAGAACCGTTACCAGAGTACGAGAAAGAGGTGACCTCGGGTCGAAGCTTCGCGAGGAGAGGAGGGAGCTGCTCGGTTTCGCCTCTCTAAGACTCCGCCTGGGCTCGCGAACGGGAAGGGGGCGGGTGGTGTGAGTGAGGCGTGATTTAGGGATTAGGGATTTAAGTTTTTTTTTTTTTTTTTTTTTTTTTGATATATAACGTAATATAATGAAGTATAATTTTGAATATATGCTTGATCGTAAATTAACAATAATAAGAATAAGTTTTATATTAGGATAATGGCAAGTTTGTTTTAGTGTGGAGCCCGGTTTAAAGAAATAAAAACGTTCCCGCCCAACAACAACAACAACAACAACAACAACAAAGCCTTAATCCCACTAAGTGGGGTCGGCTACATGAATCCTTTTTCTCCATTGCGTCCTATTTAGTGTCAAATTTTCGTTTAATTCTAATAAATTAATATCATTTTTTATGCAATAAGCCCAAGTTTTCCTAGGTCTGCCTCTGCCTTTCTTAACATAAGTTGTATTTAAAACATCTACTCTCCTAATCGGATCATCAGGTGGTCGACGTTTAATGTGACCAAACCATCTAATGCGACTCTCACTAGAAGGAAATTGGATGAGATGCTATAGGCAGTTATGCTCATCCAAAAGGAAAAAAATTGCGTACGTAAACCGTACGCAGGAGTTGCGTGCGGAATGGGGTACACGGAGGTTACAATTGGGTTACAATCGTGTTACAATCGAGCCATGTAACTCATTTGTAACTTGCGCGCTCCTATTTTACAAATGATACGATATGAGCGTGCGGAGTTACGAGTAAGTTACGTGGAGGGTACAAATGGGTTACTAACTCGCTTGTAACTCGATTGTAACTCGATTGTAACCCGATTATAACTTCCGTGTACCCGATTGTGCGCTCCTATTTCATCTAGTTGTAGGTTACAAATGTTACTGATATAAGCGTGCGAGGTTACAAGTGAGTTACATAGAGGGTACAAAGGGGTTACAACTCGCTTGTAACCCGATTGTAACCTGATTGTAACCTCCGTGTACCCCATTCCGCACGCAGCTCCTGCCTACGGTTTAAGTACGCAATTTTTTTCCCATCCAAAAAGGTTGCGGCTTCCTATGAAACGGTTCCAGGGCTTTATAGAAGGATAAAAATTTTTGTAAATAATATGTACGCAAAGATGCATACATATTTAGAGTACACGGAAGTTACAGAAGGTTATAACCAAATTATAACTCTCAATATTCTCTTCAGTAACCTGGTTATAACCTGATTATAACCTCTGTATATCCTAATATGTATACATTTTTACGTACATATTATGTAGGTAAATTTTTCCCTTGCAGCAGAGTTACGGTTTATGTAAGAAGAAAGAAAAAGAAGCTGCTCTCTATTACATATTCCTTTCGGGCGTGAAGAGTGCATGTGTAGAAGGCGCATACTTGTTCTTCTGCTTCAAAACATAGGAATTAAAATAAAAGAGGAATTGGAGTCTTTCTCTTTTATTTTTGCTTGGCGTGAGGCTCAGGGAGAACAAGACTAAAAAGACTGAGAGAATAAAACCTCTTATTTCATTCTTCTATTTTACGACGGCAGCGTCGATGAAGAAATAACGATAAAGGAATACATCAACTTTTTAATTCCTTAAAATTGAGATACGTGTTTCTTGTAAATTGAAGCATTGTGGTGTAAATTTCTTCAAATAGTAAAATCCTCAACTCCGTGGATGTAGGTAAATTGACGAACCACGTAAATCTGTGTGTCCTTTTGTGGTGTGAATTTTTTCTCGTTACAAATTATTTTGCTTTTTCGTCATCGATTTTTGCACAACAATTTGTTTATAAGGCAATTTAAGATTATAGTTTTATTATCTTCCATTATTAAAACAACTATTAGTTAACATCATTTCATATTATCTCCGTATCCAAGGTAATATTATAGTATGAATAAGTCTATCATAGGTAACATAAAATAATAACATATGCTAAATTTGATTTATTAATGTTTTAACCATAAGTCTTTCATAGGTAGTGTGGTTAATCATGTAACTATAGAGTTAGATCTACAACACACTATGTTTAATTTTGAAATACTAGTAAACTAATCGTCCAGAAATAATTGAAGACTAATTAAACTATAGTAATTTAATTGCCCAGGGGAAATGTGCACAGTTTTTAGATAAATTAACCCTTGTTTGTAATAAACAAGGGTTAATGACTTTTAATTATACCTTATCATATTTATAGTATTAATTTGTTTTAAATATTATAGATTTTTCGTAATAAAGGATTAACTATTCATTTACACCTCGATTAATTTTTATTTGAAATCATGTTTAATTTAGGTTATTATTTTATAAGGGTACTGTTAGATATTATTGTGTTTACATTTTATTATTTGACCCTACTTAAGGGTAGTTTAGTCTTTTTATCTATTGTATATATATTTATCTTTTAGTCTTGTAATGGATGGTTGATGCAGTTGTAACCCTAGCCACTTTGCACTCTTTTCTTCCTCCTCTTCTCCTCTCTTCTTCTTCTCTTTCACTTCTTCTTTACTTTTATTACAAGTTTAACAGGTACAATCTATTAATTATTTTGGTACGATAAAAGTTATTCCAACTAATTTCATACTGGGATTATTGAACTTGATAAGGAGTGCTATCTTAGGTTTACCATACAATTCAAGTGTCTTTAAACACCTATAGACCATCAAGCCGTATTTATTAAACTTATGGATATAGATATTTGTTTAGATAGGAAAATTTTAAGTAGATAAAGTCGCCAACCATATAGGTTGATCTATCATGTCGTTTTAACCTATGACTACCATTATGATATGGTCTAAGCCTAATGGCAGCTATTATTCATATTTTTACCTAACATAAATTATAGTGAACAACAAATAAATGCACATTTAAACTGAGAATCTTCTTGTTTAGAACCATATTCCGTTGGTAAGTTGGTAGTTTGATCGCTTTTAATTAGTATTAATTATTAATTTTAAACATGTAATGATTATATCAATTAGGTACTTACATGTTCCGCATATCAACTCTTTTGTCATAAACAACCTTAGAATAAGGCTCTCGCTCGTTAGATATTATACCCGAGGTTTTGGAGTAATAGTTAACTTATGATATGTTCCAAACTTAGGGTTCCAATTATACATAAAAAGATTAGTTCCATGAATATCGAAGTTAAATAGGAAAACACCACCGGCCAGGCATGGTTGACAATTCTCATACATTAATAGGTTAATACCAAATTTCAGACTATATTATATGGGTATCAATTTCCCAAGTTTGAAATGAGTAAAGCCTATATTTTCATGATTTCGACACCTATAGTGTTCAAAAATACTTAACCCTTCACATAGGATTATCATGAGTTACAAAAGATAATCCCACCATACTCCTCACAAGTCATCATCGAGCTATATCAAACAAATTAGGGACCCAAATGTCTATTTATGTCTAAATTCATATGTTAAAATATAGTTTTAAACACTATTAAATTTTATTAAAGTATGCTTATTTTTTACTTGTGTTCTGTTATCATTTTGACAGGAGAGTATGATATTTCGTATTGATATTTATGCAACTGATAATATAATTAAACACTAAGTCATAAAGAAAATCTTATTAAAGCATTGATTATTATATGTTCTTCACATTTGATATCTTAATCTCATGGCAGGTATTCGTGACTAGGGCGAATTATTCCATTCGGAGCACGTACGCAACGTTGGGTGCGGATTTTAAGGGTACCGGGTGGGTATTGAATGAGTATTGGATGGGTATTCGGATTTTAAGGGTACTGGGTGGGTATTGGGTATTGGCTATTGGCTATTAGGTGGGTATTGGATGGGTATTGGGAGGGTATTGGATGGGTATTGGGGAGCTGCGTGCGAACTGCGTACATTCTCCGTATGGAATAAGGGCTCCGTGACTAGAGAGGGGTCAGAATTTTAACATATCGATTTAATAACCACTATTTTAATTGATTATAAACTTTACAATATTAGTGTTTATATGCATTATTTTATCGTGGATCTTAAATAGAAAATTTGCCATAAGGAATTAAAAATTTATAATAGTTATTTAATAATAATGAGAGCATAAATAATTTGTATTGATGATTAGGATATTTTATAAATAGTATACAACATCATGGATTTGGAGTCACTAATTTTAATGTCTTGGAAGCTTCGGTCTTTTAATTACAGCTCCATTTTATAGATTTTTCATTGTAAATAAGTAAGACTTAACCTAAACATCTCCAACTGATGTGTCCATATATACCCCATCTAGTAATTCACCATGAAGAAAAACATTCTTCACATCCAGCTGGTGGAGTCTTTATCTACCATTCACTGCTAGAGAAGCCACTGGGGCTCACTTTTACCATAATAAAATTACAGAATGACTGCACAACATAAAGGTATACTATAAATGATATTAGTATTTAAAAGAAGACCCTAAACCGGACGAAGATGAGATGCTAATAAATTCCATTTCGACTAGATCTTTATCTACCATTCACTGCTAAAGAACTTAAGGGTTTACTAATGGTCATTAAGGGTAAATCCACACCTTTTACCATAATTTCCTAACCTGTAGAGGAAAGGAAATTAGTCACTGTTTTAGTAAATCTATTTGACATTATAAAATTAATTAAAACAAAAGTTTAGAGTGACAAATTGAAAATATTATTTTGATTTGTATGCTATAATTACAATAAATTTATAAATACTATAGACATTACCAGTGTATTTAAGTTCGATATAGATATTACCACCATCAATATATATAAAACTAGGTAATATTTAACTTAACATTTTAAACATTAGTCTAGATATAAAGGATATAAAAGATTCCATTAGAAAAATTATGGCCAAGTCGCAGATAATTTTGATGCCTATGGTGGACTTCGTAAAATAGTAGAATGGATAAAGTTTTTTGTTTTTTTTGCCATTATAACTATGTATGGTGAGTTATTATTAATATATTACTACTTATTTATTTATTAATAGCAGGTACTGTTTAACAATCCTTCAATTTGTAATAAAGTAAGATTATTTTAAGGTCTAACAAATGATCCGTGACGATCACTAAATCGTACTAGGATTAGGGGTGTAAACGAATCAAACAAGAACGAACAGAGCTAGTGTTCGTGCTCGAAATTTTCAAACACATTATTGTTCGTGTTTGGTTCGTTTAACAAACCGAACGAAAAAAAATTGTTCATGTTCGTCTCGTTTGCTTATCAAACGAATCGAACACGAACTTTCTGGCGAACCGAACACGAACTGTTTGCGAACCATGAGTTCTTTTGATAACCCTAGCTTTGATAGCATATTTCCTCAAATTGAAGCAAATTGATCAAATATTCCGTACACATCAGGTTATCCATACTTCCTCAAAATGAAGTAAATCAAATAAGGCATTTAGGATTTTGTTTAGGATTTTATTTTAATATATAATATAGTATATTAATTATAATATTATAATATTTATATTAATATAATTAATACTATAATATTATTATTGTTATTAATAATTTATCATATATTATAATTTATAGAAGTTTAATTATTTAAAATATGATAAATTTTTATAATATATATTTATTTTTAAAATATCATAAGCTCTTTATATATAATTATTTTAAATTATTTTATATTTCCAACAATAATGAACCGAACACGAACGAACACATCACTGTTCGTGTTTGGTTCGTTTAACAAACCGAACGAAAAAAAAATGTTTATGTTCGTCTCGTTTGCTTATCGAACAAATCGAACACAAACTTATTGGTGAACTGAACACGAACTGTTCGCGAACAACGAGCTTTTTTGACAGCCGTAACCAGGATAGGGAAAATATAATTTAGTTAGTAATTGTACAATTGGCTCTCCCTATTATTTACATATTTAGTACTGGTAATATCTATTATGATGACCAATATAATGTTGTAATATAAGATTACACATTAGTTTTATTCATATGTTTTATATAGTTATTTAGTCTGGGTTAGAAGTAGGGTCGTCAAAAAAGTCCGTTGTTGGTGAACAGTTCATGTTCGATTCGTTTGATAAACAAACGAGACGAACACGAACAATTTTTTTCGTTCGGTTTGTTAAACGAACCGAACACGAACAGTGATGTGTTTATTCGTGTTCGGTTCGTTATTGTTCGAAATATAAAATAATTTAAAATAATTATATATAAAAAAATTATGATATTTTAAAAATAATTGTATATTATAAAAGTTTATCATATTTTAAATAATTAAACTTATATAAATTATAATATATGATAAATTATTAATAAAAGTAGCAATATTATAGTATTATTATATTAATATAAATATTATAATATTATAATTAATACACTATACTATATATTAAAATAAAATCCTAAACAAAACCCTAAACGTCTTATTTGGTTTGCTTCATTTTAAGGAAGTATGGATTACCTGATGTGTACGAAATACCTAATCAATTTGCTTCATTTTGAGGAAGTATGCTATCAAAGCTATGACTGTCAAAAAAGCTCGTTGTTCGCGAATAGTTGGTGTTTGGTTATCCAAGAAGTTCGTGTTCAATTCGTTCGATAAGCAAACGAGACGAACACGAACAATTTTTTTTCGTTCGGTTTGTTAAACGAACCAAACACTAACAGTGATGTGTTCGAACATTTCAAACACGAACACTAGTTCTGTTCATTCGTGTTTGATTTGTTTACACCCCTAGTTAGAAGGATAACAAGTTTACCTAATTGTACAATTTGAAAGTAGATAGCATTGGTTACCATATAATGCAAATATCTATATCTCAATGTACCTTAATTCTTAGTGTATTGAAATACTCGAGTACTATATATCTTATATTCATTATTATTTTGGAATAGACTATATTTAAAATTGGTACTATGCAACTTTTGAGTAATATATCTGGGATTAGAAGACAAGTTTAATTCAATTCAGTCATAAATGAGGTCGAGTGTCCTCCACCATATATTTAACTTAATTTAACATAATTCATTACTAATATTAGCTAAAATTCAAGTTATTCTTAACCATGGATTAAATTATACCCTATAAATTTTAGGTAAAACATTTTAACATGTCACATAGGTTAGCATAATATTAAATATTTAGATTAATCATAATGGTCTGATTTACCATAATAGTATACCCTGTTTAGGTTCCTACTTAAAGTAATATATTAGGATCATATTTATTAGTAATCACCCTTGTATTTGAACCAGCATTTTCAAGTCTATGGTTAAAGCTCTACTTAAATATTACACCAGTTTTACTATTCTTGAAAGTAAGGATTATCACATACTATTATTTGTTAGTGCTCCATCATTACAAACATGATTACCTATAATTAAATAATCAACTAAGCCATTAAACTAATTATTTAGTGATGTTGTTTTGTTATGGTTGTAATGTGTTTGAACTTTTCTTGATATTGTAATGTGATTGTAATGTTGTTTGTTTGTTTATTTGCTTGGATTTGAAACTGGAACAATCTTACGTTAGTGTTAGATATGATATATACAAGTCTAAAATATATAATGAAAACCTTAATATTAAGGGTCCGTTTGGGGCAGTTTATTGGGTGCGGTGGCATTTTGAAAACACAGCTGGCCTGTTTGGGTAAACTGCATTTTGACGGCTTATGCGTTTTCAAAACGCAGAAAACAACTTTTTCACACCACACCTGTCTAGGTGCGGTGGCAACTTTCTGGCAGCAGTCTGATTTTTTTTAAAAAATAAAACTTTGTAATAGCCACCGCACCTAGCTTATCAACAGATTTTTTTTTAATCAACTTATCAGCAGATTATTCAATAAACTACAGCTGCCCCAAACATATCATAAGTTTGGACCTATAAAAATAGTTATTCCTTGTATTAATTTAGTGCTAATATCATAGGAAACTATGCTCCCTTGTCATAAAATTAAATCACGGGAGTTATTCTTCATTTTAACTGGTATAATAATTAAACTAATCAGAATCAATCTTAACGCTTGTCCACCGCACACAATGAGCAATCTGAGAAATTTGGGTGAAAGCGCAAAGGTAACTCTAGAGACAATAACCAATCTTCGCAACGGTTGGTTATAGCACAAGGTTAACTTTTTAACATCTTCACCGTACACTTAATTAAGAATCGAAATATTATTCTAATTAAGTATATTAATCCTTAAGGTATAGCGTGGTGGAATTATAAATAACCAATTAAATAAAATATAAATTCAATAGAAATTATTTAATCGTTTTTTGTCCGTTTATATCAAATTGAGGAACTTAAGTTCAACTGACAATTTAAATATATTCACAATATCACAAAATTTATATTAAAACTTTGAGGAGCTGCTAGATATCATTTTTAGGGTTTACAGTATCTATAAATGTAACAAGATGTTTGGTTACTACTATATAAACCACAATTACAGTAAGCTTTACTATAACATTATTTATAGATATACTTTAGGAGCTGATTTAACATAGGTTAATACTACTTTATATTAAATTCATCTTATTTTAATAATATTTTAGATATTAAAGTTAACCATCTTTTTAAATATATGATAATAAAATTATTACAGTATTATAGTGTTATTTATAATTACAAATGGGTAACTATATGTTTTACTGATCATGGTTTAAGATTTAATGTTTACAATAATTTATTATAATTGTTAAACGAGTGAGTTGAATAAATGGCTGTTCAGGGTTACTATAATTAAGGGTTTTGCTTTTGGGGTTATATATTTATCCTATGGATATGCTCCTTCTTACGAAATAATCCTAATATACTTTAAATTAAAGATATTTAAGCCTTAGGATTATGCTAATGAAGACTACTTTAAATCAACTATAAGACGGCTCGGCTCGTGTTCGGCTCGTTTATACCCCTAGAGACAAACACGAGAAGTTATTCAGGTTCTCTTCCATTACTTTCAATCGACCTAAAAATTTATTTTCATTTGGTAAACAAACTTCTTCTAATATATTTGCTTGTTCATGAACAGCTCGTGTTCGGCTCGTTTATATTTCGAGCTCAAAAAGTGTGCTTGTGTTCGACGCGTTTGCTTAGCGAGCCGAACACGAGCTGTTTATGAACAAATAGTCATTTTGACAACCCTAATCAGGTAGCTATAAGATGTTAAGGGTCGAGGCAAGATTTAAAAGTGATTGTTTATATTAAAACATCACTTGAATCTAATTTATTAATTTTTATTCTATTTTCTTAATTAGTATTTTTAATTGATTATAAATCTTTGTAGTCTTCTAGTCAATTTTTTTTTTAAATAATACTCATGAGTATATATATATATATATATATATATATATATATATATATATATATATATATATATATATATATATCGGTATTTGACAGATGCCCAAATATTGATTTGTTTATGCGCTACAGCCCTGTGATGGGGGTTTGACGCCATGTGTCTAAATATTCGAGAACCTCGCGTCATGAGGAATAGAACCCGTAACGCAGGGGACTTACAGAGAACCCCGCCAATCAATAGGCCACGGCTTGCTACACCCATCAATATATATATATATATCCTGATGAAGTCTGGATTGGACCCAGCCATAAGGGCTACTGACAAAAAGTCGTTATGGGGCTCACCCCCCTTACTGTTCCCACTGTGCAATTTTTTGTCATAATTCTTCAGTATGTTATTGTTTACATCCAAATCTGCGTCCACCTCCAACTGAGAAGCCTCGTACTGAAAATCCTCGTACTGATATTCCTGTTACACAGCTTCCTCCTCCTTTATACCCTCTTCCCTCTGCCGATCTTGCTGTTGCTGTGTGTCCTGACATACAGGACCCTCCGCCCCTCCCTGTCATCCCCCACCATACCTATGAACCCCCTTCCTTGCCTCACCCTAGCTACACTGATAAACTTCATGTTGATCCCATCTCTACTTCCTCTGCCCCTGTGTTGATTACCCATGATTACCAAGAATTGTCTGGAACCCCTCATAATTTAGCCACAACTGCTAAGATTACCAATTTCTTTGGGGACCCTATTGAGCTACCCATCCCTGCCCAACATGCTTCTGCTGAACTTCTGCCTCCCCTTCCTGCTCTTCCACCTGCCACTCTTATTTTAACCGATATGGAGCTGCTACCCCTACGGTATCCCAACAACCCTCTCTCTTAAATGATGATTATGATGATTTACTTCATGATGATTTTATTCACATTCCCATTTTGTAATGTGAACTTGTGGCAACTAGCACAAATTTATTTCAAGACACTAGGACTGACCAAACTGTCAATGATGCTACGACTGTCAATGAGGCTATGAATGCTTTGTCCACTGAGTGGCAAATTCAAAAATCAAGTAGTAAATGTGGGAAGAGAAAAACTGGAATTTCCCAGCTTTCTTCAACTGATATTATTGAGCTAGATTATCACTCTGAAAGTGAACCCTTGCATCCAACTTCCCGGGTTACTAGGAGGGGGTTTTCAAGACCTCATGTTTAACATATTTGTGTGGAACATTAGGGGAGTTGCTGACCATAACTCCCTTAATCGTTTAAAACATTTATGTAGGGTCTACAAACCTTTTGTTTTTGCGTTATTGGAACCTTTGGTTAGTGTGCATAAGGATTCCATTCTTATGAGGTTTAAAAGTTATACACACTACTGCAGTCTTAACAATAAAATTTGGATCTTTTGGAAGCCTTGTTTGCACCTCCAAATTGTCCAGGATGATCAGCAGTTTGTTCTCATCCAGTTTTGTATGCAAGAATTCCATTCTTGGGCAACCTTTGTTTATGCTTGCTCTTTATTATAGGATAAGTTGTTATTGTGGCAAAAACTTTCTCACATGAGTTTCATTATCACGGATAATTGGTTTGTTGGTGGTGACTTTAACATGGTAATGTCCCCTTTGGAGAGAAGAGAGGGTTCTTGTATTGATTCCAATCTCATTACTCATTTTTGTGATGCTATTACTGATGCGGGTCTCTTTGAATTAGGGTTTTTGGCTCTCCGTACACTTGACGCAGGGGCACTTTGTTGCAAAGATTTGATAGATTTTTAGGGAACTCTTCTCTACTTGAGCATTTCAATGTTTATAGGGTCCAACACCTCTCTCATGCCACCTTTGACCACAACCCTATTTTGCTGACCTTGGTATTTCATTCTAAACCTGCTCTTTATCATTTCAAATTCATTAATGCTTGGACCTCTCACTCTCTTTTCTCAGTTTGGTTAAGCAAGTTTCGCAGCTGGACATGGTTGGCACCCCTTGGTTTATCCTCTAGCATTTGCATAAAAAGCTTTCTGCTGCTTTGAGAAGGTGGAATCTCAATGTTTTTGGGAATATTCATTCTAATGTTCGAAATGCACAAACTATAGCTGATAATTTGGAAGCTCAAGTGCCTGAAAATCCCTCCCTTGTTTCTGATGTGGCTAGGGCACATTAACATCTGCTACATACAATATCCATTGAGGAAGACTACTTGAGGCAAAAGGCTAATGACGTGCAATTTGCTAACGGTGATCGTAACACAAAATATTCTCATGCTACAATCAAACATAGGAGAAATATAAATGTTATTCTTAAGATTGTTACTGATGATGGGGCGGTGCTTACTGATATGAAACAAATTGGTGCTAATGCTGTGGACTATTTCTCTTCTGTCTATGCTGATAACCTGCAGGTTTCCAATGTGAATGATGATCTCTTTACTGCAGAAAGGGACTACGTTGCCTCTTTATCCATCTCTTACCCCCCTACTGAAGTCGTAATTTATGAGGCAATCAAAGATATCAACCCCAACAAAGCCCCTGACCCAGATGGTTTCACCTCCGCCTTCTATATTCACTGTTGGGACAATGTAAAAAATGAGGTAATAGCGGCTATCCAAATTTTTTTTCGTGGAGACAATCCGAGTAAATATTTCATGGCTTCCATGATTGTCTTAATCCCTAAGACTAGTGATAAAACTCATTGGAGACATTTTCGACCTATCTCCCTTACTACCATCCTCTCCAAGATTATAAGTAAAGTGATTGTCTCTCGACTGCAGCCTCATTTAAATGTTAGTATCTCACAACATCAATATGCTTTTATTAAGGATAGAGATATTTCTCACAACATTTTACTTGCACAAGAACTAATTGAGGATCTTTATAAAAAGTCAAAATAATCTTTATTATATATATATAATTGATGGGTAATATTTCAAGTCAGAATAATCTAACTCGATCGAATAAATTTTTGTTCATGCTCTATTCTCTAACTTAACAAACAGCTGAACATCAACTTGTTAATCAACCGAACAACCAGCAGCCCTATTTATCACAACTCCAATGCATTCGTAAGAAACAAATAAACTAAAATTAAAAAATTCATTGTCATCCTGCTCTTCTCCACCTTGCATGATGGGCCATGGACCTCCCGTTCTTGCTCTTATCCGGGAAGTCGACCCTAAACATCGGTTCCGCCTCCCTAAGAGCTGTGCCCTAGACTGGAGGCCATCTTCCCTGTCCCGTGTTTTATTCTCCTTTGGTTGGGATTTGATACAGTTCAGATTCATTATTAATTTACTTCCCGCGATGGATAGATTTGATGATTTTGAGACTCAGTTTCTGTGACGGTGGAGCTTTTGAGGTGGAAGCAAATGCTTTGCAACCGGGATGTTCTTACGCGTGAGTATGTTTGGTTTATTTACAACTCTGTAATGGTTCTATGTTGGTTAGATATAGAGATAGGTTTTCATGTTTTATCAGTTTCGGCTCAAGTGATGATTGATAATGCTAGGACGAACTAAGCCTAGAGGATTGAATTTGTTAATAATCCGATTTTTATTATGTAATTCAGATTGTCTGCTTCTAGGATGGTGAATGAAATTGATTCCTGCTGCCCTCTGTAGAATTTAGTCCATATTTCAAAGCGCAGGGTGGAATAGGACTAGGGAAGCCTAACCAAAATTGTTAAGCTAACTCCTCACGCTAGCGAGATTAAATATGCTTTTTTTTCCCTGGATTAGAAACTTAAGTCAATAATTCGGTTTCATTTTGTAATATTGTTGTTGTTAGGAAGGTCTAGTGAGAAGTTTGTTAGAAATTTTGTTTAGAAGTTTATGACTGGTAATCTGTTGCTTGGGTAAACCTGTTGCACCCTGTTGATGGAATATTCTTCTCAAGTAAAAGGAGATTTCTAGTTGTGCAAAGATGCTGATGAGAGTAGTTGCCTCATTGGAAGTGAAAGTTCAGTGACCCTTTATTATTGCTTTGTTTGGATTTCAGGGGTGCGGAAGGAGAATAAATATTATTTGCTTACAAGAAATTAAAAAAATTGTTATTAAGAAAAATAAAGGCACTTTTAAAGGACGGTAGAAGATGAACCCTATTAAGTTTTATAGTGATTAGAAGAAAATTAAAAATCTTGCAGAAAGTGGAATAGTTAAATCAAAAGCTATAACTATTGATAATTTATATCATAATCTTTCTATTAAGGAGGAAAACGAGATATATAAAATAAAGATGGCAATAGATAAGAGATCGAAAGACTTTGATCAACTTAAATGCATTACAAACAAAAATAATAAGATTGTAGCTAAAGATGAAGATATTAAGAAAAGCTAGAGACACAAGTTTGTGAAATTATTATATGAGAGTTTTAAAAAATATATTTTATAAAAATTTGATAAATAATATTGTGATATATACTATACATTGATTTAGAAAGTGAAATGCAGTTAGTTTTGAAAAAGATACACCAATATAAAATCGTAAGTTTAGATAAGATAATTATTATTGTTTGGATATTTATGAGGTATACTACAATTTTTGGTTGATAAAATTTTTTTAATGAAATTTTGTTTGCTAAGAGATTGCCAAATGATTGAAGAAGAAACATATGGTATCAATAATTATGGGTTTAGTTAGAAATTTTAAAATGCATATATTTGCAAAGGTAGAATAATTGGAATACTTACCTTTTAGAAATCCATGAGTTATTTTGTTGGATGAAAATCAATTGCTTTAAAATATTTTATTATTTTTATTATTATTATGAATATTTCAAATGTATTAAAATATGGCAGATGGGTTATCACGGTTGGTGATGGCGACATGCATTGGCAAAGGTAGTAGAGCTGGGTGCTGGCTTTGAATACAGACAACAATAATAGATGGTGGATCGTGGATGACAGCAATGCATGACAGACAACAAGTGACAGTGAATTTTCTCTTTATTTATAATTTGTGTGATTTGGGAAAAATTCAAATTTGTAAAAAGTTGGCATTTAATGGTATTTAAAATTCACTTCACATGCTTTGTATTTAATTTACTTCAAAGCAAGAACTACCAAAAAAAAAAAAAAATGAAAAAAATGTTAAACCCCCATATTTTTTTTACACTCAAAATACTTGAAACCAAACATCTTTTTATTGAAAAAGTGATGCTATTGCTAATCATAAGTGAGAAAACTTTGTGTAATGAAGTTATGGGAGAAAGTAATGATCGTTGAATATAAAAGTTGATTCAATTTTTTTTAAAAAAAGTTTTATACAAAAAAGGTTAAACAAGACAATTAATGAGTAAAGTATAAATGGAAGATAAACAATCTTCATGTGTGTGTGTGTGTGTGTGTTAAGAAAACATATGATTGAGCGTCAAAAGAATTGATTTCGTGGCATTAAAAATTAAGGAAGAAAGGTGAATGAAAAAATATTTTTACAATATTAAATATAGATATGATAGTCTATTAAGTTGTATTATTAGTAGTTGTAAAGTGACCTAAGGCTTTTAAATTATAATAGGATTTTATCAAGAATTGATATTAAGTCTATATGTTTTTGTGTTGGTCATAGAGATGTTTGCATATGATATCCTAATTTGTATATTTTGCATATGTTACTTATAATTGATGGGATATCTTTTGAAATAAGTTCAACTTTCAAGTAGTGGAAAAAATATTCAAAAAAAGTATAGTTCATAGAATAAATAGAACAAAAATTGAGAATACGAAATACCTTTTTTGTGGGTGTTTTACAAATCATTATCATTAGAAGATAAAATGATATCCATGTGCGATAGCTTATATAGATGAATGATGATATGGATGGCCATCTAATTTCTAGAGCTAAGACTGCTTCGTTAAAATAGAGAAGTAACTCATGAAATTATACAAGAAGAGGCTTTCTTGGAGATTTAAAGATAAAATTTATAAATTTGTTATTTTTTCAGCAATGTTATATGAATATTCGATAGTAAAATAAAATCTCTGTTGACTAATTTGAGCATGATTGAAAAAGAATATTGAAATGGATGGGCGATGAAATCATAAAGTATAAATTAATTAAAGAGTATATTAAAACAACGGTCAGTGTGGTATATATATTAAAGATGAAGTAATTGGAAATCAATTTGTGTAGTTTGAACATATAAAATGAAGGATAGAAAATGCACTATTGGATTGGTAGATAATATTAGTGTCAAAGGATTAAAGGGAAGAGGTATATCTTATAATGTATGATCTTAAAGTTTGGGCTTCACTAAGTGTCTGTTCGGGGCAGTTGCAGCTTATTGAATAAGCAGCTGTGAAACTGCTTTTAGGATAAGTTATTATTAGAAAGTAGCTAATGGTGAAACATTGTGTATATTTTGGGTGATATGCCATGCTTCTACTATCTCTTTGAAAAAAAAAACAATTATGCCCTTATGTATATATGTTAGCTGAAATACTACAGTTTCATAAATAATTCAAACAGAATAATATAAATAAATTTCAACTATTCTAAAATAGTCAAAAGTCTATTATTATACTACATCAATTGTTATACATCACTTAACACACAATAATATGAATAATAGAAATTACAATAACAACAATTGATGCTATTATAATATTGTTCTTTATGTCCAAACGATCAAGTTATTTGGAAAACTCTTTTTTGCAAAGCTTCTCTCTAGACATGATCAACATTTTAAGTGGATTCCTCACTATCATCAAACCATTTAATAAATTTAGTCATAAGGTTCTTGACAATCACAAACTCAAAAGAACACAAAACTCTCAGCATAACCCCATAGCACAACGAACATTCATCAAAATTCCAAATAGAGAACTTTCAACATAACCTTCTCAACATATGACAACAAACCCACAAAACAAAAAACTAAAAAAAAAGAAGAGCACGTGTCATCGTAAACACAAAGAACAACATAACCCCATAACACAAAATGAATTCATCATAATTCTGAATACATAACTCTCAGCATAATCTTCTCAACATATGACAACAAACCCAAAAAATATCACTTTGTCATAATAAACTCGAAGAACATCAAACCTGAGTTACACTTCTTGCATTCAGTGTATGGAGTGCACATCTTCACCAATCCATCTAGCACTCCTAAAGTGCCTCAATATGTTAGCAAGCCCGCATATAGTTATTACCTCCATAATCAACTATTCAACTTGTCCCACCGCTTTGCCACACCACTCAATCGATGCTTTGAATCCAACATTCCTTCATACAATAAAGCGCATACGACCCACTTCTTCTTCATTATGATGCTACACTATCTACCGTCTATTGTTGTCCTAACTCCAATAAGCTTAATCATCATGAAGCTCTAAACTAATAGGTTCAAAATTGTCATAAACGCCCCACACTAAGAATACTTAGGGGTTGCATGCTTGTGTCACATGCCCAATCACTAAAGTTACTGATTTTACTCACTAAAAAATTTTTAATGTAGGTCACAAGTTGTATTGCTATATATTCCAGTCTTGTATGAGGATCCGCCCTTTCACCGCTCCTTAAACTTTTAAAGGAAGGGCATGATGAGGATATTTTCTCAAGAGTTCTTTCAAAGCTCTTAAAAGTTTTTCAAATCTTTAAATTTTTCATAAGGCTCGGGTGTGTACTTTATTTTCTCCTTCCCACCTCTTGTAGTCACTTTAAGTTGTAGTTTCATCTTGAATGTTTCTCTTTATTGTGCCTCATCTCTTGTTTTTTTTTCTTGGTTCTCTTGGGGTAGATCACCAAAGGTTCTAAATACTTTTATTGCAGTGAGATAATGTCAGTAATTATTTTTCTTTCAGTTGCCTCGATGTCAGAGTACGTAGACAGGCTAAACGACAATCAATCTCTGTTTTATCAGTAGTAATTGTAACATAAAACTTATTCTTCTTCTATCATATGAACTCCAAAAGTGAGTCCTCTCTTAGTTATATTGGTAAGGTAAGTTTTCACTGTCCACACTATAGGGGTGTGATGGGGACCCCCCTTTTTAGGATTGTAGATCAGGTCGACCAGCTTGAGCCTAAGCACAATTTAATGTCTCATTGTGTATTCAAAATAGAAGTTACTTGAAACTTTATTTATATTTGGTTACGAGATTATACAAACAAATATAACAAAAGTACTTAGATTATGATCTCCTAAGGAGATGTTGACTACAATATACTTCATTTGTCATGCATCTTTTCATTGCTTGCTCCCTGGTATGTTTTAGAAAATGACTCTCTCAACTCATTTACCTTTTTGTGTTTTTAATATTTTTGTGTTTTTGTGTTTCAGTTGTAACTTCTGCAATTTTTGTGCGACATTATTTTTTGCAGATTTGCTAGTTTTCATTCTTTTAAATGCTTGCGGTTCCACAGTGTTTGCTGACAACGGCCACATACCCAGGCGCTACATCAATGTGAAAAAAATCAACACAAATGGCTAGATTATTGCCTTTTCCAAGAGCTTAATTTGTTATGATTGAAAGCTTTGGAAAGGGAAGAGAAAGAGCTAGAATATGTTTTGTGTTAAAAGATTTGTTATTCTCTTTAACAAATAACAAAGCAATAATTCAATGCTAGTATGTGAAGCAGTGAGCCTAGGAAGTAAACCTTTTCTGCACCTGTTCTGTAAGGGTATGCCATCTGAATAAAAAATTCAAAAAGGCATACCAAGGGCACACTTAAATCCCAACAAAGACTTGGCTCATCAAGAGTAGACTCGTCCGATGAGGGAGCTTTCCCAGAGGACTCAAAAGTTAAACATTTGATTTGTATTAAAAAACAAAGGGATCATGGTAATCAACCTTGTTTCGCCTTAGACTATCAATTTTTCTCAGGGATTTGCTTAGTGTAATTAGCCCAAGGTACAAACTTAAGCTTTTCTCCTACTTGGCAAGCAATATTGTGTAATCAATGCAAATGTCCCTAGTGGATTTGCCTAGGATGACCATAATACTGACTCTATATTATGGTCCTTACGTCTACTTGGCTGTTTCAACAAGCAATGATTTGCCCGAATACGAAAAGTGGAGGGTTACATTAGGTAGTTGAAAACCAGCGTAAAATTTGTCTAAAAATCATGACATGAATCATTTAAATCATTGTGTAAATGCTAGGACGTCCCCTGAAAACGACGTGCTGTATGACCTGAATATAGTGAAAAGTGTGCAAGGGCCGTTACACCGACGCTTGAGTGTAGTGTCAAATAAGTAAGAGTTCTCACATTATGGACAGATGAGGGTAAAATTGTTAGTCCATAAAATTAATATTAGGATATGATCTTGGAATGTAGGTACTCTCACAGGTAAATTAATAAAATTAGTTCATATTATAGTTGATAGGAAGATAAATATACTAAATGGATTGTTGGTACTCAGGTAGGAGTTGCACTAGAAATGGTGTAAGTGTAATTAAAGAAAACAATTTGAAACATAATGTTGTAAAAATTAATAGAATTGGAAATAAAATTATAGTCATAAAGATTATTGTTCATAGTACGATTTTACTGTTATAAATGCTTATACTCCTGAAGTAGGTTTAGATATATGTTCAAAAGAAAAATTCTGGAATGTCCTAAAAGAATTAATATAAATGATACCTCTTGAAGAAAGAATTTTCATTGGAGGAGATTCAAATGGGTATGTTGGTAGAGTAGTGGAAGAGTTTAGAAATATTCATAGTGGTTATGATTTTGAAGTGATTAATGAAACTTTAGAACTATATTAGATTTTGCTTTAGCGTATGATTTATTATTGTTAATACTTTATTTAAGCAAAGAGATGAACATATTTTTACGTGTAAGAATAGATTTAATAAAATACAAATTGATTATTTTCTTATGAGAAAAAGAGATATTCGAAAGTTTACAGATTGTAAGACAATTCCAAGTGAAAATTTAAGTACTTAACATCGATTATTAGTTTTGGATTTTAAGATTTAAAGTTGTACGATAAATAATACAAGAAAATATTATCATATTGTTAGATTGGGGCATCTAAAAGACACAAATAAAATTATTTTTGTAAGTAAACTTCATGATTTCAAGATTTAAGATGTTCATTAAACCGAATTCTATGTGAGATAAAGAAACATATACTTTTAAATAAGTGGCAAAAGATGTATCTGAAGAATGAAATGAAAATTTTTTATAAATAATAATAGTTGGCGGTAGAATAATAATGTTCGAGAAAAGATAAAATATAAGAAGTTTTTTTATATAAAAACTTAGAGAACTGAGAAAAATATAAGGTGACCTATAGGGAGTTTATGAGAACAATTTATGACGCAAAAAATTTTTCTTTTAGAGTTCTTTATAATAGATTTAATACTAAAGAGGGTGAAAGATATATGTATAAACTAGCCAAACAAAGATAAAAAGATAAATAAAGATTTAAATCAAATAAAGTGAACTAAAGATGAAAATAAAAAAGTGATTTTCTTCGAGGAAAATATTAAATATACGTGGCTGATTATTTTTATAAACCGTTCCAATGAAGTTTCTGAAAGTGTGATTGACCGTAGTGATCTTAATATCGCCAATAATGATAAAACATTTTATTTTTCCCATCGCATTAGTAAGAAAGAAGTTGATGAAACTTTAAAGAAAATTAATGGTAGAGATCAATAGAACTTGATGATATCCCAATTCAAGTGTGGAAATATTTAGGAGATTGGAGAGTTTCTTGGCTTACTATGCTCTTTAATATTATTTTAAAAACAAAAAAAATGTTTGAGGAGTTGAAGAAGAGTATTTTGGCTTCTATTTTTAAGAATAAAGGGGATGCACAAGACTATGCAAATTGTAGAGGAATTAAGTTGATGTGTCATACTTTAAAATTATGGGAGAGGCTAATTGAACGTAGGTTATGACGTGATATAAAGATTTCTTATAATTAGTTTGGATTTTTGCCAGACATGTCTACTATGGGAGCTATATATTTATTGAGAGGTTTTATGGAGAAGTATGGAGAGAATAAGGGGGATCTACATATGATTTTTATTGATTTAGAAAAAAAAACATATGATAAGGTTCTAAGAGGAGTCCTTTGGAGAGTTCTAGAGAAAAAATGTGTTGATATGATTTATATTTAAGTCATTAAAGATATGTATAATAGAGTTGTTACTTGTGTTTGGACAAAGGAGGATTGACAAAGTGTTTTTTTTATTTCAGTTGCATTACATCATAGATCGGTTTTAAGCCCATATTTTTTTGCTTTTGTTATGGGTTCTCTTACTGGACTTTTACAAGAGGATGTGCCTTGGTGTATGCTTTTCGCTGACGATATCCTTCTTTTTGATAAGACTAGAAAGAGTTCAGGAAAAACTTGAATTTTGGACGTCTACATTGGAGTCTAAAGGGCTTCATGTGAGTAGATCTAAAATTGAATGGATGGAATGTAATTTTAGTAGTAGCAGCTGTAGTGGTAGAGTTGTAACTTTTGATAATTAAATTATTAAAAGGTGTGATCATTTTAGATATCTCGGGTCTCTTGTTCAAAGTGATGGTGATCTAGATGGGGATGTTATTAGTACAATTCAAGTTGGTTGGTTGAAATGGAGGAATGCATCAGGCCTATTGTGTGATAAAAAAGTACCACTTAGACTAAAAGGAAAATTTTATAAAATAGTGGTAAGACCTACAATGCTTTATGGCGCAGAATGTTGGCCTTTAAAAGAGAAACATAAAACAAAGTTAAGTGTTGCTGAGATGAGAATGCTTAGGTGGATGAGTGGCTTGACTCTTAGAGATAAAATACGAAATGAATATATCCGTGATAGGGTTAGTGTAGCTCCAGTAGCGGACAAGGTTATAACGAGTCGTCTTAGATGATTTGGTCACATTAAACGTTGATAATATGACGTTCCTGTTAGCAGAATAGATCTATTAGATGCCACCTATATTAAGAATGGAAGAGGTAGACCTAAAAAGACTTGGGCATATTGTATAAAAAATGATCTTAATATGTTAGAATTAAATGAAAATATGCCACTCAATAGGATGCAATGAAAAAAAATGATTCATGTAGCCAACCCCACTTAGTGGGATAAAGGCTTGTTGTTATTGTTGTTAATTTTCTTGTATGGCTCTTCCAATAGTCCCCATAATCTTATAAATTAAGGGATAAATGGGGTATGGTGGGACTTATACAATGTCTTGTATTTTGAACAGTGCTTAATAGAAGAGTCAAAGACTCTCTCTCTCTCTCTCTTATCCCCAACCTCTCAAGCCTTGTTAGTAGGGTTCAGTACAGATGTGGATTCAATAGTGTATGGCCTATTGACTCGTAGATGATTCAAGGCATAAATCTCATCAGGGACCCATCAGCTCCCTCTTTAAACGGAGAGGAAAGAAAAGATGTGTGACTTGCTTGCGGCTTTGAAAGTGATATTTCCTTTCTTCTATGCCTACCTCTCAATAAACTGCCCCCTGTTTAAAAGAGACCGAGCTACCTTTTTACTGATAAAGAGAATGGATAGAAATAAAGAATTGGTTAGCTTAATACATGATTTGAATCCCTTG
The DNA here is from genome assembly GCA_022702705.1 of Papilionanthe hookeriana x Papilionanthe teres. NCBI lineage: Eukaryota > Viridiplantae > Streptophyta > Magnoliopsida > Asparagales > Orchidaceae > Papilionanthe > Papilionanthe hookeriana x Papilionanthe teres. The sequence continues at coordinate 143,155,534 of CM040422.1, read as the reverse complement.
CTTCTACTCTTTATTGCAAACCTCATTCCTCAATCCCTACATCAAATGAGTGTGTTCTACACTAACTTCTGGGTGAACTTCTGAGTCTTGTATCTGGTTTTCTGCGGTTTATGTAAGTTAGAGAAGGGTGAAGGTGCCTTCTGTTACCCAAGGCATTTCGATGTCATGCTAAATGAGTTCCAACGAGATGATGTATGCTGTAAAATTTCAAAATATCTCAAAATGCCAACAGATGTTCTCTTCAAATTTGCAATTCTGGAATAAGAAGATTCTTACTGTAATTGCTTTACACAAAATAAGAGAATTAGTTGCCAAAAAGGGTAGAAAAATAATGCTTTATTCTCCTTAGAAACTTTACAATGAGAAGTAAATGATGTATGTCACCTGCTACTAGGATCTTTCTATCTGATTGTAAACCTGTCTTGGTGAGGACTATGCGTCGAACATCTGATATGATATGCCATTGCATGTTAGAGTTAATAATGTGTCATTAGTCCCATTTTCTCTGGCCATCTCTTAAGTTTCTTCCATCATATCAGCTGTTGGACTAGTGATCCGTAATCATTAAAAAAGTCTTAACAAGTTCATGTGCCTCATAAAATCTTTGACATTAGTACGCTCAAAAAAGTGAGGCATAGTGGTAGAGTTCTTGACATGGGATCTCTGCCTGAGGAATCTGGAGGAGCTGATCCGAAGACTGTTGATCCTGATGGGTTTGTTGTGTTGAGAACAGAATAACTTGTACTGTACGGAGTCATAACATATTCTTCTTTTAATTCATAAATCAGTGTAAGTGATGTAAATATTTATCTCAAGATTACTGATGTTTGATTATCAATGTGAAAATTTACCTTGTTGAGGGATATTGACACGTTGAAGTACCTGAATCAAGGAGAGGAACAATTAACACTTCAAATTCAGTTTATGTTTAATTCTTGCATTCAGTATATGTAGAAGTTTACTTGGGAAACATCTTCTAGTGTGGGTTAACTGTATTGAACCAGTATGCATTAGTATGTGGATCAGTTTCTCCTTTAAATTCGTATTAATAATGAGGACATCTGAGCTATTAAAACTTACTTGGATCAATATTCGTGATAACTGCAGTTCCTCCAAAATCACAGCTACTGGGTATTGGATTCTTTAGATAGTAGTTATTGAAGGCATAAGATGCATGATTTCGAACTGTATCTGGGTTGAAGCAGCTCCCACCAGGCTGAATTTGTGAACAATCTGCACCACCATAGCCACAAGCGTAATCCAGGGCAACCTGCAGCGACGTTTGTGAAGCTGACTGGCCTGCAATGCACCAGCTCTGTCCTGTTGATGATGAAGGTATCCCCATGCTTGGAGTTCTGTAAGGGTTTATTGGATTCATTGTTGATGGAGTTATCATTGGAGTTGTAGGATTTGATACTGTAGGTATTGGATTATATGTGGGCGTTGTACTTGTAGCTGGGTTTGATGGGTTGGTGGCTGGAACTGTTGGAATTGGGGTGAAAATGTCGTGTTGAGTCATGGAAGTAAGGAGTTTCAGCTCGGGTCTGGGCAGAAGCATTCTTTCCTGTAGTGTGGAGTTCAGTACCTCTTCATTGATCTTAGTAACAGATTTTCGTATGGCTGTTTGTGCAGTTGCAGAAGCAGATATGTAGTGGCTCGAATCTCCTGGTTCTTTAGCCAAGTTTCCTGCAATATTGAAGTAGTTATGCCGATTTTACAGTGAAAATCTATCAGCCCAGCTCTGCGTAAATGACTTGAGATATGGTGTGCTGGTATTACCATAAGTTGAAGGGAAGGGAATGCGAAAGAACAAAGATAGAAAGAAAACATTGCACTTTTCATAAGATTTGCTTTGAATAGAATTGCTTATGCTTGAAAGGATATCTCTGTGCATGAAACTGAAAGTTTAAGTCAATTTACATGAGAAGGGACAAAAAAGAAAATTCTTTGAGCTAGTTGCCTCTTAAACAGAGGTGTGCACGCAAGAGTGGAAATTTGCAGCATTTAGATTGGGAGAAATTATTCCACACAGACAACTTACGCAGCGCTTCGTGCGTAATAACCTCCAATAACCTTCATTCGGGGTTATTGGGGGTCATTTGCAGGTTATTGGGTATTAATTCCAATAACCCAATAACCTTCCAATAACTTTTCCACCCCCAATAACTTCTCTGGGTTCTATTTCGGTGTTATTCATAGATTATTATGGGGGTATCGCGGGATTATTGGAATATGCAGGCAGAGTTGCATACGTTTTCTGTATGTAATAATTTCCCTTAGATTGGAGGGATGCACAGTTTGTTTGAGAAGTCTCGGAGATTTCTCCCTGCATCTTAATGATGAATATGATTGGAAGAAAAGGAATGCTTCTTTGATCTCATTGATTATGCGCAAGGTTTCTACTTAGAAGTAGATTTCAACCTTGTGGGAGCTTTCATGGCAATGAATTTAGAAGACTACGCAAGGATTAGACACAGCTTTGGAAGAGGATTTACCTGATGAGAGGAACAAATTCATGATGAAAATGAGGCATTTGATAGGTCTGAGGTCCATTACTCAAAATATTTTTCTCTTGTTGCTTTCTTCCTGCCGCTTTAAGGTAACTTCCACTGCTGCTTCTATGAAGAAGAAAGTATACCCGGGCTCTGAAAATGGAGGTATTTTATTCCGCTTTCTCGTTTATATTCTTCCAGGATCCCATATATATATTTATAATTTTTAATGATAAAAGCCTCATGTTAGTCAATCTTAACTTTTTCACATTGTTGATCTGAGAAGCATTTTGTCTCCTGTATATCTTTTCACTGTTTAACGGGATCAAAATTGATGAGATTAATAAAAGTGACAGCAACAACAGCCGCCCTAAGCACGGCTCAACTTCCTCTTTCCAAATTCTCCACTGGATCATGATTTATAACATATAATAATAAAAGTGAAAAGATAGCACTTGTCTCCTCCAGAAGGTAGGGCTCTTTTTGAGGCTTGACCTAGTTAAAAATTTAATACACCTGCTTGTGTGGTCAGGGAAGAATTATTAGGAATTGGGTGCCTGTAAAGCTTGCGCATGATCTCACTCTTGCAGCCCAGTCGGTGAAGTCATGATTAGTGTACTTTTTAAATTTTATTTTGGTTAATGTTGAATTATTGGTTTGGTGAGCTATTTAAAACAGGTACTTATAGGAAAAGGAAAAACTTGGAACTTGTTTGCGTTTAACTGAAACATTGGTGGCCCCCGCTTGTGTACTGTGATATCACCCTGGCTCTCATGCGAGGTAATTTTTTAAGGAATTTAGAGTGGAGTTCAAAACTTGTGTAATCATGATAGTCCGGTTTGGCAGCTAGCAACAACAGGAGAGGGATCTCTTTTGCTTTGAGAACCTGAAACTCGCTGCATGGTGGTTAAGAGCTGATTGCTTGTTTTCTTGGGAAAATATATTCAAAACTCCATTTTCGAACAACATGCTCTCCCATTTTTTATCATCGAATACTTTATAGTCCATAACAATTGAGATTGGTTACAATAAAATTTGAAAATGTTTTGATTCGTGTTTCAGGTGTATCAATGATTGAGCATTGTGTGGGCTCCTAAAATTCTAAATTCCTTGGCCTCTCTCCAAAAAGAAAAAAATGAAAATGAGAATGAGGATGAGCGGGTTTCTAGAAGACAGATAAGGTAGTATAAAAACTGCATGGAGATTATGCCCTCATTTTGCGAGGGCCTAGATCCAAGGTTCGAGGTTTCCTATAGGTGCAAGCTCTATGATTAACACTTTCGATTAAGACGTCGTTTACGCATTAAGTATCCAACATATAATAACATCAATTTTAAAATTCAAAATTTATGAAATTATCACTGTGCTTAAGAGCGGGTGGTGGGGGAAGTGATGGCGCATCCGATTAGGATCCCATGTTTCTGTCATCCTGGATTGTCGTCATTCCTGGTCTACTTAGAGAAGATAGTCGACCCCTAACCTGACAGAATGATCTTTGGCAACAATCATGTGTTGTTTCGTCTATGGGAATCTTATAAATCCAGGGTTCATAGTTGTCTAATGGGGTAAATCTAAGTCGACCTTAACTTATATAGAGTTTTATTTTGTATCCAATATAACATATTATTTATTACTTATGGTGCAAAATATCTTTTGGGAACATACGGGCTACAACCATGATCAGTTTATAGTGGAGTCACTGGCCAAACCAAATTATGGAGCTTATTGGTCAAACCATTTGGTCAGAGTGCTATGCTCGTAATCACTTCTTTTGTGGAGCCTATGGTCAAACCATGTGGGCAAAGGACTTTGACCACGTTCTTAGTGTCACGGATTTATTTTGGGTTTAAATTTAATATTATATTTAATATAACATTGGTTCTTTGTGAGCTTAAGTTAACATTAGATTTGTCACAGTCGACAAATGATTGCGGAGGATGAATGAATTTTTTTGCTATTTAGCTTTTCAATGATAAATTTCATTTTTATATTTTAAGATTTCTAATAATTTGAAGTCTTGTTGATATTATGATAAACTTCTCCGATTGTGATTTGCATTCAACATGGCCATCCTCAAGGATTTGATTTCTAAATGCATATAATATGATTTGATCAAATTTAATTACTTAACATTCAAAAGATGTCTGTTCTGTGAACTCCAATTCCTATTAAGAGAAGGATTAGACTAGCTTAGTGAATTCTCAATATTTTCAACTCTAATCTACTTAAGGAGGACGATCATACTACAATGTGGGACTTGTCACTTTGTCTTATAGGAAAAGCTGCCTGTTCGAGAATGCACAAAATTTTATATTTTAAATTGTGATTTTGAAAATAGATTTTTATTAAAAAAATAATAATTGCACATTTCTTGAGGTGGATTATATTTAGCTTAAACGTGCAATTTAACCCGCGCAACGATGTCAAACGCTTAAGTTTAAGTATTAAGATGAACGACGAAGCACATACGAGCCTTATTGTTTTTTATTTTCTTTTTAATGGAATTCGAAATTGTTAACTTATCTATTTATTATCTTCGTATGAACCCCTCAAATAAATTCTCCTCTAGAATCATAGAAATGATCTAAATAGCAGAGGAATTAAAAAGAAAAATATATAACGAAAATTGACAAACAAATCAAAAAGAAACACAAAAGTCTTATATAAGGTAATCCTCATGTAATAGGTCGAGAGTACGAACTATAAAGGAATTACTCCTCGCCCGAGGGCACTCAAACGAGCACATGCAAGATACCATTAATGCAGAAGATGCCCAAGGCAAATGACAAACGTACAACACATTTTATGCCAAATATACTAGGTAGTGTGATTCAGTCAAATGAGTATCACCTACGTATGTGATGACACATTGTACCTCACACGAGTTTAGTGGCTAAAAAGTATGACTCATGCCAAGCGCAATGTGAGATACCTACGACGTTCCTAGATGGTGTCGTACGAAGTGAGGTGGCGTAACTCTCATTAAAGAGAAATGCACAACATGTGGCTTTATATGGGAGCCATCTCCTCAAGAAGTGTGCAAGCATGTATCCACTTTCATATTGTGACGTATGTGAGAGAAATACTACAAGTGACACACAAATATGTCAAATACTAGACAACACACTCATGACTAAAGTAACCTCACATGCAATGAAATATAAAGACAACGTCAAAAAAATAAATTTTCATACACATGAAGATGCATGTAACAAGCAAACACAATAAGCAACTTGATGCAAGAATGCATACAAGCATTCACCGATCAAATGAAATCGGCCAAAGATAGCCAATCGGACTGAAGTGATTGGTCGATTACATCGGGGCAGACAATCAGATCAAAGTGATCGATCGATTGATTGGGCTGGCAATCGAACCAAAGTGACTGGTTGGTCGAACCGGGGCGGTAGATCTAACTGAAGTATCGGTTGATCTAGCTGGGACGACCAATCAAACCCAAGTGCTCGTTTGATCGGGTCGGGACGACCGATCGAAGCTGATCACATTTTCAAGTGTCATGAAGTGCATGCAAGCAATAAAGCCCAACGTGCTCGATAGCAAATCGAACTTGTTCTATCGACTTCACATAGGATCTAGGGTTTAAATGAAGTTGTAGCTATCGTTTGTTACATAACGTCACAAAGAGTCTACCTCTAATGGCTTGGCAAAATGTGAAGGAGCTTTTCCTCTATAGGAAAACCTTCACGAAGACATAACCTTGGGTATCTAGGGAATGAGTATCAAAGGAATTCCTCGTTCTCTAGATCGAGGTGGCTTCAACCCATTCATCAAGGGGTGAAGCTGCCAAACAATCACGAGATTACTAGGCTCCTGGCCGATTAGCTCAATGGTGCTTGGGTTTTGAAGGGAATCTCAAGGATTCGTGGGGCAAAGCAACGAAAATGGCTTCATAACCTAGTGGTTTCCTCTGACACAGAGTCTAATGCTTAAATGTCTAACACAAAACCTAAAAAGGCTGGAAAATGAAGAACAAAGGATTAGAGATTTCTTCACCTACGCGGAGGTTGTAGATGCATTTTCTCGGCTTGATCTGAGCTCCTACCACACTAGGATGAGATTATCACATTTCTTCTTCCAAATGGGATGAAGCTCTCCTCTACTAAAGGAGAGATGTGGACCTCCTTCAAAAAGCTCCTTCCAAAGCTCCCTCACACCCTCCTCAAAGGGTTTAATGGAGAAAGAAGAAGAATATGAGGAGGAAGAAGATGAAGCTCTCCTTTTTCTCCTTAGAGCTCTCCACACTCAAGAAGAGCACCCCAAGCTAAATATTTTCACATCCCTCCACCTCTCCTAGGATTTCCCATATTAGTTTGGGTTAAGCAAACCCTTTTACCATTTTTGAGCATAGATTCACCCAAGGAACCAATGGTCCTCTTTCCTCATGGCATTCCTAGCATAATAACCATATAAAACTCCATTAGTCCCCTTCGTTATACATGCAAATCCCTTTGATTTAAGGGACCATAAGCCCCTCCATGCTTAAATCATGTCCCCTTGTGGCTCAATAATCGAAAAAATCAGATCCTAGCAGCTCTCGGGGCGCCTAGGTGCCACCCTCTCTGTTCTGGGGCGCCATAGTACTAGGCACTTGGGCTCCTAGGCACCTGGGTTTGGCGCCTAGGCTCCCAAGCTAGCGCCTAGGCATCGTTCTGGTCTAGTAGACCCCAAGTTGTGCGGAAAAGTCCGCGAAATGGTTTTTTAGGAATCCTCGAGTTTGGGGAAGTTAGCTATAATTAAAATATAGTTCTTAAAGATAAAATGGATGTCCAACATGCCTCATACTCAAAATTAACAACAACAAATGGTGATCACTTTCGAGCACAACATCAAGGCAAACCTTAGTTTCATGCTCGACGTTCGTGGAAGGTTGTGATGGATATCTTTAACCATATGAGGCTCATGATCCTTAAATACTTGAATGAACACCTGGGATGCATCTTATTAGATGAAATCGTCGATCGAGGTCAATTTCGATCGGAGTGGTTTAAATCCTAATTTTTCGCCCGGATGTTCATTTAAGGGTTTTTCACGTACTCGTAAGCTTTGCAGGAGTCCCAGACCACTGCACGGGTGTGTCAGTTTGAACCCTAATTTTTCTGAAATGCGGGTTGGAGGGTTCGATGACTGCGCTTGACCATGGGAGGCTCCAAATGGACGGTGCATGGTCTTTATACATTGAAGAAGACATTAAATGTGTCCCATGTCTGAATTATCATCACCCAATGGTGAGCTATTCTGGGTAAGGCTGAATCAGTGCCAACCCTAGTTTCATGCTCAAAACATGTATCAGGGGGTTCTAATGGATGTCTTTTCTAATGGATGTCTTGGACTACGGGAGACTATGAGTGAGCTAAATACAATCTCGTATCATTCAAGTGAACATCCCACATATGCGACATCAAAAAGTGATACCAACAGTTATATTTTTATAACATGCACATTTTTTAATGTGGGGCATTTTAAAATTTAATTCAATTTTAAACAACAAAAACAACAACAACAACAACAAAGCCTTAATCCCACTAAGTGGGGTCGGCTACATGAATCCTTTTTCTCCATTGCGTCCTATTTAGTGTCAGATTTTCGTTTAATTCTAATAAATTAAGATCATTTTTTATGCAATAAGCCCACGTTTTCCTAGGTCCGCTCTCTGCCTTTCTTAACATAAGTTGTATTTAAAACATCTACTCTCCTAATCGGATCATCGGGTGGTCGACGTTTAATGTGACCAAACCATCTAAGGCGACTCTCTCTAATTTTATCCGTCATCGGTGCAACTCCAACCCTTTTACGGATATATTCATTTCACATTTTGTCTCTAAGTGTAAAGCCACTCATCCATCTAATCATTCTCATCTCGGCAACACTTAACTTAACATTATGCTTCTCTTTTAAAGGCCGACATTCGAGCACCATAGAGCATTGAAGGTCTCACCACCATCTTATAAAATTTTCCTTTCGGTCCTAAGCGATACTTTTACTATCACACAATAGGCCGGACGCATTCCTCCACTTGACCAACCAACTCTGAATTCTACTATTAACATCCCCATCTATATCACCATCGCTTTGAACAATGGACCCGAGATATCTAAATCGTTCACACCTTTTAATAATTTGATCACCCAAAGTTACACTGCTTGTCACAAGACCTACTATTACTAAAATTACATTCCATGTATTCGGTTTTAGTTCTACTCAAACGAAGACCTTTAGACTCCAATGTAGACCTCCATAATTCAAGTTTTTCCTGGACTTTTTCTCGTCTTATCCACTAGGAGGATATCATCGGCAAAAAGCATACACCAAGGTACATCCTCTTGTAAATGCCCGAGTAAGACCATCCATAAATAAAGCAAAAGATATGGGCTTAAAGCCGCTCCTTGATGTAAACCAACGAAATAGTAAAATACTTGGTCAATCCTCCTTCGGTTCGAAACACATGTAACGACTCTAGCATACATATCTTTAATGACTTGAATATAAGTTATATCAACACCTTTCTTCTCGAGGACTCTCCAAAGAACATCTCTAGGAACCTTATCGTAAGCTTTTTCTAAATCGATAAAAATCAAATGTAGATCCTCATTATTATCTCCGTACTTCTCCATCAAACCTCTCAATAAATGTATAGCTTCCATGGTAGACATCGCCGGCATAAATCCAAATTGATTATGAGAAATCTTCGTAATACGTCTTAACTCTATGTTCGATTACCCTCTCCCATAATTTTAAAGTATGACACATCGATTTAATTCTACTATAATTTGCACACTCTTGTGCATCTCCTTTATTCTTAAAAATGGGGACCAAAATGCTCTTTCTCCACTCTTCGGGCATTCTTTTAGTTTTTAAAATAATATTAAAAAGTTTAGTAAGCCGGAAACCCCCAAATCACCTAAACATTTCCACACTTCGATTGGGATATCATCGAGTCCTACGGACTTTCCCTTGGTTTTCTTTAAAGCCTCATCAACTTCTTTTTTACTAATGCGACGGTAAAAATGAAAAGTTTTATTATTATTAACGATATTAAGATCACTAAGGTCGATCAGTACTTTCAATGATCATCATTAAAAAGTTTATCAAAATAACTCACTCACTTTATATTGAATATCTTTTTTAAGAAAAGACTTTTTGATTTTACATGCTTTAATACGACTTTACTTGAGTTAATTCTTTAATTTCTTTTCTCTTTGTTTAGTTAGTTTATACGTATATTTTTTAAATCTTCCTAGTATCTAACATGTTATAAAGATCACTAAAATCATAATTTTTAGCGTCACAGATTATTCTTTACACTCACTCATGAGCAGTTTTATATTTTTCCAGGTTCTCTACGCTTTTACATTTAAACCGATTTTTATAACATAACTTTTTATATTTTTTAACTTTTCTGCACATTATTATTCCACTACCATTATTTTTATTTATAGAAGCTTTTCTTTTGATTCTCAAAGTACATCTTTACTAGCTTGTTTAATAGTATTAGTTAATTTTTCCCACATAACATTCGTGTCTTCTTGAACATCCCAAATATTTAAATCTTGAATTTTATTCGTAAAAATAATTTTATTTGTGTCTTTTAGGTCTTGCATCTTATTCTACGATGTTGAATCCTAGTATTCTTTATTTTACAACTCTTCATGCTTAAAATCTGAACTAATAATCGATGTTAGGTCTTAATTCGTTCACTTGGAATAATCTTACAATCCTTACTAATCTCGACGATCTCTTGTTCTCATAAGAAAATAATCGATTTGTGTTTTATTAGATCAATTCTTATAAGTAATAAGATCGTTCATCTCTTTTCTTGAATAAAGTATTAGTAATAATCATATCATACTGTTAAAGCAAAATCTAAAATGGTCTACCTTAACTTCATTAATCGCTCCATAACCTAGTAGCCACTATGAATATTTCGAAATCTTCTACCATCTCTATAGACATGTCCATTTAAATCTCCTCCAATAAAAATTTTTTCTTGAGGGTATCGAGTGTATTAAGTCTTCAAATCATTCAGAATTTATCTTTCAGTTTATATCTAAACTAACTTGAGGAAGCATAATGACTTATAATATTAAAAATTTTAGTATCGATAATAATCTTAAGTCTTTATAATTCTATCTCCAATTCTATTAATTTTGACAACATTATCTTTCAAACTCTTATCTATAATTACACCTACACCATTTCTAAGTACGACTCTTACTATAATACCATGTAGTTTAAAGCACCAAGTTATCAATCTCCTTAGCTTTTTCTCCAACCCATTTAGTTTCTTGAATACATAGGATATTTATCTTTCTATGGATCATAATATTAACCAATTCCATTAGTTTACTATTGAGAATACCTGATTCAGGGATCCTATCCTAATACTTAGTATCGTAGATCAGCTTCTTTACCCGCATCCGTCCGTAATGTAGGAACCGCTTACTATCGACACTACACCCGGCGCCGGTGTAGCGGTCCTCTACCACTTTCCACTTGTATTTAGGCACATACGACGCGTCGCTTCAGGGGACGCCCTAGCACTTACACAATGATCAAAAGGATTCATGTCATGATTTTTTTTTCCGACAAGTTTTACGCTGGCTGTCGACTACCTAACGCAACCCTCCACTTTTCACATTCGGGCTTAGGACCGGCAACGACAGTGTTTAATTCAATTTTAAACCCGCAGAATATTTTCAAACTATATGATCGAGCATTCAATACGATGGTTGCAGCACTCGCGTGCTTTTACACTTCAAAGATTTGAGTATATTTTAGAAAACTTAACATTTCAAACTGTTTTCCACGTCAATTAGAGCAACATGTTTTAGTTAAAAAGTATCTGGCGAAGCATGTGCAAATCTATAACCTGAAGCCCTTAAATAATGCCTTCTATCCGCTTTTGCATTTAGGTTGTGGAGGCGGTGGCGATTAAGAACAAATTAGAATATTGATTGTACACTCAAAATGATGAATTTGATTTCTTATATTTAGCCTCCAACTTATCGTTGGAGGTTCGGTGAACTTTTGATACACTTATTTGTTAGCAATTAACTTCAACATAGGCCTATCATATGTTTTAAATAGTTGAAAAATATACTTTAAAATGCATAGAAACTTTCTTTCGGCTCCTAAATTCATTCAATGAAGCTTATAATTCAATTAAAAAATTCAACAATTCAGTTTATACCCATTGGTGAGCCAACAAGTCAATTGCATGTTTCATTAGAGCTCATTGGTGAGTCGTCGAGTCCGTTATAAATCTTATGCCGGCTATTTTAAATTTAATAGCATCTCTTTTTATAATTTAATAATTCATATAATCTTTTTAGGTTCCAAATTATTTTAATTTTAATTTACAATTTGGAAGCTTTATTTTAATTGTATTTTAGTTCAAACAAGTTCAATTTAATTATTCATCATAAGAGGCAATTAGACGGAATTTTGGTAGCATTTTGGCAGCCTCACAACATCATTCCCGCAATGAGGGTTACATCGAGAAAGCTGAGTCTGCCCACCACGCAACTAAATGTGCGTACGGGTAGTATGACACCGTGACCTGGTATTCGTCACCTGCCATGCTACGAAAGCGCGCATAGGTTACCTGCATTCGAAAATTCATATATTTTTTCCACTGCGTTACAAAAAACATATATATGTACTTAATTTTGAGTTGTTTGACGCATCTTAAGCATCCCTTACGAGTTTTGCCTCACCACATTATAAAAAATATGTACAAAAATCTGCTCTACACGCTGCAATTGGTTATTCGAGAATTTTTGAATTGTTCACCATGTCGCAAGCGTCGTGTACAAGTTTCACCCCATCTTGCTTGAAAAGCGTGTATAGAGTTCTGCTCGATGCGCCAATGTTGATCTGTTTTTTGGTCATCTTTCTTCCCTTTGTTATCTAGGTCTAAGATTCTTTTCATAGAACCCCAAGGTGGTCAGGCTGACTCTGATTTTGTTTACTTAACTCGAGTCAGATTCAGTTGACCCTGGTTTGGTCTGGTTTGGGCTTTGGTTTGGTTTTGTGGTGCTATGGTTGCCTAAGATAGACTTGAGCTTGGCTTAAATTAATATTAAAATTAAGATTGAAATTGAAATCAACAAGTAAACAAATCTATATTTGAACTGAATTTAATTTAATATAAATGAAACCAAATAAAGATTAAAATAAACCTAAAAATGTTGATGATTAAACTTAAAATTTTGATTGTAGCTTTAAATTACAGTAAACCAAATTTAAATCAAATTAAGCCAAAATTTAAAATTAAACATAAACTAAAACTAAATTGAACTGAAGATATTCAATTGGAATTAAATTAAACAAAATTCAAAGTTAAATTAAACAAAACTAAAATGAAATATATTCAAATAATTTCTTTTTTTTTTTTAAAGGTACATGCATTCCACCCTTTCTTTGTATAAGTATGCAAATACATATGGATTGGGTGGTTTGTGTATTAATGTCCTAAAATTAAACCCTAATTGAGAAATGAATCTAAAAATTGGATATAAATTTTAACCCAAATAAATGAATAACTTCAAATAAACCTAAAAATGTACAACCTCAAACACACCCACACATTATACACATATTTATGTGTTTGTATATATATTGATTAAACTTCTATAAACTCAATCATAACGTAGCTCAAGTCAATTTAAATAATAAACTCATCTAAGTTAAAATTTAACTTTATTTGAAGTTAAACTCTATTTTAACAAAACCCAATACACCCTATATTTATCACTTATACATACATATATATGTATATATACATATCATATACATATACATATATATGTATATATACATATCATATACATATACATATATATGTATATATATACATATATGCGTAGACACACACACATATATATACATATTTGCATTCATATGCTCATATGTGCATATATGCATAATCCAAACTTATGCATGCATATATTCACACATTTATATATATGCATAAATGAGTATATAGGGTAGTGAGTATATATGCATGTACATCTATGTATATATGCACTATATATATATATGTTTGTGTGCACGCATGCGCTTTTGGTGGAGAGTTGGTTGGCAGCTGCTTCGTCAGTCGTAAGTCTCCTCTGACTCAGTTTCAATTTCTTAAGATATATTATTGAAATATATATATATATATATATATATATATTGATCATATTTGATTAAGATATTATTAGTGATACCAAAATATAACGACAAACGATCTTTTTCATCAAAAACAGCTACAATACAAGTGATTATGCAAATAGATTCGAGCTATTCTAGTAGCTGCTTTCTGATAGTACTTTTGAAGCCGCTTCTCCAAAAAGCATCTTCACAGCCGCTTCTTCAAAAAGCAACAGTCGTCCCAAGCGTACCCTAATAAATGGTTGGAGCACTTCCTAACATGCTCATCATGGTTGATGTTATGCTGGCAGTCTAAACTGTTTGCTTTGAAGGTAGTTTCCGTTATAAGCCAATTGTTCATATACTAACTATTGTGAAAATATCACACATCATTCACTTTCCACAAAATCCAAAAATCTTGATTCTCTTATTCCCATTCCACATTCATTTTGACATTCAGGTTCACCAAATTAATTATTGTTCATTATTACACACTAATATTTTAATTGATAAGGGGCCCATTCGCTTCTTTCCAAAGATACCTGGTTCTTGTTATCTACTCAGCTTGGTTGGCTAATATGATTACAGATTAAAATCCTAGTCGCTTTACGCTTCTCCCTTCAATCTTTCTCCGAATTGCAGAGCAAAAAGATTAGCTTTGTCTTTCTTATCTTAACCTAACTCTGCTGAATGGAAGAATGATTGAGATGGCCATAAGTCTATGTAGGGCCGGCTCTTTGATTTCATAGAATCGTAATCATATAGGGTTGGTTGAAATGATTTCACTTTGTTAAAGAAGTAAATTGTCGAAATAGTCCTCCGCTTATTTACATGTGATTGTTTCAGTCCCAAGACTTATAGAAGTGTTAAAATAGTTCTTGACTATTTTAAAATTGAGCTTTAATAGTTCTTCATGTTGACTGTTTCAACCCCAATTTAAAGACTTTGGTGTCAATGTAATTTACAATTGCTTGATATAATTTCAATAAAATTTCAAATATTATATATTAGAGGAGCATAATATGTGAAAAGATGATCATATATTTAAATAGCATGTATAAAGATAATGGAAGATTTATTTACAGAAGTCTCAAATCCTATGTGTATATCTAAAAATTTGATACAGAAGAAATGCAATATTATAGAAAGGTGGAGGATAAATTATAATAAATTTTCTTTAGTTAGTGTGGAGAAGAAGCTTTACTTTAAGTAATGAAAAATAAAAAGGCTGTATAACTAAAGGAATTAGCATTTAGAATGATTTTTTCTTTGGCCTGCAAACTGTTATGGCTGAAAAAGGGAAGTCATCTAAGTGTATCTTTTTAAATACAAAGGATAGAATAAATCATAATTTACCTGCCAATTTAGGGAAAAAAAAACTCATTTATTCATTTAAATTTATTGCTACAATTTTGTTTGAGATCATTTTTTATTTTTTAAAATACATTTACTCAACTTATTTTTTATATTTTTAATTTTCTTAAATAAATTAACTTATTTTTTAAATATTTAAAACAAAAATAACGCTTTGTACATAAAAAATGTGTTAGCATTGATCCTAAAGAGATCTAATGGTCTAGAAGGAAAGAATACGATAAAGGAGGGTCATTAACAGAAGAACGTGGGACCCATTGTTTAGTTGTGTAAAACTGTCCAAGCTAAGCGTCACAAGAAAGCTGTTATTTATTGTTCTGAAACATCTCCAATTGTCCTAAAGAAGCTTAGAGACTCATCAGAGATCAATGATCGATAGTCAGATTGTATCGACCAAGTCGATCCATACCGACGAAGCTCAGATGACCGAATCGATCTATATCGAACAAAGCTCAGTTGACCAAGCTAATCTTGTTAATCCGAAGCCAAATAATCGTAGCCGACCGAGGCAGAAAGCAGTCGGACGATAAGCTTGCCCACATAAAATAAGAGAAATACCTGTACGAATCCATTTAAAGCAGAGGTCAAAAATATAACATCATGATATTTTATGATATTCTTTATAAATTGAGGGAATATTTTATGAATAAAATACTATTGATATACATATTACAGTTCATTATTGTTCACTAATCTCTCTCTCTCTCTCTCCTTCCTTAATTATATTATATTTCTTGGGTGTGATTCATAAACAAATTAGGATTCAATATTATCATCATCATTAGACATCATATTTGCCATAATCTACTGTAAGTTGTCACCCACTTCCACTATCATTGTTGTTGCTGTCGTTTGGCCACCATCATAAACAAAATAAAGATAAAATTATAACTTTTTAATATGCCAAATATATTTAATTTTAAATTAATATTTTTAAATATTATTTATATAGCACCATAAATTTTAGCATCACACTAAAAATATACCAATATTATTTTTTTCTAAAATAAAAAAAAAAATTAAAATCAATTACATGCATAGTAATGCTAGTTATCTTAGCCTATTGGCTAGGAGTTAATTTTTTTTTAAAAAGGTGCTATTTCCAAAATTTTAATATATGCAGTGTAGGTATATTTACAATTAAATTGATTCAAATTTCTAAAAAAACTCACACGTTGAGTATACTATTATGGTGGACAAATTATTACATCAGGACTTCAAACGTAGAGCTACGTGCTGAGCCTGATCTCAGCCACACATCAATCCTACACTTACCGAAGAGTGTATGGGAATGGGCCCCACTGTAATTTTTTTTTTCTTTAAAATGATTTATATGAGGTTGATGTGCTGCTGAGATCAGACTCTTCATTATGGTGCTAGTTGTGTACGCCACTCATTTTATCTATTCATGTAGACTGCAAATATAGCCTTCCAAATCTAATAATTGTTGGAAGATATTAAATTACAGAAAATGATTCGAGAAATTTGATGTATTACCATGAGCAGAAGCATATAAGACAGGAAAATATAGAAAACATCGTTGAAAAAACTTGAGAACGAGAAAAAATGATGGGGCCAGACCACATTAAGAAATATACTGTGAAGAAAATGAGGATAATGATATAAATTATACCACACAAAAAGTCTTTCTACACTTTGGAAATTCAATGACACTCTTATAGGGGTGGAAATGAGCCGAACGTGCTCGCGTGCCGGCTCGAGCTCAGCTTGTCGTGAGCCGAGCTTATTGAGCCACGAGTTCGACATGGAGCTCATACTTGAGTTCGTTTATTAAACGAACTCGAGCTCGTCTCTGCTAGACTCATTGACTCGAGAGTTGGCTAGATTAGCATACCGTTTGTCATTTCGATACATTTTCTAGTGCGTTGACGCCACATCTTCCTCATTCGGCCACCAATACCGGCTTTGGCCATCTAATGTAAAAATTGAATTTTGGAAAATTTACATACATGACACCTAATTCTGATGCATTTACTTATCTCACACCCAAAATTTGATTTTTACATGGTAAGCACCCTAACCTATGCATGAAACGTGATTACACTATTTTTACCTTTTCATACATAGAGAAAGATGTTTATCATATATAAATCAAAGTTGGGTGTGGGATAAATAAATGCATAAGAATTGGATGCTATGTATGTAACTTCCCCTTGAATTTTTAGTTTGAGCTTGTGAGCCTACTGCTACCACTATGAGCCGCGCTCGATAAGGACATGGCTCGAGCTCGACTCGTTTACGCCCCTCGACTCCTATCATCTAATTCTTTGCACAAGAGAAAATTAAATCCTACATATTCCTTTCTGTAAAACCAGAACTTTTAAGTGAAAAACTATCTAAAATTGATTGTTGGCATCAAGGCACTGCAGTATCGTGCTTGCAGTATCGTGCTTTCGGGTTTTGAACTTCAATGGGATGCTAAATGCTTTAGGTAGGAGACGTGAAACAATTGATTAATACAATCAAGCCCCACATAGTAATCATAATTTTCTTTATTGTCATCAATATAAAAATTACTTTTCACATTAATATATATATTCTATACCAAATAGATTTGTGATGATCTTATAAATAAAGCTACAAAGTTCAAACTCCATTGTCTCTTGTTGCCGACTTAGCTGTGGGAGAGTGACTGAGGAACATTCCGGCGAGCACTCTCCCAGTGCAAAAAAATTGCGTGCGCAAGATATACGCAGAGTTGCGTAAGTTAGGAGATTACAGGGATGATATTGGGGGTGTTATATCCCAGTTATACTCCCTTGTAACTTACAAATAGCCCCCTGTAACCTCTCTGTAACGTATAAATATATAAAACAGGAGCGCGAAACTTAGGTTACAGGAAAGTTAAGGGGGTTATTTGTAAGTTACTGGGGAGTATAACTGAGATATAACCCCCCAATACCCTTTCTATAACCTCATAATATACTCGGCTCCGCAACACAATTGTCTATTTTTACACATTTTTAATTAATTTTAAATAGTATAATTCAAATGTTCTAATTTAAATTTTCTTGCAACTTGTGATTCATTTAATGTTTTTACATATAATAAATCAATATTAATGTCTGAATCTTGTCATTTAATGATTTTCAAAAACAAATATTTAATCTATAACCATTAAATTATTGTACTAATTTATGCCGTCTATAAATGTTTTTAATTCTGTCGCTCTAGCAGAGTATTTTTTCTAAATATTTCTAATTATCTAATATTTGAAAATTTTGATTTATAATTGTTATTATTTTTAGGTACATAAAGGATAAATTTTCATATTAATGCATAATAATTTTCCATTTCAAAAATATTACACAAACGACCATATTCTTGTCAAAATCGGCAAAAAAAATAATGTAAAAAATAATAATTTTTTAAACATAGTTCTATATAAACAAAAAATAAAGGAGAATATTAACATCGCACATCCAAACGACTAACCGCTGGGCGCTACGTCACCATACAAGTCGACGCCAGGCGGCGTAGCACCCTGCGATTGGCCGTCAGAAAGTTCGCGTGCGAACGTAATATTTTTTTCAAAATTAAGAAGGCCAAAGGACAATGCTGACTATCCATCAGGAACTTGTAATTCCAGTAAGAAATCTTTATACCACCATTACAGATAAGTCCAACTTAATTAATAATCACAGATATAACAACTTTAAACAAAACATTGTTGAAATGAAGAAAAGATAAAATCTGGGCACAATATATTTATCCACTGTCAATCACAACGACAAAAATCATTTCAAAATAAGGAGAGCACATAATATTCGAAAAAAAAATTACACTGGAGTCTTACAAACTCTACATAATGAACAAATATATAAAACTAAATAAACACAAATACAACTGCTTTCTTTTTTATAAGGAATGACCTACCTTCACCATGCATTTACAATTTGAAATCATGGGCATCTGACCGTTGTCCAGAATGAAAGAAGACCAACCAGAATTGTGAAACACAAAAATTATATATATATATATATTCCAAAATTTGGAGCTCATATGAAGCCACACCTCAACCAGAACATCAATATTCCATTCTTCAATCAAATTATTCATCATCGGTTTTCCACAGCATCATACCAAAATGAAAGCTTCATTAAATTATTAAGAGCTTGACGTTATGCCTGTGAATTAAGGTCCAAGAATTAATTTGCAATTAGCTATACAGCTATGAAATGAACAAACAGAAGAGATAGATAGATAGATAGAGAGAGAGAGAGAGAGAGAGAGAGAGAGAGAGAGAGAGAGAGAGAGAATCTGCAATTAAAAAAATTATAAGGAATAAAAGAGAATTAAAATAAAAAATACCGCGGGTATTGGTATCTGCAGGAGAATGAATGAAGTAGAATACAAACAGATGGAGATGGCAACCCCAGCAAGAAAATTTTGCAAAAGGCGCTTGTTGTCCTTGGTCGGTAAGAATGCACTCTTTAGTGTATTTGTAAGCTCAAACACTCTAAAGGATATCTGCAGAAGAAGGCACAAGCGATTGAATATAGGGAAATATATATAAATAGCACACCTGCACTTTGATATTTACATACAGAACACTTTGGTGCTTTAAATCTATCATGTATTTCACTTTTAAAAATGACGATAGTTCTACATTTGATGTGACATTAAATATTCGAGTGCTATGTGTGTAAATATAAAAATTTAGGGGTGAGATATGTAAATACAAAAGAATTGTGTGCTGTGTATGCACTCAGGAACATGCAAGTTGCACACATAATGCACAAATAAATAGAATAAAATTTAAATTAAAAAATAGTTAGCTTACTCACAAATAGATAGATTATGGTAGTTAGCATAAAATTGAGCAGTGGATAATTTGGAATAAGAGAAAGCAGCCACTTGGGCTGCCCATTTGGTCGGCCAGACCTGCAAGTTAAGAAAGGACTATTATTGGTCTACTTATTACTTAATGGAAACCATCACATAGCATAATGAATCTAACAAATTTGTATGAAGTTTAAATAAACAAAAAGGTTGATCGATTGAGCCTATAAACAAAAAAACCTTCAATTTTGAGTCAGCTTGAATTCACTAGGGATTAACTTAATTGGTTGGTCCATTTTATATCCAAGCCCCACTAAATTGAACAAATTGCATCCAAATCATATGTCGCGGTAAAGTAAACAACTATTATGAACAATAGTTATAAGTAAAATATTATGAGGTAAATCTTAGAATAATTATCGTTACAAATGTTATGAACAATTTCCGAGCACATAACTTAGAATAACTTTCTTGTTGAGGTAAAACTCCAAAACACCACATCAAAAAGTACTTTGCCGATGTAAGACTCTCTGGACACATTCTATTGTCAAATCAACTCTTGCTTTAATTTTGTCTATACATAAACTAAGAATCCTGAGTAAAATTCAATCCAAAATCCTTCCAAATTCTTTCTCCGCTTCTTCTCATCTCTTCTTGCCATCGAGACTTACTGCAAGGAAAAAGCAAACTGCCGCTTGCTCTCTGCAACCAAGCGCAGAACTGATTATTTCTGGCAAAGCGTGCTCGGTAATCAACCATTGACAAAAATAATTATTTGAGATCAAGGATCTCTCTCATTTCATCAAAAAGTTGCTCTCCAATAACTACATACACAAATTTGAATATTAATGGCTTTAAGGAGAAAGCTTGGTGTAGAAAATATGCTCACTTCAAAATTCTCTTTTTAATCTCTTTCTGAGGGTACTCACGTAAATAAAACTAACCTGCCCGTTACATGTTCCTAACATGCATATATGGCCCCCCAATTAAAAAAAAAAAAACCTTCAATTAAAGAGGATTCAAACTTGAAATTCAAGTTGTTGGCTAATTGTATTGTACAATCATAATTGTATGGTACGATGATGGTCGTAGAATACAATCATTCGATTCATAGATTGAATATTAGGCTGATTTGTTACACGTATCAATTAAGTAGTTTAGAAAAAAGAATTATGCATAAGGAGCACAATCGTATAATATGATTGGTACAATTTTTAAATTACTAGTACAATCCACAGTATATAGCACAGTCTGGAGATCAGTTAACATGAATACCGTATTAATTAAATAATCAAGATCTTCAATTTGATTGAAGATGAAATTACCATATGATCCCCAAGCAAATTTCAATTAAGAAACCCATACTCATACTCAGTGAGGCTTTATTCTTTAGGAAAGTTGAAAATTGGATGCATATTCAGCTTTCTTTCTCTCGGTTGAGTTCAATGAGTTTACCATCAATCTTCAATCCTAGTTGGTTACCCTTAGTGAGCTTAATTAGTTGTAAATACAGTATGGGGTCAAGGTTTAAACAATAAGAATTTATATCAAGGCTAGACATAGTAAGAACGTAGCAAAGATAAGGTTGAAAAGCTTCTAATATTAAATGGAATAATCAGATTAAGCTTGACCATGCCAGAACAAATTGTAGCACTAACAAAGAAAAATGAAGAAAACTATCCTGATGTTTAATGAGACGGATAAACTAGATCATATTCGATTATTCAGTATTCAAGCAAATTTTCTCACAAATTCTTGTTTGATTGCTAAATCATAAGCCCATTAAAACCTAACAATGTGAAATTATTGCCAAATTCAAATAGTACAACATAAATAGAATGGAAAAAAAAAGTGCTTGAAGTACACTCACCTCAACCAGATATGGATCTGCGAGATATATGTCTCCAATGTGATCTTGCCAAGCCACCTAAGAACACAAAAGACGAAAAAAAGATTTGCAATGATTACCTAACAACGAGATCCAAAAATAATTAGAAATGTATGCCTTTATCTTTGAAAAGAACTTACGCAAAGAGAGTCAACGAGTAACTTCTAAACAGCTGTGAGACATTTCTTAGACAAATATAAACGCTAAAATACATAATAAGAATGCATTAGCTTGGAAGAAGAACTAACTTAAATATGATTACATTTTTCAAACGAGCTCTTACGTGATGGGGATCCATGACGTGTAAGGATGGTATTTATTGTAAGTAATTTTGTCTAGCCTGTAGATGTATTCATACCACAAACCACCAACCTAGAAAAATGCATAAATTTTTTGTTAATCATATGTTCAAACATAAAATGATGATGACATCTACTATGATCAGAAGAACAAGGAATGCGACTTACCAACAAGCAAACTAAAACTATGCTTGATTTAATTGATAATCTCAGTTTAGTTTCGGTTTCTTCAAGTTTTTCCATCCATCTTTCAACCTGTTATGCAAGAAGATTGAAAGTTTAGGCAGAAATCATAAATATATATATATGGGGGGATTGTGTGTGTGTGTGTCTCCAAGAAACTTACATTCGGATGGTAGTAGGCATAAATCATTCCTATGATCCAGATGTAGCGATCAAGACCAGATCTGAAGTGCCATTCATGCAAAAGAGGGATGTTTGCCTTAGAAGGATCGGGATCTTTGTACCCTGCACCAAACAAATTCAAAGAATTGTGACCACACATGAGATAATCAACAAGACACACGGGGATCACAAAATATTGTACAAGAAACTTACCTAAAAAGAAGGTGAAGGGAGTCCACAGACCTTCAAAAACTCCAGGAACTTCCCATATCAAGATAACAACCAAAAAACAAGAGAAGATCTTCACAGCTATAACCGACCCAATCTCATTGTATTTGTTGACAATGCCGAGGGTCACGTAAACCATAAGGGTGAATAGAGTGTGCATCGGACAAATATAATACAACATGTAATCATTGTTGAGGACAATGCAACATAGGATCACAAAAAAGTTCAGTCTCCACATCATCTGTGTTTGACGTGTGAAACATCAAAGACAACACCTTTAAAATGCAAGACCATAGAAACCACATAATTGCATAGATACCTGAGCAAATCGAGCAAGGCTGAAATCCTTTTTGACAAAATAATAAGAGAAGTTCCCAAATCCAGTCATCCAGACATAAGCAGCTATAAAGATGCGGATCGCATTGTACATTTCCGTAGCAGCAAAGTAGTGGTACATTAGAAATAAGACCTGATAAAGAATAGGAATTTCAAGCATAAGAAATATCCAAAGAGAAAACTCCATCCTACAGTATAACTCCCATCAAGCAACGAGGTAATATTTAAGTGGAACTCGAATTTGTACAAACTGCTAATATACCAGGTAGTGCACTGACCTTGAAAATTTAGGGTTTAGGGTTTATATCAATTTTAATAGCAGGCAACTAAAGATAGCGACTCATTTTCATTTAAGTTTCTATTAAGCTGGTCTCTTTGCGTGCTTTTTAGAATAGATTTAAAAATAAACATATATGATATCCTTTTGTAAATTTCTTCACGTAGAAATGAAAATTTTAAGAAAACTACAAACAAAAAATATTGGTCCCTCTGAACATCAATAGCAACATATAAATAGCTAAAATTAAATTATTACACTGTCGGAATAAGCTGCTAGGGTAGAAATTATATATTTCCACACCCTAGGGTACAATTTTCGAATCTCTCTATTGTCCTTTAATTCCACAGCTTGATAAATTAAAATTACTAAAATTAATTCATAAAATTGTTGTTATAAAATTAGCAACACTTTTAATTAAACTAATTTATATAATTAACACATAAAACTTACAAATCTTTACTTAATCCTTTCTTTGAATATCTTCATTTATCTCTTATTCAAATCCCAAAAATTTATCAGCATTCAATTCCTTATTAATTTAAATTTCACATAAGCATTTATATTATCAATTATTTACTTGAAATAAAACCCCAACATTTACCTTATTGTATGAAATCAATAATTTATACCTCCCAATCTTAAGAAGTAAAAGTTCTTCGATTAAAGGGACTTGCTATAATTTACTAGAAACTAACATTAAACTCATAACATTTATTTAAATCAATTAAAACTTACCTGCATGAGCACTAGCTGCCTCCCTTCTCCTTCGCACCAAAATCTTTCACTTACAATATCTATTTTAAATTCATAAAACTTTAATATTGATATCATAACATATTTAATTAATTAAATTTGTATATTTTAATAACTTAAATTCTACTCTTACCCTCTACCATGCTCGGTCTCTTATCCCACGCACGCAAGCTTAAACTCCATTGATAGAACACAACACCTCTTCCTCCACTGCTTCCCATGGTAGCACCGCATGACGCTGCCTCCTCCTTCCTCTTCAGCGTCGATTCCTCCTTCGGTTAAGGCTCGGCATGACAGTGACACCGCACGCGAGGCTCGACTCTCTTCTTCGCTTTAACTTCATGCAGAGCCATTCCTCTTCCCTTCTCCGTCATCGCTCAGACAAGATGTAATGAAGCTTGCTAAGGCTACGATTTTGACTCTCACAAGCCTCTCCTCTATTACAAGCCTTCGCCTTCTCTTCTCCATCGCACACGAAGCGCTCGGCGTTGAATTTCTACGAGAGTATCGAAATCCTAGTATGAGAATCACACGGGAAAACCTCCTTCCTTCTCCCACTCTTGCTCTCTCGGTTTAGTCATCAGTTTCACTTAGGTTCGAAAAAGGCACTCGTCTTTTAAGCAAAATCCTGCGGACGGTTACTCCTGATATCATTTCGAAATTTATTTCCCTTATTTTATATTACTATTATTATTACACTAATTATTATGACTATTATTATTATTATTATTATTATTATTATTATATTAAAATTCAGTTATTACACAACTAAAACTAACTTTACTATTGTAGCCTCTACATCATTGCCACACACCAACAAGTGTCACAATTGTCATTTGCAAATTATAAGACCATTATTTCTCTTGTATAGCAAGCATTATGAACCATATCAACTAAAGCATCCATCAATGCTGCCACGAGATGGCCACAAGGCTGAGGGGAGTTTATTAAGTACAGGGGAAAAAATGAAGTTAATTTGTATTAGTGAAGAAGCATGCAATAACTTCAGGAATTTAGGATATTGTACGACAATCTTATCATCTAATGGAGAATCTGGACAGCTACACAATCTATCATTTTATAAACAACTAAATAATAGTTTGATTATGGAGATGGACAAAGTCGACACGTGATGAGAGACATATAAGAGGGGATAAATAACATGTATTTCTATATGTAAAGTTTGAGGAGCAATAACACTAGCACAACATTTTGTACTCCCAGGTATATCATTGATCTCTAGCAAAATCTCAAGGATAAACTCTGGACCAAGCACAAATTCATCATCAAATTCGGAATCAAGTCACATCTTCACACTCAAGCTCAGGCACACAAGGAGGAGAAAACAACAGAGGTAACAAGGTTGATAGAGATTTTGGGACTAGAGTAGATGTGCATCAAAATAATATGAGCTTATTCAATTCATAAAGATTTCAATCTAGTTTAGCATGCCAAATTATGGAACAGATCGTTATGATTGGTATAAATTTGAAAGTTTATACTAATCAAAAGCACAAGGTGTGATCCTCAAATTTTAGTGTTGTGTTTTCTAATTTCTAATTTATATTAAAGAAATCATGCATGTAATGTTCGTGCCGATGAGAAAGTGATGTGGTCTATATTAATTTAATAACCTTAAAATGTTCAATTTGATATAGTAAGTTAATTCAATCAAGCAATTGGATTCCTTAGTTCAACAGCTATTTATTCCGTATTTGTTTTAGCTTCAATCAATGGTTTGAAATATTCTTTTAAGAATGTTTTAGATAGAGAACATCATTTGTAGTTATAATATGAGTCTATATTAACTGTTATTAAATTGAAGTCCATGAATAAATTAGAAAAAAAGTTCATGAACGTGAACCCTATCCTGGAGTAAAGTCAAATTTAAGCCTAAAATTGAACTTATGTATGAGATGATTATATATTTAAACCAAATTTAGAAATTGCATTTAAAACTTAGATCAAGCCTATAGTTATATTAGATAAATTGTGATCATGATTTGAATCAAGTTCTAATTATGAATCAGAACTCCCCATAGAAAGTGAATAAATACTTGATTATGAACCTGAATTTTTAAAAATACTCGAACATGAATAAACTATTAAAAGTTATTGAAACTATTCATGAATGTGAAACCAAACAAATCATACCTACTGCGGATGATAAATCCATTGAAGAATGCGATCTGAAAGTTTCTAATAAAATTCTCTCTAGAAGAAAAAAAACAGAAACACAATTTGTTATTAGATTTTGGTTTCTCTACTCACGAATTTATTAAAGAACCTTATCAAAAGATTAGATTGCATCATTAAATAAATAAGCTTATTGTTCATTAAGGCCTTGAAAGAAAACTAAAGTTTAAAAATCCATCTATTTGAATGAATCAAAAAGTGCAAAAATTTACAGCATCAATTTTTAAGCTATCTGTTTTAATTTTCGTTAGAAGGATTATTCATCAACATTGGCATGTCATATTAATGGGATATACTATAATATGCTTTAATTTCCATTATTTTCTCATACTTTAGTAAATGACTATTGGTAACTATTTGTTTCCCTTAGGATGAATTTTAGTATTTAGCAATTACTTCATATCATGCGCATGAGTTGCATAAAAATTGATCTTTTTTTTGGCATAAATATATTGCTAATGTAGCATGAGACGTGAAAATTAATCCAGTTAATTTGTAATGGTATGTCTAAATTCTGAAAAGTTTCAAATAGGGACCCTTTAAGAAATCAGATAAGAAAAATAAGGTATCATCACATGAAATCAGAAATCACATTGGGACAAACAGTTGTTCTAGTCTTCAATGTGACACCATTCTAGGGGTCCTAGAAGGTGCTTTGGAAGTAGATTTAGCGGGGAGAGGGTTGTGGGATAGCAATGTTTGATAATACGTGAGTTCAATGGTGTTTGTAAAGAGAGGTGATGTTCGGCAGTTGTCCAAATTGAAAATAGTGGTTGAAAAGCGAAACGGAGGAACTTCCACCACCTGTTCTTGAGCAAGATACCGACACACAAATTGCAAAAAGAAAATGATAGCAAAAATTAGATAATACAATATTCAAAATACACAAAAGGAAGCTAATATCACAAACAGCCAAAATACCACATAAATAAAAGTTTTCTAATAGAAAATAACCTAACTAGAAATAGAGAAATAGGAAAAAAAATCTGAAAAGAAAGAAATTGGGCAAAAATAGGCAACGGGACAGTGTCCCAGGTGCAACTGTCTTCCCGCAATCATGGGAATACATAATTCCAGCTCAGGAATTACAGGGTGAAGGAGAAAATTAGTACACATGATTTTCTTTTGATTATTATTATTTTTTATTATTATTTTTTTAAGTACACGTGTATGGCTGCAACAAGAAAGAGAGTTACGCATACAAGAACTTGAAGATGTCCTGGTGGAATTATGAGATTAATCATTAAGCTAAAACTTCAAACTTGCATTTGCATTTTTTAAACTTGTAAACAAAAATGGCAAACCCTGATTATCATGATTGTATGAAGATAAATCATGAAACAAACTTGAATTTTCATCTTATAATAGAAATGGACAACATTAGGACAAGAAACTTCAAGCTTATTTTTCAGATTTTCAGCTCCCTCCATAAGTACACAGCAAAACTATCCATTCCTGATGTGATTGTCCTAACATTGCCCCTGTCGCCACCTTTAAGCTTCTCCGTCCAGCATAAACGTAGTTAATGACACCTTTCTTTCATCTGGACATGTTATATTATCTAATATCTTGTCTATCCTCATTAACCACTTCTTCACTTCAATCGAGGCTTCAATTCCATTCAACAAAGGTGGATGCAAATCTTGAAATATCTTCAGGTACTTATCCATAACGACAGTATCCCTTTCGATAGACTGCGACCTAGACTCATGAATCAGTTGAGTCATTGTCGTTATCATCTAGGTCAGGGCATTCCCGTTCACATTTATAGTAAGTTGCACTTCTTCGTTTTCTATCGAATTCTCTTCTGCTATAATTTCAGATGTATCAATATGTCTTAATGAATATAATTATTGATTTTAGTTAACTTAAATTTTTAATTTTTATTATTATTTAAATTTTCTTATAATTACTCTATTAGCTCTTTATCAAGATTACATTAATTAATCCTAAACATTTTGATCTGATACGATTGGACGGTGGGAACTAAAGTTTCCATATTCAATTATTATTTAACAAATAAAAGAGCCATTAATTAAATTAATTAAAACATTATAATTAAATTTATCTCGTTACTGTCTGCTTCTTCTATTGAAATTACTCATTCTATCGCTCATTTTTTAATCACTTAGTTAACTTGGAAATTTATTTTGAAATAACAATGAGCTAAACAAGCTAGTGAATACGAATAATCCTAAATTATAACACTATACAACAACAACAAAGCCTTAATCCCACTAAGTGGGGTCAGCAACATGAATCCTTTTTCTCCATTGTGTCTTATTTAGTGTCAAATTTTCGTTTAATTCTAATAAATTAAGATCATTTTTTATGCAATAAGCCCAAGTTTTCCTAGGTCTACCTCTGCCTTTCTTAACATAAGTTGTATCTAAAACATCTACTCTCCTAATCGGATCATCAGGTGGTCGACGTTTAATGTGACCAAAATCATCTAAGGCGACTCTCTCTAATTTTATCCGCATTGGTGCAACACCAATCCTATTACGGATATATTCATTTCGCATTTTGTCTTTAAGTGTAAAGCTACTCATCCACCTAATCATTCTCATCTCGACAACACTTAGCATTATGCTTCACTTTTAAAGGCCAACATTCAGCCCCATAGAGCATTGCAGGTCTGACCGCCATCTTATAAAATTTTCTTTCAGTCTAAGCGATACTTTTCTATCACACTAAGCACTATAAGAGAAAAAAAAATATGCATGTCAGTTAAGCTTTTAATAAATCAATATAAACATTTGAGAAATTATTCAATGAATCTTACAATATTATCTATCATTATATATATGTATAACCGTCATAAGAGCACCGTCTAAATATTGTACAACTTAAGGTACTTAAATATCAATATCATTTTTCATACATATGAACGGGTACCTTAGTGTTCTCCCACTAGTATCATAAAGGGGTGACTCCATCATAGTCAATTATGCACATACAATCAGTCAACATAAACAAATCATTCAAGTGTTTATCGTATTCAATTCAACAAACTATATATAGCACAAACCAATACCTGATAGTAAGTATCTACAAACATCATGACAATGTGACCAAAAAGAAAAGAATATCTCAATCAGAATAAAGTTTGTGCAAATATCATTAACTTCAAAATGGTTGAAAAGAAATAAAATATTGCTAAAGATTAAACAGTTGAGCATTCACATTGATGTCGATTAATTGGTTCCTGAATTTATCTTAACGTCGACCCTTTTAAACTTCTAATAAACATGGGTATAAAATTTAATTAATTTATTATTTTAATGGAATATTAACTTTAAATTATTTAAGTGTTAAAATTTCATTATTATACCTTATGTTATCCCAGTTATATATATAAAAGCACAAGGGCTAATTTTTAAAAAAAATGAAAGGTACAGATAGGTTGGATGAGATGGCCCAAATTGACACCCTACCACCCAGTATACAACACACCCCAAGGTCCCAGAGAAATATATGTATACCCAAAAAGATTAAAATGTAGACACAAAAACTCTACTTCAAAAAAGTCTGCCAATACTCGCAGATACAGGTAGCTTGAGAACGACCTAATATAGTATTATCTCTGCCTCTGGTTATAGAAAGAGAGTCAGCTAACAAATGGTTAAGTTTACTGCTATTAACAGAAACAATCAATAAATCATCCATTCAGTTCATGAGTTCTAGCAGGCCTCAATTTTTCTGCTTCTTCCTGGATATGTAAACATGTTATTCCTCATCTCAAGACTGGCTCATCTGATCAGTGTATTGATCCAAAGCATGTATAGGCTGTTGCACATCATGAGCCCCGCATGCCTGACTAACAACAACAACTTGCTCGATCTGATGAGGTGGTAGAGCCGCAGTAGAAAGATTGTCAATCGTTACATCAATGATAGGTCCTAGAAAAGATGAAGTATGAAATGTCTCATCTGCCCCCTTGAACATAGGTTCCCCATAAGGAATCAGAGGACCTACATCTTGAGTATTGTTTGAAGGGTGAGTAGTTGACATATTACCCGAAGGTAGGGGTGTAAACGAACCGAACACGAACGAACAGAGCTAGTGTTCGTGTTTGAAATGTTCGAACACATCACTGTTCGTGTTTGGTTCGTTTGTTTATCGAACGAACACGAACTTCCTCGCGAACCGAACACGAGTCGTTCGCGAACAACGAGCTTTTTCGATGTACTCTAGCTTTGATAGGATAGTTCCTCAAAACGAAGCAAATCGATCAGCATTCCGTACATATCAGGTAACCCATACTTTCTCAAAATGAAGCAAATCGAATAAGGCGTTTAGGGTTTTGACTAGGATTTTATTTTAATATATAGTATAATAGATTAATTATAATATTATAATATTTATATTAATATAACTAATACTATAATATTATTATCGTTATTAATAATTTATCATATATTATAATTTATAGAGTTTAATTATTTCAAATATGATAAATTTTTATAATATATAAATTATTTTTAAAATATCATAAATTTTTTATATATATTATTTTAAATTATTTTATATTTCGAACAATAACGAACCGAATACGAACGAACACAACATTGTTCGTGTTTGGTTCGTTTAACAAACCGAACGAAAAAAATTGTTCGTGTTTGTCTCGTTTGCTTATCGAACGAATCGAACACGAACTTTTTGGCGAACCGAACACGAACTGTTCGCGAACAACGAGCTTTTTTGACAGCCCTACCCGAAGGGATAGTGGAAACTTCAACAATGTCGGCCACTAGGCTAAATGGTACAATTATCACAATGTTATTGGGGTCAGGGATATCCTTGTGATGATCATTAGTGTCACTAACTTGGAGCACATTAAGAGGGGAAATTTCTACTTCTGGTTGAGCACTTTGCTTTTTTGGTTTTAGATGGGGGTATAAGTGGTGAAATTGAGAATTGGAGTGACCGAACATACGACAATTCGAGCAATACGAAGGGAAATGCTCAATAACTACATTTTGCCAATATCCTTGGCATTGTGAGCCTAACCAAAGTTCCTCAGGAGCAGTTGAAATGATGTCCCTTTCAACAAACACCCTGGCTTCTGAAGGACATGACAGATTAAAAGTAGGAATGTCTGTTTTGAGTTGCTTACTATAGGCCAAGGCAATAGAGTACGATACTTCTCGAGTAAAACAATGACATTTCTGACCAGGGAGGCGAATTCAAACCGAATGGTTGGTGGTTGTGTCCGTGGGTTAAAATCCACAGACCGTTTCAAAATTTTCATTGTTCTGTTATCAATTCATACTAATATTCTAGCAAATAAACGTGTATAATCTTTTTCATTATTAAGTAGAATAAGAATGTGTCGCCCATCTAAAAGTCCAATTTTTCACTCCCTAACAAATTCTTTACGAATAAGCTCCATTTTGGAATGATCATAAATGAATTTCCCGACCAAATTCAAATGACATGAGGAAGCAAGCTGATTACATTCGGCTTCAGTAAAAAAGATGGGCTGGCTTCCCATTCTTCCTACCAGGTTTCTTGATGTAACAGAACTCGCCACCCTCCGCCAGCGCAAAGGAAGACAGGAAAAACATGATTTAGGAGTACCTGAGGCGTGAACACTCGCAAGGGCAACAACATAAGTTCTGTCTGAAGCGGGCAGTGAAGAATGGCAATTAGGGCAACTGCAGTAGGAAGAGGAAGCCAACTGCAGCAGGAAGAGGGAGGAAGCGATAAAAAGAAGCTGCAAACCCTAGCCGAAAGTGCGGCTTGCACACCGAACCCTAGCTGAAGGAAACAGCGATGTTCTGCCAGCATGGAGGGAGCGAATGTCTGTGGCTCGTCGAACGGAGAAACAAGTCGAATGACAATTAAGGCACCTGCAACAGGAAGAGGAGGAAGCCAACTGCAGCAGGAAGATGCAGGAAGCGAAAACAAAGCTGCAAACCCAAGCCAAAATTGTTGCTTGCACGGCGAACCCCTAGCTGAAGGAAACGATAACGTTCAACCCGCCTTCCTCCATCGGTAACACGCGAGCCGCCCATTTTTCTCCTTCACTCTTCCTCTCGACAAAGCCGCTCTTCCCTTTTTTCCTTCTTCGAGTGCACAGGAACTCCCACTCGCCTCCTCCTCTACACGACAATGGCGACGCCTCTTCCTCTACACGATAGTGTCGACTCCTCCGCACAACCGATGTGGCTCCTTCAACTTCTTCTCTCTATCGACGTCGCAGCTCAACCCTAGCAGTGCAACCCTCGACGCAACTGTTCGACTCACTTGGTAAGTTCTTGCCTCCCTCAAGAAAAATTATAGGCGAACTTATGTGTTCGTTTTCCCGACCTTATCGCTTTTTCTCCCCCCTTTTCGGCTTCTCGACCTTCTCTCTACATCTCCCTTTCTACGACTGTCCAGACTCATCGCTTCCTATACCCCTCCATTCGAAATTTCGATTCCTGACCCAAGTAATATAAACAGGACTTCACAATCACTGCCAGCTTAACACTCCAAAATGAACACTAGATGTTACGTTACTCCAATCTTGTAACTTAAGCATGAGTGCATTTGTAAATTTTTCCTTATTTTTAATGATACATGGTTTAGCAAAGTTTAAACCATTCAAACTCCAATTTCTCCAAATAGTTGGTATTTGGAGTTATCACTATGTAA
The DNA here is from genome assembly GCA_022702705.1 of Papilionanthe hookeriana x Papilionanthe teres. Taxonomy (NCBI): domain Eukaryota; kingdom Viridiplantae; phylum Streptophyta; class Magnoliopsida; order Asparagales; family Orchidaceae; genus Papilionanthe; species Papilionanthe hookeriana x Papilionanthe teres. The sequence goes on along the minus strand of CM040422.1, from coordinate 143,122,747 downwards.
AACCCCTCAATGAATCATCTATAAGAAGTTTAAAAACTATGAAAACTCTAAAATCAGGTTTTTTAGCAAATTTTGGCCATTCATTCAATAATTGCTTTAACCTTATCACACTTAACCAACAATCCATCTCCAACAATCAAAGGTTCTAAAAAGATTAAAGATAAAGATCACAAAAAAAACATTTTTTATATTGTGTTATGTTAGTAATACATTCCTAAGAAGCATCAAACAAACATATTTTATCTCTTGTTATGAATTAATAAATAATAAACTAAACAAAAAATTGTCTATAAAATGGGAAGAGGCATGAAATTATATTTATGCAAGTACTAGGTGCATAAGTTAATCCAAAATGCATGAATAGCAATCCATATAATATATTTTATCATAAATATAATTTCCCAGTTATCATTTTCTCACATACCGTTTGATAATAGCCATCTCAACAACAACAAAACCTTAATCCCACTTAGTGGAGTCGGCTACATGAATCCTTTTTCTCCATTGCGTACTATTTAGTGTTGTTGACCTCACTTTTTGTCGAGGTTTAGTATTCCTCCTAGATTTAGGATTCTAGCCTCAGGAGCTTCCCCGACGATCCTAGATTCCTAGCGATGGGACCCACCTCGTTTTAGAGTGTCCGGAAGCCACTTCGTTACTCTTTGAAATCCCGTACGAGATTACGTACCGCTACGTCATAGCCGGCCGAAATCGACGTCGTGAGTTCAAATCGAGTCCCTATAGTGATCTCTCGGACATTAGGACGCCCTCGTGCACGTCTTACACACCCGCACCATTCCGATCAATCGAACTCGAGTCAAAATTTACGACGAAACCAAATTTCGACGTGATTTCGACTCGACCGTCGACGAGGCTGCCCGCACAACCCCGGATGACGAAACGGATCGCGCTGATGCGGTCCGGACGTCGATTTTACTTAAAATCGACGTTAATTTTGCGACGATAGCTTGTCGAGTGCGAAAGTTGCGATTTAGGGTTTAATTTTTAATAAAATAATAATAAACCTATTTAAACTAAACCTAAGCCCTAAACCCCTCTCACGCTCGACTCGCCCATCCCGTTCGATTGGCCCGCCTCATCTACCGTTCGCACGATTGGGAAATCTCGTTCGCCCCTCTCTCGCGCTCGAGCAGGTCGCCTGATCGTATCTATCATCCTCCATACTCGATCGCATCTCCTGTGGTCTCCTCCTCGAGCCGCAGATACCCATCCCTTATCCCTGGCCGCGCTATCTTCTCCCTGCGGCTTTTCCCGCGTGCGCAAGTGGCTCGAGCTTCTGCGGCATTTCCCTCCATTCTGCCGCACCTTCCCCGATCCTACTCGACTCTACAGGTATGGAGCGGCACTCCTCTTCCTCCTTCGCCTATAAAAACCCCATTCTGGGATGAAGTTAGGGCTGGCCGAATTTCTTCTTGTAGAAGGGGAAGTGCTGTAGGATTGCTACCTGAATTTGCTGCTCATTTTGTGTGCTTCATATTGTTCTGCAACCTCCTTCCTCCCCTCTATTCTTCTTAGTTTGGCTCAGGGAGCCTGTGACTCATGCTGTCGGCTTGGCTTTTCCTGTTTACTGTTTCGGTTAGGCGTTCAGGTGTGATGGAATGGCATATTCTAATTGCATGAATGATGTTTTCTTGCTTCCTCTATATAGTGGCATGTTAACATATTGATTTAGAGATGTATTATTACTTGAAGCGTGTGAAAGATAGGAGTGTGAGCATATGGAAAGCTTAGGTTTTGATGGCATGTTAATACCTCCCTCTTTATTTTATGTTTAAAGCAGGTATAAGATGCTAAAAATGTGGCTTTAAGTTCATGCTAGCTCCCTTCGCAAAAGTGTTGGGATGTGTAACATGAGACTCCTCATTCACCCTTGTTTATTATGAATTGTAGAGGAGCTCATTTCTTTTTTATGTGCATGTGGAGGCTTGCTTTTGGACTCCTCGTAGCTTAACCCTTTATAAAAGCATGGTTGGAGGTGTATTCTTAAGTTCTTTACTTACTCTCGTTCGGCATGGGTTATGGGGTAATTTGTTTAAATTTTCAATACGCATGTGGGGAAGAACTTATGCCTTCTCTTTGTAGCTTTTCCTTGTCAAAATAAAATATATATATATATATACATGTTAGGGAGAGATTCACTTTGAATTTTGGGAAACTCTAGGCTTGCCTTATGAGGAGCATGTGATGGAAATTTGGGATATCCCTGGATTCATTCTTACTTGAAGCATGTACTTGTCTCCTATTTTTGATATATTGAAAGCATGAATTCGAGGCAAGGTTAATCTCGTTTACATGTGCATGTTAACATAGGTATTGAGATGTTCCTTACTCACTTTAGCTCGATATGAAGCATGGAAGGATTTATTTAGTTTTACATGCATGTGGAGCTCATTTCCCGCTCCTTTTATTTCTTCTTTATCAAAGAGCATGCTAGGGAGGATTTTATTTTGATATCTGGGAAGGTTCTATGCTTGTTGAGAAAGCCCCGTGCTAGTCCTTCTTTACTTTACTTGGAAGCTTGGTTAGCTTGTTCTAACCCTTAGCTGAAAACACATTTCATTTCTATTACGGCTATCCCTGTTTAAGAGCTTTTGGAATATCTATTTTTGAGCCTCGTTTGTAGTAGGTTGGATTGGGTTTTATGTTGGGATTGCTGTAATTTGGAGTTGGGCTTGCTTTCGCCTTTGTCGGCTCGGCTTTGACTATTTCGATACTTCTGATTTGGCTTTACGTTGCAATTGTTCTAACCTGGAGCCGAACTTGTTTTCAGCCTTACTGGGGCTCGGTTTTGACTCTTTTGATATTTCTGATTTGGCTTTACGTTGCAATTGTTCTAACATGGAGCCGAACTTGTTTTCAGCCTTACTGGGGCTCGGTTTTGACTCTTTTGATATTTCTGATTTAGTTTTACGTTGGAATTGTTGTAACCTGAGCCGAATTTATTTCCACCTTATCGCGCTCTGGTTTCGGTTTTATATGAACTCGGGTCGGCTCCTTTAGCACCCTTTTGCTTTCGCTTCGGTGTCGGGGCCGTTTTAGCTTGGAGCCGGGCTGATTTTCAGCCATAGGGTGGTTCGGGTTTATGCCTTGTTTTGGCTCGCCATGGCTTTATGTGAACTCAATCCTATGGTTATTCGATGAATACCTTCATGCACTTTGTTGCGAGCTTGGAGTTAAATCGATTTTGAAAGGCTTGTCCTCTCATCGGGGATCTGGCCGCGAGCCTCATTACGATGATTTGGAATTTAGGGAGGGCTTTACCTTTGGCCGCCCCTTTGTTCTAGCTCGTCGTGAGTCCCTCTCACTACTTGTAGCCCTAGCCGAGGGCCTCGCGGAGTGATTGATGTGGTGGTTTTACTTCTAGCCACCCTTGCCTATGGAGTTTATCGTGATGATATGTGGTTTTTCTTTAGCTTGTCATGAGGAAAGATTACAAGAAGTCGTTGATTTCTTCAAGTTCGAGGAGGTTTAACTTTAGCACGGGCTCGGAAGTGTTAGCACCAGCTCTCCCTAAGCCGCTTTTTTGTTTGATTTTAAAGACTTTGAACGATTTTCTCGGATCTCGTTTCTAAACACTCTTTTAATATAACCGCACCTAAGCTAGCAAGATGATACCCTAGTGGGTAGATTCAATGAGCTTTGATCGTACTTCCAATGTTTTACATGTCTTAGGGGAGTCTTAGATTGACTCACATGTCAAACTAACCCTTCAAATTCGAAGGTGGGTTAGCCTTCTTTTCCTCTCTTTGCTGCTTGACACATCTTCCCCGCTCCACTCGGAGCTTGGTTTTGTTTTGCTTGAGCAACGACGGCGATGATGCTAAAGCGCACGCCAATGATATGAGAGAACGATATCCCATCCTACGACACCGTGACTCGCTCCAGTGCTCCTGTGAACCGTAGGACGACGAGTATCATTCACCGCTATAAGCGCTAGCGGAGCACCCATACTTTCTAGGATTGTTTGCGATCCTACACCCAACAAAATAATCGACTCGTGACAATCCCAATTTTCAAAATCCGATAAGAATTGGATGTTATTTCACTAAAAAACAAATATCGATAACTCTCTTCGTATGCCCGAAATCCACGCGCATGCTAAAAAAATATAAAATATAAAACCATTTTATAAAATCCTGGTCATTCACTCGTTGATTATCTGCTCTGGCCGAGCGAACACCCTCCCGAGTCAAGTCTAGTAGGACACCCTTCTACCGAATAGTGCGCTCTATACACTCGTGCGACCGAGTAGCCTTCGACGACCCTTCGAGCAAGATTACACGCTCCGAGCCTCAGCTCCGACCCGAGTGCTTGCGGTTTCTTCTGATTTTCATATGATTTCGACGAAGCACTCGTGATCCTTTTTCCGGGACTTTCCCGAGGTTTTAGTGATTTTATTTTGATTTTCGTTTACTTTCTCGAGCTTCCCGTTGCGAGTCATTCGCAGCCTTTTCTCGAGTTTTCTGGACGATGTTTCGCTCTCGGTCGCTACTCAGGTGACACACTTCACTCGCTACAAAACAACTGGATCTCCTGCGTATACAAGTTTGTTTATATTTACAGCACGTTAACTTTCGTACTGTCATCGTTCTTTTTGAAGACGTCGTACAATACTCTATCGCATGTTTTACCGTTTTTCCCGTGCTACATACCTCGCTACACACCGTACAACATCTAAAAATACTTGCATAGATAGATGCTTATGAGAACTCAACCATGTAGCCACTCGATCGAATATTTCGACTTGCCATCTTAGATAACTTAACCTCTTCACGGCAAGGAACTTGGAGCTAAGCAATGAGCAACGACGGCCTTCTTCAACAAAGAAACACGTCTACAACAACTAAATCATTCCTTAGTGATTAAACAACAATCCATGTGATTTCGGAGTTGTTCGCCTAGTGCGACATAAATCCTCAACCTCTTGTTGGCCTTTAGTATAGTTATTGCACAATATAAGCCCCAACTCGTTTTAGTGATTCCGAGGTTGTCGTTCGTCACGATTTAAATCCTCACATCTTCTGTGCTATTCGTGCGATCGTTTCACACAAATGTAAGCTCCCGATTTAATAAAATCGGCATGATGAAACATTTAAATAAGATATCCCCTAAATCGAAGCCAAACCATATGATAGGTCGGGAAGTCACCGAGGTTCGCCTCCGGATCGCCGACATCCCCTGGCTCTTCTTCCTTTCGGATTCTACAATAAAATATTCCAAATTCGAGCCAATCCCCTTTCACACCTCTTTCGTCCGATTTCGTCAGAAGTCTTATCCTTTTCGACCTCCTCAAGATAATATTTCCCGATTTTTATCGAGAGTTTTCTAAGCCGATTTCGATCACTTAAGATGTAATTAATTATAGTGTCATCTTTATAGAAGATTTCCGAACCCAACTTAAAATAAACCCTATTTAATTCTTCATATTAAATAGTAGAATTATTTAAGAATAAAATGGTTTACAGATCAAACTGACGTCATATATTTCTTAGCTCATTTGATCGTAGCCTCACCTCAAGTCTTCGTGTTTGTCTCTGGATAAATGACGACTTGAGCAGAATAGGCTTCTTTCATTTAAACTACGAAAAATATGGTCATGGTCGACTTCATATTTTTTTTCATGTTGAAGGATCCTTCCGAAGCGGGCGACGGGATTTTGATTCCGGCGACCGACAGGTTCTTACGGGCACTTCACACCCAAAACAACGCCGACAAGTGTCATATTTTCATTTAATTCTGATGAATAAAGATCACTTTTTATACAATAAGCCCAAATCTTCCTAGGTATACCTGCCTTTCTTAGCATAAGTCGAATCTAAAACATCTACTCTTCTAATCGGATCATCAAATGATCGACATTTAATGTGACCAAACCATCTAAGACGACTCTCTCTAATTTTGTCTGTCACTGGAGTTACACCAACCCTATCACGGATATATTCATTTCGCATTTTGTCTTTATGTGTAAAGCCACTCATCCACCAAATCATTCTCATCACGGCAACTCTTAACTTAGTATTATGCTTCTCTTCTAAAGGCCAACAAATGGCTAAAAATTAATATGGAAAAGAATCTGAAGATCATAATAAGCTTGTATCAGTTATATAATGCAGCACAACGACATAGCCAAACAAAGTCTCATCACAGGGTAGGTTTTTTTCATTGTCAACTTTATAATCAGAATTAGATAGCAATCAGTTGCTTGACTAATTAATTTCTATGGACATATTTAATTCTGCTCATTGGAAGAAAACTTTAAAAAATTCCAGCTATAGTAGTTAATGGTTCAGATATTAGAGACTTGAATGAGCTCCATACAGCTTGCAGAATAAAAACCTTACCAAAAGCCTACTTATCACGAACAAACCTAAAGCCATAATAAGCATCCATGGTTCTTTAAAAGATGATATAACATTCAGAGGTGCTATATTTTCCACAATGAAAGGCATCAAAATTCAATAAATAGAACACTGACTTCAAGATAGTAGTATCCAAATAAATTTTCTACAATCCTGAAAACATCATCAATTTGATTACATGGCAACTCTACATCTTATAAAACTATTGGGCTCAATTGCTACGGTATACATAGGAAAATATCATTTATATGCCACAAAAAAATTTATGGCAATTATAGTGCAAACAACCATGGAAGTGAGAGACAGAAGGAATTAAATTGTTCTTTAAGACCTTACAATTCCAAATTTACATGCTCCTGTTCATAAGCATGAAAAGAACAAGGAGCTACATTCCCAAATAATGATTCAAGGTTGACCGCTACTTAAACTATTGCATCTTCACTAAGAAACTAGCATAAGAAACAAGTAGAGATGACCAGTAGATACAACAGGTAGCCAATATAAATGTGATGTAAGAACAATAAAATAAGGAAATCAAGTAAAATGATATATAGGAGTAGATAAGAAACTTAGCATAGTGCCAAATAGAGCAACTACCAACCTGCATCCATCCCTTCCACTCCTCAGTTTGATGACGATTCAAGTAAAGAATGGATTTTCCTGAGAAAGCTGACTTGTCACTGTGCTTCTTTAGAGAGGTCATAGCTGATGCTAGGACAAGAAGAAGATATAGAAAGAGAAATAGATCTCGGCTGTAACTCTGGCAAAATAAAAAGCAGCGGTATACCCATTATTTTGCAGATATTTGAACAATTGTTAACATTTTCCAATTCATGTTCAAAATCTTTTAAAAAGCGCATCAAACATTTAATATTGTTGCTACAATGAATCGCTAGATAATGATAAAAGTCACAATTTATCACAGCAAGAAAGTATTTTGGAGAAGCTAAATGAAGCAAATGAAAAATGAAATTAGATTTCCTTTATGAGACAGGAGAAACTCCAGTTGATTGATGATATATCGTCCACACTTTCTAGTTTGTTGGACGCTAATCCTGGCTGTTTTAGCAGGTTGTGGGGTAAAGCAAAACTTTAGGTAATAGCAATATTAAGAACAAGTTATACAACTAAAAAAAAATGCTACATAATTTTAATGCGAAAATGGAAATAAAAATTCATAACAAAGCATTAGAACAAAGGAAGACTTGGAATTTAAAAAGTTGGAGCAAATTAAGCACGGTTCAGTAAAATTAATGTAAGAAAAAAGATGCTCCTTTTTGCAAATAAAAATTTGTGCAAAGAATAGTCATACTCTAATATATAGCTAAACCTAAAAGTGCATTTTGTACACATTAATTTTCTAATCCTTCGTAAAATTTAATAGCAAGACTAACTAAGAAAAACAAACAAGAACAGCATGTTAAACCTATAAGCATTCAAACTCTGTAACATGTAAAGATTGGCATATTACAAACATAATCGTAGGTAAAAGCGAAAATCATTACTGCAATTATCTTCACTAAAGTTCTGTTAACTCCAATGAGAAAGAAACAAAAACCTTTTTGGTTTCTGAAAACAAGTTAGTCCGATCACATAAGTAAAAGTAGACCAAAATAATCCCAAATTCTGACCTGCAAGAAAGCTAAAAGTTAATTTAGGGATAATTGATCATTACAACAAGAGGTATCAAAGAATTCAATACCAGAGAAACTTACATGGCTCTAAGCAGAGCTCTATTCTCAAGCAAGTAAGATTCATCCATTGTAGCAAACCTGCAACAGATGAGGGTACCAGAAGCTGTTAAACTTCCCGCCATGGGGGCCCAAGACATCTATGATTAAAGTTTAAGTGTTTCTTTTAAATAAATAATATATTGTTAACTATTTCATTTAATCAACCTGACTAAATTTGTACGCACAGAAGCACTCTGAAAAGTTGAAGGTGCACACTTAGGAACGCCACCTTCAAGTAACACAGCATGATCCTCTTCTTTAACGACAACATTCTCCAACTCGACCAGGTTGACATTCGAATGGCTACAAAAGCATATACAGGACTTCAAAATGTGAAGAAAGAATGTTTTCGCATGTAGCTCCAGAATGTTGTTTTGTATAATTAGCAACATCGGAAAAAGGCATAACTGTGCCTCATATTCATTTATTTCATTCCCAACACAATTAAGAACACAAGTTATGCTGAATTTTTTTCATATCTAGAAGTAGTATCATAAAAAAGGAAGTGGTGAAATATACTTTCCGCGTTAGATTATTCAAGCGACCAATATTTACCATTTTAACATAGTCTGCCACTAAACTTGACAAACAAGATCACCTTCATTAACATCATAAGCTTTTATGCTCGTTATTTGGTGTCAGCTTTATGCGTTCTTTAAAATTAGATGACAAAAGAAAATAGTATAAAATGAAAAGCTTTATGACTGAATATCATTACTTTGTCTTTTTTTTAAATGATAAGTGATTTATAAATCAGATAAGAAACAACAATCAAGAAAAGAATTAAATTGGAAACCAATTTTTAATTCTAAAATCAAAATTAACCATAAAAAATAAATGGAATGTTACTGTCCATGAATTGTTATTGGTAAAAAGAATGTTGTCCACTGATTGTTGCAGCTGGAAGTTGCTAGTCATGAATTACAAGATTATTTAGATAAAAAATTGTTGTCTGTGGATTGTTGGGGTTGCTGTAGATAGAAAAGTACAGGCCATAAGTTTTACATTATTTCAATATTCCCTCAAATTGAGAGGCATACGTCGATCACGCCCAGCTTACCAAATATATTATCAAAACTCATTGTAGGTAAAATCTAAGCGTGGATTTTTTGTAGAACATATAATGGTCCAATAATCGTAGTACAATTTTAGAGATATTTCACATGATAATTCAATTCTTCTAACGTTCTTTAACCACGTTCCTTCCCAAATACCAAATCACATTGCCCTATATTTAGCTTCAGCACTATTTCTTAAAATCACAGATTACTTCATACTTCTCCATGCAACTGAATTTCACCGTACATATAATAGCCAAGGATAGATCTTTTGTTTGATGTGCCTTTAGCCCAAACAACATCAGTATCAACATTTGTGAAATTTTTTATAAAATTATTAAATAACATTTTAGAGTATAGACAATTTTTTTGTCATTTTGAGATAACTTGGAATGATGTTAACTTTCATGTGATCTTAGAGTCATTCATTATTGACCTCCATATTTGCTTGGCTCGCCTACATCATTTCTTGCGCATAAGGTCTCATATGCATGAATATTTGCCCACACAACTTTTTTTAACGAAGCGCCATTTTTTTTTTGAACAGGCAGAGCGAGCACGTCCGGATTGTCGAGGCGGTTCAAAAGAGACTACTCCCACCTAAATCAGCCTTTGTCTGGTGTATGTTGAAGGGTTACTTGTTCATATTTCTCTTAATTATTATCTCACGGCAATACTCTATCTTTCCCTCTCTGTCAGATTTCCTCATCTCTCCATATGGCCAACCGGCTTCCCTCTCACGCCCAAACCACAAACAGAGCATCGCTCCCCCAGCTCACCCTTTGTTCTTGCCAGCATTGCCCATCTCCCTCCAACAAACCAAAACTCCCTGCCAGAAAGCTTCTCCTTCTTAGTTTCCACCTAACCAGCCCCTTCTTGTCGCACCTCACAGCCCGCACAACATCATGCCAGCGACCCAATACCAAAACCCACAAAAGCCTGCTCTTCCCAACTCTTGTTTCCTTCCCAGTCGTACACCACTACACAGTAATGCAAGCACCACCACACCTAGGCTCTAGTTTTCCTGCACCTACCTGTCGTCGGTGAACCCTCCATCCTCCGGCGACCCTCTCCAGCTAAGTACCTTGACGGAAAATCCTTTCTCCGGACGACAACCACCTCACGTCTCTGCTCTTGCTCCTCCAACCCGATAGCCCACTCCGGCTACAGAAACCCACAACTCCTCTTAATCCCCTCTTCATCCCAGTCTCTGAACCAAACTCCAGCAACCTTCACTGCCGCCGATATTCCCACGGCTGAAAACCATCCTTCCCGTCACCTCTCCTTGCTGCCACCTCCCCTCCAAGTTCAGATAACACAAAAGAGAGAGAGAGAGAGAGAGAGAGAGAGAGAGAGAGAGAGAGAGAGATACAGAGAGAGAGAGAGAATAAAAAAAGGTGTGCCTCATAATCCGTTCATCGCCACACCGTCGACATCGATCTCATAATGGTATACAAGTATGTACTCTAAAATGTTGAATTTTTTAATCTTCAATTGCGACACGTTTGTAGCGTCGAGAGGAACTCTATACATGCTTATCTTAATAAGGTGGGGCAAAAGTCATATGCAACATTCAAAGTGCAGTGGGAAATTTAAAAATTCCTAAAATTCCCATTGTGTTGCGTTCGGTGTGTCGAGCAAAACACAATACATGCTTTTTGTAGTGTCGGCCGCATTTTCGAAAGATAATAAAATTAATGATTTAGTTTAATACAAAAAGGTATATGATTTTTGAAAGTAGTTTATTTTAATTTTGAAAAATGAGACCGCCTGGATCTCATTTGTCCAGTAGTTTGCATAATCGTGCCCGATACCACAAATGATACATCTTCTCAAAAGATTAATGTATCTTGCGACGGTAGACTCAATCATACGAATCCAAGAGACTTGTGACATCCGTTCGGCCGACGAACATTTATGTGCGATCGATAAGCTTCCCTACCTAATAGTAAGACTAGGTAGGCTTTATTTTACCCGAGCTCCAAGCTTCCTATAGTAGGCAGTTCTCATATTTAATTACATCACAAATGATCTGCATCACTCGAGAAAACTCTCGCAACGATCGGCTGTTCGTCTTCAAGACCTAAAGCTTAGTGCTTTCACGGTAGGAAGTGGAAAAGCAAGTGAGAGTGGCTCAAATGGGAACAGTTATTTCCAGGAGTCTAAAGGAAGGAAAATGTAAGGGATGTCACTGATCTGAGGTAAACCTCAATGACTTCCCAGACTATCATATAGTGTGGCTACATTTTGGAGACGACGTTAATTAAATGTTTAATCCTGTCAATTTTATTATTCGAGACATATACTTTCATAATACTCAATTATGCAAATAGACCGCAGAGATAGGAGGGTTTACGTCGTACCGTACGACAACCTCAGAACCTAAAGCGAGTTAGGACTACGCTACGCAACACGGTTGCAAAGAAGTCTAAAGAGGAGAGTGAGGGTTTACACGCGTTGGGCGAGCTACCTCAAAGTCCTATATGTTGTCATTTAAACTAGGAATGTTTAGCTGTTGTAGAATGACGACGACCTCCACTTGTGGCTTGCTCCTTGCTCCTCATCGTGTTGCCCACGGTGTATGCTCCAAGCTTCTTGTCGAAGTAGCAATTATAAGGTCTGAGCTGTTCAAACGATTTTACCAAGTGTGTTTCAATGTCTCGTATCATGTTGTTGTTTTTAGCTTAGCATGCAGTAAGAAAGAAATCATTGTAGAATAAAAGTCATTTGAAAGTAAAGTACAAAGAAAGAACAAGTGGAAATCGCAGTATCTAAAACGCAAATTCATACCCGGCATCTACTACAGCTGCACGATTACTATTATCAAGCATAAGATGACTTCGCATTTGATTTAAATAAACTCTATTGAAAAGTAAGCTAGGAATGGTAAAACCCAATCACAAAAGTCGATAAACGAGTCGTGAAACCACACGTAAAACTCAGTAGTCACATATGAAAGGCCTGAACCGGGTATAAGACATCGCAGAGATGGGGCTCGAGCTTGGATCACAGTGCTTCCCGACCTCGGATAAAAGTTACCAACCCGACGATCTACGGAGGCGAGTCCTTAACCTCAATCCAAATGACTAACCATGGACCTTTATAGGTTTTATAAGAAGAATTCTTTGATTTTCATGCAAAAGTTGTTTAAGTTTTTAAGCAGAGTTCTTTTTAACAAGCAAAAGAGATTTTTGTTTTATTTTTTTTGTAAATTTAAACTAAAAATAAATCCCATGTCAATAAAAACATGGCCCAAGTCTTCTGATCGTGCGGTTTGACCAGTAGGCTCAACTTAAAAGCGGTTATGACCTGAGCCTCTTCACCGGATGGTTTGACCAGCTTGCTCCATCAGGTGGTTTGGCCTATACGCTCCATTGTAAAATAGTAATGGTTCTAGCTCGTATGTTCCACGATGGCATTTTGCCCTTTTGAGTGATGTATCATAGAGTATATTGATAGGGCACAACACCTTATGTCAACTAAGATTGACATAGATTAGTCCCCTTAGACAAAAAATCACCCTAGGTCTATAGGATTCCCTTGGAGGAGTGACAACGATCCTTCTATTTGGTTGGGTAAATTATATCCTCCTACTAAGTAGACCAAAAACTATGACACCCAAGGATGAAAGAACCACGAGATCTTGATTGGGTGCGTTATCATTTTCCCCAGCATTCGCTATTAAGCTTGCAGTGATAATTTCATAAGTTATAAATTTTAAATATGCTATTACTATACAATGAGCAATAATTGTCCTAATGACTAGCCTTAATTGAAAGTACACTCTCATTATCAGAGAGGTAATTAACCATAGGGACTTGCACCTATGAAAAACCACAAACCTTAGATCTTAAAGTCCTCGTAAAATGAAAGTGGTGTCTTATCAATCATCTCATATGCCTTCTAAAAATTTGAACCTGAACATAACACGTAAGCTCTCAAAAGTCTGGTATTTAAAATTTTTCAAAGCCTAAAGATTTCCCGTAACTCTGTATAGAAAAAGTTTTTTTTTTCATCTTTGCCTAATCAATTTTTTATTCGCTAAAATAGCAGCCGAAAAATTTTAAAAGATAAGTGAATATTTAATTATTTTCAGGTATTATAATTACTCGTACATTTGAGTCAATATTATCAAGGTTATAATTTAACTTGCATGTCACGCTTACCAACCCATGCGGGGATCAAAGGTTATCGATGATAATGTTGGCAAGGCTCTTCAAAAGAGTGCTATGTATTTTGTAAGCATGACTTCACTTGAAAGCCCAGCCATGAAAACGATTATTGTTGGAAGAGAAGCCTCCATAGTGTCAATCCTCAAACTTACCACTCTAGCTATCGAGCTTTATATACCATGCTCTATGGTGTTGAATGTTGGCCTTTAAAAGGGAAGCATAATACTAAGCTAAGTGTTGTAGAGATGAGAATGATTAGGTGGATGAGTGGCTTTACACTTAGAGACAAAATGCAAAATTAATATATATGTGATAGGGTTGGTGTAGCTCTAGTGAGGGAGAAAATTAGAGAGAGTCGCCTTAGATGATTTGTTCACATTAAATATCGACCATATGATGATCTGAATAGGAGAGTAGATGTTTTAGATTCGACTTATGTTAAGAAAGGCACAGGTAGACCTAGGAAGGCTTGGGCTTATTGTATAAAAAATGATCTTAATTTATTAGAATTAAACGAAAATATGACACTAAATAGGATGGAATGGAGAAAAAAGATTCATGTAGCCGAGCCCACTTAGTGGGATTAAGGCTTTGTTGTTGTTGTTGTTGTACTGGCCCCGATGCCTATTAAAAATCTAGGTTCCATTCTTAAATATTTCCACATGGAAACACATAATAAATTCTTCTTTAGATTTATTTTGCCAGTGATAACAATCAGTCCAAATGTAGATATGTTCTTCGCTATATTAAATCATATACGCCACAGGCTTTGAGGATTAGGGCATGAGCTTTAGCATTTCAAATAAATTAATGGCAGAGAGGACCTTAAGCTGGCATTTCAGCAATATCACAAATGAAGACAACAGCAGAGGTAAAAATTATAATATTATTCCATTTTTTCTAAGCTCTACACTAATTTTATTGAAATGGACAACTCCAATAGCTGAATTAACCATCATAAAAGCAAAGAATAATCCTTATACAAAATACATGTATTTTAAAATAAATTAAGTAAAAGATTGCGCTTATCCAGCAAAAACGAATGCAATTGCACATGCAGTGTTGAAAAAAAAATTATCAAGATTCACCATAGTTTCAATAGCATTACAGATTATTCATATTGCTTGAACGGGCATATTTCAAGGCGTTTCTATGGTTTTATTTTTGTGGGCATGGGGGAGGAGTTAAAATCTATTTTACTTTTATAAAGATCCTCGCAAAATGTATATAATGCCCAGTTTTAATAGATAACTTTTAGGAAATGAAAAGTCCTTATCTGGTGTTTTCCCTGTTGTCCACTTCTACAAAAACTCAACAGATTCTAAAATCAATAATTCAAATTCAAACATTTGAATGGCTGATGAAGCAAATATACTAACAGAACTAATGCTGATGAAGCTGAAATTAGCAGAAATAATATAACACTTAAATTTCTACTCACGCCCTAGTTTGGCTAACATCTTATCTTGGATTACTTTGTAATTTTGCTGCGTAACCAAATTTGAACCTCTAAGTTTTTTTTAAGGAGGTTAGAAAGATGACCCAAACTCATTTACTAAACAGATCTTCAATTCATAATGCCTACTTTAGATTCATGTTCTTCATGCGTTGAGTTGATTAAGTGATTATTTGGATTTGTAAAGTGGAATAACTTAATCAAATTTATTAGCCAAATTAATGAGTTGTTCAGCTGAATTCATCCAAGATAAATTTGAGTCAAATAATTACACTAGCAAGTGTGTAAGGACCCATGAAAATTTCAACTGCCTCATTTTGGCATCTTCTATTATATTTTTTACCTCAAAAACTTAATACACGACAGAGTCAAATATTCCAACATAACCAACTATCTAGTTTAGCCTTCCCTAAAAGAAGGATTTCTTAGTTACCATTCCGAGAGTGTGAATTGTATCCTTTTTTGGAATATAATATAAAAGTTAATGAAGTTTCAGTTTCATATGTACAAGTAGTGGTAGAAGCCAGCTGACTCTTTAGGGACTACTCAAGTTGATCATATATAAAAGAATGAAAAAATTAATGTGACCTATAATATAGCAAGTTTTGTAGGATAGTAAGTGCAGGAAACATAAGAGTAAATAAATCTTCTCTTCGTCAGTTTCTACAAATATCTATCTACAGAGTTTCCAACATCATATTCAAGCTCTACTGCTAATCAATTAAGATAAACTATCAATTGTCATCTACAAGTCAGAAAGGAAGGACAAATACACCAACAAATACTGAATATCTTTCTGTAACTTGAGGAATAGTTGAACAAAGATGAAACGTTCAATCAAAAATAAGGAAAAGTACCAAAAATTTATGCACGTTACTGAACTGTAATGCCAATTCAAGTTAGAGAAATCATTCCCAAGTTATTTCAAAGATTTAAAATTTTAAAAACTGGCGAGTTGTGAATGATTTATAAAGGAAAACTTACATTTTTGACGGAAAGAATGATTTCTTGTACTCCAAGGTTTCCGAATAAAGCCATGCTATAAATACAGGGATAAAGCCCAGCATAAAAGAAACCTGCATAAACAAATCAGCTGCCAAAATTGAACAGGAATAGAAATCATCTTGAATCAGATTTAATAAATTGAACAATTTAAAAGAGTCTTTATGCAAAAGTTTTAAGATGTAATTTTCTTTTGTCGGGCATGCTGCAAGAGTTTTAGTTCTGAAACTTTTGGCAGATTAGTTATTTCATTTTGCAGTACCTACGTTTTCATTTTGCACTTTGACAGTTGCCTTATTCAGTTATGGATCTTTGTTTCAGCTTTATTAACAAATGTTAAAAGTTCTTCAAATACAAATAGTCAAAAATGGCCACGTTAATCATATGGTCCCAATGCCTACATAATAAAGTGGGCATTTAATAAAAAAAGGCCCCAGCATGCACCAAGCATGGGAAGGGCACGGTTGTCCACCTTAAATGAGAATACTTGCCACCTTATCTTTGTAAATTGATTCAACAGAATAATTCAAAGTAGAGATTAGTAAGTTCATTTCTTGAATGCTAGCAAGTACGCTCTCTTGCATTAGTCGTATAATCATGTTTTATTATTAACCGAATTAAATTCAGATAAATGAAAATTGTCAGTCAATCATTTTCAGCCTTTCCAAGCATTTCTTTTTGATCTATACATCAATCAATTTTATTATAATCAAGAAAACACATTTTATGACCTATCATACTCGTTAAAATTTATAATTGCAACCTTAAACAATTTGAATTGAGTCAACGCATTGGAATTAATGCACAAGTTGAGGAGGGACTGACACTGTTTTAGGGTTCTAAGAAGATGTTTCGAGGATCGAATCTAGTAGGGGTGGTATTGTAGGATGGCAAAAGGAAAAGAATGTGTAAAGTTGGTGGATATTGGAAGGGGGACAAAAGAGTTTGACTGCTGTCCAGGAGAAAGACAGCAGTTAACACGGTGATAGACAATGCAGGCCAGGCATGGAAGCCAAGGGATCTGAAGTTACAAGCACATCACTTGCACAAGAGAAGTGATACAATACTCCTTAAGATAGAATCAGATAACATATCTCTAAAAACATAAAACCAAAACTAAAAGTCTCCAAACCAAGTTTAACAATATATTTATATCTAGGAAACAAAGATACTCTAATAATAGCCTAAATAAGGCAGCTAATAGGTCTATAATGAACCGGCCAGCTAAACAGAATAGTAATTCCCTGAATCGGCAAGGGAATAAAACAGGCTGGACCAATCTGGATGAGAAATCTGGTTCCCAACCCTCGGGTAGATGTCGCATCAGGGAGATTTTTGTAATATTTATTTAAACTAATATTTCGTAAAATAATATTGGACTAGAAGTAATTTATATGGTCCTTTGGTAAGATTTTTTTAAAATACAATAGATAAAATATTTCAATAACTAATGCTTACTCTAAGATAAAAGAAAGTATACATGTAATTTTACAATAGATAAAATATTTCAATAACTAATGATTACTCTCAGATATAAGAAAGCTTGAGTTACTTTTATAAGAAGGTGTTAATCACTAGCATACTATTTTAAACTTAGGAAGAAATGAAACATACATTGTAAAGATTAAAACATCTAGGAAATAATGACTCATATTCTTATAAATATTACGTGGTCCTTTTAAGAGAAAGTTTGAATTCACAATTTGAAGCATTAGTTGTGGATCATTTTCTTAGAAATATAAAGAAAATAAATTATTAGCAATAAGGGCCCTAGAAATTTCTTTTTAAGCTCAGTATTATAACGAGCTAAAAATGTGAGTATAACGAGGACAATTTTCAAATTGCTCAAGTTAGAAAATTGCAGAAGATCAAACACATATAACATAGAGCCTTGTGTTTGGTTGGATGTAAATCAAATTCATTGAAATATGAGTGATAAGGGGCCAGCACCGAAAATGACAAGCAACCATGGAGGCAACAACGATGACAAAGAACAACGACATTGATGAGTGGTAGAGATGACAAGCAGTTGACGAGTGGAAGTGGTGGGAGACAGCTGGTAGTGGCTAGCAACAAGGCAACCGATTAGGGGGAAAAAAGGCAATGGACGCAGATGGAAATCATGAGCGAGATTAGCACAAAATTTGGAAATCACTCAATTTTGATGATTCCAAAATGTAGGGGAAAAGATTTAAAAAAAAAGTTATTTATTTTACTTCATACTAAACAATTAAAAAAAAAGATTGGAAATGCAATGCAATGCTGTACTTGTGTAGCCGACTAAACATTAATTAGGTTCAAAATGTATGATGTATTACTTCAAGAAGTCTCAATTACCCGCCTTAGTTATGTGGCACCATATGACTACACCAATATGTCTTAGGTTAAAGGGGCAAGCTCTTGCCCATTTTGGATTGCAAGCGCTGAAGCACAAATCAAGTTTGGTGCGGTTAGGGTGGTATTGCATTGCCTTCATGTTGAATCGAACGCATTTAAAGTGAGCAATGCTTGAGCAAGGCAGATAAAACTTAATTTCAATTTTTATTTAATTAGATTTCAAGTGAGTATTCAATGAGCTTTAAGCTTCCCAAATAATTATTAACCCTGCATATGTGTTGGGAGATACTGCCCAGGAAGCATGCATCAAGTGTGAAATGGTTCTGATGATATCACAATCTGTTACATGGACCTGAATAAATTCGCACCATCTCATTGAAGCAAGTTAATGAATTATGATCAAAATTTATTTGCAAATTAAAAAAATAAGCATAAAACAACATGTAACTCTGAAAATTTTACAAAAGATTAACAAATAGGAAGGCAATTGATGTGCCCCTAAAAAATACAAACGATCCAATCAATAATACTGTCATGATCCAAGAGTATAATGGATTAAAGGAAGATTATCCATGATAAAGACAATCCAATTAAATTCAAAAAATAAGCACATATCTTATAGCCTTCAACATAATATCCAACAGTCTGATCTAAATCTCAAACTACACCAATATCAAATCCAAAGGACAAATCGCTCATTATTCCTATAGGCATGATGATCTAAAACGAAAATTAGTATAACCTCAAGTGATTTTCTAATGTCTGATTACTCAAAGAAACAAAATGTTAGCAATGAAGGGTTATTTTGGTCTAGCATGTCTCAAGGACCAAATGGTTCAACATTCACGATACATTCACCCAAGTTGGGTAAAAACCCAACATTTCAACACTATAAATACCCATAGGAGGTGTGATGGGACCTGCCACATCTCTTTCGCTCTTTGCCCTATAAGGAAATCTATTAAGTTACTTTCAGCTCTGACATAATCGATGAAATAATTTCCAAATAGTTCCTTAGGTCAAGCTCACATTTTTGGTCATGCGTGTAGGGAGCGAGCCCATACAAGATATTGTGTTCCTTGAGAAACTTGACCAGCTCGCGATTGCTTTTCGCGCATAACAATCCCATATATGTCAAGGCATGATTTAGAACTCGAAATAGAACTATTCAAAAAATGATATCTTCTCGAAGGCAAGATAAACTTGATTGCACAGTCGTCTGATGTAGAGAATAAGTAATAACTATGTTGAGTAGCCATGAGCATGAATGGATGGAATAATAAATGTATCTTAAAACAAATGCCTAAAAGTAAGCCCCACACCATGTGTTGTTTAGATTTCACAGATATAAACACAAACCCAAAGCCTTAGGAAACTGTCAATGATTGTAGATTCATTTCTGGACATGCTAAAATGAAATGTCATTTTCATGATATCATTAACCCATAAATAGAAGCATTTCGGTGCACTCAACCATATAGCCATCTAAAACTAGTGTGTCTGAATTGAATTATCATTGTCACTATTTGAGCCAAATAGCAATGCCTCAATCTCCATGGTGCATTACTTGGATATGATAATAGTTCATCTCAGTTTTGATGACCTGAAACAACAAAAATTATAGGAGGCAAGACTGCTAGTTTTTAGGAAGAGTTCACCGCCGCCTTTTTTTAAAATTAGTCTAGCTTTTAACATATTAAGCAAAACACAGCCTCATGATTAGTCATTTCTCGTTTCAAAGCACAATTTATACTTATTTCCAACAGCCATGCATTTTTATCTTCACTCGCATCTCCTTCTATTAGTTAGTTGTCAGGTCCAACATATAGACAATGAATTCTTTGACTTGTCACAGCCTCCATCCTTACCCTCGCCGCATTAATTCATTTTTTAATAAGTTTATCAACAATAATTTACCTTTTTTTTTACATCCTCAAAATATCTGCCATATTTGCCAAATACTTACAAAATTATATGTTAGATCCAAATTTATCAAACGGACACACCACTAAGGCTGAAACGTTTGATATCATATTATCATGAGTACAAAACGAGGACTGGGCAGTGCAAATTAGCGAATGATGCACGGTTTGTATTTTTACTAATTTAACATGTAGAGATTCTTTTCTTGTGTATTTTTTCTCATCCATTTTATATAGCATGGTGTAACGATTACATGAAGGAACGGCTATCTTAATAAAGGTGCATGATGGCGTCCGGTACCAGGGTTATAGAACTGTAACATCTCACGAGGCTTAATTGATCCTATAACACCCTCAATAATTGAATCACAAGACAAGTCGATGACTCTGATAGGAATTTCAAACTTACTAAGAGCAAATAAGTTGTGAATAGATCCCAATTTGTACATGGGATGATTTCATAGTCCTGTTTTTATGTGAGCTGCTGAGGATCGGTGTCGGATTGTCTCATATTGAGTCATCATAAACATGATCTACACTATTCATTGGGTGAGTGTTTGGTCTTGCTTTTGGTTGATTTTCACAATTGTGGGCCTGAGGCGAACAGACGAAGCCTCGTGGTCACCTGAGTTGGTGAAGCACTGACAATAATTAGACCTGCTCGTGAACTAGTTTTGCAAATTATTGGGCATATCAACCTGCCACCTAAAGTAAAGTCATCAGTGCATATTTTTCTTGAATAGTTCTGTCTCTATCCACAAAGTGAAGATTATCACAATGCATGATGCATATCCTACATTTTGCAAAAGTAATTCTGCACTAACTCACCCTTCCAGTCTCTTCTATACAATTCTACGTCGTGTCGCTTACTCGCAAATCAGACGCCAAAGCAATTAGCTTTCCCAGACCTAACGGTCCTAAGCACTGAAATGAATAATTGATCTAACGACCGAAGCAAATTAAAAAAATCCAATTTGACATAAAATTTACAAATCTTATTAAAATTTGAAGCCAAAAGCTTCAAAACCAACATGTGATCCACTTTCCATTATAAAACAAAAGAAAGATCAACAATGCACTTCCCCGTCTCCAAGAAGAGAGAAATTAAAACCTAAAAGGGAAAGAGATTGTCACCTGGCCAGGAGTTAAGGGACCCGATTCAACCATTTTCCTCGGAATTTGCTGACATAAAGATTAAAGTTCAAAATTAGGCGAAATCAAACTATTCATAGAGAAAAACCCAATCAGAAATAGAAATGCGGAACCTACCTGCAACGGAAGAGAAATCCTCTATCCTTCCCCGCTCTTGCCCCACCGCACCGCTCGCAGCTACCACAAACGGCGAGTCTTCATGAAAAGCTAATCCACGAATTGGGGAGCGAAATTAATCGTGGATGGGATGGAGCAGATCTGAGGGAAGTATGAAAGGAGGAGATAGGAAATGAGTCGCTTTCGGAGAGTTGGTGGGGAAGAGAGAGAGACAGAGAGAAAGAGGAAATGTTGAGGATTTTGGTTATCTCCTTCCTAATATTTGCCTTCGCCAAGATCCAGCACTGGCAGAGAAATCGCGACGAGGGCAAGGAAGCTAACCGACACTGGCCTTACATTAATGCTATAAGTTTGATATTCAGGCTACACCAGATCATATAAGCAGGCAAGTATATACAGATCAACCCCACCTTGCTATTTTCAAATTATATGTCTTATAATATAAGAAATTGTGCGCTTAACTTAGACATAGATAGTGGGTTAAAAATCATGCACAATATCATTTGGATTCACTTTTCCCCGAAATAAAAAAATAAAAGAAATTGTATAAATATGATTGGTATTTATTTTCTTAAAAAATGAGATAAAAAATTTGTTTGAGGTCAAAATATCCAGATTTTTCATCAGCAGATTTGTCGTGGCCAATCTGCATGACTCGAATTGTATTGGGACGAAACAAAAATTTGGGTTTCGATCGAATAGAAATTGAAACGACACTCCAGAATAAGATCATACCAATTCAAGAAATTGCTCCCTACAAGAGGGCTCTGCTAGGGTTTCCGTCCTGGAATCCCTGGAGCTTTGATTCTCCATTTGGTTTCTTCTTTCTTTCTTCTTTTCTTCTAGATCTGATCTTTCTTCTAGATCTAGAAGTTTATTCTTGGTTTTTCTGGTTTACTAACCTAGTTTTTTAGTTTCATCTTCATCTGTTTTTTCTAAAAGTTCACATTTGGGTTTCTTTCTTTCTCTCTGAGAACTTTTTTTGTTTTTCTTTCTTTGGATCTGCTTGTTTGTTAGTTTGTTAGTTTGTTGATGTTTGTTTGTTGATCCTTTGACTATGCTCGGGTTTGGATCTTAGATCTGGCTTTAGATCTACTTCTTTTTCCTCTGGTTTTTTAGATCTGGTTTTTTCATGGCTGATTTTCTTAATCGGCCGTCTTTTCTTGAAGCCCTTAAAGGAAACATGGATAGCTCTTCTTCTTCGGCTAACTTATGTTTATTTCCTGCTTCCTTTATAGATCATTTCGGAGAGAATGCTTCAGACAGTTTATTGAAGAAAGCTTCCAAAAAGAATGGTAAGCCAGCTTTGATTTTCAATGATGAAGAGACACATATTCTAGCAGAATCTTTGAAGTACACCTTGATAGACAAGTTTACATACGTGCATCCTAAAATGGAAGTAATCAGGAAATTTTTTTCTGATCTTAAATTATTAGGTAAATGGAACGTTGGCCTGATTGATGGTAGAAATTTGATGATTAAGTTGGAAAATGAATCAGATTATACTCAAATCTTTTCCAATAAAGTTATACAAATCGATAAAGTTTATATGAAGATCCTTAAATGGACAGTTGATTTTAACCCTAGGGAAGAATCGCCAATAGTTCCAATATGGTTCAAATTCCCTGGTTTAAAATTACAATTCTATAATAAGAAAGTATTATACTCTATCGGAAAAATTTTTGGTACACCAATGAAGATCGATATGGCTTCAGTTAATTATAATCGCCCTTCTAATGCTCGTATATTAATCGAAAGAGACGTTACTGCTTCTTTTTGTGACTCTATCTGGCTTGAAGATGCTAGCTCGGGATATTGGCAATCTGTGGAAATGGAATTTATTCCACCTTATTGTAACAAGTGTAGAATGTTTGGTCATTCTTTTAATAATTGTTTTATTGCTCACCCTCATTTAAAAATTAAACAAACTAAAAATGTTAGTAAGGAAATTATGGGGAATAAAGATGCTGATAATTCATCACTTGACAATGGGAATACTGCAAGATCTTTAAATCTTGAAAATTCTAATGTTATTGTTCAGGTAAACAATGATAACATGGCACAAATAGCCCTTGATTCTCCTCATATGGATGATTCTAATATTAATCTTGAGCATAATGAGGTATTGAAAGAATCAGATATTGTTGTTATTAATAATAATGAGGCTATTCTTATGAATAATGTTCAATCTTCTTTAATGATGGACCCTGTTATTGATAAAGCTATTGAGAATGTTGAACTACCTCTGTTAACCAATGGTAAAGATATTATCGATGATTATACCGCTCGACATTATTGGTTTAGATAATAATACATTACACGTAGCCGATCTTGAAGAAGATTGGCAAATTCAAAAGGCCTCCAGGAGAAGAAGATTTAAAGGTAGCAGGGAACTAAGTTATGTTAATCCTGAGGCTTTAAATGATCAACTGACAGGTAAGGCTTCTGATCTTATTGAAGTTACTTCCTCTTCTAGAATGACTAGAGGCAGGAAAGATAATGAAGATGAATTTTAATACCTTAGTTTGGAATATTAGAGGTATTGCTAATAAGGATGCCTCTACTGCATTAAAAAGTTTAATTCGTCTTTATCATCCTTCTTTTTTGGCATTCTAGAACCTTTAGTTAACGTTTGTAATAACTTAAATATGTTAGAAGGATTGGTAACTTTCATTTAGTGTCTAATATTAATAATAAAATTTGGTTTCTTTGGAAGGATTTCATTAAAGTTGATGTGATTATTAATCATAATCAATTACTGCATGTTGTTATTAATTATCTTGATATTTCTTTTCACCTTTCTCTGGTTTATGTTGGTTGTTGTCAAAATGATGAGATCGGAACTTTGGGGTTTCGCTTAAGTCTATTGGTCTTTTAAATGTTCCTTGGCTAGTTGGTGGTGATTTTAATGCTATTTCTGTTGTTAATGAGAAGAGGGGTGGTCTCTCACCCAATCTTAATTTGATTAATAATTTTAACAGAACTATTTTAGATGCCGAGCTCTTTGATTTTGGTTATTCTGGTTCTAGATATACCTGGCATCGAGGTAATGTTTTTGAAAGACTGGATAGATTCCTTGCTAATTCATCTTGGTGTAATAACTTTGTTAATTATCATGTCCATCACTTAGCTTTTACTTCTTCTGATCATACACCTGTGTTACTTAAAGTCTCTAATAATTTTTTTAAAAAATCTTACCATTTCTGTTTTCTTAACATGTGGATTCAACACCCTAATTTTCTTCAATTTGTTAAAGAAAATTGGGTGATTGATAAACTTCCTTTTAAACCTATTAATTCTGGTCAAAAGCTTTGGTGGCTTCAAAAACATCTTGCTAAGGCTTTTAAAACTTGGAACTGGAATGTATTTGGTCATCTGGAAAAAAATGTTAGGGATGTTGATAATAGAGTTAAGGACATGGAGTCGCTTTATATTCAAAGTATTATTACTTTTGATCTTTATAATCAAGCTCAAAAGGATCTTATTACTGCAACTAATATGGAGGAAAGTTTTTATGCCCAAAAAGCGGCTAAGATCAATTTTTTGGATGGTGATAGAAACTCTGCCTATTTTCATGCTTGTATTAAAAATAGAAGGAAAACAAATTTCATTACTAGTATCAAGGATTTTAATGGGAATCTTTTATTCAATGAAAATTCTATTACTGCTGATGGCATTAATTATTTTAGCTCTTTATTTATCAGTGATAATAGAGATCTGGAGCAAATTGATTATGATATTTTTTCTACTTCAGCTAATCTGAACTGTACTGATTTTACTGTTATTCCTTCCTTAGCTGAAATAAAAAATGATCTTGATAATATGAATGATGGAAAGGCTGTTGGGCTTGATGGATTTAATACTGAGTTTTATAAATCTTGCTGGAGTATTATTAACCCTGATTTAATCGAGGTTATTCAAGATTTTTTTCGTGGCAAAGATCTCGCCTAAATATTTTAAATGTTCTAATCTTATTCTTATTCCTAAAGATCAAGGTGCCAATTCATGGGATTCTTTCGTACCCATTAGTATTAATATCTGCGGTGCCTAAGCTAATTTCTAAAATTATGGTTAATAGAATTCAACCTTTTTTAGACAATGTGGTTTCTTTTAATCAAACTGCTTTTATTAAAGGGAGATTCATTAGTGATAATGCTTTAACTGTGCAGGAGCTTTTATTAGATCTTGATAAGAGTAAAAGGAATGGTAATCTTATTTTCAAAATGGACATTAAAAAAGCTTTTGATTCTTTGAGATGGAAATTTTTAATGCGGGTTTTACATGCTCGTGGATTTAATGATGATTTTTGTAAGCTTATTTACTGAATTCTTAGTAATAACTTTTACTCTTCGGTTATTAATGGCAAATCCTGTGGTCATTTTATGGCTACTAAAGGTATTAAACAAGGTGATCCTCTCTCCCCTTACATGTTTATTCTTGCCATTGATTATTTTTCTAAAAAGTTGAATAAGCTTTACACTGAGTATCCTTCTCTCAGTTATAATCATAAAGCTGGTATAATTATATCTCATTTATGTTATGCCGATGATCTTATTATTTTTCTAATTCTAATAAAAGATCTATTAAAAAGCTTTGGCTTCTCTTTAGTCATTTTCAGAATGTGTCTGGATTAAAGTTTAATACTTCTAAGTGTTATTTTTATGCTTCTAAATTTGCTTCCAATGATAAACTTCATTGGATTTCTGAGTATACTGAATGTCATAAGGCCTGCTTACCAATAAGGTACCTTGGTTTTATTCTTGATAAAAAACAAAAAGAAATATTCTTTTTGCTGGTTTGATGGATAAAATTAGGAAGAAACTTTATTTATGGGAGAATAAATTTCTTTCTTTTGGTGGTCGTATTACTCTGCTTAAGAGTATTCTTGTTTCTATGCCTTTATATGTTATTCAGGTTATGAATATGCCTAAGAATATTATTAAGAAGCTTGAAGTTCTATTGAATAGCTTCTTGTGGGATGGCTGTGGTAAGAAGAGTTTGCATTGGAAGAGATGGGAGAAGGTTTGCAAGCCTACTAGTAGTGGTGGTTTAGGTTTTCGTAAGCTTGCTGATTCTGTTAAGTATATTTTTATGAGATTATGGTTTCATTTTAGGCAGCACAATTCTATTTGGTCTAATTTACTATATGCTAAATATTGTGGTAATTCTCACCCTTTATCTATTACTCCTTCTAAATCTGATTTTTATATTTGGAAAGAGATGCTAAAAGTTTCTGTTGAAGTTAAAAAATTTATTTGCTGGGACATTGGTCATGGGAATGTATCTTTTTGGTATGATGATTGGACCACCAGAGGATCTCTTGCTAATTCTTATGGAGGTCCTTATGATATTAACATTAAAGTTATGGATTTTTTGGATCAATCCAATTGGAATTTAGCTCAGCTGAATTCATTAATTCATTTTAAAGATGTTTTATATATATCAAACATTCTTGTTAACAGTGATAGTATTGATACTCCTACAATAAGAGGCAAGATAGGAGACACTATTACTAAAACTTTTGCATCTTCTCAGCAGTATTCCCCTAGGTTAGATCTTACCTGGCTTTGGAATAGATGGTTGAAACCTTCTATTTCCTTCTTTAACTGGAGATTACTTCATAATTACATCCCTATTTATGACATTCTCAAACTTAAGGTGCTGAGAATTGTATCACGTTGTTATCTTTGTAAAAATTATGAGGAGAATATTCTTCACTTATTTAGTGACTGCAGTTTTTCTTCTGAAATTTGGAAAAATATATTTGCTTTAAGTTGCAAAAATGAAATTTTTCTTGGATATACCTCTGTTTTAGATATCTTTAGGGATTGGAATGTTAGAGGGCATTCGTTCTTATGTTCTATCCCTGCTATTACGGTTTGGTTTATTTGGATTACTCGTAATAGTGTGAAATTTAATGCTATGGTTCCTAATGTTAAGCAGGTTATTGGACAAATTTGTTCTTATATATATAAATGTTTATCTCGTAAATACAGCTTAAACATATTCGTAATGATTATATTGGTTATATTATCGCTAATCTTAATATTATTGTGCATACTTCTGATAGTGGTTTTATTAGGAAAAAATGGTTAAAGCCTCCAGCTCCTTTTGTTAAACTTAATACTGATGGAGCCTGGAAAATAGCTAAAGCTGGTATTGGTGGAATTGGTAGGGATTGGAATGGTTTTGTGTTATTCTGGTTTGCTGCTCCTATTGTTGCTACGAATCCTTTAGTAGCTGAAGCTGAAGCCGTTTTATTTGCTTTATATATGGCAAAAAATCTGGGCTGCTTTAATATTATTATTGAGATTGATTCCTTATGTCTTTTTGATACTTGCAAGTATAATAAATGTTGCCACTGGAGTATTTTAATGCAGGTTAAAAGAATTAAGTTGTTTTCTTTGGAAATGAACATCGTTTGGAGTTATACTAAACGTGACGGCAATTTGGCAGCTGATTGGTTGGCTAAGCTTGGAATGAAGATATATAATCCGGTGGTGTCTAATATCTTACCTGACTTTCTTTATTCTATTGTGAATTCTGAGTTTTAGTATTGTTTTTTATTTTGATTTTGTTGTTTTTCTTTTGTGGTGTGTTTGTCCGAGTCGTGTGTGTTGTATTTTTATTTTTTTTTGAAAAGGAACCCTTTTTACTTTTCTTTTTTTGGGTATTGTAGTGTGTGTGTGTTCAAGGACCTTTTTCCCGGGCTTGTAATTTTTTTTTTAGCAATAAAATTGAGCCATAGTGCTCTTTAATAATAAATACCAATTCGAGAAATTCATAATAAACTTTTGAATATAAGAGCAACAAAACAATTCTAAAAAAATATACCAAGATTTAAGTGGAAAAATCTGAGACCGAGAAAAAAATCACGGAGTCTTACCACTAAAAATTTTTACTTTGAAAAATCAAAATTATACAGAGATATACACTCATATCAACTCTCTACAAGAACATAAACTTACAGAAATTCACTTCAAACCTTCCTCTTGATCTCACAAAAGAATGGCCTCAGTTTGAGATCACCCTCACTTCGAAATCACCATCGCAAGGAAGCTTGTAGTGAAGCATCAAATACAAGAGTAAGATCTCGCGGTCGCTCAAATACTTAAAAATCGTGAAAATTAGAACTAGCTCGATGGAATAGCAACATCAAGCAACGCCAATTATTTCACGTATTTGGTAGTTGTGCGATCACGAGAGAAGCAACCGACTTAACTTAGCACGATTTGTGGCGTATTCATAAGACCCAGCGTAACTACGCCTCTCTCGGGCGTAGTTGTGCCATGCTTAAGACAGAAGCGACTCTCTAGATATTGGGTATTTTAGACTCGATCTCCTCAACAAACTCTCATTTGGAGACTGATAGTACCAAACACTTGCCCACCATAAGTGCATCTCAACTTGTACCATTCATAGTCACTGTTAACCTCATTTTGGTGAGGTTTAGTTTTCCTCTTAGTGCTTAAGATCAAGCTATAAAACTTTCCTAATGATTGTCCTAGAAATCTAGTGATGGGACTCACTCCTTTTAGAATTTCAAACAACTTCCTAACTCTTTTGGAGTCTCACATGGGTGGTCATAAACCTTCAGCACTTTTGTGGTTTAGACCAACATGTGAAGACTAAAAATATAAACTTCTATAGGATCTTAAGGCCTTAGGGGTACCCTCTTGAACTTGGGTGGCACGGGTACCTTACACTCACTCACTCCATTACACTTCACGCCCTCTCACCGAATTTGCCCCAAAACAGCCAAACCTACCCAATTTTCAATCCAATTGTCAATCCAACTTCAAGTTCAATTTGCATTAGCCCCAAGTTCAATTTCACATCAATTTACATCAAAATCCCCAAAACATGCAAAATCCAACCCAATTCACATCAAATTCCAACTTTCAATACTATTTTGCTAATTCATAACTAATTTCACTATTGACAATCTTTAAAATCTCACTAATCCACCAATTGTCTTGTGTCATGTGTTCATAGGTAGAATAAAAGTAAAAAGAGGTTTTAAGCTTGGTTTGGGTTCGATTTAGACTAGACTCAACCCCAATAACACCATAATAAAGCCGCGAGAATCTCTCTAATAACACCGCAACCGCATAGCCCGCTATATTGCACTGGAAACCCACCAAAATCCCATAATAACACCATAATACCATCGTAAAACACCCCACAATAACACTGCCCTCTTCGCCGCGTCAAATAACACTGCTTTCCGCTGATTAATCGTCAAATAACACCATGAAAGCCCAATTTTATTGCCAATAACATCGCGTTCCACCATTTAATCACCAATAATAACGCAAAATTCGATAATTTTTATGCTAATAACACTAGTCGCGGTTCTTAAGCTAATAATATTACAATACAACGCCCAATAATAACCCCAATAACATTGTTTATGCGGTTCAACTCCAATACTACCTCAATACAACATGGATAACACCATAACACCGTCCGAAAACTTCTTTTTTTCCTTAATCTTTCCATCCAATCGAGGTTACATCTTTTGGACCAATGTATGGATCGAAAACTCTATTAGCTCGGTTTTGGACCTTTATGAAGAAATTTTGCATGATATCATGATCTAGGCATATGGATGTGCTCTTCATACTTAGATGAAGGTGTATGAAGTATCAAACAATATCTTAGAGTTTTAAGTTGGACAGTTTCAGTTCACAGACATTTGAGATGATGAACATTGTTTATGTTATTTGTATAGTATTGTGGTAGTATTTCAGTGTTATTTAAACTATTCTGTCATTTTATGTCTGCCTGTGTTATTAAAGTTGTATTTAGGTAGTTTTCTGATATTATTGGCACTATTCTGCGGTGTTATTTGCTTTGTGAAATCACGGTGTTAGTCTTGTTGTATTACCGTGTTATTACGGTTGTATTCGAGCTTTAAACCGCGGGCTGATGATGCGAGGACATGGACAGTGGAGAAAATGGCGGGACGACACGGGGAGTCTTCAAAGCTGCCTAGGATGACTCATCGCCATGCGGTTAAGTAGAAAATGGGATTTTCTTGATTTAATTAATTACTGAGAATAGATTTAACTTCCAAAAATCATATCTTGGTGCAAAAAATCCTAAAATTGAAATAAAAATATCCTGGTGCTCAATGAACAGAGAAGAAATTTCTGAACTAAAATTTAAAATATTTACTTATTATTTTTTTTGTAAATTAATTAATTATCCAAAATCTTATTTTGATTATAAAAAATCCAACACACATCATCAAAGTTTTAAATTTTTAGAGTTTGTTAGCCTTGTCGTTAGAAGTGTTTCCTGATTTTTCCAGAGTCGGAGAACAGCGCTAACCTTAAAATCACTATTTTTAAATGAAATGGTCATTGTTTTGGTAAAATAATAATTAAAAATAAAATATAAATTATAAAAATAAAAAATCAATTTTGATGAGTTCTCTGTGGTCAAGAGAACTGCGGAAAAATAAAATTTTAGTTTAAAAAACAATCATGTTTTCTATTTGGTTTTCTTTAAAAATCATTTGAAAATTTATAAAAATTTAATTATATTTTAAAAAATCACCAAAATTGCTCTAATTTGTCCCCTGACCATGAACAATATTATATAAATTTTCTAAAGACCAAGAACTTATTTTAAATAGTTAAATTAATTATCATGTTAAATTCACTATTTTGAGTATGAATAATTCCAAAAAAATAAATAAATATCAAAAAATTCTAATTTCTCCTCTGTTAACTTAATTAATCCATGAATATGAGGTCAGTGAAATTTCATGACCATTGGACTTATAATTTGAGAGTAATAGTGTTTGAACCTGTGGGACTGATTTGTTATTTTTTTTTTATTTTGCACTTAACTCTAAAGTCTAAGATTAAATCAAAAGGGAGGGACCTAAATGATGATAATTAAGTTGCTAGGATGATTGAAATGCAAAGGACAATAAGGTACCAACTCACTCACCACTCTTGTACAAGAAGGGTGAAATTATAATTATCTAAATTGTTGAAATTTGGAATAATAAGAACTTATATGATTCGGGAGTAGAGGGTATGAATTGGAAGATCAGTAGGCTATCAATTGAGACCCCTAATTATTGGTTGAACTAGAGTCCAATTCTTTTAATTAAGGTCGAACACACTTCATGAACTTTTTGTAAAAATTGCAAGTTTACCCTAGAACTCTTTAAGAGCTTGTTAGTGAATTAAGTTTGATCAAAATACATTCGAGGATTAATTACAAAGCACATAATTGAAAATGAGACATTCTAGAACACTACAAGCTCAAGTCTGAGTGTGAATTCCCCAAGTGCTATAAGCATACCCCAGGTGGGGCCCACTTATTTAACTCTCAATTAAATGGTGAAGATAATCATTTGACCTTAGTTCATGAATTGGTTAAGACTTTGAGCACGACTTCAAACACAATAATGCAACTTTAACTCAACTTGGGATGATTTATTTAACAATAAAGTAGGACTGAAAGAACTCAAAATAATCCTAAAGATTCTAAGGTTACCTAGAGTTACTCTTTGAACATCCTTATAAGATTTTTGATATTTTAGAAGTCATTTGGAATCACTTTGATTTGTCGAAAAAAACCATCCACAAAACACAGAGACACACCAACATGTGCTCTCAGACCCTTCCAATTAACTAAATCATCAATGAAAATTCCTGTTACAATTTAACCTACAATTGAAACCCAATGCTTAGAGATTTGAGCACCTTACAATAATTAGAGACATTTTAACGTCACATATGGATCATCGAACATTTCAAATGCCAAAACATGCTCTAGAGTCACCACAAATATTAAAAAAGTTTTAGAGGTCTATTATGCATATAGTTCAAACCTTAAAGTCATAATAGTAATAAATTTATATATTAATATTTTATATCATTTCTATCTTCAATAGACTCAAAGTGATTTTTTTATTTTATTTAAAATTTAAAATTAATTTATAATATAAATTAATAAACCCCATTTAATAAAAAATTTACAAAATATAAATTTTTAGAATATTCATTAAGAAAGTTAAAATAATATTTGTTTCCTACAATAACTATATAAATATCATGTTTGTATCTTCCTATGCTATGATTTTTCTTGAAAAAGGAGACAAAAAATTACCACATAATCAAGAAAATTGATAGCGAGTGCTATATTGCAACACTTCCTAGTTTAGAGTTCAACATTCATTTGAAAGAGAGTTGAATCCACTTATTGCAAGGAAGAATAATGTGGTGGGATTTGTGGTCATGGTATGTGGCTCCAACCATCTTGTGAAAGGGAGCTTGTTATCCCAAATAAGTGATAACTTTTATCAATTTCTTTTTACTTTTCTCCTATTTTTATAGATTTTTTTTTTGTTATAGTATTTTCACTAATTTTCTCTCTCAACTGAAATTTTTAAATATTAAGTTTTACGAAGTTTATTTGTTGAATTTTTTTAATTATTGAATTAAATAATAAAATTATGATAACATTATTTTAAGAGGGTTTCACACTAGATTTAAAGTTTATTCTTTGTTAATAGCTTCTGTATGCTCTAGTTTTTATGTCTTTAAACAATTATATTTTGACTCTCGATCCATGTATCATTATATCAATATAATTATAACAAGAGCATCAAATTCTCAATGCCATTTTTTTACTCAGAGAATTCTTGTAGAACTTGAGAAGTCATCAGAAGCATTCGAGAATCTCAAGGAATCCTTGTTCTTCACATGAACTTTTTGAGCTTGGAGCCTCTGGAAGACTTTAGCCAAATCACTTGCCGTAGAGAAACCAATAACACAAATTACTTTAATGATAATATTTAATACAAAACTCACTACAATATCACATTCCTACTGAAATACTTTTCGTTTGTAAGTGAAATATAGCTTATTTGATATGCAATATAGATGCTAAAGTGGATAAGTGAAATATAGCTTATTTGATATGCAATATAGATGCTAAAGTGGATAAGTCAGTATAGGAAAATACATTATGATTTACTATTGTTTTAAACATGATATTTATATAATGATGTGGCAACAAAGACGTTGATCTAGAATAATAAAAGTATGAAAGAAATGTGATTTATTAATATAATAATATTTTGACCTATATTGCAACTAAATGTATCATCATAAAAAGAATTTACCATCAGTGTGTAAATATAAAAGATACAATGATAAATACTTTAAATGGTTTATAAGAGAAAAATATTTTTTTAAAAGAATACTAGTTTTAATATTATCATCATCACTATCATCAGGAATGAAGTTGATTACTATAATGATTATCATATAAATTTGATAAAATTCAAAGTTTAATTTTGTTATACATATGAAGAGAGAAATGTTATATATTTTATGGAAATAATATGCTATCAATATCTTTAATTAAAATTGGAGAAATATAAAAACATAATGATCATTATAAAACGTAATTATTAAAAATGAATATCTCTTTAATGAAAAGTTAGTTGAAATTTAAAGCAAAAGAACATGTATAAGATATTATCTTGTCTTTTTCCACCTTAGATTAAGGCAACAATACTAAAAAGTTAAGCTTCTCTTTACTCAATAATATTTTCAATTAAATAAAATGTTAATAAATATGCAATATTATTTTGAAGATTTATGTTTTCTTTATCTTGCCATAAAACTACAAAATACTATTTGTTAATGTTAACAAATAAGGACTAAATTGGATTAAAATAGCATATTGGGCTGAAATCATATAGGATATTACTTGTAAGTAAAAGATAAAGTTCGATGGCTTTCTCTTATAAGGATTTTCTAATCAGTTTATTAGGAATATTATTTACAATTCCTCTTTTTGTTATTCTCTTTTGAATTATATCATAATATTTGTGATATGTCTCAAACAATTCTCTATCCTCCAACATGAATCTCGAGACATCAGCACGAATCTCGAAGTAATCTTTGAACAATAAACGTTCAGACTTCAATTAAGAGTCATCCAGAACTCTGATTTCAATAAACATATAATCAAACTGACGGACCTAATGATATGAAAGTTAGTCCAATCGGAGTCAAATCAATTTTAGAACTTGTCATTAAGTCATTATTGGAAGATTTCCTGACACATTTGGAATGTCAAACGGATGTCGAATCTAACAAGTTCATAGTCGAATCGAGCGTCTCGACAAGACGACTCAAACGGGCCCAAGATTGCTTAATTTAGACTTCATTAAGGCACTCAACTGCCATCATACAAAAAATTAATCGAAGAAAGCTCTCTGGACTGTCCGATCAAAATAGTTCATATTTCTACATTAATTACACCCAGAACACTATAAATAGAGCTTCACCCCACACATGAAGGAGGATGCTTGAAACTGCAAAGAGAACTTAAAAACTTTGAGAATGAGCTGAAGCTCA
Source organism: Papilionanthe hookeriana x Papilionanthe teres (assembly GCA_022702705.1). Taxonomy (NCBI): domain Eukaryota; kingdom Viridiplantae; phylum Streptophyta; class Magnoliopsida; order Asparagales; family Orchidaceae; genus Papilionanthe; species Papilionanthe hookeriana x Papilionanthe teres. The sequence continues at coordinate 143,088,021 of CM040422.1, read as the reverse complement.
TCACCATCCATGCCATCGTTGATCGCTATCGGTCACCGCGCTGCCGACCGTCATCGATACTCGCTGATCTCCATCGACCACCGCAGACCATCGTCGACCACCGCCGACCATCATCGACCACCATCAACCTCGTTGCCCACTATCGGCCTTCGTTGACACCCGCTGATTGTCGTCAACCACCGTCGACCTCGTCGTCCACCGTCGTCCGCCGTCAAACCCCACCGACTAACCCGCCGACCGACATCAACACCCGCCGATCGTCGTCGACCCTCCAAGCAGATGTTGTCAGTCAACATTGTAACTTGGAAAATCCAGTTACCCTTTACAGTTTGTGCTATAAGGGGTTTTTGTAATCATCAACTTATAGTGAATTTTTACAATTGGGCTAAGCCCCGTGGTTTTTTCCCTTAACGGAGTTTTTCACTTAAAAACTTTTGGTGTCATTACTAGTTGTTCTCTTTCACCGGAGTGTGTGATGAACTCTCGTACAACGCTAAGATGATAATCCATTACTCTACCGCCCGAATTTTCCAGCACGCATCAATTTGTATCTTATATCATGTTTTATTGTTCACACCATGAACATCCCATCTCCATACTTCGATAGTAAAGTTAAAAACCTAAATTTTCATTATATGTTGAGAAAAGTTTAATAACCTCTCAATGTTATTATTGTGTTTGTATATATATTAATTATTCTTCCAAGTTCCTCAAGAAATTTTGCTGTTAATAAAACTTTACAATTTCCTTGCCATCCTTCCGATAAGGAGTTAAAAGCTTAGTGGCTATTTGTTGTTGATGCGTTGGTGAGTTTCAACCCTTTTCAAAGTGACTTGAACAGTGAATTTATTTTTATTGTGTTGTTTGCAATGTTAGGTATGGCTCATATACCGGTAGTTGGAGTTTTTTTGAAATGAAGAGGTATGCCTTTTTATTAAAAGGGTTGGGGGGAGCGAGGGTGTTTTAGTAATTTCTCCATGGGTTTTTTCTATAAATAGAGGTGTAAGCTCATGGGTATGAATTGAACCAAACTATTGTAACTCCTCTGAAATAGTGAAAGTTGGCTGCTCTGCTCCCAAGGACGTAGGCATTTTTGTCGAATCTCGTTAAATCTGTGTTTTCTTCTATTTTGTGTCGATTCATGTTCTTAGTTCGCCCTAAATTGCACAACATGCAAGAGTTATTTGTTTACCCTTCACAAATTATTTTATTTTTTTCTCTTCAACTATAAGAAGTTTAAGGCTTGATTACTAGCTCACGTTGACCTTTTGATGAGTATCAACCCTTTTTAAAAAATATACTTAGAATGAAAATCATATATATATTTTTAAAAGAAGGGCAGCAATATTTTGCATTCCACCTAAGGCTGATAATGTGTTGTTTGAGGCCAGCTTCGAACCCGAGGCACCAGGAGACTTACGACACCGCTGCCAACTAAAATGCTGAATGCATATAAGTAGTAAGCCCACCCCAAGAAGCATACTCTTCTATTCCGACTTCCCCAGAGCCTTCGGTAGCACAGCCAGACAACTCCTGGTTCTCTTCCCTTGCGGGTCTGATGCGGCAAAAGTATTGAGAATCTAAAATAAGATGATGACGAGGTGAGTTGTTTCATTACGATAGGTGTCAATGGAAGTGTAGTGATGTATGCAGCTGAGGTATCCTAATAGATTGAGAGATTTGAACCTTGTTCTACACAACTTGATCAAATCGATCAGGCACTCGCCATCCATCCATATATATATATATATATATATATATATATATATATATATATATATATATATATATGCATATATATATATATGTATGTATGTATGTATGTATATGTATATGTTTGCGTGTATGTATTGAATTAAAAGTAGTTATCATATTATGTTTCCTAGCTTTTTCTTTACTTATTTGCTTTCTTGCTATTCCTTAATTGTTAAATGCAATTTCTTTCAAATTTTTTCCCTTCTATCTTGCTACCAATTTTAAGCCCAGTCAATACAAGAAGTTTAACTCTAAAGATAATATTTGTGGAAGAGTGGTGAAATATGTTATAGAATTAATAAGAAGATAATAACAAGAATTAATTTATTATAGCATGGGTTTGATTTATCAGTATAATAACATTTTGAGATGCATTATAATAAGGAGTTGATAGTTATTATACAAACATGGAAAATATGATGCGAGATATTATAATTAATAATAAATTAAAAAGTTACTTATCTTAAAAATTATGTTATCATTATAAAAGTTATCATTATGATACACTCTTTCTAATGAGAGTGATCAAAACTTAAAGCAGGCGAGGGAATATGTATGAGATTTTATCCCCTTCCTCTCGAGCTTTAATTAAATCCAACTAAAAATTTTTTTTTTTAATGCTATATAATCAAGCATGTCTTCACTAAAATAACTGTCATTTAAAGCATGAAGATTTTGGATATTCATTTATGAAGTACTTAATTTCGATTAGGTGTTGAGACTAGTTAAATTTCATAAATGACTCACAATTTCTTCACAAGCAGAGAAGTCAAAGCCTTTAGTAAGCCTAAATCTTCAAATTTTCTTGACGAGCTATAAACACGATGGATCAACTTCATAATGATCAATTGGAATAACCAACGTATTAATAACCAGGTCAAACCGGTTGGTTCAACCGTGAATCAGCTAATGGTTTAGTTCTGGTTAGCTAAAAATTGGCCGATGGTTTTGTTCTAGTTGAGTTAAAAATCGGCTTCGCATCGAACCAAAAAGAATCGGCTGGAACCGGCGGTCAAACAGGCCAATTAGCTAGAATTGAACCGGTCAACCAATTAAACTGCAACTTTTTATCTTATGCCACGTGTTTATTGGAAATCATGAAGAATGTGTCTTACTCTAATCATGTTCAGCTTCATTTTCTTCTTTAACTTTTATGAAATATGTATGACTTTTAGTTTATCACCTTTTATTTTTGAAGTTTTTATATTTTCTTGATTATTGTTCGGTCTTGCAGACCTTCCATACTGAATTCATCTAATATCATTTTAGTTATATTTAATATTTATTTATATCTATGATATCATCAACTTCAACCTTAAGTTCAACCATTGAAGCTTGAACCTCCTCTTCTATTCAAAGTTGGGTCTGATTTTCTGAAGTAGCATATGGCTGCCATGAGAGATAAGCGTCGGAAATTTGTAGTGAACGTGTGTTAATCACTTTTGAGACTTTCTTTCTCTCTTTATTATTTTATTTTATTTTATTTATTTATTTATTTTTCTATTTTGGCTATTTTAGTGAAATTTCGTACTTTTCCAAATCAAAGTTGAGAGAAACATCAAATTTATATAGAGCATATATTCACCATTCTTATTTCATCATCTCACTCTCTCCTACCTCCCTCTAATTAGTCTCCCCATAAAACCAACCTTACTCTCTCCATATATATATATATATATATATATATATATATATATATATATATATATATATATATATTTATATATTTATATATATCGGATTTTTTTATGCGCTACAGACCTTATGATCGAGGTCTAATGCTATGTGCCTAATATTCAAGAACCCCATGTCACTGGAGATCGAACCCGTGACTAGCGAGATTTACGAGAACCCCGCCAACCAATAGCGCCATCGCTTGCGTGCGCACGCGAGCGCGCACATATATATATATATATATATATATATATATACATATACATACATACATGTATATAGATAACTCTATCCTGCAAAGACCCACAACTAAAAACATACAGCTCCAATCATAGATTAAAAGTTCATCATAAACTCCATTCAACAGCATTCATTTGCCTTGTTCATCTCCGTCTCCAAAGCCTCCATCTGAGTCTCCAAATCCCTCAGCTTCTGATTCATACTCTCAAGCCTTCTCCTTCCTTCCTCATCTGCAGCCAAAAGATGCAATCTTTGTGAGTTACACAGACCAAAAACAGGATCAGAGCCAACTAAAAACAATACATATCGCTTTCTTCTATCAAAATTATTATTTTTCTTCCTTTTGAAGCAAAACATTTTGCTTCACAGAAATCTCTAGTGAAGTTACTGAAATCAGTAGTAGTATGAGCACCTAAGCGCGAAATCAGCTCCGAAACAGTCAGCTCTTCGCCGTCGGCAGTGGTGACGAAGGTGGTGGAGGCGGCGCCGCGAGCCTGTCCTCGTACTTGAACCTTCTTGGATCGATCTCTATCTCCCGCCATGAGTACTTAATTCTCTGCAATTCTCTGATAGCCTTTTGTTATTGTTCAGTAAGTTGTATGTAGGTGTGCTATGTATATAGAAGAGGGTTGGGGTGTTTAAATTCTATCTGCCTTATTTTCAAAAGTAGAAGGACCAAGTCTTTGTCTTCTCATTACCAATTACTGTCGTTGGTCACCCTCGGTGGTCATTGGTGTAGTAGATGGGAAAAGCCAACGGTCAACTTTGTTTGAACTTTGACTGCTTAACTTTGCGGTGGAGATATCTTTAATTTTGGTATTTACGTGCATACCACACAATATTTATGTATTTACAAAGTTTGATATTTACACTAATTATAACAATTTTGATCTTTGTAATTCAATGTTAAAGATTTGAATGATTTGTATGTAAATATGAATGTTTAGAGGTTGGATGTATAAATACATAAGAATTGTGTGGTATGTAAGTAAATGCCCTTTTTTTAAAATCAATTTTAGAAATTTTAAATTGATAAAAAATATAAGAATTTCAGGTTGCTTTATTTTGCTCAGTGTCTATGATGCATAAAGATATGCATTCGGGATTAAAAAAAGATAAAATTGATTCTAGGTTTTAAATTATCTCTTGCTAATTATTTGAGAGAGAGGGAGGAGTAGAGAGAGAGAGAGAGAGAGAGAGAGAGAGAGAGAGAGAGAGAGAGAGGGAGAGCTTGGGAGAGGGGACATATAGTGATGCGTGCTAGAAAATTCACTACAGTAGAGTAGCAAATTGTCGTCTTAGCGTATTACGAACATTCAACATATACTCAGAAGAGAGAATAAAACTAGGAGTAACAACAGAAAGTTTCCACGGGGTCTAAACAAGCTGAAGAGTTCTACTATAAAAAATGATTACAGTTGCAATCACTTATCCCATAGACGGGAAATGATAACCAGGCTTCCTAAGTTACAACATTAATGTACGGATGTGTTTGTTGTAAGAACAAACATCGACTAATAGCAATTGACGGCATGCGGCGAGTGGTGGTCGACAACGTTGGAAGTGGCAGACGGCGGTCGGCGGAGATCGATGATGGAAGAAGCGGTGCTAAACTTCAGTTATTTCTCATAGTTTCAAGTTCTTTCTCAAGCCACGAGCTCTTTGCCCCCGTCTCATGAGAAGGGTGGGGATCTATTATAGAGTTTCAGGTGCAATTAATGCAACAATATGAACCATTTTGATCGGACCGCTAAGAGGGCTTCCCTCGATCATACAATATTTAATGAACATTCGAGTCTTTTAATGATGATGGAATTGAGCAATTTAGGGCTCGTTGGAATCGTCTTGCCGAGACGCTCGATTCGACAATAAACTCTTGGGTTCAACATTTGTTTGATCTCCCAGATGTGTTTTTAAAACTTTCAAATATGGTTTAATGGCTTGAACAAAGCACTATTTTGTTCATATTATATTAATATTGGTAGTATTGGGTCCGTCTCGTCGAACCGGTAAGTTTGACATTTAGTTTGCTGAAGTTGGAGCATTGGATTGGAGGATTTAATCACTGCAGAACTATCCAACTTGCAAAAAATAATAACATGTAAAAACTAAAAATTAAAATTGAGTTGTTACGTTACAAGAAGAATGATAAAATGGCCAAGTGGAAGTGCACTTTTTCTGACTTGAGCTATTTGGTTGCAAGCATTATGAAATAAAATAAAATATTGAATATGAATTTGTATCCAATACACTCGAGAAATAGAGTCTAAAATAGGAGAGGGAGGGAGTGAGGGATAGTGTGTGTGCGCGCGCATAGCAATGAAAAGCATAATGAATTTTAGATTAGCCTTGACTGAAAAATGTTACCCCTTACTTATAAAAGAGGAGAGGACAATGTTACTCTTGCTTTAATGGAGGCGTTACAGGGTATTTTAGGTATTTAAATAATCGAGTCTATGGTTCAGCTACCTTATTACTCAGTAAGTTGGGACCAAAGGGCCATGGTTCTATACGACTCGTTCATCCAACTGTACTGAGTTGGGGCTGTCGGCAATTTTTGATAATCTTTGATTCGATCAGAATTGAATTGGTCAGCTGCTTTGGCCCGACTATTCACTTTGGACTTCTAGATGAGGAGCTTCTTTCACCAGGATGAGACTATGCTCTCGGGCAAAGAATAAATCACCATAATTCAACAAGTAGCTCACCGCTTGACAGAAGATCCTTCGGGATGCTCGTGGAGTTTATCGTGCTAAAACCCTCGGCCTCCTAATTTAGAGGCTGAAGGCTCTTATGATATGGGTAGCAGAGGTAATAGTTGGGTTGATTCATTCTCCCGACTTTACATATATTGGTTTCGACGAACTGCCTCTAATCAGCTTTGGTTCCCAATCTACGCTGTCCACACTTGATTAATTACGTTTTTTAATTTTTTGATGATGTGAATCACTATCTTTCGTCTGTAGACCCTTTTCACCGTACTTTCCCGTTTTCAAGTCTGTTAGATTTCCTCAAATTCGTGCTAATATATTTTTGATGTACTAAATAAATGAAGATTTAATTTTCTTAAGTGACTTGAAATAAACTAAATGTGAAGTACTTGAGTGGGGAGCATAGAATATCTCAAACTATTTATTTTTTGATGAGTTTGGAATTCAACCAAATGAAAAAAAAAATGGAAATATAAAAAAATACCAACACAACTATTTTTATATTTTTGTATTTCTAAAGTACATAGACTTTCAAAACATACATCAAAACAGCCTATTAATGACATAAATTGTATGCTAACGACTTCATGAGCAAACTCATGAAGAAAACCTCCTATTAATATCAGTAATCATAGCTGTCCCGATAAGGCTATGCAACAAGATATCGCCGTCTAAATCACATGTTATTGCCAGCTTCGAAACCTTTTCGATTTTTAAATGATTTACATTAATTTCAACTAAGCGTGAACACCACGAATTTGACATATGTGCCACACAATTAATTTCCGTGTTTGCATGTCTAACACGTTAAATTTTATATTTATATTTATAAGATTTTGATATCATAAATTTGTACATGAAATATATAATATTAAGAATTTGAATGATATGCATGTAAATATGAAAATGTAGATATAATATATGTAAATACATAAGAACTGTACAGTATCAATATGAACTTAAATGCCCCCACTAGTGGCTTTTTAGTTATATTTATATCTTGAAACACCAAAATGCTATACATATAAATACAAAAATTTAAAAGTGAGCTATATAAATACGTAAGATTTATTCTGTATAAACTTAAACTGAAACTTATATATTATATGTGCAAGCAGCCAGTATACCCATATGATCTCCTTCTCTCCCTAATTTAAGTGTGAAATATGTAATTTGCCATATAATTTGTGCTACGTATGTAAAGGATGACACGTAAGCCAGGGAAAATATATTTCCGTTGAATATTCAATCAAGTAGTTCCACTGACATCCGGACAAAAACTTATCAATAGGATGACATCAACATAATTTAGTACCACAACCAGCAGTCAAAGAGACCATGGTATCAATAATAAAAGTGATGATTAGAAATATGCATTTTTTAAGCTGTGAGGCTTTACATATAAATCACATAAGTCTAAGTTATTTGCATATCTAACACCTAAGCTTTAATATTTATTTATATAAGATCTAAATCTTTATTATCACATAAAAATATCACTAATATATTATCTAAAATGTTAGATAAGACAATATTAAAATTTAATTATTAGATCTGTAAAGATATAATAATTGTGTGGTATGAAGACTGTCATGTGGTGTGGAAGATTTACATTTGAAAATTGGGCTTGGAATGAGAATTAAGGGATATATAAGACAAGTGTTCGTCAACATGACAGACTATAAAGATGGGAAAAGACTTTGACCTGATGCTGATTCCAAGCAATCATTTCTACTCTAATTATATGTTGATTATATAATTTTAAATTTTAAGATTCTTCTAATCTCAGTGAATGCCTACTTTTAGTTTGCACATCTATTATTTTTCAAAAAGTACTTTCTTGGTAGCGACAAATTTAATTACCTTTATTAATGAAATATGTGGGAGGTAGAAAAGTAAAAAAAGCAGTTTTAAGTGTTAGATATGTCAATATATAAGAATTGGGTGGTATGTATGTAAAAGTCCCAAACAAGAAAAAAATTACGGCTATAAAGTCTGAAAAAAATATTGAGGCATGATCCTAAACTAAAATGGTTAAGAAGTGCATGACTGATATGAGAAAGGAGATATAATAAGTTGTGCTTACAGTTCAAATTGAGGAACGGAGAGGGCCAATAAAAATTTCCCAGAATTGAGAGAGCTAAATCATATTTGTAGCATGTCCAGCGACTCTGGAACAACCATCATTGTTTTGCAAGATGTTAAGGTTAGACCGAGCAATATTTCCAGAACTTAATTGAAAATGAGCAATAATACCAACAGCAAATAAAGTTGAAACCCACAACTTCAAAGACTGAAGGAAATAAAACACAATTGGAGAGCTCTGCAATACTGAATGAGAAAAGAGTTGAAGTTAAAAGATAGAGCATATCTGCAAAATCAAGACTCCATCTAGTTTAAGCATTCCTAATTCGCATGTGATGTAAAATAGTGCGCACACAAAAATAAAAAAATGCAATGGCTAATAATCTCTACTCACGTCCATTCTATCTTTACATTATTTTGTTATTTTATTTTAACAAGTGGGGATTCATAAGGAATCTAAAGGTACCTCCATCTTTGTTTTCTAATTTGGAATGCTTGCTCATATCCAAGAGTTCTAATTGTTCAGGAAAATACAAAGAATAATACAAATCTATATTATCACCATTACATCCACAAAATCTGGCAAATAAGAGATCTACAATTAGACTTCTAAATGCAAAGATTTACAACAATATTGCATAATCATACAAGATCTACAACAGTGATCATGTAACCATAATACAGGGAGTCTGCATGAACTAGGACTAAATTTAGCAAAAAGTGTGCTGTTACACATCCAACCAATATACCCCGCAAATTAATGTTGGCTGATCAAGAAGCATTAATTTCTCCACAAGAAGCTGATGGCAATGGCGTTGTCATGGCCTTTGTAAAAGGGTATGCAACTCGAAGGTTGCAAGAAACATGAGGATGGGAAATGATATGCATGTTCAATCCTTTCTGAATCAAGTCACATTCCACTTCAATATATGTTGTGTGCTCATGATAAATAAAGTTAACAAAAAAAAAAAGTGACAAAATAGTCTATTGACTGTTTGCAGATGGTAATTTTAGTCTCAATATAAAAAGGTGTTAATTTAGTCCACAAATTCTTACAATATATGCTGAAATAATTCCAACAGAGAACTATTTCAACCTCCTATTCAAAGATTCTGGGGCTAATTTGACACTTTTATGGATCGCGAGACTAAAATGACCACATATAAATAAGCAATGGACTATTTTAAAACTTTACTCTAAAATTAATATCAATTTAAAAAGCAATAGCATAATCTGTATAGAGAGGGATGGAACTTTCTTGAGGAAAGTTAATTGCAGATAAAAGTTAATGAAGCCAGATAATCTCAAAACATGTGACCAGAATTGCACAGTTTGCAGACTTCGTAGAAGATTTAAACGCGCGAGTTACTTCTTGCTTTTACATGACATTAAAGAGTTATTAAGAAATATGCACCAACCCGATAGATTGTATAATATCAAGATATATAGCCCAGTCCGAAGTAAGATGAAGTGAAGAATTAGTTGGAGAAAACAATGCACAACTAAATGTTTCACTTAAGAATTGAATGATCCGATGAGCAATAAATAAATGTAAATGCAAGGAGTAACCAAAACTTGATTCACGTACTGAACAACAAACAAAATGTCAATTCGAAAAATTGCGAAATAATTCCAGCTATCAACTGCCAAAAGATCATGGAATTTGAAAGAAGAATGCCTGCGCTAATATTTCATGTTTACTTCTAAACGAGAATCAACAGGAGTATTTTGAAACCCTGAAAATTTTAAATTAGATCTTGTATATACCTGTGTTAGTTTAGGAAAATACCAGAGGGATTAACATGCGCTTCCAAACTTAAAAAGTAAGAGCACTAAGATTCTTTATATGAAAATATAGTTTGAAGATGTTGCATATACGAGCAAACAATGCCAAATCTATCCTAATTATAACAATGGCATCAATTGTTGTCTTGGCATCCAGCAAAATCGGAGTCAGAATACCCAATGATCTCCAAATGATCTGATCTCATATATGTAAGCATGTAATCTTTTATTCTCCTTAGGTACCTCGTAACTGTTTTGGCTGTTTTCCAATGTTCCATTCCTGGGTTGCTTAAGTATCTGCCTAAAACTTCAACAATGTACGCAATATCTGGCCGCGTACAAACTTGAGTGTACATAAGACTCCCTATCGTCGAAGCATGACGAATCTTTTGCATTTCCCGAATCTCAGGTTCCTTTCGGAACCGATTGAGATCGAACTTATCTCCTTTAGCGACAGAGGTGTCAATTGGTCTGCAATTCTGCATGCCAAATCTTTTTAAGCACTATATCAATATAGCCTCTTTGTGATAATTCAAGAATACACTGAGAACGATCTCTGTGAATCTGACTTCCTAAGACAAATGAGGCATCACCAAGGTCTTTCATATCAAAATCTATTTGAAAAATTTAGAAAAGAATTCCAACAATTGGTATCAGAGCCTCATGTTCATATTCAATTTTTGAGATTTCGTTTCTCTTTTTCCTCTGCAATCGTCGTCGATAAAGTTTTGCGGCGACGACACAAAATTGAGGAACGGGGAATTTTGACGGCAATGCCGGAGGCTTTTCTCCTTCTCCTTTTTTTATCCTTTTCGTTTGCCCTTACCCGCGAAGGAATCGTCCGCAAATGGTTGCGGCGGCGGGGTTGCGGTGACAGGAATGCGGCAGCGGGACTCCGACGTAGGTGGCTGCGGTGGCGCGGCCTCCGACGGCGGCAGAATCCGGCGCAGCGGAATGCTGCGGCGAAAAGTGACGGCGCTGGAAAGGGCGCCAGAGGGAGGAGCACCGGAATGACGCCGGAAGGAGGCGGCGCCGGAGATGGCGCCGGATGGTGGCGGCGCCGGGCAGCGCCGCCGTTCGGGAACTGCGCGACTGTTCGCGATTCGCGCGAACAGTGATTAAAAAAAAAAATTTAATTTTATAATTATATATATATATATATATTTATATGTATATATATATGTATATATATATATATATATATATATATATATATATATGTATATATATATATATTAATTAAATTAATTAAATTACTCATTTTAATTTGGACAATAAAATGAGTTATTTAATTTATTTATTTTTTATTTTTTTTTATGAGTTTGGAAATAAAATGAGTGAATTAATTAACTCAAATTTTGGGATTGATTAATTTTATAAAATCAATAATTTTGTTTTGTAGAATCATGAAGCTTTTATTAGCTTATAAATTAACACTTATTTATAAATATAAGATTTTATAAAATTAAATTAAAGTTTAAATTAAATTCAAATAAATGGTATTTTATAATTGTCCATCATTTTTAATGAACTTATTGAAACATGATGTTGCCAAAGTAATCTCTCTTGTGTAGATAGTTCGTGACGAATGTTGGATGTTGTGTGTATGTGAGTTCATGCGTGTATTAATTGAACTTCAAAGGAAAATTAATATTTAGTCGAACCGCATAAACACTTGTGATGGTAAGCATGTAACAATTATAAGGAATAATATATGAGTAATAAATTGATCCAAAGATAGATTTATTACTTGATATACGTTATTGTTAATGTTTGATCATTACAACAAGATTACCATTAACAATTAATATTACTGTCCAAAGACTTGATATTAATGTTGCATTAGGTGTCTTGAGATGAGATTTACCATTAATTGAATTTAAAACATTTTATTAAATGTAATCTTTTGTTCATTTTTCAGTTGTTGCTAATGTATATTTTAATCTCAATTCGGTTCCAATCCTTAAGGGTGATAGCTTTAAGGATTGGAAAGAGAACATTCACATTGTTCTCAGTCTGCATGGATCTAGATCCAGCGTTAAAAATGGATAAACCCGCTCCTCTTACGGATGCTTGGTTCCTCCGAGGAAAGGAGAATCCATGAGAAGTGGGGACCGTTCTAATCGCTCGAGTCTTATGATCATAAAGCGCGGCATACCCGATGCGCTTTAGAGGTGTGGTTTCTAGTGAGATCAGCGATGCTGCAAGCTTCCTTCATTGAAATGAGAAACGCTTTGCAAAAAGCGATAAAGCTCGAACTCAGTATTCTTTTAAAGAACTCGATTTTAATGAGGTTGAGAGGCAAGGAAAGTATAAGGAAGTACATCGTTGAGATGTCTAACATTGCTTCAAAGTTAAAGAAGCTAAAGCTCGAGTTGACGGATGATTTACTCGTGCATTTAGTTTTTATTTCTCTTCCTCCAGTTTGGCTAATTTTTAGTCAACTTCTAATATTCAAAGGGAGAAATGGACTCTTAATGAGCTTATTTCTCATTGTGTGCGTAAGGAAGAAAGGTTGAAGACGGAAAGACCGATAGTGCTCATTTGGTGAACACATCTAAGGAAAGGGGCACTAAAAGAAAGAATGAGGCTGCTAAGAATAAGGGTCCTTCTCAAAAGAAACAAAATAAAGTTCAAAATCCTGAAAGTGTCAGTTGTTTCTTTTGCAATAAAAAAGGACATCAGAAGAAGGAATGTGCAAAATATCATGCTTGGCGTGTAAAGAAAGGTACATTTCTAACTTTGGTCTGTTCCGAGTAAATTTGACTTCAGCACTATAAACACTTGGTGGTTGAGACTGCGTGCTTACTACTAACATAAGTGTTTCAACGCAGGGTTGTTCGAGCTACCGAAAACCAAATGATGCTGAAAGATACATTTATGTGGGAGATGAAAAATCGGTAGAAGTGGAAGCAATTGGGCGTTTTAGATTGTTATTATGTACTGGTTATTATTTGGATTTGATAGATACTTTTGTTGTACCGTCATTTAGACGGAATTTGGTTTTTGTTTGTTGTTTGGACAAATTGAGTTATTGTTGTTTATTTCAAAACAGATGTTTCAGTTTATCTATTAATTCCAATATTATTGAACCTGGTTCCCTTATGGAGTACGACAATCTTTATTCGCTTGATCATCGTTGTTTCTTATAATGAAACTCCGAATGTGAATCACGATATACTAAACGTAAAATTAATAATGAAAATTCGGGAGCATTATGACACAAGCGTTTAGGTCACATCTCTAGAAATAGAGTTGAAAAACTTGTGTCAGATGAAATTCTAAGTTCCATTGATTTTACGGACTTTAATGTCTGTATTGAATGCATTAAGGGAAAAAAGACAAAAAGAAAGAAATTAGGTGCATATAGAGCTACAGAAGTCTTAGAATTGATACATACGGATGTTTGTGGACCATTTTCTACAGCTTCGTGGAATGGTCAACAATATTTTGTATCGTTCATAGATGATTATTCAAGATATACATACATATTTCTTATTAAAGAAAAGTCTCCAGTATTGGACGTGTTCAAAACTTATAAGGCTGAAGTTGAAAACCAACTAAGCAAAAAAATAAAGAAAGTCAAATCTGATCGTGACGGTGAATATTACGGCAAATATGACGGTTCAGGTGAACAACGTCCGGGACCATTTGCTAAATTCCTAGAGGAGTGTGGAATTGTCCCTCAATACACAATGTCGAGTTCACTCTAAGCATGAATGGTGTAGCTGAAAGACGAAACCACACACTTAAAGACATGGTAAGAAGTATGATCAGTCATTCTACCTTACTAGAATCACTCTGGGGAGAAGCACTTAAGACAGCAACCTACATTTTAAATAGAGTATCAACTAAAGCAGCTGCAAAACAACTTATGAGCTTTGGACATGGCGAAAACCCAGTTTAAAGCATTTTCATGTTTGGGGTTGCCCAGCTGAGGCAATGCCTTATAAGCCACTTGAGAAAAAGTTCGACCCTAAAACAAATGAAGCAATTTATTTTGTTGGTTATTCGGAGCGATCTAGGGGTTTCAAGTTTTATGATCCCAAGTTAAAGATAATTTTTGAGACGAGAACTGCAGTGTTCTTTGAGGATATTGAATTTGGGGGGAGAAATCAGGTTAGATACTTTGTTTTTGAGGAGGAATCAGACCATACTACTCTTGTTGAAGAGGAATTGGTTTCTATTCCTATAATTGCATTTGATAATGATCATGATTTTACTCCTGATATTGATCAAGTTACAAATCAAGAACAAAATATTATTAATCAACCCCTTGAGGAACAAATTCAACTACCTCAAGAACAAGTTCAAGAGCAAGTGTTTTTGCGGCGATCCACTAGAGAAAGAAGAAATGCTATTTCAGATGATTATATTGTATTTCTTCATGAACATGAGGAAAATATTAGTATGATGAAAGATGATCCTATCAACTTTCATCAAGCTATACAAAGCTCCAATTCAGAAAAATGGATTAAAGCAATGAATGAAGAGTATAAGTCTATGCAAAACAATAAAGTTTGGGAACTTGTCCCATTACTGGAATGAAAGAAACCCATTGGTTACGAAATAGATTTTTAAAACCAAAAGAGATTCAAGAGGTATGTGGAGAGACATAAAGTCTCGCCTTATAGCTAAAGGCTATACTCGAAGGGAAGGATTGACTATAAAGAGACTTTTCTCCTGGTTTCAACAAAAGACTCTTTTAGAATAATCATGACACAAGTTGCTTCATTATGATATGGAGCTACATCAAATGGATGTTAAGACCGCTTTCTCAATGGAGACATTGATGAAACGCATCTATATGATACGAATCGAAAACTTTGTGTCGGGAGACCCAAAGAATATAGTTTGCAACTGACAAAATCTAATTATGGGCTCAAACAAGCTTCACGTCAATGGTATCACAAATTTCATCAAGTGATTCTATCATTCTGGTTTGAAACGAATGCAGTTGATAATTGTGTGCATCATAAATTCAAGTAGGAGAAAGCATATTTTTCCGATTTTGTATGTGGATGACATATCGCTCGCCACAAATGATATAGAGACGTATTACGAAAACCAAGAAATTTCTATCAAATAATTTTGAGATGAAAGACCTTGGTGATGGCTCATTTGTCTTAGGAATTCGCATTCATCGAAATCGTTCTCGGTGTATTCTTGGATTATCACAAAGAGTGCTATATTGATATAGTGCTTAAAAGATTCGATACGCAGAATTGTAAACCAATTGACACCCGTCGCTAAAGGAGACAAGTTTAGTCTCAATCGAGTGCCAAAAGGAAACCTCGAGATTCGGAAATGCAAAATATTCCTTATGCTTCGACAGATAGGGAGTCTTATGTACGCTCAAGTTTGTACGCGGCCGGATATCGCGTACATTGTTGGAGTTTTAGGCGGATACTTAACCAACCCAGTGAATGGAACATTGGAAAGCAGTACAAAAGAGTTATGAGATGACTTAAGAGAACAAAAGATTACATGCTTACATATAGGAGATCGTATCATTTGAGATCATTTGGCATTCGACTCCGATTTTGTTAGTTGCAAGACAATGTAAGATCCACATCGAAGCTACATATTTTTGTTAAGTGGTGGAGCTATATCCTGGAGGAGTGAAAAACAAACACTAATAGCTTCATCCACTATGGCAGCAGAATATGTAGCATGTTATGAGTAGGGGTGTAAACGAATCGAACACGAACGAACAGAGCTCGTGTTCGTGTTCGAAATATTCGAACACATCACTGTTCGTGTTTGGTTCGTTTAACAAACCGAACGAAAAAAAAATTGTTCGTGTTCGTTCGTTTACTTATCGAACGAATCGAACACGAACTTCCTAGCGAACCGAACACGAACTGTTCACGAACGAGCTTTTTTGACAACCCTAGCTTTGATAGCATACTTCCTCAAAATGAAGTAAATTTATCAGATATTCCTTACACATCAGATAATTCATACTTCCTCAAAATGAAGCAAACCGAATAAGACGTTTAGTGTTATGTTTAGGGTTTTATTTTAATGTATAGTATAGTATATTAATTATAATATTATAATATTTATATTAATATAATTAATACTATAATATTATTGTTGTTATTAATAATTTATCATATATTATAATTTATAGAAGTTTAATTATTTAAAATATGATAAATTTTTATAATATATAATTATTTTTAAAATATCATAAAATTTTTATATATAATTATTTTAAATTATTTAATATTTTGAACAATAACGAACCAAACACGAACGAACACATCACTGTTCGTGTTTGGTTTGTTTAACAAACCGAACGAAAAAAATTGTTCGTGTTCTTCTTGTTTGCTTATCGAACGAATCGAACACGAACTGTTCGCGAACAACGAGCTTTTTGACAAATTTCAGTTATGAGGCATCCAACAATGACATATGACCGAGAAATTTTATCACTATGGCCAGCGCATTATGGATGAACCGAAAGCACTACTAAAGTTATTTTGTGACAATAAATCACCAGTATTGTATTCCAATAACAATGTAAGTTCATCCAAGTCAAAGCATATTGACATCAAATTTTTTGTTGTGAAGGAAAGAATACAGAGTGGCCAGATTCACATAGAGCATATTGGAACAAACTCCATGATTGCGGACCCCCTTACAAAGGATCTGATACCCAGGATCTTTCATGAGCATACTGCTCATATGGGTGTTATAAAGCTTGTGGAAATTTTGATTCAGTGGGAGTTTGTTAACTTGTGTTTTTAGCTCTATGTTTTATTTTGTATACAAAACATATTTGGATATTCTCTTATCATAAATGAGGCATTTTATTCAGTTCAGTACACTCTGTACAGTTAAAGTTTGATCTCACTTAAGTAAAGTAGGACCAGTTGAAAATTGACATGAACGGACCACTTTACATGTAATTTTCATTCCACACATTTATGATTGATCTATGTCATTTGATTATATTAATATATGTGACCATTGATGGGTTTAGTTGTGACAAATACAACGAAGACTGCTTTGATCCTATATTGATATGATTAATGGACTAGATTGTAATGTGCATTTACAATGATAAGAACAAATTTTGGGCGCAATAAGGTTGACACTTTTATCTTATACATATATAGTCCAGTGGGAGATTGTTGGATCAATTATGGGACTATAATGTAATTAATAAATGTGTTGGGTCAACATTTAATAAGTCAAAATTATTGTGGTCTAATTAAGTAAAAAATTTACGACTTTAGACACATTTGTCATGAAATTATAAGTGTGGATACCATAAGGGCAAATTCTAATTTGATGAGGGGCAGAAATTCCAATTTGATGAGGGGCAGAATTGTAATTAAGCAAATTTTGTAACCACCCTTTGGTTACATTAAATAAGGAGGTAATGGTCTCCGGTCTGCAGAGAAAAAGAAAAGAAAATTATTCTCTTGTTCCCATCAACGAGAGAGACTAAGGAAAACTCCTGGAAAGTCTGCAGATTGGAAGATCGTTGCTTGCAATCGATCAAATGGATTCAGGTACGCTTCCGCTATTGTATCGATTCAGTTTTCTCATTAATATGAACGTGAATGAAAGATTTTCGTGGTAAATTCCTAATAGATTTTGATTCGATCAAAATCTATTTGAAAAATTTAGAAAAGAATTCCAACAATTTTTTTCTCTGCAGACCGGGGACCTTTACCTCCTTATTTAATGTAACCAAATGGTGGTTACAAAATTTGCTTAATTCCAATTCTGCCCCTCATCAAATTGGAATTTGCCCTTATGGTATCCACACTTATAATTTCATGACAAATGTGTCTAAAGTCATAAATTTTATACTTAATTAAACCACAATAATTTTGAGTTATTAAATGATGACCCAACACATTTATTAATTACATTATAGTCTCATAATTGATCCAACATCAATACCATTATGTCTTCTAAACAAATGAACACAAGTCATGCTGATTCTTCATAAAGGACAAAAAAAGTAAAATTGATTGGAGAGCATGTCCGGGGAGCCTGTTTCAATTCATATAAAGAGCATTTCAGTTTACATATATTTATTTGCAGGGGAGGGTAAAAGGCTGGATGGGAGAACCATGTAAATCTTCTCCATGAACAAAGACATTTATAGATTTCTTTTGATGTAGTGTACATGTTTTAAAGTAATAATAAATATAATCATTACTAATATGGTTAGCCATAGAAGTTAGTGTTTCTGATAGTAAACATTAACTTTTTCTCACCAAGGACAACCAATCATGCCTTATGGCGATCCAGAGTACTATCAAAGTGATTGTTGATCGAGTAAACCCATTTGCAGCCAATAATTTGAACCGTAGAAAGAAAATGGACAACATCCCCTCAATGTTTTTTCCTCAAGGGCCTAAATTTCTTCTGTCAATGTCTCCAACCAACGATCATGTTTGATAATCTTCTAAAACTTAAAGAATGAGAGTAGATGCCAAGTTACTGTGAAATCTATATCATTTTGATGGATGAATGGCTTTGGAATAACATTGGCGAGTTGAGGATAATTTTCATCAGCCAGGATAAGGTGACAAATCAACTTGGGCAGGCTAAGGTGGCGGGTTGGCTAAGAAAGTAGTAAAATTGATAAAAGTTTGAATCATTCAGAGCTAGAACCCAAATAATCAAAGTTAGAAAAATAGACAGCTCTAGTAAAGAATCAACATGAGTAGGAAAAATTGGTTTTCAAAGCATAAATGCATATTTAATGATTAAGCAGGGAGTTTATGGCATTTAGAGGGTGGTAAATAGTACATACATAGAATGGATACAACTAAAAGTATTGCTAACTTTTCAGAATAGAGCAGGATAGATTTTGTTGATAGGGTAAGGGGTATACATACACATTACAAGAGACATAAAAGGAAAGATATAAATTCAAAAATACATCAAATAGAAAATATATAAATATGATAATGGAAGTAAATAAAGGCTAATAAATCAAAATAGTAACTACTAATAATAATCACAAGCTAATAAGGCTAATAATTCTAATACTCTCCCTTAAGTTGAAGCATAGATGTCCATCATGTTCAACTTGAATTTGAAGTCATCAAATAACGACCGAGGAAAATTTTTTATGAGGATATCAACTAGTTGACCACTGGATGGGACGAATGAAACACAAATCTCACTGAAATCAAGCTTCTCCTTAATAAATTGTCAGTCAATCCTATATGCTTGGTGTAATCATGTTGAACTGGAATATGAGCAATGCTAATGATGGCTTTATTATCAAAGAACAACTGTAAAGAAGCGGAGACTGTTATACATAATTCACGAAGCATGATATGTAATCAAAGAGCTCCACAGATTCCCAGCAAGGACATAGAGCGAAACTCGACTTATGCACTGCTTCGGGCAACCACCGACTGTTTTTAGCTTTTCCAGGTGACAAGATTTCCACACACAAATGAGCAATACCCTGAGGTAGATCGTTTATCATGGACGGACCCGATCCAATTAGCATCATCATAAAATGCAATAGAAAGAGAATTGCGGCATGAGAACAACAAACCTGAGCCCGGTGTGCCTTTTTAAGTAGTGAAAGATCTGGTCGATAGCTGTGGCATGTATGGGAAAGATAAATGATTTTCCCCACAATGCGCTGGCAGTGTGTCTTATTCGTAGGAACAACAGCAGGAACATTAACCAATTTTTCATTTAGATCCATCAGAACAACGACCGGTTTGCAAATTAGAAGGTTGGCCGCTCGAAATAGGTCCATCGCATATTTGCGAGAAAGACAAATGCTCGAAGAGGATCAAACAACTTCCATGCTTAAGAAGTAATAGAAAGACCCCAAGTCCTTTATTTCAAAGGATGCGGCGAGGATGCGTTTAAGAGATTTTAAGACTGACATAGAATTACCTGTGAGCACAATATCGTCTACATAGACAATAAGGATGACAATTCAGCCACTAGAGGAATAGCGAAAGAAAAGAGTATGATTTGATTGGGCCTGAGAGAACCTAAGACCCACTAACACTTGCATAAACTTGTAAAATCAGACCCGAGGGCACTGCTTTAGTCTGTAGAGAGACTTCCGCATGAGGCACTATTGTCCTAAAAAAGAAGTAGAGTCAAAGCCCGGAGGTAGAGACACATACACCTCCTTTGTGAGATCTCCGTTAAGAAAAACATTCTTTATATCCAATTGGAGTAAGAGCTAATCCAAATTCACAGGAAGGGACAATAGGAGCCGAATGGTGTTCAGTTTAGCAACCAGAGCAAACGTCACCTCATAGTCAACTCCAGAGATTTGTGAGTAGCCTTTGGCAACCAATCGTGCTTTGTTGCGTTCAAGTGTTCCATCAGAATTAAATTTGTTGTTGAAGATCCACAGGAAACCAACGCTCTTTTTCCCAAAGGAAGGTTAACAACATCTCACGTATAATTTCGCCGAACGGTGTTCATCTCATCCATTACTACAGCTTTCAAGGAACAGTCTCTTAATGTTGCCTCAATGGTGGATGAAAGACGATGATTAGTCAAGAAAGTGGCAAATGCATTGTAGGTCAGTGATAAGTTGTGGAATGAGACGTATTTTGTCATGGAATAAAGAGAACAAGTTTGATCGCGTACTTCAATAATGGTAGAACTCACCACCTCATTCGGAGCAGATGTTGGGGATGTCGGCCGGAGTAGATTCCAAGGCCTGCAAGAAGGTAGCGGGCTAAGAGTAGGGGTATTGGGACAGATCTCAACAGAGGTTTTGATGCGCCCAGCATAGACACGGAGAGTGGATAAAGGAGATGTTGGTCTGGTAGATGGTGAACCTAATGGGACAGATGGTGTTGATCTGGCACATAGTGGATCTAGTGGAACAAATGGTTCTTAGAGAACACTAGCCGGAGAAGTAGGTGACATATCCAACGAAGTCGGAAAAGTAGTGTCTAAAAAATCAAGCTCACGCTCATTTGGTGTTGGGGAAGTAGGCAAAAAAATAAGAGATGAGATTGCTCGATTTTAAAGGCAGGGATGTTTTTTTGCAAAATCCCAGTTTTGGAAGAAAAAGCTTGATATTGAAGGTTAGAGCCCTTTCTTGGAAGCCTAGGTATAATCCTATTCGAACAAGCCCTATTGTCCCTTATAAACAAAGCTCACAAAAAGGTCCCTAAGGAAGGTTAGAACTATCAACCAACAAGAAGTAAAATATTTCCTTTTTAGCAAAGTGATATTTGTTATGAAAATTAGGACTAAGAAAAACAAGAATCGACACAAAACCAGAAGAACACATAGAGATTTAACGAGGTTCGACAAAGATGTCTACGTCCTCGGGAGCAGAGCGGCGAATTCTTACTATTTCAGAGAAGTTACAAGTTCGGTTACATACCTATAGGGTTACATATCTATTTATAGATAAAACCCAAAGATAAATTACTAAAATGCCCTCGCTCCCCCCCAAGCCACTAAGTTCCAAGAGACACTTATTTTTACCAGGAAACACACATTTTCATTCCAAAAAACACACATCTTCATTCCAAGAGACTCCAAATTTCCGGTATACGAATCATACCTAACAAATCTTCACATTGGCAAATATCCAGCCCCTTAGGAGAAATACATCATGGAGTTTCTTACACCAAAGTGGGTTGGGCAACCATGTCATCTAACTGTTGCAAACATTCAACAAGTTCAAGCAATGCAAGAACTTGTTGATAATATATCTGGCTTGGTCATCGTACCTGCTGCATTTCCATCAAATGATCCAAGAAAGTGAACTCCACCTACAACTGTACTCCCCAACAGTTTATAGATATTACCAGGTTTTCGTAGCTCGCAATGCCTTCAAAATTCTCAGTTGTGCCAACAAATCTTTCACCATTGTTTGAGATAATGAAGTTCCTGGTTCTATCGAAATTCATTATCTCGAAGTTTGCTTCAGACATTGCAATTCAATCCAGCAGTGAACTTTCCTGCCTTTTGTCGAAGCAAAAAACACATTGCAAATAAATTCAAAAAACCTGAAATTTTATCTGTTAAATGCAGCAATTTTCCAGTGATTTGTGAATCAAACTTTCACACGAAGCAATTTTCCTGTTTGCACCAATATCTTGGCCAAACTGTTGTCCCGCGAACCCCGAGTCCTCCAATCGCAAAACGCCACATCAAAAAACCCTTGACATTTGTTCGCAGAATGCCTCCACAAAACTCTTCGCCAAATCGACGCCTACTCCACCTATCGCAACTCCTCCTGAGACAAATTTGCGATCTCCACTGGTCGAACTCCTCTGGTCGCAAAATGTGGTTCCTGTTCGCGGAACCGAACTCCACATGACGAATTGCTCCACGCGAGCCTCTTCCTCGGTTGCGAAGAAGACAAGCGATCTGTTCGCGCTTGTTTGTGCTGCCTGCTCGCGATAACTACCTCACGAACTCATCTTCTGCAAACCCCTGCCTCTTTTGCAACCAATCTCTTCTCGTGCCAATAGGAATAAGAGAATATTCCTACTATCCGACGACAACAGATCGACGGTTCGCGGTAACCGCCAAACTCTACCTCGCGAGAACTCCCCGGTAACTGCCTAATTGCTTCCGCGGTAACTGCGAAGTGCCAAAACCCGGCTTGTCGCGCGAACCGTCGTGACTGTTCGCCTGTCGTGACTTCCTATGCAAATCAGAAGCCTGTCGCGATTCTCACCTTTGCCTGTGGAATCCACTACCGTGAACCCCTCTGTGCCTTCTCGGCTTCGCCTGTGTGAAGCCTTCCTGCGCCTGCGCCAATCGAGCGTGAATCTCCTCAAGCTTGGGCGAACGTGCGAAGTCCACTTGCGCGAACCGTCACGCAAACTGTAGTTCTCCGCCAACAGGAACCGAGGGAATATTCCTTCCCTCTCCTGCCTGTCAAAGCCTGAACTGAGAACTCCCCTCGCGCCTGCTCTGTCGCGCAATGCTTAAAATTAATAGGGATTTTCCACCTGGACCTGCCTGCCACACCTGACTTCCTGCGCGAACTACCGAGCTGCTCCTTCGATCCACGAACTTCCGCCCGCGCCTGTTTTGCCGCAAAACTCCCGCAATAGGAACTGGAATAGAATATTCCTGATTCCCTTGCTTCTGCTCACCGCGCGGAACTCTAGTCTCCTTAATTCCCCTTCACGAAACCCAACTGTTGCGGACAGTATCGTCTGTGCGAGAACCGAACTCCTACCACAAACTGGCCTTGCGAAAAATCGCGAAATTCGTGAACTCTAATACCAATTGTTGTGAAATTTAGGACGAAAAAAAACAGGAATCGACACAAACCAAAAGAATACAGAGATTTAATGAGATTCGACAAAGATGTTTGCGTTCTCGGAAGCAGAACGGCGAATTCTTAATATTTCATAGGAGTTACAAGTTCGGTTACATACCCATAGGGTAACACATCTATTTATAGATAAAACTCACAGATAAATTACTAAAACGCTCTCGTTCCCCCCCTCTCAACCCACTAAATTCCAAGAGATACTCATTTTTATTAGGAGACACACCTCTTCATTCCAAGAGACACATCTTTATTCTAAGAGACTTCAAATTTCTGATATATAAGCTATACCTAACAATTCTAATAAAATGACAGCAAATCTATGCCAATCCCATATCATTTTAGCAGCACGCACCCTATAAGTTGGACCTAATGCATTGACGCACTAACACCAAAAATATTAATATCTAACATCAGGATTTGGGCATGGATTCTAGCAAGAATTGTCTTTGAAAGCAAGGAGGGATTTTAGTCCGGGAACCACTTGGCATAGGGAAGGTCAACTGAGACAATTCAAAAAGAGAATTCTTGAGAAGCCAAAATGTTGGATTAATGCTAATTTAATGAACTAGTTGAGAAGCATGAGTCCCCAACGCAAACTCGTAGAGTTGAATTTCAAAAAAAGATAGATGTCAGCCCATTGGGCCAATAAGATGAACTTGTTGAGAGAGTCAAGGTCTTTGCGTACAAGGCAAATAAGTTTAAAATAAAGTTAAGTTGATCCTTAAGCCAGTCAGATGACCTCTTTAAGAACAGCGGGGATGAACATGTTGAGGCAAGTTTAGAACAACGGAGATGTCAATCCTCAGGTCAATCAGATGGACATCCTGAGAAGAGTGACTTGCCAAAAAGGAAAAATCAATAACGCGAGAAAAGAAAGGAGAGTGTCAACAATTAAGCTCACAAAGGGATGCAACTTCTTGAAATGAGTTATTGAAACATTAATTTCTTTCGAAGAGTCAAAAGTAGTAAAATGAAAAGATATGTTTCTCGAGAATCACTAAGCCTATTAAGATTCATTTTGAACCACCCACGTGCATTTTGGTTCAATTGTTTAGAAGATTATTTTTATAAACTTATGTCTGTAGAGATTATTCATAAAATTGGAGTTCCAATAGAGAGGAAATGACTTAATTCATACTTCATACCTAGAAGGGGGGTCCATGCTGAAGTTTAAAGATAGGTTATCTTATATTTTCTCTATGATCATGGTTCATGAAGCAAATATTAATAAAACTTGAAGTAGTTTTATACTCGCATATTGGAAAGTTGAAAATTAGAGGGAGAGCAATCTGGTTCATAAGAATCCCAAACTGATTAAACATAATTTTCATTGCAATGCATTGTTCTCAAAATAAATTAAAATAGTTAAATTGATTCTTAATTTACTCATTGATCAAATAAGCTTGAAATGACAAAACAATAATGACCAAGGTGCCTTATCATTATGACAGATCTACAAATACAAAACAATGTCCAATTTCAAGTTTGAGAAAGCTTCGAGTTGGACAAATTCGCAACAGGACTACAGCATTGAGATTATGTCGTTTGCATCTATGGAAGAAGTTGTATCATCATTAGCATTGGGCGCCTTGTTATGCAATTTTAGGGCAGAAAATGCAAATCACGAAGAATAACACGGAGATTTAAAGAGGTTCGGCAAATACATGCCTACGTCCTCGGGAGCAGAGCGGCGAATTTCACTATTTTAGAGAAGTTACAAATTCGGTTCAAACATACCCATAAGTTACACATCTATTTATAGATAAAACCCACGTATAAATTACTAAAATGCCCTCGCTCCCCCCAACCCACTAAATATGAAGAGACACACATCTTCACCAAGAAACTCCAAATTTTCAGTATACGAGCCATACCTAACACGCCTCATCAGTATTCTTGTATCATCATAGCCCAATACACTAACAACAATTTGCTTTACTTCGTATTGATGTTTTCCCTAATTAAAGAGAAAGTTGAGAGATAAACTTTTTACACTACTTGCGCAAACTTTGAACCCTGGTGATATAGAGGAATGCGTACAATGAAAGAAAAAATTGTGTTCCAAGATATTCAAGAAATAACATAGGAAAATTCACAATACACTTAATATTTTGAGATTAATGAACCCAATACACGAGAACTGCATCACCATCCTTTCGCTAGAAAAAAAAGAACAAACATAAGCCTATAAAACATTTGGCAGAGGAATTTGCTTTTCAATGAAAAGTTATTTATACATGAAACTCAAATTCGAGATCATCATTTATTACATACAGATTCAGGAAAGAAATTACATCTTTGCATAACAAAAGGCAACAAAGTACATCTTTGCATGAACAAAAGGTAACAAAAATAAAAGCTACCTGATTCTGCAGCAATCAAAGTATCAAAAGATAAATAAATATAAAACAAGAAGAAAGAAACGAGCTACGATCATCATTTTCATCACTAACCTTATCCCTAATATTTGAGGTCGCTTGAAAGAATGAGCTACAATACCTTCAAATATCTGGAAATGAAATCTCGAGACGAGAATATCAATGAGTTGTAAAAGATAGAATATCAACATATTTTCACATCTCAGATCGTGGGGATAACGGTGTCATTAGCACCTGCAACCAGTTACAGTGAAAAAGAAATAAGGTTAATAGCATCAAAGAAAGAAACTACTCACACAAATTGAAATATTAGATCTCAAAATTAGTACATCTGCAAAGCGAATTTGGCGACGTGGTGGTTTGGAAGGCTTTATGTCAGGCATTTGCTCATTTTGTAACTCAGAATGATTAATGCTGCTTTCTTTACTCTGATCAGTAGGTACAACGTCACATGGTACCTGTTGAAGCTGTGATTCTAAAAGCTTGGCGTCACTTTCTGGCCTAGGAGGAGTAGAAGATGAATAAAAGCCTTGCTTCCTCTGCAGCGTATGGATGCCAAAAATTGACTGCCCCGATGAACTCTTTGCTGATGCAGAAGGCAAGGTGCGCAATAGCCACGATTCTGATGGTGTTTTGGGCAAGGGAGGGGGGAGAAGGAAGTGAAAATTTGAATTGATCTTTGACTGCTCTTCCACTTCTAAAGGTAGTGATCCAACGCTTTGATTCCTTGCAGAGTGAAGCATCAAATCAGAATCGTTAATCCCAGATGATTGGGGCTGCAGCACAAATCCATTATGTCTTTCTGACCCAGGGTTCTCTTCCATTCTTTGATTGTCCGCTATAACTTCAGAAACCACATAAGCAGATTCACTAGTTTCGTTTAGCGACCTAAAGCCTTTCTCGCTGTGAGTAGAAGTGTGTTTAGAATGTGAAATTTCTACCAGAAGTCGTGAATCTACAGCGACAGACTTCCTCATTGTAGGAGTCAGAATACCTGAGTCCTGCTGACTTCCATGGCTAGTACTCATTACGCAACATCTTTCACAATCGTTATCAAAGGACTCAGACCCATCACTCTTATCATTCTTCCCATCCCTTTTAAGAATTTCAACAAAGGCCTCCCCGCTGCGTCCAGAATGGCAGCAAGAAGAAGATCTATCTAATGTCTGTGAATCGCTCAACTGCCCATGCTGATTAGACTTAGTCGTCGTGCTCTTGCTCTCGCTTTCCTCATGAAGAGGAATCGCCAGTCTCAGCTTGTGTTTATAAACAGCTTCCCACAGCTGCAAAACATGGTATAAACAATGAAACAACAGGCTACATAGGATTCAGAAATTTAATAAGGATTCACCTCATTCTCAGCCTGAGAAAGTGGCCCATCATCGTGCAAGACGCTACTAATCTTCCGACTTGTTGAAGGTGGAAGGCGACGTTCTCGGCCTCCAACTTTCATACCGGTCATTGGATTTAAGAGACAAAAGGAGTTCTTCAAGCAGAGCCGAGGTAGAAGCCCGCATGCCCTCGATGTAAAATTTCCTGAACCCTCATAATTATCACCATCGTCATCACCATCAGAACTGTCAAGTTCATCACGAGGATATCGATTAACAAAGTATGGCCTGTGTTGATAAGGGAGGGGTGCCCGACGGAGCCGATGCTCTCCATTCTCAACCCCCTCAACGAGCTTCGCTGGCTTCCTAGGTGGACACTGCGGTGATCCAGCGACCATCGCTTGGGCGGCGGGAAGGAAGCGGTCCATCATCAAATCTCTAACCTCCGGATCGGTGGAGAAGCTTCCAGAAGGGACGAAGGCATCGGGAATACCACTGAGGCCGCTGATGCTGCAGTTCATGAAGAAGGATTCGCTCCGTGATAACGTCTCGACTGCCTCCGAAAAGCTATCTTCCACCTCCGTCACTTTCAGCAACTCCCCCGAAGCCATTACTGCTGCATCCTCCATTGGCTTATTCTCGTAGATTGAATTGGGATTACTCAAAGACCCATCGGGTCCCGCATCGTTTGGGATCCATCCAGGAGGAAGAAGAGGGACCGGCGGCAGACGGACGCGAGGAGAGACACCGGCTTTAGGTTGGCCTGGCTTCTTCTCCCATACGAAAGGTACGACTCCGGGGTTCCGCACAGGGCCGGACTTGAGGTCCGACTTGTAAAAGGGAACGGCGGATCTCCGCGAAAGTGTGGGCGGCTTCGCCGCCGGCTCCTGCGATTTAGTTGAGGGTTTAACCGGCGTTGGGACCGTGTGTCGGCGGACAGAGAGGAGCGGGATATCGAGGTCGAGACGCTTATCTTCCATCAAGCTCTGCACTGTCACTCTCGTTTCCGGTGCAAAGATAGGAGATAAAAAAGCAACAATCCAACAATTCTATTCGCGCTCGACGGCGATCGCCTTTCGGCGGTATTCTGAGTAAGAAGACGGAGTGTGCTGGAGGGTCAAACGTTTATGCCTAGCAGCTTCTCCTTGCTAGAAAGCGTCGCCGCCATTCTTAAATTAAGTGAGGTGATTCCTCCACTAGTCTTGGCTGATGGCAAGCAAAACTTATTCTGTCCGGATAACCAGGTAAAGCAAGTAGAGTTACAGGCGGATCTTAATTTTCAAATATCACGTATTTTTTTTATTTTTCATCATTATTTTATTCTATAGAATATATTTTAATATTAAAAATTAGAGAAAAAAATATGTGACACGGGTCTGACACAATACTACCCGTCCCGTCCAAGAAAATTAAATATAACAAACACAGAGAACGAGACTTTTAACATTTTGAGTTTATTCGTCTTTCATATTCTGAGGTCGATATCAAAATCTTTAGAGTTTGTTTTATAATCTATCGTTCGATAATTTCTACCCCCGAGATTCGTCTGTTGTTGTACTAAGATTAGGCTTCATTATTTTGTCTCTTTTTCAGTTTCGTTTTTTTATTTTTGCTTGCCGACATTTCCTCATTCTAGGGCTCCCCATGTCAGCTTGTCTCTCATCGAAACAACGAAGAAGAGACTAGAATCTCATTGTAATCAAAATATAACATACAACAGCTGCATGTGATCGAAAAGTTGTCTTTTTGTAAGTAAATCTGATGATATGCTTTCAAATGTGACGCACTCGTTGTCTTTTTTTTAACAATTTTTCTTTTTACTACATACTCCTAAAATACAACGATATTGTATTGGTTGTATTGATTTACCGTAGCACAACTGATACAAAATGGTTGTACTGAAAGGATGCAACAATATAAATATTAGTTAAAAATCTAAATAAAAAATGACTGATTTTTATATTGTACAACAATGATGTATTGAGTGTGCTGATAAAACTCAGTACAATCAATAAAACACAACTATGCTAAAGTAAGATATGAATATATTTTTTTAGCTAAAATCAAAATAAAAATAAAAAAATGAGTACATAGATAAAATGAATTTTTAATTTTTGATATTTATTGTATCTACAATTATCTTATTATTTTTCATGTACAATCAAGTTGTAAATTTTGTACTTAGATAACTCAGTACAACTGATACAATGAAAAATTCAAGACTCCAAAATCTTGGCTATATGAGTAGCTATGTCACTCATTTGATGGTAAGAATTTTTATATATCATATTTGTCGGGATGATCCTCATTACTTGAATACTAATGTATTATATTTCATTGTATTGCAGGTATGTTTTTTTTTTTTTTTAGCACGCCAATATTTTTTCCCTATAATGCCACAAGCAAGACCACGTATAGTGCGGTAGTTAAAGTTAGTAGTAATGTGAAAAAAGAACTACATTGTTTTTATTTCAAAGCTTTAAGATGATCGGTAAAAACTAATGTAAAAATTGATAGACTAAATAAATAAGAAATTTATCTATTTTTATTACTGGTCTACGATTATTTTTTAAATATAACCATGAAATAGTCAACATTGTTAACTGATATTTCCAATATACATCACTCGCCAGTGGCCACATCTTCTCCCTCCCCAAGTATCAACATTTTCAACTTTTTGAATCTAGACCAGTGTTCATATATGATCCACTCATAACCATGTATATATTCCTTCAAACATTGAAAATTATAAATCGATTATAACTATTGAACAAAGGCTTATAGCTTTCGAAGCCTCAATAAATAATAAGCTCAAACAGATTGAGACTGCCCTGAGCAGCGAGAGCATAAGAATAAGCGTCGTGGAGACATGCATAAGATCTGTTGAAGACCAAATAATTAGATAACACGGTATGACCCATTGTCCCCAACATGTAAATACAGCAATAAGCACACGTCTTGCCAATTTAAATCCACTAAATGAGGAATCAAACATAGGAATAACCACTCCTCAACCCCAAACTATGATTAGGGAAGAAGAAGAGAATAATTGAGAAGTCATTTCCCTAACCAAGCCAAATCAACATCAATTATTGGAGAAGAATGAAAGAGAATTCATTCACCAATATGAGCCAACCCTACATCAATTGAAGAAGAAAAATAAAGGAGAAGCCACTCCCCCAACTAAGCCAACTCAACATCAATTGGAGGAAAAGAATAAGGGAGAAATCATTCCCCCTCTAAGCTAACTCAACCTCAAGCGGAGGAGGAAGCTAGAATAATGCATGGGGAACATAAAATCATTGCAAGTGTTGCAAAGCACAGAGAAGACATGTGACAATTATTAGTGAGGACTCCATTCACAGAATCTCCAGTACATAAAAGAAAAAGAACTTCGAGCAGCAAATCCTTATATTCTTCTTAATTAGACGAATTTCAACTATATATCGAGTAAGATTTATTTATTAGTAGTTGTTTAACTTTTTTTTTTCATCAAATATAATTTAATTTATTCATAGATTTTTTCATCATAACGTCACTTTGGAGCACTCTTGATTACGTTATCCCATGCTACCTATATTCCATTGGTTGGCTGAACTGCTTGGAGCGGAAGAACGGCTTCTCAATTAAATAGATATCGCGTAAGAGAGACCCGACAGGCCGGACTCTAGAAGTAATTGCGTACGACAATGGGGGCATTTTTGTCAATTAAAAGAGCAAACTTTGTACCCTTTAAAATTAGAAAAGATTTACATAAATTTCAAATGCAACATATTATTAAATCATATTTAGAATTAACTTTATTAGGGTGAAGTTTAAATGTATCATTTTTATAATATCGTCTCTTATTCATCATCATCCCTTATATCTAAATTAAATAAATATATGAAATCTCATATTTATTCTACAAATAAATAATTTTATAATATTTTAAATATAATAAATTACTTTATTATTTATTATTATTTTTTAATAAATCATTGTCCTTTCCCTAAAATAACTCACCCACATGGCTTTAATAAATTCTGAAGCAAAAACAACGTCCAATTTTTTTATTTAATTTGTTTTCATTATCAGCATTTGGGTGAGCTGAAACTGCAATTTTATGTACAATTGAGGGATAAGTTGGTGGAATTGTTAATTTATTTTTAGTTCATATTATTTATCTAACTTACCTACATTATGAGATTTTAGGTGAGCTTCTAAGTATAAGTTGTTTGAATTATAATCTAAAATTGGATTTATGTTCAATTTATGCGTAAGTCCGTGGAATGGCAAATTGCTTTTTACTTCATATTTTTTATTTAACTTAATTATTTATTTATAAGATTAATTAAAAATGGATGTGGCTGCTGGGATTCGAGCCCAGGTCTCCACGGCCACAACGTGGAATTCTAACCACTAAACTACAGCCACATTTGATGTTCGGAACGTGCTGGTAAAACTAAAAATCTTAATCATTGTCTCGTATCCTCTCCACATCTAAGCTGCCTTAAATGGGCCCTAAGTGAGTCCAAGCGAGCTTAGGCTTGACTCAATAAATGATTCATGAACTGAGCTCGACGAGCTAGCATGCCAAGCTCAAATTAGCCTTAAATTGACTCATTGGATCGTGAAGTGGCTTGTTTATAAAACAATCAATAAAAAATATACATTAAAATATGTTAAAATTTAAGAATTTTTCTATTAAATTTGTAAAAATATTTAATAAATTGATACATTTACATTTTATATCAAATGATTCTATTTTTTCGTTTAATTAACACACTAGCTTAAATTAGTGATTTTTTTTTTCATGCTAAACAAGTCGGCTCATGAGCTGGCTCGTACTTGTTGAATTAAGCTCAAGCTCAAACTAATGATAGCTGGAGCTCGTTTACACCCATGCTACAAAACAATGAACTCCTTTTGAACTACTATTCTAGAACTTTAAAGAAAGTTGAGCAAATTTGGGTTACCACGTATAAGATTATAGTAGTATCTTACAATTCTTCTCATGATACATTTTTTCTATTTATCTTTTAATTATTATTATAATATATAAATTATTATTATGTGCTAGAAAATTTGTGTCAATAGAATTAATAGATAACGAGAATATAGTTAAATATCAATCTATTTATAAGAAAATCCATAAGGACGAACAAATCAAGAGGCATTGTCTTCGTCTGAGTAACATAATTCACATTATTAATAGAAATTATTTTGATTAGTTATTCTTTTAAATTAAAGATGAAGAGATTACAAAAGTATTGCATTCAAACTTAATCTCATATTGAGTTTGAAGTAATTGAGAGGTGATAGCAATAATAGTGATGTTGATCATACGATGACAAATAGAAGATAACAGTCGGGCGACAGAAGAGAGATGATGATCAAACGATAAACTTTATTGATAGATTGATGACAACAATGAAGTGACATTAATCAGATGATGATTGTAAGTCATGATGATCTATCAATGATAGTTAAAGAGCGATAATTAAGCAATGAGTTTGATAATGGTTGTTGGTGCGGATGAAAAAAATTCATATGATCTACTTATTTTTCGAACTAGTGGCATACCCTACAGTCCTTGATTGAAAGGATGACAACATAAAATTATAATAAAACTATGAAAAAATTACTATTTTATGAATTATGCTTTTATGAAATTTCATAATATTCCTTATAGCATCTTTAAGATGTTTGTTGGAAGATTATTTTAATTATAAAAGTAATAATAATATCGTCTAATTAAAGTCTATTTTATTATATTCATGTTTCCATTTGTTTAATCTTAATTTGCCCGTGAATCAAAGCAAAAAAAGAATAGTGTGTAAGAAATATGAGAGAGAGAGTGTGTGAGAGAGAGAGAGAATAAAACCCAGTGTCTTTTTCAAATGCCAATTCAACAAAATTAAAAATAACTGGATTGCTAGTCAATCTGCCAGACCGCAGAGTTTGCTAACGATGGTTATAACTTTTTATATTTCTCTTTATTTCTTTAGTTTGTCGAAATATGATTTATGATGTGTTTAGGGCTGGGGTTTATGAAGCTCTCATCTTCCTGTGCCGTCGAGTGTATTTGATCTTGGCATCTATGCGGAGAATCTCTATTTATTTTCTTCGGTATGAAAACATGATAGGAGCAATAGGAGCTTATAGGGCTCTCCTCCAATGTGTGTCTGAGTATGTTTGATAATGACAATTATATATTAGTTTTATTAGTTCATAATTTTCATGATGTAATATAATAATAAAGTTTTGACCCTTTTTCTAATTATTGAAATATATTTTTATTATTCTACTTCAATTATTTCAGAAATTGCCGACTTACAAGTTACAAGTAGCATACATACATAAGGACTTTACGGTCTTTTTTCTAAGAATAGGATGCAACGCATCAGATCTTTCAAATAGATATGCTATTTCACATCAGCTGTATTCTAACAATTCATTCTAAAAGCTGCTTAATATTTACTTATCCAAGCTTAAGCCGATCATGGGCCTTTTTGATTGAAGCCCATTCTACTTTTTAGATTAATTGCTAGGCTCCTAGGCTTGATTTACAAGAAACTTTAAAAGTTGTAGGCCCTTTTGCTGAATCTTTTGTTTTTTTTTTGTTTTTTTTTTTTTTTTTTGAAAATAGAAAATAGAATACTGTTAGTTTATTCATTTTTTATTTTTAAAACATGTAACACTTATTTTTAAATATCAAGAACTCATAAATTGTGTTTTGCTATTTAAAAATATATTTTCAGAGTATTGCCTTTGCGAGGCTCCACAGCTTGCCGCCGTCTCTTGCAACCACGCACAGATGGCCCCTGCTTGTCGCTGCCACCAGTCTTCGTTGATCGCCTCTATTGCCCGCTGCCATCGGTACTCACTAGCCGCAGTTCTCGCTGTCAGCCGCCAGCCGATCCTCGCTTGTCACCGTCGTCAGCTCCTGCAGCCTGTTACGGTATATTTAAAATATAACGGTCGACGACGAAGCAAAAATAAGAATAAAAGTTCGCACCAGAAAGTAGACATACAGATTTATGTGGTTCAATAAATTTTGCCGAGGATTTACACCGTCAATCACGTCGATCACCTCGACGATTACAAGGAAAGGCTCTCTCATTCTCTCTCTCTTTTTCTTTCTCCTTCTTCTGCTTCTTTCTCTCCAACGTAAGCCACATAAAGAAGTAGAAACAAAGAGCAAAAAAGCTGGTCTTTCTTTCACTGAAAATTCAGAATTTATAAGGATAAGTACGGTAATTTTATTTCATGACCACAAGAAAATATATTGAGAAATTCATACCAATTTCATATGAAATTACACTTTAAAGAAATGTATTTTCTGTCTTTTATTGCAGGAATGAAGATTTATAAGTGCTGAAAGCAAAAAGAGCAAAAATGCGTGATCTGGAGCAAAATGGACTAAAAATGATGAAAATTGAACTGTCCCGCCGACAACGAGATTTAAACCGCCGACGGCGAGATTTTCCCGAAAGTATTTAATATATTATAATAGAGCCCGCCGACAGTGAGCCTGAACGGTTAGCCTTGCTTCTAGAAGCCCGCCGACGGCGAGATCGAGCCCGCCGACGGCGAGACAGTTGATTCAAGCCAAATACGATGAATTTGGATGCGTTTTGAAGAGGTGCTTAAACAACCTTTGGAAATTTGACTTCTATAAATATATACGATTTTATGTACTAGTGTGTGTCAGTTAGTGTCAAATTAGTGTTTCCTTTTGTAGTAAGAGTTAGTGTTTAGTGTCTTGGTGAGTTCTAAGAGTGTTGTACAAGAAGGAAGAGTCAAAGGAACCTGAGGAATCTGCTTGGGAGAAGAATCGAGATAAAGTATATTTGTTTATCGTTTTATAACTTTAAATGAAATCCAAAATCTGTGTTATTATTCCCATGAGTTCTGAGTAGTTTTCTTTATCTTTCTCCTTGTTGTTGAGATTTTGTGAAATGAAGAATTAAAATGAGTTGTGCCTAATAATATTAAATAGAGATTGTGATAATATTTTACTTAAATCGTAATTTAATTTCAATTTGGCCAATTGAATTGTTAACATATGTTGAATTATCAACTATATTAAAGATTACATCCAAGATTCAGGGAATTCAAAAGCCTTGGAAGGAGAGTGCAAATAAATAGGATAATTATCGGGCAAAGAATTGAATATTTTAGTGTGACAGACTAAAATCTTCAATTTGGTTCTATTGTTTGGGAGTCGAAGTGTAGATGTTAGCCCTCGGTGCGAGGGAACGTGGGAGCTCGAAGTGGCAGCCTAATATCCTCTCGACTCTAGCCACGCATTCAATAACCAAACATAGGATTAGTCAACGTTCTTCGCACTCTGACCAATGGGTAAAAAATAGGAATGCTCCTATTTGACACAATATAATTCTAAACTCATTTAATTATTTATTCACCTAATCCTCTTAACAAGGAGAAATATACTTTTCTAAATTGACTTATATAATCTGTCTTTTAAGTATTAGTTTTAAGTTTAAGCATTCTTCAATTTTCGTATATTATACTAAAATAGATTAGTAATCTGCTGTTACTAAAAATTAGTCTTTAAATCTCTAACTTCCACGTGGGATCGATATCTAGGACTCAAATAGAACCCTTTTATACTTGAGCGATACGTATACTTGCGTTGATTAAAGAGGAGGGAGTACAATTGCTATTTTACTTTGAAAAACATTTACAACTTATTAAGCTTAACAATTATATACATCCTTTTAATTATTACCCTACTCTCCCCCGAGACTGAATTCTTATATTTGCAGCCGGAGATCACTACACGCCAAAAGAACTTTGCTGTCCCGCAGAAGCACCGCGTGAAGAAGAAAATAGGAGAGAGAGAGCTTTTTCTGCTTGCTGCGTATGGCGAATCCCTCTCTGCTCCTGTCTTTTGCCTTAAGCAAAAAAAACGTAAGCCACATAAAGAAGTAGAAACAAAGAGCAAAAAAGCTGCTCTTTCTTTCACTGAAATTTCAGAATTTATAAGGAGAAGTACGGTAATCTTATTACACGCCAAAAGAAGAACTTTGCTGTCCCGCAGAAGCACCGCGTGAAGAAGAAAATAGGAGAGAGAGAGCTTCTTCTGCTTGCTGCGTATGGTGAATCCCTCTCTGCTCCTGTCTTTTGCCTTAAGAAAAAAAAAAACGTCCGCTGTGAATAAAAAAAAGGTCAAAACCGCTGAAGCCTCCACTCCAAATTTAATTTCTTCTGCACCTTTTTAATGGTGGCGGGACCCACCATTATGCCTCTCACAAAAAGAGGCGGGAACATGTATAGAAAGTGGCAGCAATTCCTTTTTTTATTTGTTTTACCGGGCTCCACCTCAGCAAATCTCCCACTTGGAGACCGATACAAAAAAATGCAATGTCTTCTTCTTCAAACTGATATCCTACACTGACAGTGACGACATTTCCTTCAAACGTGTTATCCTCCACCTCTGCAACTCAAGACCCCTGTCTTCACACCAGAATACCAACTGAAGCTACGCACAGCTTCAGTTTCTCAAGAGTAACACCCTTAGTTAACATATCAGCAGGGTTCTCACTTCCACAAATTTTCTTAAGCAAAAACTGTCTGTCATCCAATAATGTCCGTATGAAGTGATACTTGATATGAATGTGCTTGGTCCTGGACTGAAATGATGGATTCATGGCAAGGAATATGACACTCTGATTATCACTGTAGAGAATGCCCTTCTGATTCTTTTTGCCCGATTCATCCAAGAAGCCCTGTAGCCATATCATCTCATTTGCAGCCTCTGACACTGTTATATACTCAACTTCTGTAGTAGACAAAGAAACTGTCTTCTGCATTTTAAAGCACCATGAAACTGCAGTGCCACCAAAAGTATAAATATAGCATGTAGTGCTCCTTCTAGTATCAATGTCTCCAGCTAGATCAGCATCAACATAGCCCCGTACCTCTGAAATCTTACCTGAGAAACACAAGCAAGTTTCTGAAGAGCCTCTTAGGTACCTCAAGATCCACTTCACTGCTTCCCAATGTTCCTTTTCCGGATTACTCATGTATCCGCTAACAACTCCCACTGCATGGGCAATATCTGGTTTGGTGCAAACCATAACATACATAAGTGAACCAACAGCTGAAGCATAAGGAACCTTACTCATGTGATATCTTTCATCTTCTGACTTGGGTGACTGATTCTTGCTGAGTCTGAAGTGACTGCCCAAGGGTGTCCCAACTGGTTTGGCCTCATCTATATTGAACCTGCTAAGTACCTTTTTCACATACTTAACCTGTGAGAGTCTCAATGTGCCTCTGACTCTATCTCTACAATTCTCATACCAAGGAATTGCTTTGCCCCTAGTATTGATGAGATCAATAATCTGAAGGAGCAGATGTCAAAACACTTTGCAATGAAGGATTTGGGAGCAAATAAACCATAACAGCTGGTATCAGAGCCAATGACTGCAGACGAAGTGAAGGTTTCAGGGATCGAGAAATTTGATGGTACAGACTTTGGTTATTGAAGGATTTTATTAATTTAAGAATTTACACCGTTAATCACGTCGATCACCTCGACGATTACAAGGAAAAACTCTCTCCTTCTCTCTCTCTCTTTTTCTTTCTCCTTCTTCTGCTTCTTTCTCTCCGACGTAAGCCATAGAAAGAAGTAGAAACATAGAGCAAAAAAGTAGCTCTTTCTTTTACTGAAAATTCAGAATTTATAAGGAGAAGTACGGTAATCTTACTACAAGCCAAAAGCAGAACTTTATTGTCCCGCAGAAGCACCGCGTGAAGAAGAAAATAGGAGAGAGAGAGCTTCTTCTGCTTGTTGCGTATGGTGAATCCCTCTCTGATCCCGTCTTTTGGCTTAAGCACCAACCTATTAAATTGTTTACTTGATCAAAATGGGGCCATCTATTCCATTAAATTGTGAATTACCTGAGGAGATCTGGAGTGAGAAAGAGGTCAGATTTTCTCACCTTAAGACTTTTTGTTGTCTTTCATATGTTCTTATTAATCCAGATGCTCGAAATAAGCTTGAGGCTAAGTCAAATAAGTGTTACTTTATTGGCTATGGAGATGATGCATTTGGATATCGTTTCTAGGATGATCGAGATCAGAAGATCATAAGGAGCAGGAACGTGATTTTCAATGAAAATGTTATGTACAAGAACTAGTCCAGTACAATTTCTGAAACAACACTGCAGAAATCTGAGATGGTAAAGTTTGATAATTTACTAGAGGTCACAGTGCAGGGCAGGGATGCAAGTGACAAAGAGAGTGGGTCAGGAGCACCCATTCCTGTTGTTCCGTAGTCAGTTTCAGAGCAGTCTACCCCTACAGTTGCAATTCGCAGGTCAGAAAGGACTAGACGCTCTCCACAGAGGTATTCTCCTACTTTAAACTATATTCTGCTGATAGATGGTGGAGAACCTCAGAGTTATGAAGAAACCTTGCAAGATAAAAATTCGAGCAAGTGGGAGCTAGCCATGAAGGAGGAGATGGATTCTCTACTAGAGAATCAGACTTGGGAGTTGACAGATCTTCCACTAGGGAAGAAGGCATTACACAACAAGTGGGTGTACCGGGTGAAGACTGAGCATGATGGCAGTAATAGGTACAAGGCAAGACTTGTTGGAAAAGGTTTTCAGCAGAAGCGTGGTATCGCAAGGCTTAGCATCACAAGGCTAAGCATCACAAGGAGCAGTCCGCGGCAGCGACGCGGAGGTGCGCCGCGAAAAAGGCTTCGCAGGTTTGCGAGCAGTTCGAAGCATTTTCGCGCCAAACAGGCGCAGAAGAACAGGCGACGGTTCGCACGGCGCAGAGGATAACGCGACGCACGACAGGCAGGGCGCGACGGTTTCAGCCAGAGGAGCGCGACGGATGGCGATTGCGGGAAGTCATTCGCGTGACAATTTGCGAGGAGGCCTGAACACAGGAGTTCACGCGACGAAGAAGAGCGTGGAGCTCTGCAACGTCGGTTCGCTCGGAGCAGGCGCAGTGCAGGCGAGCGGGAAACGGTTCACGCAAAATAGACGGCTTCGCGACAGGTTGAATGAGCTGGGAGAAGGAATTTGGAATTCGCTTTCAAATCAAGCCATCCGATTTTTAGGAGGGAGCCACTGATTCCTATTCCTGCTGGGATAAAGGAATCAAAGAATCTCTCATTTACACTAGAGAGAATATTCTTCCTTTCGGAGGAAATTAAAGTCATGGAGGAATAGCTTAAGCTATTAATCTAGTGGTTAATCCCTGTCAGAAAATAAATTAATTTGTATTACGGAAATAAAAGATTTATTTCTCCAGATTTATTCCGAGCAATTAAGAGGCGGAGATCATTCAAGGAAGGAATTTTTTTTAATTCCTGGAAGAGCTGCTGAATGGAAGAAGTGCCAGGTGAAAAGATCCACGAAAGTCTAGGTGGATGTTCAGTTACCGTGAACATTTGGTTCTGCGGAG
Source organism: Papilionanthe hookeriana x Papilionanthe teres (assembly GCA_022702705.1). Taxonomy (NCBI): domain Eukaryota; kingdom Viridiplantae; phylum Streptophyta; class Magnoliopsida; order Asparagales; family Orchidaceae; genus Papilionanthe; species Papilionanthe hookeriana x Papilionanthe teres. The sequence goes on along the minus strand of CM040422.1, from coordinate 143,048,348 downwards.
GACTTGAAGGCAGTTACCGTCAGCGACAGGAAGGCGTCTGCGCAGGTGGAATGATCCGCGAACAGTTGGTTCGGCGGACGACTTACGAGGCGGAAGAAACAATAAGGACTTCGTAGATTAAGCGGAGCAGGTCGGGTAATGGCCTGAGGTTCCTGCAGTTGTTGCCAGTTTGGACGGCAGGCTTGTCGACAGGTGGTTAGCGCGATAGCTTTCATGGCGGACGCGCGACAGAATTTTGCGAAGGAGTTTTCTCGAGGTGGAATTTGGTTTCGGTGAATAGGAACCTGGTTTTGTGAACAGAGGAGTTTGGCCAGCGGAGTTCGCAGATTTGTTGCAGGTGATTTTGCAACAGATGGAGTTTGGTTCCGGTGAATAAGAACCTGGTTTTGAAAACATAGGATTTCAGCCAGCGGAGTTCGCATGTTTTTTGCAGGTGATTTTGCAACAGGTGAATCGTAACAGGTGAATTGCGAGGCAAAGCACAGTTCGCAAGTTCGTCGCAGGAGGAATTGCGACAGGTGGAGTTCGGCTGAATTCTTGTGCTAATAGGAAGGTGCTTTAGGTGATAGATGACACGGTTGATCAAGCTAGGTATTCTCAACAAGTTCTTGGGTGACTTGAATTTGTTGAATGTCAGCAGTTGCTAGTTGGCTTGGTTGCTCAACTCACTTTGTTTAAGAAACTCCATGTGTATTTCTCCTAAGGGGCTGGACATTCGCTAAGGTGGAGATTTGTTTGGTAGGAACATATACCGGGTGATGCATATTTCCTAAGGTGCTGGATATTCACCAAGGTGGAGAATTATTAGATATGACTCATATCTAGAGAGTTGGAGTTTTCTTGGTGAAGAGGTATGTCTCCTGGTAAAAAGGAGTGTCTCTTGGAATAAAGGGGGTTGGGGGGGAGCGAGGGCGAGTTTGTAATTTATCCATGGGTGTTTTTTCTATAAATAGAGGTCTAACCCTATGGGTATGTGAACCGAATTTGTAACTCCTCTGAAATAGTGAATTTGCCGCTTTGCTCCCGATGACGTAAGCATGTATATGCCGAATCTCATTAAATCTATGTGTTTCTTCTTCTGGATTTGCATTATTGTTCGCCCTGAATTTTCATAACACACCACTGTCACCAGCGCGACGCTTGCTATTCGGTCTCTGTTCACTGCCGCCCGCCGCCCCTCACTCGCCGGCCCGCCCAAATGTAATGCTTTGTGCTAAATGAAACAAGAAATATGTCATATACGCCTGGGCGATAGAGCATAATACTAGAGCGCAATAGACTAAATAATTTTATAAAAAAAATAATTTTTTTCTTATTTATATCTATTGTTTTTAAAACTATATAAATCATAACTGTATCAAACACATTTTCTAAGAGCAGGAAAAAAAAAATAAAACAAGCTAAAAACAAAAAATAAAAATAGAAAAGAGAATGATCCCAAATTTACCCTAAATTATTTAGTGCTTCAAATATATATTTTGATGTTCAAACTTTGTTCACATACATAGCACCATAACATTGATATTTACGAATTTTGCATCCTCTTTCATCCAATTTTCAAATTCTCACTCAAATATCAAAATTCATGATACAACACCTACTAATATTTTTCATCTTTATCAAAATCTAAATGATTTAATCGTGACAAGTGTAAATATATCATTTTAATGGTTCAAAAATATTATGTGGATGCTAAATTTTATAAAAAAGAATCACTATAGGAATTAAATTTTTTTTTGCGTTGGCTAGATCAAACATAAATTCTATGATAATTAATATTTATCATCGGATTTGCATCCGATTATTTCCATCGTTAGGGGGTTGGTAATGATAATTCCGTCAAATTTATGTGAAAATATCCTAACATAAATAATTTACGTCGGTTTTATCGTCGTATTAGCGTCAGATTTTTTATTCGAAACTGGCGTCGAAATTTGCTTATGAAAATATTTGACGATAAATAGTAGCGTCGAATTACCGTTTAATTTCCGTCGAATTACAGATAAATTTGCGTCGAAAAATATAGACCTATGACAAAATTTTACAGTTGATTTAACATTAAATTGTGCGTTGAAAAATGAACGCAAATGCAATTCAAAAAAATAAATTCAGAATATCAATTCTATTTCTACAATCTACACGAAAAATACATTCCACCTCACATATCACATTAAGTATAGTCATATCACAAATCAGATCTATAAACAATATCATTAATAAAAAGAAGATAATATCTCAAATCATCTCAAATAAAAATAGTAAAATTAATAAAAAAAGTTACACCAAATGTTTAACATAATGCTTATAAATAAAAGAAAAAAAAAACTACTTATCATCTTTATACAAGTTACTTAACGATTCAAACACGAGCTGTTAGCGAATAACGAACTTTTTTTGGCAGCCCTACCCGCTCGGCATCTTTCACTTCAACCATCCAACTTGAACTTTACTAATAACATCCCCGTTTATGTCACCATCCTTTTTAAATGTAAACCATACATATCGGAAATGTATGTTCCTTTGAATGATTGATATCATCCATTGCTATAACCCCATCACTAGATCTGCTACTACTAAAATTTAATTTAATGTATTTTGTTTTATATCTACTCAAGGAAAGCCTTTAACTCAATTATTGACCTTCATAATTCAAGTTTTTCGTGAACTCTTTCTAGTGTTATCCACAAGAATGACATCATGAGCTAAAAGCATAAACCAAGTTACACCCTCTTATAAATGTCCGGTAAGAACATTCATAACTAAAGCAAAAAAATTGCTAGGAACTTAAGCTTAAAATCAATCCCTAAATTACTCACCTAAATTAGGTATATACATAGTTAAAGTAGGATACATAACTTCTTCAATGTGTTCAGGTTGGAGCAGAGTAGGACGAAGAGAACCACAGGAGTTTCGGCGGTCTCTGTACGTACGCCACAAACGTTACCTCCCCAGCTAGCTCTAATGGTGATTGTACTGCGAGGAGTTGAGAGAACCCGTGAGGGAGAGGGAAGGGGAGAAGTTAAGTCACTTGCGAGGCTTTCTGGCAGAGTGGGGGACAAGCACGAGGGAGAGACGAGGAGAGAGAATATGAAATTTAGGCTCGCAGGATGAGTAAATTAGATCATTTGAGATGGATTTTCATCGAATTTGCATTGGACTTGCTCGACACTAACAAGTAAATTATTTGCGGCGTTTTTCTCGACGCAAACTCCGTCGCAGATCTAAAGATAATTTTCATCGTTTTTGAAACACTTATATTGACGAATTTTCCAACATAAATCAGACGCTAATTTCAACGCAAACATCATAATTTATTTTTCGCCGCTTATCTAACACTAAATCAACGCTAACATTTGCGTCGCAGATATTGGACACTAATTTCTTCTCCTCCTGTAGTGAATCTTTCGGGTGCTTGTTGATGCAAATTCAGAGGAAATTATGGAGGAGGATTTGGAAACCGAGACAAATTAAGAAGGGCAATAAATCATAATTTCAAATTCAAAAATCAAATTTAAATTTTGAATTAAGAAGCTCAATTAAAGGCTCTCGTTTTAGAAGTTAATTAAAGTTTTTCTTTTTCAGGTTATGTTTTCCTTTATGATTATGTGTTTATTTGCTTTCCTAAAAAGTAATTTTATAGTTTATTACCTTCCCAGTTGGGATGAGAGGTTTGTAATATGTTTCTATTATTTAAATGGAGCAAGAAAGAAGATGGAGGCATTGACTATTGCTACTACATCATGAGTACTTTTGAATTCCGTTGATGAGTTTCCATTAGAGCAGAGGGATTCTGCTTTGCCCTTTCTTGAGTCCAATGAGATATTGAACTTAAGGGTAGGCATCAATTTGGTATCAGAGCTTTCTTTGGTTGTCAATTCCACTTATCTAATTACCTTTGGTGAGTCTTACAACACCGTAGATAAATCCTACACCGTAGAGAGATTCTACATCCGCCATCTATTGAGATCAATGCGATATTGACTTGAGGGAAAAACATCAATTTGGTATCAGAGATATTGATCGTGACTTTTCTGCACTACCAGCTCGAAACGAATCATCAATCATGCGAATGCCAGAAAATACAATACCACGAGATGAGATTGTTGTCATTCTGGACCATCAAATGTTATTAATATTAGACACTTTTTTTTATCTACATACAAGCTGGGTGATAAACATTGATTCACACATTCAAATGATCAACATTCAAAATTTGTTGGTCATTGATGACTAGTACATGTATTCCTAGACACTGATCTCTTCGCTAACCCTTATATAGGAGAATGAATAAATAAATCAATATTATTGTTTGATTTTATGTGTGCCCATCAATTATTGTTAAATATTTGTCAATTATTGTCATCTAATGCTCATTAGGTACCAAGTCTAGTGCACATTTTATTCATCAAAAAATCTTCTCTCTTGTCTGTTAAATAATAATAATACCATCAATTATTATTAAATATTTGATTAATTGATTAAGTTCGAGCTCGAGCAAAAGTTTACGAGTTTGAGCCAGCACACGATCCAACTTGTTTATTATAAAAGAGAGAAAATAATATTAATTTCAGCTAGTGTTATAATAAAAAGATTAATAGAATGAACAATTAAGAGATAAATAATAAGAAAAAACTTGATAAATAATATAAAATATCTAAACATTTATAATAATTTAACGATAACCTTCAAATTTAATATATTTTAATTATATTTATATAAATTTCTTTGAAATGAGCTGGCTCACGAGCTAGTGAGTCAAGTCAGGGCGGCTTGAGCTTGGCTTGTTAGCTCATCGAGTTTAGCTCATGACTCACTTACCGAGTCAAGCTCGAGTTGGCTCACGAGTCGGCTTGGCTCACTTATATCGCTAACCAATAGTAAATATTAATAATCCTAAATCAAGACTATAAGAACATACTTAACAATTATCAAATTTATTTCGGGCGGGGCCAAATTTGACGCTCATTATGATACCAATACTTTTAAAATATATAAAATAAATAAAATGAGATCATTTGATAGAATCCTTGATTTTTTTGGTAGAAATAATTATAAGACCCCAGTCATAAATTTATAAATAAATCTTATTTTTATAGATTTTAAAGGAGAAATTTCTACTAAAGAGAAATTTGTGAGTTATGAAGGACTTTAGAATTTTATTAATCCTTGTCACTAGCATATATGACCATTACATGATATAGAAGACTAATTTTTTCAAGCCTTCTTTCACATTAAAAAATGGCCAACATGAAAACCTGTCAATAGTCTTTATTCATTTTTTATTAGAATATAATGCTTATAAACGACAAATATTTAATATTCATTAGTCATTAAAGGCTGCGATCGTTCGGTCTTCCTTTCTATTATCAAATAAATAAGACAATCTTCATCGTCATCTGCATGTTAACATTCTCCATCAATCATCGCTTGACTCCTAACAATGATTGATATTAGAAACATAACATTTAAATATTTATTTTGATCATTAGAACATAAGCTAATAACTACTAATCATTGGTCGTCTTCTACTGGTTGATATTTGTCAATCACTGATGTCCCACACATCTATCATTTATAGAACAAATAAAGTTACCGCTAACCATCAATTGTCGCCTAACCAAACACTTTTCTTATTAAATATCACCCAACAATGGACATCTACCCGCGATATACAATTGACACGTGTCTTGATATTTATCAGATATTTCCTCTTATAAGAAAAATAACCAAGTCTATCATCTATTTTTGTCTGGCTTTCAACATTCCCTGCCAAATGTAACTTAACACTTGATAGTAACCAACATACGACATCTACTAACCATTGATATATAATGTTCATCTTTCCGATCACCTCATATCCTGTTTAATAATCTTTAACAATAATTTCCAAACATCTAGGAATGATTGAAGTCTCACGCACATCCTCCACTTCCCTTATCTCACCTCATATCAAGGAAATAATAAAATTTATCGTTCTTTACCCCCTTCAAAAGTTCAAATTCTGACTTCCTCCAACAACTAAAGCCACATATTGATTATCTAATGACAATTTTTATCTACTGCTGTAAACTGCATTGAGAAATAATACAAATAATTAAGTTCATATTGGTTAGATTCACATAATTGAAATTTTACTATAGTTCATTTTCATATTCCATGGTTGGATCTAAATTAAAAGAATAGGCATTTACATACATACCCTCCAATTCCTATATATTTACATATCAAACATCTAAACTCTATTATTTACAATTATGCTAAGAAATATCACTATTTTAATTTATAAAAAGTGAAACACACATCCTCATGCATAGCTAAGGTATCATATAGTTAAAAATTGAAATTTAGATATTAGATATGTAATTATAGAAGAATGAAGGGGTACATTTGTAAATGTTCATAAAAATAATGTAATATACTAATATTAGTTTTTTTTTTTATTTTAAAGCGAAAGCAACCGGCACATGATCATGAGGCCATGTCTAAGCCAGTCGCGTCACAGTTGACGAACCACCCGCCTTCAATATTCAAAGTGATCAATGTTCAAAAACAAAGTACCCTTCACTTGACTGCACGTGATCCAATCGCTCTCCTAAAACTCTCGACACATGTTGGACGTTACTTTAAATTTTAAATTTCACTTTTCGACTAAGTCCGATGTTCAGCAAAGTTCCATTAAACATCACGTTGGCGGAAATTTCAACGGTGAAAAAATGCCCATTTTTTGTGGACCAACATTAGCTGATGCTTGAGAAATTATGCTTCACCAAACCACACACTGCGGTTTATCGACTTTCAGTCCAACGCGAAGAAGTCTGGAAAACACTCCAAACAAAGCCTTAATATAGAAGTCACGACAAAAGCACTCGATCATATGCTTAGAAAAAGTATTCGAGGCATATACATACAGTTCTTATGTAATTATAATTATAACATCTAAACTTTGATATTTACATGCATATTAATAAAATTTTTAACATCACATCAAATATGCCACTATTTGTGACTTAAAAAGCGAAAACACCTTTTCTTTTATAACATGAAAGTGCTACTATTGTAAATATGAAATTTTTGGTGTTAGATAAATAAATACACGAGAATTGTACAATATGGACGGCTATTATACTATATACGTATAAAAAAATAAATATAAGAAGAATAATCTTCAAAATCTAAAGACATATTAATATAAATAGCTACAATTAGTTCATATTGTGATAACACATATTGATGGTGAGATGGGACAAAGCCGATCTCTTTCTTAGAATGGACAAACTTATTATATAAATAAAATAATTTCATAAAGATTAAAATGTGTATGCATGTAAGGACAATTTTAATTATCAATCTACAAATTCAGTAACTAGCTTCCTAAAATATTCTGCTCGGTGACTAGTGGAAGATTATTGATTGGTGTCGAAAGATCCGCATTAGTACAATAATTATTTAGCATTTTGGCATTGTACAAAACTCCAGCATACACTCAAATATTTAAGTGAATTAAGCAAGGGGAGATATCTCGACTTTTTACGTGAAAAACCCTAGAAAATAAAATAAAAAAAATCACTGAGTCTCACCCAGTTAAAATAATCCACTATGTAAAAGTGAGCACACAAACCTACTCTTCTCCTAAGTTAGAAAATATGAAATTACAAAGTTGTTGTACAATAATATTTCAATAATAATAGTCATAACAAACTTCGAAAGCCATAGTCGATTGCTATAGAAGTAGTAGTATGTCATGAATTGTTATTGACGGTGGCTGTCGTGTTAGCTTTTCGTAGAGGCCGTAATTGAAAGCCATGGTAGTCGTGTTAGCTTTTCGAGATAATGTTTGCAGACCACATAAGGTCTATTTGGGAGTTGTACAAGCCGAGACAACATCAGTAGGTAACAAAAGCCAAAGTTGGGAGCTGCATCAGCTAAGATAACATCCATAGGCTGCAGTGACAAGAGTTGGAAGATGTATGTGTTGAGATAATGTTTGTAGGCCACGTAGGTCAGATGGAGTTGTATGGGTTGTAATAATATCTATTAGCCACATATTTCGAAGTTGGGAGGCTAGAGTTGTGAGCTGAATGAACTATGATAACTTACGTAGGATACAGAGCCCAGAGTTAGGAGTTGCATGGGATGATATAACATTTGCATGTTTCAAAGGTCGAAGTTGGGAGTTGTACTAGTTTTGAAATTGTTTATTTGCCACATAGACCGTAGTTTGGAGGCTAAAGTTGGGAGCTGCATGAACTGTGATAATTTTCATATCCTATAGAGCCCAGAGTTAAGAGCTGCATGAGTTGTGATAACATCTCTAAGCTGCAGTGGCCAAATTTGGGAGTTGCATGAGTTGTGAGAACATCTGCAGGCTGCGAAGGTTTGAGTTGAGATTTGCATGAGCTAAGATAATGTCTGTAGGCTTCAGAGACCAGGTTGGGAGTTGCATAGGCTGTAAGTACGTATGCAGGATGCAAAGGCTGAAGTTGGGAGCTGCATGAACTCCGATAAACATTCATAAGCCACAAAGGCCAGAGTAGGGGAGTATCATGAGCCTAGATAAAGATCGTAGGTCTCAAAGACTCCAGTTAGGAACTACATGAGCTGAGACAACACTCATAGGACACAAAGGTTAGAGTTGAGAGTTGCATGAGCTGAAATAACTTTCAGAAGCCCCATAGGCAAGAGTTAAGAGATGCATGAACTAAGATAATGTTTGTAGGTCGCATAGACTAGAGTTAGAAGTTGCACGAGTTGAGATAACATCCATAGGCTAAAGTCGGGAGCTGTATAAGCTAAGAATCAATATCAATAAATATAATTGTACACTACAAAATGCCATCACAAATCTTGGGGAGATCGAACGGCCAGAAAAAAAGACATGAATGAAGTTTCGAGCTAGAGAACATAAGTTTCACAAATGAATAGTCGATCAGCTTTACGATGGACTCGACCGACATAAAGTTCCGACCGACAGAATCATCGAGCAAGAGAACATAATCAAGTGGACGAGCATTTTTGTGAAGCAACTGGATCTTTATGAAAGATATAGTTGACCTCTGCAACGGCCGACCTGAACATTCGACGGTCGACCAACACAGCTGGTCGACTTCAAGACATTAGGCCATCAACCGATGTTAACTTCTATGTTTGTTTTAGTTTTTATTTCGATAGACACATCGATTCAATCGTTGAGACAATTATAATAACTACTATTTCCTTATGTGTAATTGTATTCTGAAACCTCAATAAATGTGAGGTCATGACATCAACAAAGAGACCTTCCAAACCCTTATAATGTGGATTTTCTTGCGTTCTTGAACTATCTCTCTCTCATTTCTCTCCTATCAACTCTAACTCTCCAAGTATGTTAACCAAGAAGACAATTTAGAATTCAATCATAATTAATTAAGTTCAATTAAAATTTAATCACGGCTTGTCTTCGTAAATAAATTAACAAATACATTTGACAGATTTCAAAACTCTGGTATATATTCAATATTGGCTCAATATCGATAAGAAATAATTAAATCATTTTAAATGAAAGGCTTATTAATTCAGCTCAAATTCATTTATATATGGCTGCCACTGCAACTTCTCTCAAGCCTATCTTCTCACAATCAAATTCTCTAATTCTGTTGTGAATATTGAGGCAAAGCAAATTTTGTGCTGTATTTGATCAGCATAATAAAAACCTTCATTGCCAAATAAATAAAAAAAAATACACAAGCATAACTCCGAATATTGCTATTTTAAAAAATAACACTCAGAATTTTGATATTTATAAAATGACCGCCCTCTTTCATCCATTTATCAAAATTACACTCAATTATTAAAATTCAGAATAAAAAATCTGTTAGGTATGACTCATATACTAGTTAAGGGACATATGTTGGGGCAAAACGGAACGAGCCAACGAAGCGAAAGTATCTGTCCAATCGAGAGAGTTTCGTTATATTGGTTAGGGGTGCGGGGGCAACGCCCCTGCAGTACGGTACTTAATTAATTTTGTTATTACATATTATACACCGTTGTTAATGACTCCCAATTAATGAACTAAGGTAAAAAAACATTTTCGTAATGTGGTACCGCTTACCTACCACATCTCACATACTGCTCACCTACCGCTCACCTACCTCCCACCTACCACTATCTTGTTTTGTATGAATAGAGAGGGTGTGAGGCTTAGGAGGGTAAGGGAAGAGGTCTTAAACTACCACAAAGAAGGAGAGAATAGCTAAAGAGCTAGAGAGGAGGAGAGCATCTTGAGGCCTTGTATCAAGGTATCGCTTGAGAGGGAGGCTATAGAAGGAAGATGAGGGCTCATTTCTATGTATAAGCTACGTATTCTCCATTTCTTTTGCCTTAGTGAACTATTTGATTGATTCCCTCCCGTGAACATAGATCCAGTTGGATCAAACCACGTAAACGATCTGCGTTTGCTTGTGTTATTTGAGTTTCATTTCTATGTTAGAAAGTACATATCTCACAACATACACTAAAGTTATATATATATTTATAGTGTTGTACATGAAATTATCTCAAAACTAATTTGCATCCCTTTTTTAAATCAAAATCATTCCTTTTTGTTCAAGATTTGTCGCTGTTATTACCCGTAAAAATAATAATCATATATATATATATACACATATAGTTTCTTATTTTAATTGTGGCAGATGATGTAGGTATGGAAAAATAAAAAAAAGAAGTAAGACTTTATGTGAACCCAAATATTTAATTGAGTTCAAACTTAACTAAAACTGATTAATTAAAGAAGAAAGCGAAAGAAGCCTATAGCTCGTGGCGATCGCGTTTGTGAAAATACGTGTGACTTCTTTTTCTTATCTTCTTTCATTCCACTTCCGAACCAACCGCTCGACAGCCCACTCACGTGTGCAAGGGAAGTTGAAAAGCCTCTTCATTCAAAATTAATAATAATAATAAAATAAAATTGATTAAATTGATTACCATGAATTATCATATCATTATTATATGAATCCGAATAATTTAGTTAAAATTTCCTATTCATTAAAATCCTTTTTAATAATAAGTGAGTAATTGCCCAAAAAATAATAAGTAATTAATTAATTAGTATAATGAGTTATATGATGTCTTGAAATAAGATCCACACATTATCCAAGCATGTAAATTATTTGGTTTTAATCCGCTTAATATGTAATTCTTTTTCACTTCTTGTTATTGTAATCACAGTGCTTATTGAGGATGCATTTTGGTGAAGCCACGGTTAGAAAGGGAAAAATATTCCTTCCGGACATCCGCACATCTGGATGGCCAACCACCGACCGCTACGTCGCCCGCCGATGACGTTTATGGCGAAGTGGCCGCCTATAGTTGGCCGTCCAGACGTGAAGCCTCCAGACATAATGTTTACTCATTAGAAACTAACAGTTGGTGAATGTTTAGATAGATCTGTTGTGTTGTAGATATTTCTGATAAAAAAATTTGAAATGCATTTACGCACATGTGTTTTGGTTGTAAGGCAACAGTTTTGAAAATAATTTAGACATAACACCATAAAGAAATTTAAGAAAGTTTTTTTAAAAAAAAGAAGTCTATTATTATATTATATGAGAAGTAATACATCACTTAATATATAATAATACAAAAATTAAAATGATAATAACAACATATAATGTTATTATAATATTACATTTTATGTTCAAGCGATGAAGTCTTTTTTTCAATATTTCTCCCCATGCATGATCACCATATGAAGTAGACTTCTCATAGTCATCAGCACATCTAAAAAATACACAATCCTCAAATAATTTATTTATGATACAAATATAAAATCGTCTCCCATAGAAAACTTGTCATTGTGAAGTAAGTATGAATCACTACATATCACAATATTAGCTAGACAAATGTAAGCTTCCAAGCTTCCAATCTATCAAATTACAATAACCATCAATAACCCTAGAGATCAAAGCATCCAACCCAGTGAATTATATTTCCACTTTATTAACACCTTACATAGTGTAAAATTGCATGACATTTACATACATGAACCTTAACACCCTTTGTGTGAACATTCACTACTAATCTTCATTTGCTCTTCTTATAAAGAAAGATTACATGCCTCAATAGCATAATAAAAGCAAGCATGACATGTATCTTCTAAGAGGAAAATCAAAACTAAGATTTGCAATCACTCAACTGCAACTTTTTAGATATATTGAAGAAGGTTCATGTAGGTAACATAATTTTTCTAAGCTTTTATAAATAAAGTTGAATTTTTTTCGATGAGTCTCTAAGACAACCACATACAAATTGCTAAGCAATATCAACAACAAAACAAAGTGGAGAGCAATGCACATTAAACAATAAGCAAGAAGGTTCATCGAGTACAACCAAGGTAAGTCCTAAATACTCCTTTGACTTATCCTTGATGAAAAAAAAAAAGAAAAAAAAAAACCAAATTCAAAATCATACTCAAGACTATTTGAACCGTCTACATCTAAAATTTATACAAACTGGTAGAAAGTATGTGATAAATATCTAGAAACTATGCTAGAGAATTTGTAGATTACACATAATAATAATAAAAAATTAAAAAGAATTACCTCGAAACGACCCTAAACTCCACACAAGGAGAAAGAAGACTCGAGAACACCACACAAAAAATAGAACATACCACATAATATAAGAGAGCTACCCCCACTTAAAAAGGAGAAAGGAATCGAGAAATCAATAAACCTTAACCAAACACGCCTGAACGAGAAGACGGAAGTGTCGTCCAATTTTTTTTTCCAAATGTTTCTTTTGCTTTGAAAATCTATTTAAATTTAATATGCATACAATTTTGATTTTGAAAATAATATTTTGATTTTTTTTTTTTTGGAATAAACTAGACTAGACAGATCTCATATATGAAACAGTTCAAGTAAGCATGCACAGTACTATAAGTAAAACATCATCCCGAGAGATAAGCGTACCACCTGACAGTAGATTCGATTATATAAATTAAGAATTTATGACATCCGTTTAGTCTGCGGAATTTCTGACCGACAATTCCCCTATCTAATATAAAAATTTAGACAATGTTTAGATTATCTGTGTTACTAATTTTTCTATAGGAGCAATCCCCTGTAGTTAATTACATCTTAGGCAATTAAAGTCATCTAAGAAAACTCTCGATTAAGATCAAATGTTTCGTCTTCAAGAATTCAACTTTTAGTATTCACGATTGGTGGTGGGAAAATAAATGGGAGATGCTAAATGTGAAATAGTTATTTTCATAATCCAAAATAGCGAAAAGGTAGGGGATGTCACAAATTCTGAGGCAAACCTTAATGAATTCATGTACTATCCTATTGTTTGAAAGAGAGATTTGACAACCAACATCTATGCCAACAAGTGGAGCTTACTTACCAAAAAATCAAGATTGGAGTTGCCTAGCTAGACAATGCTATTCTAGCGCCCCCTCCTCTTACCAGAGTCTCTTTTTAACCTTGTCAAGAAGCTGACCTCCTTAATACTGCCAGCTCCACACACCCATCTCTTTCATGGGCCTCCAAATCAACTTGCACTATCATTTTTATTAAATTCATAATCGTACCACTGAATCATGTTATTAAGAAAGAAATGAGAAGACTAATGTGACAACGACATAAGGGGCAATAAATCCAAAAATAACAACACTAAAGTTTTCAAATACAGTTCTTAAGTACAGCGCAACAATATTTAAAGAAAAAGTATAGTCCATCTTGACCTATGATCCAGACTTGAGAAACACAAAATATTTCTGACACCCAATTATGGGCTTAAACTATCCTAAAGAGACTTGATTCAATCACTTCCACATAAAGTAAAATCATCAAGCAAATTGACAGCTAATGTCATAAGATAGGTAAAAATTTTTAGTGGATTTCATTTGACTTTATCTATATCAGATTAACAATGTTTAATATTTTCTAGCAAAATAACCTAGGAGGGGTCTAACATCCTTGGTGAATTTCATTTTACTTCATCCATAGTAAGTAAACACCATCAAATATTTTTTAACAAAACAATCTAGAACGTGACTAACATCTATGGTGAATTCATTTATTTTATCATAACAAGTTAATGATGTCAAACATTTTATCATAACAAGTCAATGATGTCAACCATTTTCTAGCAATATAAACTATGATGAGACTACATCCTTGGTGAATTTCATTCTACTTTATCCATAACAAGTTAACATTGAGTATTTTTTAGAATTATTCCATTTCGGCTTACCCTTCTTGAATCTTGAAGGATTAGGGAAAGCATTTTATCAAATGACATCAAATGTAAAGACAAATCATTATGAGTAAATTTTGAGAGGAAACATTCAATTTTTTTTGAGAAATAATAATGTTTCCATCAGAGTTCTCTCAACTAACTTGAATAACAAGTAAATTATTTAAAGCATCAATATTTCCAACATTTCCACATGATTTATCAGAATTACTTGTAAAAATATCAACAATAATAATCAAACTAGGAGCAAAATTAAGATTAATATAATAATCATTGTAGTTAGAAATAATATGACTAACATTAATATTATTCGCAACATTATCTCACAAATTAGCCACAAGATTAAAAACATTGTGAGATGTATCATTATAAGGAGGCATACTATTACTTATATGGGATCTTTGTTGAGACAAATATTTGTTCATTTTTATACCAGTAAAAGTCAGAGCAGTAACGATACTTTGCTAATAAAAAATTTTAGGGCAAGAAAGAGGATATTGAGCAAAAGTAGAACATGATTTACTTAGATTCGACTTTCAATAGGTAAAAAAATTTCTTTGTCTTTTAATAACTAAAATGATAGAATCAAGAAGTAAATAATCAATATTAATTTAAACATTAACTCTATCAAATGTTAATCTAGAACCCTTAATCGTCAAAGGATCCACAAGCAAAGGAATATCGATTTTGCTATCAATTTTTGAAATATCATTTTTTGACCAACAACACAACGATAAATTAAGTAGTTTCACCCAAACATGTACTTTGTTAAAATATTCTTTTACATGTTTAAAGTTACGACTCCACTTTTTGAAAATAAATGACTTCCCGTTAATATACCAAATGTCTCCCGACAAAGCTATTTCAAGATCCTCCGTGCAAGAAAACTTTTAATAGGAAAAAAACTCTCTGTATAAGAAACAAGTTCTACTTCACCTTTTATTTCCAAAATCTACTAATGGCTCAAAGTACATTACTGTAAAAAGGGTCTTTTACCTAGCGGATAGTCCACTATGGCTTGAGCCCATTACTTAGATCCATTTACTTCTTGATATGAGAAGGATACTTTATCATACGTAGCAGGTACAAAAGAGATACTGAATTTATAAGGGTTTAGAAGAGAAGAGATCAACCCTTTTCAATTAAGAGAATGTATTGGTCCGAGTCAACAACAAGAAGAAGAAGAAAAAAAGAAGGAAACAAAGAAATGTCCATAATAAAATAGAAGGCCAAAACCCTAAAAATCAAAGAGAACACTAGAAGAAGGTTAGTGATGAAGATCTCTAGCATTATTTTCCACTAGATATGAAAATCTAGAGGAACCCTAGAAACCTTAAAGCGGCGCTTTTAAAATAATCATATCTTCTCTCTCAAACCTCAAGACGTCTCCTTAAAGTTATTGTAAAAATTATTTCTTGAAGGCAATTACATATAGTGCACCGAAAACGTTGTCGTATACAAATCAACCACTATCTTTCATCCATTTTTTGTATTCTCACTCAATTATCAAAATTCACGACAAAAATCCAACCCATATTTTTCATTTTATTAAATCCTCAACATTTCGATCGTGATATAAGTAAATGCATCGATTTGATAATTCAAAAATCACCTGTGTTATTTTTGTAAATATCAATATTTTGAATGCTTTGGATGTAATTTTCTCCCTTTTCTTTATTTCCATTCATCTAGAGTCACATCAAAAAAAGTGTTCCGTAGAGCTGTGCAAATCTTTATTAAACCTCTGCTTGGTTCTAATTCTGCCGAATCACACCGCCACATGCTATCCTTAGGTCTTCCAAATCCGGACAGCCCGTAAATCAAAATAAATCATTTTTTATAAAATATTTATTTGAAAAAAAAATCGATTTGTAAATCTGAAATTGCACTCCGCACGCGGCAATCTCCCTTTTATTGTTGATGAGATGAATAAGTCACGTGACATGCTACCGGCACGCCTCGGTGGCCCACTTCCAGCTCACCACTTCTCCAACGACCCACATATTCGACCCGAACAGCCCATCAGCCCACTATACAACACGGGGGAAAAAATAAAAATAAAAAAAAACTAAAAAGGAGGCCTGTAACATTAGGGAATAACGTCTTCAATAACTCTGAACCCTCCAAATTTCGCTTCCCTGTTTCTGCGATACTTCTTCATCTTCTCCTTCTCCGGAGCTGTGAACCCCTCAGCTCTTCCTCACCGAACCCTTATTTTCGCGCTGCGCAGTTGTCAAGGTCAGGACGACGCACTCTCGGTTTTGGAATCGGAGCGGCCGCCGGAAGACTATGTTGGGGCCCGATTGCGCTGATATTCGAGTGAGTTCCTTGAGATCTGCCGTCTCTGCTCTTTCGTCCGTCCTCTTCTTTATTGGATTCGATCCCCATTGTTTTAATCTTTGTGCTGTTTCATTTAATTATCGGAAAGAATGAAGTTCGCACCACCTTGGTTTGGGATCTGTGTGGCCTCCGATTTCTACAATTTGAATAAGGTTGAACGTTGGCAGTCTTTAATTGATGTATTTTTGGGAAGAGAAGTTGTATTCACTTTTTTTGGTTTTGGAAATTTATGCGTGGATTTGACCGTGTCTGGCGGATTATTTCATGTACATGCGCTTCTAGCATGCGAACTTGAACAGTTTCATTGTGAATTCTTGAAGTCACTCTCATCCTTTGGTGCAAGCTTATATTCAGCTCTACATAATGCCTTTGGAATTATTGCGTCTTAAATTTGGTTGAATGATTTCGGCTTTTCTGTAATGATATCTGAAAGGTTTCGCACTGTGATGTGAATTTGATTTTGCGAAGTCTGAACTTCTATGCATGAGTGATAAGGTTGTTTATAGGTGAATTTGAGGATACTCTCCGACTCTGCTGGAAAGCAAGTTTGATTACCCACGAGCCATCTCCTGCCATTGAAGCTTTTTACAATTATATTTCGGAAAATTTACATACACCACACAATTCTTATGTGCTTACATAAATGGTTTATGCTAGAATATATTCTGATTCTTTTTTTATATGCGCGGGATGGAAATTTAGACTTTTATTTTATTGACATGCCCTTTTGACTTGAAGTACTTGATTTTATTACCTCAAACATTAACAGGCCTCAGCAGGAGTCATAGGATATTTGAGCTTTATTAAAAAGTTTTAGAGTTCAATGCAAAGAGAAGAACATTTTTTACTGTGGAAGGTCAAAAAATATGATTTGGTAATGAAAGTGTAGACTGATGAGAGTGTTAATTGAATCTTGCTTACTTAAACCAGTGGAAGTCTTCATTTTCTGTTGTTATTTGATATATACCATTCTATCAAATGGATTCACATAACTATGCTGTGATATGGTGATCAATTTGATTGTCCTTGAAAACAATCTCTTCTTTATGAAGTTGTTGTTCTGTGGTACTTAGTTAGAGGATAAGATTGTTGATCTCTGAGCTGAGGTATTGTGCTTATTGGTTTGTTGTTGATTTCTGATTATCATGTTGAAGATGGTCTCCGAGTCTCATCATTTGAAGCGCTTATGGAATGTTGGGACACTTGATTGCCAATTCCCAGTATTTAACAATTTTTGGAGTGCCCGATTGGTAATAGGTGCTCCACAACTTAATTTTTCATTTGCAATAACAAGTTTAAAAAATTAAACTAATTCCTATTTTTTGTTATGGGAAGAAATTTCTCATGGGAAGAAGTTTCTCATTGGGAGTTACAACTTGGATTATTTATTCAATGGAAAAAATGATTGGAACATGTGGATGAGTCTATGTGTGAACTCTCGCATAATGGGAAATGTAAGTGTTAAATGAGGATTGCTTACGAAAAATGCAAAACAGTTTCTTTTAAGACTGGGAGAAGATTTCGTGCCCATGCAATCCATTTTGATTAGCAAAGAGCTTAAAACTGGCTTAATGAATTATCTTGAAGAGTTATTAGGATAGGATGGAGATTCAACTTTTAATTGGTGGTAAAGCAGTAAAAGATGCCGCCAGATTCTAATGTGAGTTTCCTAGCAAAGGGGAAAACTTGAATTTCTGTCTTAAAAACATTACAATGCTGTATTGTTAGGAAGATGGATATATTTTCAATACTGCAAACAAATTTTTGAAGAGGGATTGTATGTGTAGTGGACATTTGGTCTCAGATTGTTGAAGACAAGTGGAAAAAGGTGGATGAAGTCCTTTCTGCCCACTTGTCCAGGTAACCTTCTGGATTTAATGGGAGAAGCAGTTTAGTATATTTCTAGCAACCATTCTCTATCTTTAAGCAATTCAACAGATATTTTAGCAAGTTTAATTCATAATTGGCTTGTCATCTAAGTTTCTTCCCAGTTAATGCTGGATCAGAGATTAAAGACCTCAAGCCCTATAGTTTGGGGTCTCTAACAAGTTTAAACACTTTGTCCTTTCCTTTGGGTAATAGAAATTTCAAGCTGTTGATGGAAATTCCCACTTGATCTCCTATCCTTCCTTTATCACCTTCCCTTTCTCCAGAAGTATTTTTTGTTTTCCATTATTACTTGAGAATTAGTCTCTATTGATTGATTGATGATGGATATTTCAGTACTTTTTCTCACATGATAATTACTTTTTTCAGGTTCTGACATCCAGGACTATGATTGGGAAATAAACAGAGTTGTGCATCTTTTTTGATACATGTATTCAACAGATAGTTTAACAAGTTTAATTCGTAATTGGCTTGTCATCTAAGTTTCTTCCCAGTTAGATTTCTGGATCAGATATTAAAGACGGCAAGCCCTATAGTTGGAGGTCTTTAACAAGTTTAAACACTTTGTCCTTACCTTTGGGTAATGGAAATTTCAAGCTGTTGATGGAAATTCCCACTTGATCTCTAATCCTTCCTTCATCACCTTCCCTTTCTCTAGAAGTATTTTTTGTTTTCCATTATTACTTGAGAATTAGTCTCTATTGATTGATTGGCGATGGAAATTTCGGTACTTTTTCTCACATGATGATTACTTTTTTTCAGGTTCTGACATCCAGGATTATGATTGGAAAATAAACAAAGATTTGCATCTTTTTTGATACATGTATTCCCCTTTCTTGGCATTCAAAGAATATGTGTAATTAATTTGTTTCTCATCTTTTGTCCAAAGTAATTGATTTGACTTGTTATCTGCGATGCTCAAAATTTGCTATTATTTTATGCTTAGCTTTGAGTTGCATAAAAATTAGTGTTTTACATTCTCGTTTTAGTTATTGCGTGTAAAGCGGAGCAACCGTATCTTGAGCATCATCACATTCGACTCTGGGATTGGAGTGATTCATTTAGATGTTTTGATATGTCCAAGCAGATCTTTTTTTTGGTTAGAAGTTTATTTTTGTTACTTTTATGATTGTTCTAATTAGAATTAAATTGTTTGCTTGCTTAAAATAAACCCATAAATGCCTTAGATTTTATCTAGAACTAGTTTGTTTCTAAGTCGGATTTTTATCTAATTACATTGGAATGAGTTAGAAATTTTTTTAGTAGAAGTGCGTGTTTTTTTATCTAACTTTAATAAAATTTGTGGTTGTTAAGTGGAGGTTAATGTTTATTTTTTGAGCAATGTTGCATGATCATCATTCTTTTTATGATGCTGTAGGAAGATGTTTGTTTTTGATCAACTATAAAATCTCTTTATGATTTTGCTATTGGTGTCTTTACATGTCTTATTCAAATCTAACATTTTGCATCTTTTTTAATGTGCTTATTTTCTTGTTAATGAAATAACAAACATTGCCCTTAATGTGTAACCAATCTTATTAAAAGTGCACTTTAGGAGTGAATTAATTCGATGCATTGACCCTATGCATTACTTGTAAATTATAAGCTCACAACGAAGTACATGCCTTGCGACATTTATTACCATATGTCATAGTATCACACGCTTGACTCAAGAAGAAATCTTGTTCCAAATTTCATGGTCTAGATCATTATCTAGCGCAATAACTTAGTAGGAATATTCATTTTGTCGCAGCATTTTTCAATCATTGAGTGTTGTTATTCTTTCTACATTCTCTTTTGTTTGAGCTAGTTACTTCTTGGTGGTTCTTCTATTCACATTATCTTGCCTGGTAGTATTCTAATACATTTATCTCTAGTATTACCATTATCACCAGTGACTTCTTGCTTCTAAGAGTTTACTAAGAATGATTTCGATGCGTCTTCTTTATAGCCTCTCTTGCTTCACTCTTTATTTGCTTCTCAATCTCTATTTAGTCAATCAATGTTACGACTACAGCTTGATATAGACCAAATGTTGTAAAACACCCGCGAATCATGTAAGGATGTATGCTATTCAAGTAGTATACGAAACAGAGTCCGTGTATTGATTCGACGAGGAATGAGCGAATTCCCAAAGTGAAAACATCTAGCAAACTGATTTTAATTCTAACTCAAAGGTATAAAGTTCAAATATTTTTGAAAAATCACTAATCCTAAATTTCAAAATAATTAAAACCTAAGCTAATGAGGCGAGGATTTCAACAAAGTTTTCTGCTACTAGTAAGATACCCCCTGAATTGGTTTTGCAGGATTGTATGTTCGATTGAGTGATTCAATTTATGTGCGACAATCAGGAGCAAAACTCCTCTTTATCCCATTCCGGACATCTAAGAAGGTTTGACAATCATACAAATTTAGTTCTCTAAATCAAGTGATTAGCCTGTGATTTCGTATTTTCCTACAGAGTTGCACTAACCTTGAAGCAATATCTCTATTCTTTTATGTTAATGTATTTTAACCTAGTTTTTCCACTAAAGATTCTTCCGCAACTCGAAGATCATAACTAATATTAACTATCCAACTGGCCAGGTTGAATATAAATGAATCATTGAAGGTTAAAACAGCTTTAGAGTCCTACTTCACTAATTCAAAGGTAGAATGATAATTCTACTCACTAATCATGCTTGAGAACAACATAATCATTTCGTCAAAAGGAAATATAAAAAACACCAGTTTAAGGGATAAAACCCAATTAATACATCAAGAAGATTGCAAATTTGTCTCTCTTCCTTCTCCAAATGAAATTGTGAGATCACATGCACGATTACACAGTAAATCTTGCAATCACTTCACTTCACTCACTTGTATTTGGAACTTTTTGCTCTGGTGTTTTCTCTTCACTCCTGTGTGCGTAGAATGACCATGTCCTTCGGTCGAAGAAGCTTTTATTCATTCTTTTGTGAATCAACGCCTTTGAACCGCACAAACCATCAAAATGTGTGAATTGACACTTACATGTTGGTATGTGGTGCTTAGGCTTTGGATCCTAGCTTGATGGTTTGACACCTATTTTTCGCCTTTTCTGTATTTGGGATCAATTCTTGACTCCTTGGGCACCTAGGCGCTTCACTTCAGTGCCTAGGCGCTTCACTTCAGTGCCTAGGCGCTTTGCTTCGGTGCTTAGGCACTACTAAGCTTATTTGTTTGGTTCTTGGGCTCCGATGAATCTTCTAACCTAAATCCTGCAAAATACATTACAAACACCTTTTAAAAGCATAAAATTAACATACAAACAGTTTAAAATAAAATATATTTGATCGTATTTCCAGTAGACGTCAAATTCCCCAAAACTTAAACATTACCTGCTTTCAAGTAATTTTAAAATCTAAAATTAGAAAGTGCAAATCATCGAGTAAAGATTTGATGCTTCCTAATTACATAGAAAATATATTTTTGTAAATGTAGATTTGTATTTTCTTTCATATTAAACTTTCAGAGTTCTCCCCTAATATCCTGATATAACAAATTGTGATACAAATTTATATAATTATCATAAGTTACTTATACGAAGCTTAACTAAATAAAATTAATATCAACCATAAAATCTAGTTATCTATTTACTTAATCCATTTTATTCAAGTTACCATTTCTACGACTATAAAGTTTCTAGTTTAAGTTAGAAAAGTTATTGATCCTTTAACTTTGAAGAAAAATTGACACCAATTTTTAATATGAGCTTCACTTCAAGGATCTCGCCAAATGTTTCTGAAATTTTTCTCTATTTTTTTGTGAACATTTTTCTAAAGTTTTTTTTTGCTTTGTTATTATTATTATTATTTTCCTCCCTTTTTTTATATCTTTTACTTGGGATTACTCTATCTGGTTTAGCTCTTATAATGATTTTGATTGCCAACAATTTACTCAAGTTAAATTTTCATTGCCATCTTAACTTAATTTAAAAGTTTATAAGTCAAGATATGGTAACTAAGAATCAGTTTATTTTAATTAAGTAGCGACTAAATTTTGTAGTATTGAATTATCAAATTTATATACAACTAATATTTAACAAATTATTTAGGAATAGGTATAAAGATAAGTAGTTATTATTGTTAACGATCAATGATTAGTGAATAACTAATCTTTCTAAATATTCCACAAACACACGTCACTTTTATTTGTTTGTTTGTTATTTTTCTTAGTTTGCATTTATTTTTAACTACTACTGCAACCTCTATTTATGTGAATTTTAAAGATAGATTTCTATTTTACTTGAAGGACTGAAATATCATATTTACTCCCTTCACATACAACAGAACAGAGAGGTGAACATAATAGGGTAATAAAAATTGCATGGTGACTAAAATGAAACACTATATAATTAAATAACACAAAAAAGACATATAAGCAAAGTAAGGTAGAACAAGAGCACAAAATAAAAAGGTTTGTCATATGAATATAAACATAATTCTTAACAAAAAAGATGGAGGTGCAAGTTCAACATCTAAAGCATAAACAAGCCAAATTATAATATCGATTTCCTAAGCTGTGTGAGCCATAAGTGATTCTAGGAATTCTTGCAAGAAAGATATACTCAAATCCAACAAAAAACAAAAGAAAATATATTGGGTTGCCTTCCAATAAGCATTTAGTTTAACGTCATCATCCTGACGAAATCACAAACAAGCATGATAAAGCAAGTGATCATGCAATCGCACTACATGATAATGCTTTGGCTGTCTCCCAAGTAGTGTTTGGTTTAATACCTTAGCGTGATAGGGTCTGATTTATTATTTCGAAGTTTTTATCCAGAATCATATATCTAGCTTATTGATCCTCGATTTATCGTCTAATGCTTAAAATATCCCGAAGTCTCTCTCAACAAATTCAGTTGTGATTCCATAGTTACCTTTTTCTGAAATATTAAATTTTACTTTTCCAAAATTTCAGTTAAAATTTCAAGCAATCTTTCTAT
Source organism: Papilionanthe hookeriana x Papilionanthe teres (assembly GCA_022702705.1). Taxonomy (NCBI): domain Eukaryota; kingdom Viridiplantae; phylum Streptophyta; class Magnoliopsida; order Asparagales; family Orchidaceae; genus Papilionanthe; species Papilionanthe hookeriana x Papilionanthe teres. Next base: position 143,024,908 of record CM040422.1, on the reverse strand, counting down.
TTTCACTCTTAAACAGTGGTCAGAGGTACAAGGGGTGATATAAATTCATGAATTTGAAAGGTCACTTCCTCATTTTGAGCTTTAATAGTGCACTCATCTTTTTGTAAATTAATGTTTAGTCGACTAGTTGCAAGAAAAGATCGGCCGAAAATAATTGAGATTTCAACATATTCCTTTATATCCAATTCGAAGAAATTTACAGGCAAGATGAATTTTTCTACTTTTACTAAGACATTTTGTATAGCCTTCAGTGAAAAATTTAAAGAACGATAAGCTAATTGGAGGTAGTCTCACTCTTTCAAACACTGATAAAGACATTAGGTTTATGTTAGTTCGCGTAACATCACGTCCTTCCATTAAGTCATTCTCCGTGAGTTTAAGAAATGATTAAAATACCCGAATCATTTAATTTATGTGGGAGTTATCTTTAAATTATAACAATATAGTTTTCAGTTAATTCCACAATTTCAAAATTTAAAAATTACTTTGTTTGAAAACTCTTTCATAAATTTTTTATAATTAGGCATTTGTTTTAGTGTTTCGGCAAATTGGATGTTAATAATGAACTATTTAAAGATTTCTAGAAACATAGAGAATTGCTAGTTTAATTTCTGTTTAATCAATCTTTAGGGATAATGTGTGGAGGTGATCTTTCTTGCTTTATTTTATGCGGTGAATGTATCTATCACACACAGACTTAGACTCCTCTATTCTAAGCTTTTCTATTATGGGCTCCTTAAGCACATTCTCACTTCTAAGTCTGATAGCATTGCAGCTCTCCACCTTCCTCCTTAGGATTCACCTCTACATTGCTCGATAACGTCTCTTGGAGTTCTAGTTCAATTAATTAGCTATTTTCCCAAGTTGTGTTTTTTTATTCTTAATAACTGTATTATGACTTTGTTTTTGATTAATTTTTTTCAAAGATAGTTTCTTTTCATTGAACCGAGGAACTCTAGGTGAAGATTTCATCAAATTTTTCTGATGCTAGTAAAATACTAATCTGAATTGGTCCTGCAAGATTCTAAATTCGATTTGGTATTCCAAATTGTTGGTGACGATCAGGAGTATAAGTCCTGTTATCTGCTCATGGTCGTCTAAGAAGGTTTGTCAATCATACTTGTTTTTCTCAAATCAAATAATTAGCCAGGATTTCATATTTCTCTACAGGATTGTACTAACTTAGAAGCAATATTCTTATTCTCCAAAGTTAATGTGTTTTATCCTAACTATTCCACTAGATATTTTTCGAAACTCGAAGATCACAACTTATATTAACTATGTAGCTGGCCAAGTTGAATGTTCATGCATGATTGAAGTTAAAAGTATCACCCTATAAAAAATTCAATGAAATCACAAAAGAAAAACCAAAATTTAAACTCCTAATTCACCAAATCAAGGGAGATAGATAAGTCTACTCACTAATCATGCACGAGAACAACAACATAATCATTTTGTTAAAAGGAAATATAAAAAACACAAGTTAAAAAGGAAAAAAACCCAATGAATACACCAAGAAGATTACAAGTTTGTCTCTTTTGATTCTCTAAATGAAATACTGAGATTACATGCACGATTACACACTCAAAAATTCTCACATTCACTCCTCTCTTCACTCACTTGTATTTGGAACCTTTTGCGTTGGGTGTTTTCTCTTCACTCCCATGAGCGGAGAGTGACCAAAACTTCGGCAAAATAGGCTTTTATTCCTTCTTTCATGAATCGACGCTTATGAACCACATGTACTATCAAAACATGTGAACTGATGCTTAGTCACTAGTATGCAGAGCCTAGGCCCTGGTTTGCGACATCTAGGCGCTGGTATGGGACGCCTAGGCGCTGGTTTGCGACGCCTAGGCGCTGGTATGCGACGCCTAGGCGTTGGTTCCTAGGGCTAAGGCACTGATGGACCGACACTTACTTTTCGCCTTCATTGTATTTGGGATCAAATCCTGGCTCCTCTATCTCCTAGGAGCTCCGCAACGCTCTGCTCCGGTGCCTGCTCCGGCGCTACATCTCCACATAGCTCGTTCTTTGGTTCTTCAGTTATGATGAACTTCTAATCTGAATCCTGTAAAATACATAAAAAACACTTTTCAAAAGCGTGAAATTAACATAAAAACATATTAAAATAGAACATTTATAATTGTATTTTCATTACATGTAATAGCTAAATATTCATGTTTACTTATAATTTATAGATTAAGTCCTTCTTGGGCTTTGTGATCTCTTGTGATCATTTATAGTATCGTGGAACATCTATGTGTAGGCTTGCCATGAAACTTTATCTGATGATAGGGCAAATCTTTGGTTCATAGCGTTAAAAATGTGGAAGGATTGGTGAAAAATATTTTTATGCAAAATACTAAATGTTTGGCTCTTTACTATAGGTTTTAAATTTTTTTGGCTTGAAATCAGTTTAAGCATTGGTATGTAGGGAGTAATTTGATTTCATACATTCTAATAGATGGTATTAGAATTGATGGTTTGGTTGTTATGGAGTAATTCATACTACTTGCAGCTCCCACGAGTCTTTATTTATTACATTCCTTTTCAAATGCAGGTGACTTCCACAAAAGCTCCACATGGTTTTCGTGCATGATATTTGATGATGCTATGAAAACTTTTGTTTAATGTTCTTGAATTTTTCTCGCATATATTCATTCTGTGTTCAAATTTAAGTTGCTTACAACATTCTAACCGAATTGAGAACACAATGTGCACATTAGTATTCACGTACACAACTTTGTTTTAGAAACAATATGCTTAATCTTTTTTCTGCTAGCAAACTCACCAGTGCGGTGAAACTGCCAATAAGGTTCTATTATTTATCTTTCGTAAGCAATATATTCATCCCATATTCAATCATATAAAATGCCACAGGTATGTAATTTGAGGGAAGGACCGTGAATTAGATAGGCTTCTGTTTTTAAATGTTGCCTTTTCTGAAATTTCAGAATGTCATATTTCTGCTGTTGGCCTTTTTTTATGTCTAGCTCTAGATGCATATGTCGACAAGTTGTGGAAAGTCTTGTTGTTTCACTGAATTTTCTTGAGTTTTTAGGACAAATTTTTTATTTTTTTTATTATTTTTTTAATGCTTGCTTTTTTGTCTTTCGTCAGCTCATGTAAGTTATTTTTTGCAGGTATTATAGTTTTCAGATGGATCATTACGGAAAGGATGAATTTTAATCATATTCTTATTGGAACCTTATATGTATTTTCCATGAAAAATAGATGATTTTTTGGTGAAATTTTCTGTCAAGATGCTTTATACTTCTGAATATTTGGGAAATGGAGGAGATACCAAGTGATTCAGGAAACTCCGTGTCAGGGACTTCCAATGCTAATTGTTTCCAATCAGATTTTGTGGAAAGGTTTCATGCAGTGTCATTAGTTTCGCATGAAGAAAGTTTGAATTCCAGTCAGTCTGCTTGCAATGAAGATAAAGTTGAAATCTCATCACTGGTTGCATCTCAAACCTTGTGGTCTACAGGAAGTTTTTCTGGGCCGATTCCTAATGGTTTTTACTCCATCATTCCAGTGAGCAAAATATTTTCATTCTAGTTGTTATTGTTTTGCTCTTTTCTTTGTCAAGTATTTCATTTGTTCAACTTTTTTAGCAGCAGTACACCACCGTTGGGTTTAAGATTTTTTTTATTCCATATTGTTGAATGTCAGATAAATTTGGATTCATCATCACTTTTTATTCTTAATATGAGGCAGTGAATGGCTTATTGTATTTTTTACCAGCATATAATCTCTTCTTTTGATAATCTTTTTGTCTTTAGGCTAAGGTATGTGTATAAAACTCATTTCATTTCAGAAGATTATCACTCACTTCTCATGACCTTCCTTTTTTCAAAGAATAATTTGGTCATTTGTTTTTTAATATTTATATAACTATCCATCTATCCACATTTCTGTAGTAGTCCTGTTATGTTTTAACAACTTTTAAAAGTCAAGGTTTAAGAAATTGTTGTTCTTTAGTTGCATTGGTTCTGCAGATTGTGGCTGTATTTAGTAATTGCTGGATTTCACAAATATTGTTCTTGAATATTGTACCTTTTATGGTAATCTCTTTCTTTATGATTAGATGGTTTTGCCTTTTTTTTTGGTGATTATATCCATTTGAATGGTTTAGTTTCTTCTTTAATCTTTATTCAGGGGTCAAGGTGTTGTTGGCGAATTTTTTTTAAAGTAGGAATATGTTATGATCACGTTCCCATGAGAAATGTCATATTTAGATTTTTTTTATGTGCTCGTATGCAAATTATTTTTGCTTTACATGTGCTTTCCTTTGCTTGTTAGGGTAGAATGATTTGATTTACTCTTTCCATTAATTCAAAGTTCAAACCCAATCAATTTTTTATCTTTTAAATTATCATACATATGTGAAGAATGTTTGTGATCTTTTTTTTGCAGGATAAAAAGCTCAAGCATCTTTTTGATTCTATTCCCTCTCCGGATGACCTTCATGCACTGGGTGCTGACGGGCTTAAAGCTGATATTATTCTTGTTGATGCAGAGAAAGATAAGAAGCTTTCCATGTTGAAGCAGTTGAGTGCTGCACTTGTAAAAGGTTTAAGCAACAATCCTGCTTTACTAATAAAGAAGATAGCTGGTTTGGTAAGTTTCCCCACCTCTCTGTACTACCTGTTGCTTCTTTCATACATCCTATATGCTTGTATAATTTTTCATTCATGATTGGATGATTGCTCAGCCCTGAATATAAAAAAGAGCATTCTGTTGTGATTTTGCATGCGTTTTCTTATGCTGTCTAGACATGATTCATATACTACTAAAAACCAAGGTATAAAAACGTGCATTCTGGTTTGAGAGCTGTCATTGATAAATGATCTGATTTTTCAGTTCATTTGCCCTCTCTTTAGTGGTTGATTCATCAAATATTCAACTGTTATGGGAAATTATACGATTTTTGTGCTTTGGCTATCCTGTTGTATGCTAAACTGCACTAACTCAGGCATGAGCAGGACAGCATTTAAAAGTAAAACGTAGACATCTTTTATGTGAACATATAAGTACACCTCTGGGATGGTGTGCTGGAGGGCAGCATGGGTTTTTGAATAAACTAAATTGATATCCTTAAACCATTTGAGGTGTTCATGTTGTTGCATTTTAGAGGTTTATTCCATTGTCTATATATAGGTTCCCTGATATTATATGCCATTCTGAGTTGGAAAACTTTTGTCACACCTTTTGGTTGTTTCTAATCTTCATTTTACTCGCTTCTAAATATTTTCTTTTTTTCTTTGCGGGAATTTCATTTTTGCATGGGGGCCAGAAAATGTTTGATGGTGATTATGAATGATAAACACTCAAGCTTGTCACAATATCGTGAAGATGTAGTAGTTAGATTTCCTTAGGTTTCTGGATTAAATACATGCATGAATAATCTTTTTGTTACTGGTGCTATTTTATACATTTTTACCTTTTGAAAACCGATTTGTAACTTCATACGTTTTAGCATGGAGCATAATTCTTTTTTATGAATATCACATTTTCTGTCATTCACTATTCAGGTTTTTGACTTCTACAAACGTCCAAACCCTGAGCTAAGTCCTGCAAAATCTGCCGTTGAAGATGTCTGCCATTTGATTGAAAATAAGGGCATCCAACTTCTGGGGCAGATAAGACACGGATCATGCAGACCCCGTGCAATTCTATTCAAAGTTCTTGCAGATTCTGTTGGCCTTGAAAGCAAGCTTATGGTGGTAATGCGTTATTATTATTTTTTTAATTTTTTTTATTTTTCTGTTTGAGGCTATTTAGCAGTAGGATGTTTGTTATCGTTATCTAGTTTAAGGAAAAAAAATATTCTTGGCAGGATTATGCATGCTTAGAAAGTTGGCATCATAATTCTCATTCCTGCTTTTTTTATTAACAGGGCCTTCCCCCGGATGGTGGCGTTGAATGCGCAGACTCGTACAAGCACATATCTGTGGTGGTTATGTTAAACTCTGTGGAACTGTTAGTTGATCTTATGCGCTTTCCTGGACAGTTGATCCCATTTTCAACGAAGGCTATCTTTGTATCCCACGTTCCTGCCACAGGGGAGAGTGATTCTGCTGAAAATGACTCTTGCGATTCTCCCCTTGAACCAAATAGTCCCTTGTGTGCGTTTTCTGATAGAATGGACGGTGAAGGGTATGACTTCCATGTGCTTTTTGTTTTAATCTCCTCATTTCCTCCATTTTTAATCTCTTTTATGCTTCATTGACAATTGCGAAAAATAATTGGCCTTCAATGTGTTATTCACAAAATATGACTCCTAAGAATGATAAATTAATACAAGTAATTTAAACCTGCATAATCTGACTGTCTATAATGAAGATCTGCTGATACCGTCTTTCTCTATTGCAGTTCACTTCATACGAAGTAGTATGTTAAGGAATATAATTAAACTAAACAGTGGCTAAATGACTTTGGCCGGGCCTTTAAGCGTTTCTATCTGAAGAAGCAATGCTCTGTTGATTAAGCCAGAAATATTTCAAGATAAATACAATTTTTTGTGCTTATTTAACGTAGAGAACAGTTCATCATAAAAAATGAGATTAATTTAATTTGTTCAATAAGTGATGCATGAGCGGTTCCGCGATCCCATGATTCAAGCTTATGCGGGTCGTTTGCCATTCCGAACCGATGCAGAAAAACTTGCCTGAAGCCCCAGTTCATGATCTATCCCATCCACAAGGACCAACAGGCCTTGCGGGACCCCATTTATTATTATTTTTTTAATTAGTTTTAGGGTTAATATATATAGATTTTTTTTTTTGCAAAAACCAACATCCAAAATATTAAAATTACAAAAATATCTCTAGTCAAGAAAAATTCTTACCTAGATTGTCTCTCTGCTTGAAAATACATGGCTTAATAATTTTGATAATCTGGAAAGAAGAGAGTTTTAGGAAGTCTCTGTTACTGGATATTCGAACACAACATCCTTCCCACACAGCTTGCGATAAGACTCCTGAAAAGGTCTCCAGTTTGTACTCCGTGCTGTTGCGCTCCTTAGGGTCAAGGTAAATCTTCACAATCTTGGAGCCATCCAACCTATATCTCACACGTTAGCCCACAATCTCTGCAGGGTATACGACATCTTCAAGAATAGCATCGTGAACGGCGGTGAGAGTGCGGCTGCGAGGGCGTACAACAGAAGAACCTTTCTTTGGTGGCCTCACTATCCTCCGAGTAGCAACAATAATGACATCCTTTCCACTGAACTTCTTCTCCAATTCCCTCACAAGACGCACATGAATCTTGCAGAAGGCTTTCCTGATTCTGTAAGGAATATGAATAACAACAGCCTTGCGGTTTCCAGAAACATCAATCTGAACAGCTGAATTTATGAAAAGATCCTTCAAATCACACTTCAGCTCCTGGTTTGTGTTCTCCAGATCAAATAAGGCCTGTGCAACGCTCTCCTCAAACTCACTGGGCTCAGCATCATGTTCCTTATGAATTTTCTTTCTCGCGGTAAACATTTTGATCAGCTGTGCAAGTCAACCCAAGTAGCCTGCGAGCGAGGAAGCGCGAAAAGAGGCGAAGGAAAGAAGGTGGTCACGCAGCTATTAGGGTTAATATATATATATATAGCAAAAGAAGCCCTAGGGCCTATATTGATTTAAAAGAGGTTACAGAGGCTTGAGGAGAGGGCCCATGGAGCCCTTCCCCTGCGATACAATGTTATAAAAAAAGATCCTAAATATTCAAAAATTACAAAACAAAGTCAAGAACGAGAACGTGATATTCTCGTTCTGTTTCTTGGAGATCCATGGAGTAATATCTTTAATGCTGCTCCATTGCCCTGAGTCAACGAGGTATCATCAAATAAGAGTGTAACCCCAGACTTCTTCTTCCCTCGAGAATGATAAACCTGCCAGTCTTCTCCCTCATCTTCTTCTTCCACTTCTTCTTCTTCTACTTCTTCGTCTTCCTCAGAGTCCTGTTGATTCTTGCCGGTGGGTTCGACAATTGGTAAGAGAATTTTTCTTTTTTTGTTGAAAGTTTGGATGTATCTGTTAGAGCGGACGGTTGAAGTAGCCCCCTAGACGGCTTGCGACACAGGAAGAAGTGCCGCACTTCCAGCTTGTTCAGTAACCACTGTAATCTCCGGAGTGACAATTTGTATAACCGGCTGAGACTTCTCCCCGACAGCCATGTCAGCTGAGTTTAAACTTTTATCAGCATCAGATGCTACCCTATTCTCTTGAGCCAGGGTAGCGTCAACTCTATGTTGGGAATTTCCAACAACAGCAGAAGGCCCAACAACCCTTTTCCTCGAGTGAGAATGCAGTCTATAGCAGGTGTCTCTAATGTGCCCAAACATCTTGCAATCGTCGGCAAAAGAGAGACTCGCTCTCCACTACGACCTCTCCGCCAAAATCCATCCGCACCATCAGTGATCCAAAAACGATCCACATCATGGAGAGTGAAATCCCTCTTCACTTGAACCCTGACACCACCTGGAGAGACCCTATCAAAAGTAGGAGCATCAACTCTGAGAGGAATATCGAGAGCTCAGCTAATGTTGTACAAAGCATGTGATTGTACAAATGAAAGGAAGCTCGGAAGTTTGAACCACATAGGAACGATAGAATGTTCCTAGATGGGTCAAAATCAGGAGTCCATTCGATAAGCTTCATGTAGAGTCTAAGAATCAAACCGATTGTTGAACGAAAGAGTCTAAGCATAGTCTTCTTCCTTTGTATCCGAATGAGTAAGTGTCTGTCATCTAACACTCTCAATTTCCATCCACTAATAAGTTTCAGATTCTCAAAAAATTTTCTAACTAAACCCATCTTGGGGTGACTAAATTGGAATTTTCCAACTAAAGTAAATTTAACATCATCAGAGAGAACCTTCATTTCCAGAGTATAGTGAAGATAATGACGAGTTTCCCATCTTTAATATCAATCGGCTCGATAAAATCGCCTGTACTTTTCCAAATCGCAAGTGTCATGAAATTCTTGTAGAAAAAGAGTGATCATCGTAGAATTGCTTGCCCACAGCTCCGCATGCAGAAGCCTTAGTTGTCATCAGAAAGAAGTCGCCGAGCGGCCTCTACAGTCAGAGAACTGCGTAGCAAGCACGCACACAGAAGCAGGTTCCACTGTGCGACTGGAAGTCGAAGGAGAGCAAGGAGTCGAACAGGAGGAAGTTCTTCTCAGTCGAGAAGAGAAGAAGCCAAGTCCGTCGCTCGAACGAACTGGTCGCCAATGCATACGGTCTTCCTGCAGCAATAGGTCGAGCAGACGCAGACGACGACTGCGACGCTGAAGGAGATCGAGATGACTTGGTCAGCAACCGTGCTCTGCCAGGTGGACGACACCACAAGAACTGGGACGTGAGACGACGTGAATAGCTGCAGCAGACGACTCCGGCGTGGACGACGACGAAGAAACGAGTCGTCGAGGCCGAAGAAGTCGTTCAGCTTGCAGTGAAGCACCGAAGCACGCAGACGAACTCGACGACGAAGACGAAAAGGAAGAGATGAGCAGGAAGCCGATCGACGCTGGAGGCCGATCGATGGATGAAGCTCAGACGATGAAGATGACCGACCTTAGTCTCGTGCTCGACGAAGCCGAAGCAAGAATCACCAATCTCCATGGCGAAACCCCAGAGCTCGGGACGCCGTCATCTCCCACACACACACACACACACACACACACACACACACACACACACACACACACACACACACACATATAGATGTTGCTATCATATGGTTTTGGGGCTTTTGCTTTGTTTTATGCAGTTAGGATTGTATTCTCTTATTTTTCTACCCTAAGGAGTGTGGTATCCTCTTTCTATTGAAAGTGATGTGTTTGTAGCTTATTTAGGATAGGCGGTGGATCTCTTTTGGTAGCTCTGCCTTGCCGAAAATGTCATTTTTTTGTTGTATTTATTGTTTTCAGTCTGGACAGCCGCCTAACCTTTTTAATCCCTTGCCAAATGTTCTCGACCTCACATATTCTCTCTCCCATGCTATTTTACAAGCATCTCCCTGCTAATTCTGATCTTTAAACACCTTCTAGGATTCATAGATGATGTCATTATGCATCAAACATAAATACTACTTTCAATTTCTCGCCCTAATCCTAAACCTTCAAAATCTAACCTTCCTATCGCCACATAAAAATAAGTCTCTACACCTACCACCTAAACCTAAATGCTTGGCTAACCTCAGTTTGACAACCCTACCATAGCCGAAACCCCAACGTGAAGAGAAAGCAATATGCCAACAAGGAGAAATTTTTAACGTGTACTCGAGAGCTTATCATGGAGGATATACAATGTAAAATCCTCTATTTGTAGTGGAGACTCGCTATTCTTGAATAGCAGCAATATGGAAAAGTTGCCCACAACAATAATGAACCCTCAAATGGAGGAGAGGATGAAAGCCCTTTCAGCAAGAAGCTTTAAGTGACGGTGAGTCGATGTTGTGTCAGTTCAACATTGAGTATAAGAGAAGTGGGAGTAATTTTGGAATGAAGGTTGGTTTACCATATTTTGATGGTTGTATGGATCTGAATGGGTTCATTGAGTTGCTCTAGAGAGTGGAACAATCTTCAAGTACAATGATGTTTCACCTGATAAGAGGGTAACACTAGCTGCCATTAAGTTAAAGAAGAGTGAAAAATCTGAAGTGCCTGCGCTAGTGTAAGAAAAATAAGACCATTACTTAATCCAAGATGAAGAAAGAGATGTAGCAAAAATAAATTTCAACACATTACAGATAAGATGTCTTTTTAAGATATCTCCATTTGTAGCAGACTGTCTGTAGTGGAGCACTACACTGAGTTTAAGCAGTTTATGTTAAAATGTGAGCTAGTAGAGCCCGATGAGAACACCATAGTCAGATATCTTGGAGGATTGAGACTGTACATTTGCAATGTGGTGCAGTTACAACCCTATTAGATGTTATCGGATGTCCATACCTTAGTCTTGAATGTGGAGAGGCGGCACAATAATATTAGGTCCACATCATCTTTGAAATATGGGTCAATTGTTGGATCAGAGAACAAGAGCACACCGACTAGAGGGCCGAAGTCTTATCCCTCGTGAGAAGTCAACACAAAAGGAAAAAGGACTGATTGGTGAGCACCCCTAGTATATTTTAGTTAGGAAGTACTTCGAGTGTCATGAATATGGGCACCCAAACATGAATGATTTCGTTTACCGAGCGGATTGCAATAGAATAAACATATAATGAAGACCTAGGGGAGGAGGTTGAAGAAAAGTATCAGTTACCCATAGTTGATTGTGAGATGCTTGTGGTTCGATGAGTTCTTCAGACCAAACTAAAAAAAAATTAGCATGACTTAGACATAATATCTTTTATACCCGTTGTATTGTGAAACAGAATGTGTGCAGTTTTGTTCTAGATGGAGATAATTGTAAGAATCTAACATTTATACAAATTGGTAAAGAAATTGAGCCTCACTGCATAGAAACATTCTTAACCATATTTCTTAACCTAGTTGAAGGAGAATAAGACCTTTGTTGACAAGAGGCGTTTGTAGAACATTTAATTTGAGACAAGCTGCAGTATCGGGTGTGGTGTGATGTCATGCATATGGATGCTTGTCATATTTTTTAGCCTAATGTGGCAATATGATAATACACTTCATGATGACCACAAAAATACATGTTTGTTTATCAAGAACAAGAGCTTATTGTACTAATATTATTGAAGGAGCCAAAAATGATGAGTATGAGCTATAGTGTTTCATGCTGTATTTTTTTTAAGTCACGAGAGAGGTGCTAATGAGATTAGCATTGATGATCTTTGAGGACAGTGAGACAGAGAAACTGATATACAAAACAGTGCAAACTCTATTAAAGGAGTTTGAAGATGTTTTGACTAACAGTCTGCTAACTAGATCACGATCTTTACAAGAGATGCAACTTTCTTAGACCTCATCCTAAACTCAGTGCTCTCTAATTGACTAGACTACTGGGTGCGACCAATTGAGCATGAAGAGTTGCAAAAACATGTTGATGATCCGACGGTCTGGGGGCTAATTCATGAGAGCACCAACCCATGTGTTGTACTAATTTAGATTGTGCCAAAAGAATGAGTCATGGCGCATGTGCATTGATGGTAGGCTCGTGATCAAATCATTATGAAGTACTAATTTTTAAATTTGAGATTGGATTATTTATTTTAGTTATGTGGAGTCATTGTCTTCTTCAAGCTTGATTTGCATAAGAGATGAGTGAAAGTCAACTTTCAAGACACGAGATGAGTTATATGAGTGAACAATCATGTCCTTTGGGTTGTCCAATGTGCCAAGTATTTTTTTGCGACTTATGAATCGTATTTTTCAATCTTGCACTAGAAAGTTTATGGTTGTGTACTCTGACGACATATTGAGATATAGTTCAAAGGAAGAACACTTGCAACACTTACGATAGGTGTTTGGAGTTCTTTGGACAGAAATGTATATGACCATCTTTAGAAGTGCCATTTTTTGACATTGCATACATGCTTCCAAGGGTACTTTATTCAACTACTGGTATTTAGATGGACCCATTGAAGGTCGGTGCTATTGCGGACTAGCCCAGGTCAGCTTTGAAGTTTTAAAAAAACATATTACTTGGCCCTCTATCACAGCTCTTCCAAATTCTAATCAGAAGTTCAAAATGGATTGTGATGTCTCTCACATGTGAATTGGAGCTGTGTTGTGTCAAAACGAACACCTTATTGATTTCTTCAGTGAAAACCTGAATGAGTTCGGAAGAAAGTATTCTATCATAAGTATTATACTATAATGGGAGCCCTCAATTATTGGAGTCATTATCTGTTGGTGAACGACTCTACACCGACCACGAGGCACTTAGATTTTGAATTACTAGAATAAACTAACTAACAGACACATCTCATGGGTGGAATTCTTCTCTTCTTTCCATTTTGTGCTAAAATATAAGACAGGGAGTCAGAACAAGGTAGCAGATGCACTAAGCTGTCATCACCCGTTGGTAACTATTATACAATAAGGTAATTGAATTTGAAATAAAGGATACGTGTAACACTGATGAGGCTTCCCAGGAGATTTGGAGTCGTTGTCAGGACAGACCATATAAGCAGTTTTAAAGGTTAGATTGCTACTTATTCTACTTGAATACTTTATGCATTCTCAAGTGTTCACTTGACTATCTTATAGGATTGTCCCAATGGAGATTTGATAGGACACTTTGGTAGAGATAAGATTCTTTTTCTTAGTGAAAGAGAATTTCTATTGGCCCAGATTAGCACAAGATGTGGTGAGACGTGTCAAAAAATGTAGAATGTCATTTGGCTAAGACTCAATGACATAATACAAGCTTATATACTCCCATCCAAGGGCACCTTGGTTGGATATGAGCATGAATTTTGTGGTAGATTTACCATTGACACAATGCAGTGATGAATTTGTTATGATAGTGATAAATTGCTTCTCTTACATGTCATATTTTATTTCTTGTTACAAGATGATAGTTGCATCACATATTGAAGACATACTTCAAAGAAGGCGTACTCATTAACATCACTTCAGACAGAGATGTAAAGTTTTTGGGCCACTTTTAAAGGATTTAATGGGGGTAAGTTAGGTACAAAATTCTAGTTCAATTCAGTAGTGCTGTTGATCAAACATAATTGGTGAACTCAGCTCGAAAAATCTCTAAGTCTTTTTTGGGAAAGAACATCATGCAGTGAGGTTTGATTCTTCCATAGATTAAGTTTGCCTACAACCGATCAACTAGTCAGTACACAGGTGACAACCCAATTGCGACTCACTTCATTGGAGTTAGTGTCGATACTCTCAATACTGAGCCTAGCACGAATACAAAAGTTAGAGTCCGAGAGATTCAAGTCTTACATAAGTAGGTGAAGATAAAAATTGTTAAACACATTGCTAAATATCAGAAGCAAGTAAACAAGTTCAGGAAAGCTTAATCTTTAAGAAAGGTGACTTGGTATAACTAGAGGTTTCCTGTAGTATCTTTTGGGAAATTAAAGCCTAGAGCTGATGGTGAATATAGAATTAGCAAGAGGATCATTGATAATGCTTACTAGATTGATTTATTTAGAGACTAACATTTCCACTGCATTTAACATCGTTGACTTGTCTCCATATTACGAGATCTTGGTGCTTCCACTAAAGAATGTAAAGCCTATCCTATTCTAGACTGATGCGGGAGTGGTTCCTCTATCCTGCAATTTCTGCTTATGCATGACACAGATTTGGACAATATCCTTTCTCATTCTGAATTGAAGCGGGGAAACTTCTGTCTAGAGCTCCAATTTGGGATCTATTCCGCCTACAACGATTCACAGGCCTTGTGGGACCCAATTTTTCATTATTTTAAATTATTAATAGGGTTAATTTTGCTTTAGGAACTATATATTTGTTATTATATTTTGTTTCTAGGACTTTGCTTTGGTTCATATATTTGGAGATTGTGTCTTTTGAGTTTTCTGCCCTAAGGAGGCAATATCCTCATCCTTTCGTAGGTAATGCGTTTATAGCTTATTCAGAAATAGGCGATTGTTCTTTCTCGGTAGTTTTGCCTCACAAAAACTATCATCTCTTTGTCCTCCCTGCTGTTTTCAGCCTAGGCAGCTGCCAAAATTCTTCAATCTCCTTCCAAACTCTGTCGACCTCACATACTCTCCCTTGTTATTTGATAACTAACTCCCCGTTAAATCTGATCCTTAAACACCTTTTAGGACTTCTGTGAGTGTCAAAAAGTTGGCGAATTATTCCATCCGGAGCACGTACACAGCGTTGGGTGCGGATTTTTTGGGTACTGGATGGGTACTGGATGGGTATGAATGGGTATGGATTTGTATTGGATATTGGGTATTGGTTATTAGGTGAGTATTGGTGGGTATTGGAGGGTACTGGATGGGTATTAGGAGGGTATTGGATGGGTATTGGAGGAGATGGGTGCGGATGCGTGCGTTCTCCGTATGGAATAATGGCTCCAAAAAGTGTAACAAACTTGTTTCTATTTATCGATCCTAAAATAACAATAGTAAAGTCCCAACGCTGAAAAAGAAAGGAGAGCTGAAAGAAGTTGTGGGTACCAAGCTTCCCAGGTTTTTAAACTTTGAAGTGGAAAACTTAATATTGTGATGACTTGCCAAGATCGGAAGTCCTACCTAACATGAAGTGAACTAATTCACAACATCTCAAGTTGTTCTCTTATAAATACAATTGAAATTGCAAAAAATGACAAATCTCTTATGTTTTATTATTACCATTTTGATGGATGTTGAATCTTGTATAATTGAATTCGTTTTATGCCTGGATGATTTATTTAAAACGGTTTCGTGTTAATATATTTAATAGAAAAACATACATAGTAGCTAAAATGATTTTCATATGGTTTTTGTTAAACTTGAGAGAGTAGCACCAAATTTTTTGTGCATACATTAAAGAAATATTTGTGTTAATAGTATATTAAAGTAAATAATGATACATATGATGCAGCGTGAGCAAACTAAATTAAAGTTTGCACTCATTTGAAAGGCAAGGTGTGTACTTTGAGATGTGCAAATTTGCAATTCGTTGTGTTGATTTTAGAGAGCTGAAATTTTATTTCTTTCTGTTTGCTTCTCTATACCTGAGATTATGGTAACTTTATAGCTAGAGGATTGAAATCAACCTTCGATTGCAGGTAAAGAATTATATAAAATGCATGAAGTAAAAGATGAAGCAAGTAAGGGGAAAGAGATTTGAACCAATTGTCCAAAATCTCTACTTATTTGAAGCATAGAAGGCTTTTCTATAGAGAGATTTTTTTAGATTCTTCCATACATGGCAGCGAGAGGCGCCAATGCCTACACTCAGCCTCAAGTTGCCAGCCTCTGATGTAGGGTCTGTTCGGAGCAATTCTCTTACTGTTTTACCCTTCAGGCTGCTGTCCGTTTGGTTACTGCTTTTTGGTTGTTTTTTAAAATTTTTGTGGTAGGAAGACGTTTACAACCACATCTTCTGAAGTGTTGTAATTATAAGAAAATTACTATCAAATTTGTTATGGAAAGTATTATATTAGGAAGATTAATATTATGTATCTAATTAGAGGAGATCAAGTTATATTATGTTTACTATATTAGATATATATCTAATCTATAGAGATACGAGTGTATAAATATGTAGCATATGTGTTCATGAATAGAAAGATTTGCTTCTTTTTACATGATATCATAGCCCTTGTCCGCTTTGCCTTCATCCTGTGACGAGGTGCGTAGCTTGTCTTCGTTGGCTTTGTCTATGTGGGTTGATTAGTGTCGCGTGTTTCATCTTTTGGACCTATCAACATTGTCGATCTGCGTAGTCCGTATTGTTGATCAACTTCGACTACTCCGGTTCGTCTAAGTTTGCCCTCGATCGCGTCTGCATGCAGAGAATTGCTCGGTTCGTTTGGAAAAGAACCGAAGGAGTCATGATTTCGAGTCATAGTTCGTGAATTTGTATGTGTCGATTGCTTTCGTTACATTTTTGATCAGTTGTGTCTTGTCAAACTACTTTCAAGGATCTCTTTAGATAGTAGTAAAAAACCAATTTTTGATTAATTTGTTTGTTTTGGCACATGTTTTAGGGTCAACTGTCCTATACATTCCTAATTCGTGCTTGAACTTATAATAATGGAAGCTTAAGAGATGCTGTTTTATATTGTCATAAATAGGCTTCTTTCTTGCCTAGTTTAAGAATATTGTAGCCCTATTTCCAACATTTTGGATTTTAGGGAATTTGAGTGTTATGGGGCAAAGAATTTGACTTATTTCAAATAATATTGTTGTCAAATTCACAAGTACGATAGATGAAGAAACTTTTAATAATATGAATAATCTCAATTAAAAAATTATATTACATTGTTATTAACTTTTCATGTTGATAAATTCCTATGATAACAAAGGGCAAACCTTGATCACACCCCAACTGACTCCCCTTTAAGGTTGGCTGAGGTGTGACAGAGGTGGACAATTCGACCAGACTAAAATCTCACGAACACTCGTCTTGATTTGCAGAATCAAGACTTAGTGGGTGATGAACTAGCTAATTAAATTGTCACAAATATATGTGATACATTGTATTTCATAATCATTCATATTTTTCTTCGGAAACATGAAAAATCATATCATCAAAATATATAATTTGGGCGTTATAGTGTCTACTCAGATTCCACTCAGCATTGAACCCTCACTGCTGTCTTTTCTTCGAATTGCTCGACTTGGTGTCAAAAGTGTGATTTACATAATTGGCGATAGAGTTGGTTCATTGTCTGGAAATGAAGCCGAACTGAATTGCTTGGTTTAAAAATTGTTCAACCGGCTCAACTTCTTTTCAATCCTTAAATGAATTGGTGGACCCTCTTATTTCCAGAGAATGTTTTAATTCCTCCATTTATGCCCTGCAATTACTTTTGTATTGTCTTCTTTGTGCCATCCAGAAACAATTCAGTTTATTGGATTGGTAGGACCAGACAACGGGATCACATCTTCATTGAGATTCATTGATTCAATCTTGTTGAACATTGGGTTGAAATCATGGTCGTTGAACAAAAATATCTTATTACAAATTTGATTTCATCCGTTGCTAATATTACTAATGAGATTATAAACGACGTCAATTAATTTTATTAAAATAAAATTGTGAGACTCCACATAAGGAGCATTTCTCAAGAGTCACCTCCTTAATAATCCCCTAGTTGAGACTAAATCCAATTTATTCTGAGTGGATGAGAGTTGATGCCCAGCACTCGATACAAATACAAAACTTTATTGAACTTGATAAATCTTGGAACTCACCCAATCTGCATCAGAGAAACATTCAATATTTTTATACCCAAGCTTCCGATATAAAGTACCTTGTCCAGGAGCTTCTTTGAGGTAATATAATATATGTTCAACAAGCCCTATCTCATTCTGGGTGACGGGCAGTGATGCATGATGAAATGAATGCCTTAACTGAAAATAGAACCCATGGATTAGTTGAACTATCTTTTGGAGAGAAGGTTGTTGGTTGTAAATGAATCTTTGCAGTTGGATCTGTAGCTTGTTTCAAAGTTTAGTTGGTTGCTAAGGGCTTTGTTCAAATTTATGGGATGGACTACGTGGAAACGTTTTCTCCAGTAGTTATGCTGACTTCAATTCGTCTCTTTCTGTTCTTAGCCTCAATAAATAATTGACCCCTGAACCACTATGATGTGAAGAATGCCTTTCTGCGTGGTGTTTATTTAGAAGTGACATACATGGAGCAATCTCCTAGATTTGTTGCTCAGTAGGAATCTGAGAAAGTATTTCGCCTTCAAAAGTCATTATATTAGCTGAAGTAAAATCCTTTGGCATGGTTTGAAAAATACAGCCAAGCATTAGAAGAGATTGGGATGCAGAAAAATAAAGGTGATGATATTGTATTCTACAAGCACTCCGTTTCTATGATCATTCTTCTACTTTTGTATGTTGATGACATTATTATTATTGGAAGCAATTTGCAGGGAATCTTATAAGTAAAATCACTTCTCTAAATTCAGTTCAACACTAAAGATCTGGGTGCCTTGAAATATTTCTTGGGGATTGGGGCATCACGGTGCAAGAATGATGTCATTCTATCTCAAAGGAAACATGTATTGGATTTATTAGCAGAAATTGAAAACTTAGGAGTCAAACCATGTTGTATTCTTATGCTTCATAATCAATAGCTTACCAAGGATGGAGAGTCTTTTAATGATCTAGAATGATATAAGAAGTTAGTGGGAAAATTAATTTATCTCAAAGTGATTCACCATGATATTGCTTGTTCAATTAGCTCTATAAGTCTGTTCATCTCTCACCCATGGTTCATCATAGATCAGTTTTGGAAAAAATATTATTTTACCTCAAAGAAGCTCTTAGATAAGGTATTCTTTATCAAAACCATGGGCTTAAAAATATTGAATGTTTCTCTGATGCAGATTGGATGAGTTTCAAGATTGATCAAAGATCTATTATTGGATATTGTATCTTTGTTAGTGGCAATTTGATCTCATGGAAAAGTAAGAAATAAAATGTAGTATTAGGATCTAGTGCAGAATTGAAGTACCGGGCAATAACGCAAACTTCAAGTGAATTTATATGGATCTTCCAATTGTTGACTGCAATTTGTTTTAAGATGATTGATCCAACAAAATTATGGTGTGATAACAAAGTTGCAATTCGTTTTGCATCAATATCTGTTTTCTATGAATGAACTAGGCAGATTGAAATAGATTGTTACTTTATTTGGGAAAAGATTCAACAGATTTTCATTCATGTAAAAGCTGAAGCACAACCAGGAGACATCTTCAAAAAGGCTCTTAATGGAGCTGAGGTTGTTTATATTTGTAATAAGTTGGGCATGATGAATATCTATGATCCAGGTTGAGAGGAAATGTTATGAAAATTAATATATTATGAAGTTTGTATATTAGGGATATTAATATTATGTATCTAATTAGAGGATATCTAATCACAGAATCATTTCTATATTTGGAATATTTCTAATATATAGAGATGGGAGTGTATATAAATACATAAGATGTTTTCAATTATGACTAGAAAGATTTGCTTCCTTTTATAAGGTTCTTAAAATTATTAAAAATTTATAATGCCCATAACACTTGGAAAAATATTTTTCTCATAGACAAGCTTCTTTAAATAATAAAATATTTATAATGCCCATAACACTTGAATTTTTTTTCCTCATATCAATTTTACAACTACCTTTGTAGAAAGTGGTAACTGCCTTATATGGGCCTATAAGTATCAATTATTCTTAATTTGAATTTAAAATTTCAAAGTTGGAACGTGATAGTGACTTTGGAAGAATATTTGTTTGAAGATTTGCTGGCTTTTATGCATGCTTCATGAGTGCATCTTGGTTGAAATTGGTTTGGCAATGACTTGAGTTTTCCTGGTGGTTGTAGTGGTAGCAAGTAGAGATGGGTTTGCTCGAGTGTTTGATTGACATTGAGCTGCGATGGTCATAATGGGAAGCTAATAATGATATTTTGAAAGCATCCTCATCGAAGAGAAGAGTGTGCTTTGTTGCAAGGAAAAACATTTTGAAGACAATGACATAGGCTTGTTGTGTATGGTGTCACAAATGGGATCGAAATGATGCAATAAAGAGCAATAAGTAACACACAATGCGCTCGAGTATGATTGGGTTCCAATATGCAATGAGTTGTGCGAGTGGTTAGAAGGTCTGGTTAGGAGAGTAGCAAAAAGCGTGTCAGATGTTAGATGTGTTGTTAAATATAGAACACAAAACAAATGGTGAATAGGGCTTGTGACCAAGGTGTAGGTGCATGCATAGGGTGTGCTAGCATTGGATGAAGATATGAGGCTTACATGCCGTGAAAGCAGATGCTCTCTAGCTTGAAAGTGTTGCAATTGCTTTATAAAAACAAGCTGCTTAGTGAATATCTAAGTGTTTTTTCAGTGGCAGTATGTGTGAGGGAGAGGGTTTGTCGTGAAAGATGCTGGAGATGATTCGTGGATTTGGTCCAGTCACAGGATTCCAAAGAAAATGCAAATGGCTAAGTGTACATTGAAGATGGATTTGGTCCAGTCACATTGTTTTTGCTCAATTTCTTGCTCGATTTTCTTGTTGCTCGCCTAATATTCTTATTGCTTGCTCGATTTTCCTACGATTCAGGAATTTATGCGGTGAGTTGGTCGTTACTTTAGATCTGAATTTTTTTTTTCTTTTATGGATTAAATCTGAAGTTTAGCCGTTAAACAGTTTGGTATGCTACTCTTCTGCTCATGCATTTCATTCTCTCTGTCTTTCTATTTGTGTTTAAACCCAAATAGTTAGATCAAGCTGATAGTGATGATCATGATCTGTGCTATTGGAGTTATTTTCTATTCTTGCACTCACATCTGTTTTGCTGGTTATTAATTTTTTTTATATACTTGTTCAGTTGTGGTAAATTTTGGCAGTTGATTAAAGTATGGTAGAAGACGTGACAACAATGTTTACATTAAGTGCTCCTATGCTGAAATTTTAATTGAATATGCCTCGATTTTGTGCGATTAAAAATGACAAACAAAAAAAAAAAAAATGATGTAGATTTAAGGCTTACACATGTACCACTCAATTTCTGTAATAAAAGAGAGGATTTACATTTATACCACACATTTCTTATGAATTTACATTTTCAACATCCAATGTTTGACATTTGCAATAACAAGTTATAACACTTTGGTGTCACAAAATTGTATATCTAACCCTTGGTGTGGATTTAAAAAAAAAATGGATGAAAGATTTGGGTGTATAAATGTAAGAATTAAAGTCTAACATTGGGATATATTAACACATAGGAACCGTGATATACGCCTGCAAAACTTCATTTGATTTTTCTTGGTCGATTGCTCGATATAATTGATGTTTTTCTTAGAAATGATTTGGACACCGTTTTGAGGTTGTTTTGGACATTGTTTTGGAAATGATTTGGGCACCTATTTTGGGACGGAAATGTTGGCTGTTTTAAGGTGGTTTGTGCACCTCTTTGTTGTAGAAACTGTTGGTTGTTTTTGAAGTGTTTTAAGGGCTGATTTTGAAGTAATTTTTGCCACTGATTTGGCTGGGTTTCCTAGCTGATTTTAGAGCATTTAAAATTGATGTTTTGGGTTTACATGAGAGTTGTTTGAAGGCTTAAGAGTGCCGTAGGAGGCCTAGAAAGCTGCTGTTTGACTGCTTGGGGTGCTGTGACTGCTGTAGAAAGCTGTTACGCGTTGAAGGAGAGCTGTTAAGTGCTGTAGGAGGCCTAGAAAGCTGCTGTTTGACTGTTTGGAGATGCTGTGATTGCTGTGGAAAGCTGTTAAGTGCTGTAGGAGGCTTAGAAAGCTGTTGTTTGATGTTTAGAAGTGTTGTCTAGTGCTGTTAAGTTCTGTAGGAAGCTTAGGACAGCTGTAGGAGAGCTGTGAGAATGGTAGAATTGCTGTTTGGGAGCTGTAGGAAGCTTAGAATTGCTGTTCAGAGGCTTAGAAGTGCTGTTTAGTGCTATAGGAAGCTTAGGATTGCTGTCCGGAAGCTGAGGACTGCTGTTGGGAGCTGTAGGAAGCTGTAGGGAGCTGTAGGGAGCGTTGAACTTGCTGTTTGGAAGTGCCGATCACTGTAGGAAAGCTGTTAAGCACCATAGAAAGCCTTAGGATCCCTGTTAGATGTTCCTAGCTATTGTCCGGAGTTGTAAGAAGCCCTTTTGCCCATCGTTTTGGGTTTCATTCGATTATTACAACGTTTTTTGGGCCCGATTCACTTGCTTTTCCCCCCTTTTTGGCTTTGCTAATTTTGGAAGTGGATCGACCTTCTTCGTTCTCTTGTTTTATTTTCCTTTTAAAATAGTTAAGTCAAAAATGAGAATTTCTGATTTAGTTATTTGGAAGACACCTATAGATATTTAAGGATTAGTTGAAAAAAATACTTAATTGAGGGTAGACCACCTTAAATCACTTCATTCATAAGTTAGAGTGTAGGCATCCTAGATTTTAGGAGCACATCCTAGGTGAGAGTTCTCCACCTAATTTTCAGTGTAGGCTTCTTAGATTTAGGAGCACACCCTAGGTGAGATTTCATCCACCTACTTTTCAGTGTAGACTTTCTAGATTTTAGGAGCAAACCCTAGGTGAGAGTTCATCCTCCTAATTTTCTGTGCAGACTTCCTAGATTTTAGGAGCACACCCTAGGTGAAAGTTCATCCACCTAATTTTCGAATGAATAATGAAACTAGATACTTGACCTTAATTCACGAACTGATTATGACACTAGACATGAGGATGCACCGAGATGTGGTTCACGCTTCCTTAATTAAATCAACTAGTGAAATTCTCGCTGATGACTTAATCTACAATGAAACCCAATGCACCGAAATTTGAGCTTGAATCTTACGCACAGATCCTCCTGACAATTGTGGACATTTGTTTTGCCACATATGGATCATCGGACTGGTATAAGTCTAAGGTGTAGGTGACTATGACGATGATAATAATGCTAATATGTGTTAAACGAGGGATATGATGTGATAATTTTTAGAATAGTATCTACTACCTCAAAAACCTTTAATAAAGAAAAGGAAATGACCGATGATACTATTCGCCGACTCTTGGTGGGATTACTTTCCCGACGATCTTAGGTCGCCAGTAGTCCTAGCCTGATTAGAGTGATTAGCCTGTGGACTACACCACTTTACAAAATATTTACAAAAATAAAACTAAAAAATCTTGTATGTTAACAAGAACTCTGCAATAAAAAAAACTTAAACAACAGCTTTTGCATGAAATCAAAGAATTCTTCTCATGAAAACTTATAAAGGTGCATGGTTGGTCATTTAGATTGAGGTTAAAGACTGCTCTCCGTAGATCGTCGGGTTGGTAGCTCATATTCAAGGTCGGGAAAACGCATTCCAGCTCTGAGCCCCCACTTTTACTGATGTCTTACACCTAATTCTGGTCTTCCATACGTGACTACGAGTTTTGCTTGTGATATCTACGACTTGTTTTTCTGACTTTCGTGCTGGATTTCTCGCTTTGCTTAATTTTCTTGCAAGTTTATTTAAATATATTGCAAATCATACTATACTTGCAATACTAATCACGTGGCGGTATCAGATGCACTGGTACGGTTTTACCGTTTATTTATTGCATTTTACTTTACAGCGTTTTTATTTATATGCAATTTACTTTACTACACATTCTTTAGTTGTAAAACCAAAATAAAGTTGCATTTTTGAAAATTAACACACTTTAAACTTAATGAACACCCTTAATTCCCTCATGAGGATTTCAACATTCGAACAATAAAAATAAAACCAAAATTTGACACTAAAACTGTGAAACGTAAACCACCAATCTCAAACACTTGAACCCTGTAGCCATCGCTACAGAGGAGGTTTGGAGCTAAATTCGTGGGCAGCACGGTGAGATATTCAGGCTGAGCAGTAAGAGAATTTTCTTTAGCAACCTCTCTCCTTAGTTTAACAATAACAACCCATAGGACTTCGAGGTAACTCGCTCAGCGCGACGTAAAACCTCACACCCTCTTTAAGCCCCTACACAACATGTTGTGCAACGTAAGTCCTAACTCGCTTTAGGTTCTGAGGTTGTCGTGTGGTACGACATAAACCCTCCTATCTCTGCAGTTATTTGCATAATCAGGTATCATGCAAGTGTAAGTTTCAAATAATAAAATCGGCAGGATCAAACAATTAAATAACATCGTCTCCAAAACACAGCCACACAGTAGGATAGTTTGGGAAGTCACTGAGGATTATCCTCAGGATTTGTGACGTCCCTTACCTTTTCCTTTCTTTCGACTTCTGAAAATAACTGTTTTCATTTGAGTCACTCCCACTTATTTTTCCACGTCATACTGTGAAAAAATTAAACCTTGAATTTTTGAAGATAGAACCACCGATCATTATCGAGTGTTTTTTCAAGTGATATTGGTCATTCGAGATGTAATTAACTATAGGGGTTTGCCTCTACAGGGAACTTAGAACCCATATAAAATAAACACTACTTAATCTTTATATTACGTAGAGGAACTTGTCGGTCACATATAAAAGGTTCGCAGGCCAAATAAATGCCATAAACCTTTGTACGATTGGGTCCACCTCCGCGGGATACACCTATCTTTCAAGAATGTGTATTATTCGTGGTATCGGACACGATTATGCAAACTATTGGGAAAATCGAATCCATTCGGTCACATTTTTCAAAAATTAAAACACACTATTTTCAAAACCAAAATTACATATCTTTTATAATAAATTAAAATTTTAAAACTATTTTCGAAATGAAAAGTTGGCCGACAATACCAAATACATGGAATGAAATTTTAGTGATTGTAACTATGGGTGATCAAATCAGTAAACGGTGTGAACGTTTTTTAGATATCTAAGGTCTATTGTTCAAAATGATGGTGATATTGATGAGGATGTTATTAATAGAATTCAAATTGGTTGGTTGAAGAGGAGGAATTCATCGGGCCTATTGTATGATGAAAAGTACCACTTTGATTTAAAGAAAAATTTTATAAGATGGTGAAACCTGCAATGCTCTATGGCGCAAAATGTTGGCTTTTAAAAGAGAAGCATAAAACAAAGTGTTGTTGGGATGAGAATATTTAGGTGAATGAGTGGCTTGACACGTAGAGATAAAATGTGAAATGAATATATCCGTTATATGGTTGGTGTACCTTTAGCGACGGACAAGATTAAAGAGAGTTGGCTTAGAAGTTTTGTTCTCGTTAAATGTTGACCATCTGATGGTTGGTTAAAAGAGTAGATGTAGATCGATATCTTAAGAAAGGTAGCGGTAGAACTATAAAGACTTGGCATATTGTATCAAAAATGATTTTAATTTATTAGAACTAAATGAAAACATGATAATCAATGGGATGCAATGGAGAAATAGAATTCATGTAGCCAACCCTACTTAGTGGGATATAGACTTGTTGTTGTTGTACAGATCATTACATTATTGTTTCATTGCTGTTTTTATTTATTTTTGTGTTTACACAATGGATTTTTTTTTTTAATCCGTTTTGTTTGGTCTGTGAATCCTATTTCTTTTTATGTATGTACATTCATTGTAGTTCCACAATGAACCCTAGATTCTCAAAATTCTCGTGTCAACACTTTGAATTAGCCTTGTAATTTCTAACACTGAAATGTTCGAAAATGATATTTATCGGGTGATGAGAATGAAGTTCGTTAAAAGTTCATTCTCTAGATATTGAACTTTTTGCTTGTTCATGCACTTCCATTGTTTCATCCTTTCATCATAGCAAATGAAGATACATCTCTACTGTTTGACTTTTAGCATCCTTGTTTAAAATGTGCACATGAAAAAATTGAGAGACCATACACTTTATATGATTACCACTACATAGCCAACTATTAAGAGTCTGATTATAAATTTAAATTAAGAGGGCTTACATGATGAGTGCGAAAGCATCAAATTGCCTAATTTTAAGAAGTTGTTGCATAAAAATGGATTTTTCAAGGTGGCGTTGATAGCAAGAAAGATTAAGATTGGCTCTTGTACGGTTCTAGTAACAGTTCTATTGATTGAGAATTGAGGTAATATTTCTATGAGCTTGCACTTTCATCTCTTACAGGTTGCACTATCAACTTGACAGATTTGAATTTTTCGTGTACCGTCTAGGTAGCCATGCTGTCTTCTCTAAACACAATAACTTTATTATTTTGAAGTTTTGTTACGCTAGTCTCTCCTAGACTGGTCTAGACTTTGTCGGCCCTGCCGGACCACCCGGCTCAGCATAGGGGGGGTGGAAATCCCAGTTTTTGCCTTGGAGGATTCTAGCTCTCGCTTGGGGCTTGTTAAGCCCCTAATTACATATGCGAGGAGGGGAATTAGGTGGATTTTGGGAGGAGAATTTGAATGTGTTTTGGGGGGTATTTTATTAGAGCTACTCACCTAGGGTTTGCTTCTTTGTTTGGATTCCTGCAGTTTGATTTGTTTACTTGTTCCTAGCGGCATATAGAGATTTTAGAGAGCCGATCTACCTATAGGGTTGTAAATCAATAATTGTATTTTGTTTGTTTGCCTGGAGATTAATTAAATTAGCCCTAATTTGGATTTTTTTCATATATTTCTTGCAATTTGTTCGCTGATTTTGGCTCCGATTCCTAGCAAATTGGTCTTAGAGCAAGATCTTGGAGAGATGACAACAAACAAAGCGATGTTTTGGAAGATAGATTGAACGGAGATGTAGGACAAATTAAATTCGTGGAGGAAGAGTTCTCAACCATAGAAGGAAGGTTTTCCTCCATGAAAATTTAATTTAAGGGCTTGGAGGAGATGATGTGGAGGCTTATTGAGATGCAATCCAAAACCTACCCAACGGTTCAAATTGCAAGCCCTAACCAAGTTTTGATTGGAGAATCCTTGGCCAAATCGAAATTGGAAGTGATCGGATGAGCGAAACATGTGAAAGCATCCACCATGAAGAATCTTTTCCTAGGGTTTCGATGGGGAGAGGGTGGATTAGAGATTTCTGAGAGATTAAGTTGGTCCAAAATAGGGGGAATGGGTTATGCTAAGGGTATGAAGGAGTACGAAGAAGGAAGGAGAGAAGACTGGATGGGGTATGACTATGACTGAAGAAGAGATTTTTACCCTAGATACATTTGGGGAATCATCAGAGGGAGAGGAAGTTGTGGTGGAGATGTTATAGTTTGGAAGTTGAAGATGCTAATCTTTGGCAAGACGAATAAGGTTAGGTGTACTACATGGAGTGATATTTCACGGTGAATGGGCTATATGAAAAGGAGAAGCTCATAGAGAGGGCCAGCAGAAACAACACTATGGGAGGATTTTACAAGGGCACCTCGACGATCTTGCTATTGAAGACCTAGACGATGTCATTTCAGAGGGAGGCGCGGAAAGAGAGGAAAATGATGGCCCTTTTAAGGTTTAACTTCAAGCGCCTCCTTGAGGCAGGAAGCATGAAAAAGAGCAATTAGATCTTATTTTCGATGTGGTGAGAAGTATGACCTAGGCCACCAGTCCAAGGATCACATGCTTTAGGTCCTTACAGTTTATGATGGGGAGGAGTCAGATTGTGAGGTGTTAAATGAAGAAATAGTTGAGGGAGTTGAACACTTATACTTGATGTAGAGGTGTCCCTTAACTTATTAGTGGAGGGATTTACTCCAAATCACACCATAAAGGTGAGGGGGCAAATTTGAGAACAATCTGCAGTGGTGTTGGTGGATAGTGGGGCCAATCATAACTTCACAAATCTAGTTTTGGACTAGTTAGGGTTAAAGTTGGTAGATACGAGAAGGTTTGGGGTCATAACGGGGATAGGGAAGGTGGAGAAAACTGGAAAATTTACAGGTAATTGTTGTTGACGCTTTAGGTTATACGGGTGAAGGAACTTTTTTTACTTTGGATTGAGAAATACTAATGTGATTTTGGGGATGAAGTGGTTACAGACGATTGAAGACACGAGGGTGAATTGAAAATCTCTGACTACAGAGCTTAGGGTGGAGGGGAAGGTGGTGTTGAGAGGGGATGCTAGCTTGTGCAAAATCATGATCTCACTCAAAACTATGGTCAAGATGATACAACGAGCAAGAATGAGCTCTTTGGTGGATTTGTAAAGTCTAGAGGAGATCCGGAATCCAGAGCCAGTAGAGTTCCCCGAGTGTGTTCAACAGCTTCTGCAATAGTTTTTTGATATCCTTCAACAGCCTAGCGGGTTACCGCCATCAAGAGAGCACAAGATACCATTACATGAAGGAAGAGTTCCTTCTATCAGTGTTAGACCATAACTGTATCCTCAGATTTAGAATGATGAGATGCTCGAGGCAGATATTATTGGGCACAGTGTGAGTCTTTTTTGAATCTTGTCTTATTAGTGAAATGGATGGTAGTTGTAGGTTTTTTGTTGGTTACAGTGCTTTGAACCAGAAACTTGTATTGGACAAGTTTTTTATTGTGGTGATTGATGAGATGCTATATGAGCTTTTTGGAGCATTCATCTTATCAAGGATTGATCTGAAGTGGGGATACCACCAGATCAGGATGAAGCTAGCTGATCTGCACAAGACAACTATCATAGCTCATGAAGGACATTATGATGTTTTGGTGATGCCATTCAGCCTTAACAATGCTCTAGCACATTTCAGTCTCTCATGAACAAGGTTTTTCAACCTTTCCTCTTGAAGTTTTTTGCATTTTTTGATGACATTCAGACCCATTGTGGTATGGAAACAGAGCATATGAGACATCTGAGGACAATACTGAGGTTTTGAGAGGCATCAGTTGAACATAAAGAAATTCTTAGTAGAATCACAGATGGAGTGGTTAGGGCATGTGGTGACTAGAGCATGGGTAACAGTAGACCAACCCAAAATTCAGGCTATGCTGGACTGGCTTTTGCCTAGGAGCTTGAAGGTGTTGAGAGGGTTCTTAGGTCTCATTCATCACTACCGGAAATTATTGCATGACCACTGGCGGCGTAGTTGAAGAAAGACAGCTTCAATTGGGGTATAGTAGCGACACAGGTGTTCGAACAACTAAAGAGGGCCTTGACTAGCATGCCATTATTAGCACTTCCAGACTTTAGTAGGCCATTTGTGGAAGAAACGGATGCGTCGGGATATGAATTGGGGGTAATACTTATGTAGGACTACAGACCTATTGTATATTTCAATCAGGTGCTCATCACCAGGTCGAGGCTGAAGTCCGTATATGAGCAGGAGCTGATGGATATTATCTTGGCCATGCAGAATTGACATCCCTAACTGTTGGGGCGACATTTTAAACTCAAGTTAGATTAAATGAGAGTTAAGTATTTATTGGAGCAGATGATGATTGAGGAGCATCAGAGATGGCCATTCAAATTACTTGGATATGATTTTGAGAGCTAGTATCACTCAGGATTCGAGAATAAGACTGTGGATGCACTATCGAGGAAGGTGGAGGAGCCCTAGCTCGCAGCTTTATCATGCCTATCGTCTTAGATTGAGAAACCTTGAGGCATATAGTGAATAGGATGAGGGGTTGAGGATGATTAGAGCGGAGTTGTCACATGATCTATACAATCATCTAGGATATGCATTGAGAGGACAACAACTAATACTAGGGGTGATTCGTGTTACTGAGGGCATCAGGGCACATCCCCAAACTATTATAGGAGTTTCACGACAGCATGATTGGGAGGCACTCATGGGTATAGTAGACATACTTTCGATTGTCGGCAGAGCTATATTTGATGTGGATACAAAGAGATGTAGATGATATGGTGGAGAGATACGATGTGTGCCAACGACATAAGTTTTTTTACTATGGCATCTGGAGGGTTACTACAACCCCTAGCTTTGCCTGTGAAGGTATGGGATGAGGTGGCGATGGGTTTTATAGAGAGGTTGCTACGATCGAAGGGATTTACCATGATATTAGTGTAGTGGATCGTTTGATCAATTATGCACAGTTCATTCCATTGCGACATCCACACCCTTACGCTATTGTCTCAGTTGCTACTGTGTTTATACGGGAAGTAGTTTGTTTGGCATGGTGCTTCAAAGTCCATTGTATTAGACATGAACAAGATATTCCTTAGACATTTATGGAAGGAACTTTTCAAATTACATAGGAAAGTCTTCAAGAGGACTACAACATTCATTCCTAGACAGATGACCAAATGGAGGTCGTCAACAGAAGTGTGGAGACATACTTATGTTGTTTTGTATCTGATACACCGAAGCTTTGGACAATGTGGATTGCTTGAGTCGAGTATTGGTACAACATTTCATAACATACTGTAACACATACCACTCATTTCAAGATTTTTGTATGGGCGGTGTTCACCTTACCTGATAAACTTGGCATGACACTACGCCTGTCTCCGATGTAGATCATACTTGGAGGAGAGGGACATGATATTGATAGAGCTCAACGGATATATATTGAGGCCCAACAGATCATGAAGAGGCAGATTAATGGACATATGTTGAGACCTTATTGGCAAAATAAACTAACCAGGAGGGGCGAGAAACTTTCTCCATGATATTTTGGACCTTATGAGATTATGGCATGCATTGGAGTAGAGGCATAATATTTGAGGATACCACCATCATCATCACCACAGCCAGTATTTCATGAATCACAGTTGAGGCGTGCTATTGGAGACTACACGCCTTCGTCTACACTACTTTCGATGTTGACAAAGGACATGGAGGTGGTTTTGGAACCTTTAGAGGTAGAAGGGGTGTGTTGAGTGATTGGGGCAATTAAGATGTTGATTAAGTATAAAGATTTGCTAGATTATGAAGCAATTAGGAGCTTCATGAAGTGATGCAGAAGTAGTTTCCATCATTCCACCTAGAAGACAAGGTACTACTTTGGGAGCTAATCACCTAAGGTTTGCTTCCATGTTTGAATTCCTGCTTTTTTTTTTGTCTCTTGTTCCTAGTGGTGTCTAGGGAGTTTGGATTCCTGCTTTTTTTTGTCTCTTGTTCCTAGTGATGTCTAGGGATTGTGAATAGTCGATCTACTGTTTGGATTGTAGATCATCTATTGTATCTTGTTTATTTGCTTGAAAATTAATCAATTTAGCCCTCTTTTGAGTTTTTCCTCATGTTTTTCTTGCAATTTGTTTGATGATTTTGGCTTCGAAATATGTTCCAAGTTCCTATTGAACCTTTTTTAACATCCAGCCAAAAGCATCTGAGAATAAATTCATTTATTCAATGCAAGTTGAGAAGTGTTATGTATCTTGATTTGTATATATGCTATGTTGTCTTTAGCCATCCAGAACCAGATGAAATACTCCAAGCTATCTATCAACGAAGAGCAGAGTTATCATCTAATCCATCAGGACCACCTCTGCGTAATGTCATGCTGAGATCAACCACTTTTACTGAGGGAAAGTTGAGGTGTGGCTTGTGTTTTGATTAAAAAAAAAAAAAAGATAGTAAAATTTTCTGAGTTTAATTTTCTTGGATGCTGTTATTTGATTAACCATCTAACCTTCATTAGAAGAGAATATCTAGTTGTTCGCACATTTCCCTATTTTTATCTTTTTTTTTTAGTCGAAATTTTATTCGCCGACTTCTTTGTTCTGATGACTTGGTTGTCCCAGTGCATCTCACAGTGAACCAAATATTGCAAATGCTTTTTGGAGGAGCTCTCGAAGGAAAGCTGTTGCTGAACAACAACGCACATCAAGTTCAAGGTATAGTCTTCTGAGCATTTTCTTCTGATTGCCTTCTTGAAGAATTAGTAATATCCATCTGAAAAGATTTGACATTAACTCTATTGGGATTGAGGTGTCATTGTGCTTTGCTTGCGAATTTCAGACTTTTTTCACTGGTTTTAATAGGGCTTCAAATCCATCTTCCTCATCGGCCTTCAAATTATGCTCATAGGATTGGTTTCAGTTTAAGAAGAAAAATATTATTGAAAAGTTAAAATGTATTCTTTCTTTGACTGAATTAACAGAAGGCGCTGTAATTAGAATGTGAGCATTTCCTTCTGTTGCAATATATGTTGGGGTTCAGCATTCAATTTTAAAGCTGTAAATACCTAGTAATGGTCAAACCTTTTTGATCAATGTAAGCACTCTTTAATGTTTCAAGGTAAAACCTATCATTTGGGAATTTCTGAGTATTGCCCTTTTTTTTTTCTCGTTGGGGTGCAAAACTTCACGAGTTTGTGATCCTTTAGCTGTTGACATGAAGATCTACCTGCTTAAGTTTCTGTGAGCAAAATTTTAGTTGAAAATTGCACTAGTTACTTTCCTATGAGTTTAAAGTAGATTGCTTTATTATGCATCATTTTATTGTGCATAATCTATAATATAAAGTTAATTTATTTATATATCATATTAAAAGTCAATTTTGTTTTGACACTAAATCATTTTAAGTTGACTTTGAAGCTAGTTGTTTCTAGTCTCTAGGTGCGGCTTTAAATTTTGAGTTTTAAGTTTGAGTCATGTTGGAATTTAAGTTTATTTTTATTTTTATTTTTATTTTTAATCGAGCTTAATTTGCTCGAACTAGACTAAATATTTGCTTTAGTTGTGAAAATTATAAAATACGGAGTAGTTATGTTAGTGCATAACTAATTAAAAGATAAAATTGTTGCAGTGAATATCATTATTAATAGGATTGATTTTATTATGTTAATTATTGGTGAGGATATTGTAAATATGATAGTGCATAAGTTGTTTATGTGCAACTTCCTTAAGTATATTTTTTATTCTAATTAATAATTTACATAATCAGTAGTTGGTAAATGTATTCAATTAGTTTAAACATGTCACGTTTCATATTTGTAAGAAGTATTATTTTTTATTGAATATCTTAATGAATTTAGGTATGTATTGAGCTCTTTGTATGTATGTATGTATATCATCTCCCACACTCGACTCTGCTAGGGTTTCGCCTCATGGTGAACCCTAGCGACCCATCTAGCAATTTCCCGGCGTTAACAACGATCGTCGTTGTCTCGCACGACTTCGCCTTCCCTGTTTGGCGAGTCTTCGTCGTCGCTTCCTTCGCAGTGCTCGATACGACGCTCCATCGTCTTCCGCGCAGGATCGCACGAGTCGGCGTCTCGGGTAGTTTTTATCGTCTCCCACGACGATGTTCGCTGGCTACCACGAAGTTTTACTTGCGGTTTACGTCACGCCTACGTGTAGCCGAGCTTGCGCCGTGTTCTGCTTCGCTCCCTGCACGCAGAGCTCTCCAGCCTGTACGCCAACCTGATGCTCACCTTCTTTCAGTCGTAGTTTCTTGCTGCAGTCCCCTTTGTGGGGTTTACGCTGCCGCAACAACGGCCTCGGGTCGTGTTCTTACGCCGCCGCCCTTGTCGGCGATAACTCCACCGTCGCCCCTTCACGTTCGAACATGTTCTCACAAAAATACCACGATGCATTCGTGCAAGGAGTTGTAACCGGGTTTCTCAAACAAGCTTCTCGTAAAGACAACAAACCTGCAATTTTTCTCACAGAGGCAGAGATCTCCACCCTAGCTGCACTATGCCGGCTGTTTCTAGTAGGTAAGTTCCTCTACGATAATCTTAAACTTGAACTGATCCGAAAGGAATTTGAACAAATGAAGCTAAATGGAAGTTGGAAGATTGGTAGACTGGATGAGAGACACGTTCTCATCCAATTAATGAATGATGGAGATTACACCTAAGTCTTTGCTAGAAGAATCCTTCGAATAGACAATCGGGTGATGAAGGTGCTAAAATGGACTGTAGATTTTGACCATCGTACTGAACCTCCCATCATTCCTGTTTGGCTGCTGTTGACCTCACTTTTGTCGAGATTTAGTTTTCCTCCTAGGATTTAGGGTTCTAGCTTTAGGAGCTTCCCCGACGATCTTAGATTCCTAGCAATGGGCTACCTCGTTTTAGAATGCTTGGCCACTTCGTCACTCTTTTGGAATCCCAGACGAAATTTCGTACTTTTAGCTCATAGCAGGTTGGAATTGGCGTTAGGAATTCAAATTGAGTTCCTATAGGACCACCGGACCTTAGGATAGTCTCGTGCACGTTTCTTGCACCACCGAGCACAAATTCCTCGAGCCACGGCCTCGACGCTTTCAATCACTCCGCGACGGATCAAGACCGAAGTCAGGATGCCAGGACGATCGACGTTAAGGTCAGAATTTCAGAAAACGCCGGATTTGACGCACTTTCGACGCGACCGTCGACGAGGTTGCCCAGACGACCTCGGATGACGAAACAGATTGAGCCGATGCGTCCGGAACGTCGATTTCACCTAAAATTGACATTTAATTTGCGACGATCGCCTATCAGGGGCGAAGAGCGTGATTTAGGACTTAATTTTTATAAAAATAATAATATATTTATATTTTAAAACCTATTAACTAAATCCTAGCCCTAAGGACCCGCCTCCCCCGCTCGGTTGATCTCGCCCGTCCCGCACGAGCACGAGGGAAGCTTCCTGGGCTTTCTCCCGCGCTCGAGCATGGCATTTCTTTGCGGCCGTTACCTTCTCGAGCCGCACGTCGTTCTCCCCCATCCCTGCTCGAGTATTATCCCTGCGCGATGGTCACCTCGCGTGATCCCCCGCGCGGTCTTGTCCCCTGCTCGGCTTCGATTCTTGTTGCCGAGCCTCGGCTCTGATCTGCGGCACTTTGTCGCCACCTCCCCTACCTTCCTCCACTTGCGTCCATCCCTGCAGGTAAGGAACGACACTCCTTTCTCTCCTTTGCCCATAAATACCCCATTCGAGGTAAGACCTAGGGCTGGCCGAATTTCTTCTTGGAGAGGGGGAGGTGTTGTTGGATTGGAGCTTGAAATTTTCTGCTTCTCTTGTGAACTCTACACTAGCTGGTAACTCTCCTTCCCTTTCTCTTCTTTTCGGTTTGGCCCAGGGAAGCCGTAACCCCTGCCGTTGGCTTGTCCTTCTCTGCTTATTGCCTCGGCTGAGCACTTACATGCTATGGAACAACTTGTTTAGTTGCTTAAATGATAATTTCTTGCTTCCCCCTCTCTAGTGGCATGCTAACTTGCTATTATAGTTTTATTTGGGGAAATCTATTACTTAAGCAGGCTAAGGATTTAAATATGAGCATGTTTTAAAGTTGGATTTGATTATTTGCTTAAAGTGGTGAAAGATTGACATGTTACTATTTTATTTCTTCTTTCATGCTTAAGATGAAGTTCAAAATAAAAAAACTTTGTTGTTTTACATTTGGGCTTATCTAGCATGAAATATTGGAGAACCCATTTGGGTCTTGCAAGCATGTGGTAAATTTGGTTTAGAAGGCTATGCATGTGATAAGCAACTAGAAATTTATTTTGGCATGCTTTGGCTATGAATCATATGTGTACCACCATGTTCATGAGGACTTGGGGGCTTGTCCCTTGTGGCTTATATCTCTGTTGGTGGATTAGCTTGAGGTTTATGCGTTTATGGTTGGCATATTTGTATGTTTAATTGATTATTAGTGCCCTTCCCCCTCTCTTCTAATGGCATGATAGTTCT
The DNA here is from genome assembly GCA_022702705.1 of Papilionanthe hookeriana x Papilionanthe teres. Classification (NCBI taxonomy): domain Eukaryota; kingdom Viridiplantae; phylum Streptophyta; class Magnoliopsida; order Asparagales; family Orchidaceae; genus Papilionanthe; species Papilionanthe hookeriana x Papilionanthe teres. Next base: position 142,989,371 of record CM040422.1, on the reverse strand, counting down.
CCTTGTTTCTTTTAAAAAAAATAGGAGAGGTGGGGAAAGGAAAGAAAAAGGAATATGCTTAGCCAATGCTTCACCTTGCAAACTTCTAATCTTCTATTTCTCTTTTTCTTGAAAGGTTGGCATCACATATACATGACGTTTGGACTTGCTTGTTGGTTTGTAATTTAAAATGACATGCTCACTTTCAGGATCAACTTATATGTGTGGATATCATGAACATCAATGTGTTGTTCCTTCTTTTGAAGTTTAGATATGCAATATTGTGGTAGCTTCTATGCTCTAAGAGTTTGATATACATGGGCTATTTTGGTGGCTTTTGCTTCTCGGTTTTGGCCCCTGTTCGGTCTCTCGGTTTGCCCCCTGGCTGGGCTGTTTTGGTGGCTTTTACTTCTCGGTTTTGGCCTCTGTTTGGTCTCTCGGTTTGCCCCATGGCTGGGCTGTTTTGGTGGTTTTTGCTTCTCGGTTTTAGCCCCTGTTTGGTCTCTCGATTTGCCCTTTTGCTGGGCTGTGTTGGTGGTTTTCTTTTGCCCCTCTCGTGGGCTGGTTTGATGTGTGGTCCTGTTATATTTTAGTATGTTCGTGATTAAAATTCGAGCGTTAATTTGAGTTATGTTCTGACGTACGATGAGTATGTTGTCTTCACTTTTACTCGGCTTTTACTCGTGGCATTCGGATCCCGGTCAAGACAATTTCTGTCGAAATTTTGTGTCAGCTTTACAGAGTTGTTTTCTCTAGTTGAGTCTAGCCTTTTCTCAGCAAGTATTCGGAGTCCGGAGAAACCCCGAGCAGAGGGTTGCAGAGTCCAGGACCCCGTTAATGATTTTTAACTCTGTTTTCTTTACTGTCGTTCTTCGAGAAGAGGGGTGTTTTCCCTAGGAGTCTAGTACTCATCCTCCTCGGGAGCGTCGATGTTTCTTTTAGGCCTTTGTAGGTCGTGTAAGGACGGTCGGGAGTCCAGGGTGATTCACTTGCTTTGATTGTTATTGGAAATCAGTTCACCTCTTTTACGAGAATTGCATTAGGTGGGCTGCTTTCCCCGCTCTCCTCTTATTGATCCCTCGTCTCTTGTTTTTTTCTCCTTGCTTCTTGATTCAATGTCCGCACCTACAGGGGACGTGTAGGTGTGCACGTATAACCCCTTTAGGCTATATGTGGGGCCATCAAGCAAGGCCGTAAGTAGGGTGGTTGGGGTTATGACGGCGACGAAAATGCTTTTGCGTGCTTAAAAAAGAGGGTTTAGAATAGTATCCCCTTTGCCAATGCTTAAAATCTCCGTTGGAGTCGCGGCTTGAGACCGACGATACTATTCGCCAATTCTTGGCGAGACTGTTGCCACCAACACCCTTAAGTTGTTAGTAGTCCTAGTTCGATTAGGGATGTTAGCTTGTGGACTGTACTACTTTTAAAAAATATATATATACTTTTGCGACAATTTCTTCTACAACAAAATTACTTTTCACCTATAAATTTATATGGATGCAAATTGAAATGAATGAAAATTAGCAAAGGTCCACGGTTAATTACTCGAGTCGAGGTTAGGACTGCCTCCTGTACGGTTTCGGTCCGGTTGCTCTTGTCCAAGATTGGGAAGCACACAGTCCAGCTCTGAGTCCTCCCCGTCACCATGCTTACGGTCCTTTTTCGGATGTCCCATGGCTTTCTTACGGTTCGCCGTGAGTTTAGCGGGACATCTATGAGTTTCTTCTTTCAGTGCCTTTGCGGTTTTCACTACGATTTTTTTTGTGTTTGTTTGTGATTTTTCTTCGAGGTTTTCCACGGAGGTTCTTTATTCTCTTTCTCGATTTTCTTTGTTTTCTTTCGCGATTTTCTTTGTTTTCTTTCGCGATTTTCTTTGTTTTCCTGTCGTCTTTCTTTTCGATCTATTCCTTGATTTCACACTTCACTTTTCCTGCACGTGCGGTAGTACCCCTATTTAGTCAGGCTTTCCCTACTGCGTTCACTCTTGTTTTTGTACTGACGCCTTTTCTACAGGAAAACAATAAAGTGATAATAATAAACGGAGTAACGATACACGCGATGTAATCGCAGCCTACGTGACACTTGCAACATTTCTTTTTTTTACTTCTTTCCTTTACTGCGTTACATGCTTTACTTTCTAGTACTTGCTCCTGTTAGTCTAGCACCTTCTATTTGTTACAGCGCATACTTGTTAGCGTAGCATGCTTTATTTTTCTTCGTATCTACTCCTGTTTAGTGTAGCATGTTTACTGTTTAGTGTAGCCTATACTTGTTTTCCTGCTTTCTTTTACTAATGCCCGTCACTGTGGCACACTCACGTTTGCAATGAAAATGATAATAATAATAAACGAAATAAAGCAATTTGCATGTTCACAATAACTCAAACTTAAATCTAAACTGCGATCTTGCTACAACGTGAAGCTTAGACAGACGTGGGCAAAGACGACCATCTTCAACAACAAAACCTGTGTCGACATCAGCAAAACCATTTCTTAGTGTAAATAATGAGCCATGGGACTTCGGCGTAGTTCGCCTAATGCGACATAAATCATCACTCGTTCTTTTAGCTCTGACATGACCTTTGTCGTGCAATATGTTCTCTAACTCGCTTAGGATTCCGAGGTCGTCGTCCGATACGACGTAAATTCTCCTACTTTCTAGGTCGTTTACATAACCAGATGATTATGTAAATGTAATTCCTATAATTAATTGGCAGGATTGAAACTTAAATAAATTCATCTTCAAAGTTTAAAGCCCAACATTAGGATAGTCTGGGACGCCATCGAGGTTCTCCTCGAGATCTGTGACATCCTCTACCTCTCTTTTCGACTTTCGAAATAACCTGTTCCACATCGCGCCTTCACCCGTCGGATTTCCTATCGTTACACTTCGTCGAAAACCATACCTTTCGATTTCACGAAGATAAAGCCATCGATCTAAATCGAGAGTTCTCTCAGAGTGACTTCAGTCATTCGAGGAGTAATTGACTATAGAGACTCATTCATAGTGAGAGCTTTAAAGACCTCGAGATAATATAAACCCTATTTAATCTTTTCGTATTAAATAGAGAATTTATCGGTTCACGTAAAGGTTCGCGAGCACGTAACGGATGTCATGAATTCTGTAGTTTATTTGATCGAGCGATATCGTCAAGTAGGGTGTCTATTCTTTGGAATAGATGCGTTACTCGCGATATTACGCTCGTTCATTTAAACTGCTAAATGAATGAGATTTGTTCATTCTCATATTTTAAAATTTAAAAAATCTTACTTTCGAAATACATATACTCATATTAAATTTAAATCGCATCGCAACACTTCAGCGGCCGACAGCTGCGCTTATCAAATCTGCAGGTTCACCTTTACGATCAAGAGGTTCTATTTACTTTCGCAGAGATATATGACACACCACTCCAAACTGATACGCCTACAGAGAATCTGACTCGACATCTGAGGCTAGAATATTGATAGAAAGAGACATTACGTTACCCTTTTCGAGAGAGATATGGATTGGTACACAGCATCAGGGATTTTGACAACTGGCTGAATTTGAACGAGTATCTCTTTACTGCACCCACTGCTGTATGTTTGGACACTCTCCTCATCAGTGTTACCACTTGCAACCGAATCTCAAACTTCCACGTACAAATGCTGCTGAGCCACACATTCCTGCGACGGTTATACCCTCTTCCTCACTGCTTGTGATACCTACTTGCAACGCCCACACCGGATACGGTGCAATAGTCTACTGATACTGATTCAAAGCATGTGGATAAGGATCGATTGTTGGAGGAGTGTCAGGTGGTTGTACCTAGAAGGCAGGATGCGGTCACTGCCCCTTCTTCTCAACCTTTAGCAACTACTGTGGAGGGTGCTCAGGCTTCCCTCCCTGACGCGATTGAACATAGGGAAGATGCGAGCATTCACATTCAGATGACGGAAAAGGTGCCTGCTACTATTGAGGAAGAACTACACAAACACTGGAACCTATCGCTGCAACTGCACTTTCTCCTGCGGATCAGATCGACCAATCTTCAGAAGAAGAATGACAAGTATATACTTCCCGGCGGAAGAAGGCTGGGGGTACTATTCAACTTGGAAACTTAATGGATGATACCTTGGTCTCTCTTGGTAATGGAACATTACTGCATAATTTGATTTCTGGATGCGCTACAAGAACTAGAGGAAGAGGAAGGCCTTGGCGACCTCGTCCATAGACAATGTTTATTTGCAAGTTTTTTTTCCTTTTTTTCTGTCTTTTGTATCATTTTGTTTGAGCTATCTTTGCAGTTTGTTTCTTATGAGTAGAGCTCCATCTATTGGGCCCTCTCATACTACTTGTTTTGTACCCCTTTTATTTCAATAAAATAGGCTCCAATGCTTCTCTTTTTTAATATATGTATGTGTGTGTGTGTGTGCTTCTCTTTTTTAATATATGTGTGTGTGTGTGTGTGTGCGCGCGCGCGCGCGCTTCTCTTTTTTAATATATGTGTGTGTGTGTGTGTGTGTGTGTGTGTGTGTGTGTGTGTGTGTGTGTGTGTGTGTGTGGTTTTATTATATATTAGTGTAGTTGATTGAATGAATATTGAATATAATTTGAGATTTTTGTTTCCTCCCTCTAAAGCGCCATGTCATGTTCTTTATTTATCATTTTTCTCTTTATTTTTCATTCCACATCACTGGTTAGTGGTATCATAGACTCTATCCTCGACCGCATACAGAGGTATTCTTGCATTGTATTGCTTCATTCTATAAACTCTCACAACTACCCTTGATGCCCTTCCCAAGATCAACACAAAGGCTTTGTTTGCAATTCGTAATGTGATCACTTATTTCACTTGAACTATAACATCTTTGTTGCCACCATGTCTATGTCCATGCACAACTTTCACATTCTCATGCCACCACTACTTATGTTATTCTTTATCATTCTCTTTTACTCAGACACATGCATGCCACTAATCAGTGGATATGACCACTGCTTGCGTGCCCTATGCATCTAGCACTCCCTTAGTAATGTTATTTACAACCATCTGTAACATTGGTCAGTCTCTAGTCTTGTTCAATCTTTTAATTGCTAGCTTCATGACTCCGCACATTCTCTACTCATGTCCGATGTTGCACTAAATCTGCCCATTGGATAACCGACTTGTGATATTTAAAAAATTGCACTAGAGGAAAAGTCAATTTCATTCAGTTAGTCCCTCCATTAGTTCGAATAAGTTTAGTCATTTGCTCAAAAAGCTCAAAAGTTTATGGAAATATATCTAGAGCTAGTTATGTCTTTGAGGATGAATGAGGGGAATCTTTTGTTGATATTGCTGATATAGTGGTTTTCTTTCTCCATGTCTCTTTTGTTTTAGCTGGATTTTCCATTGATTATCTAGTCTTTGGATGCATTCCCATTCATCTCTCTTTTCAATGGATTTTGTTAGTTCTACATTGCGTGGTTTAAGATTTCCGATTCTTCCTCCAATAATGTTTTAACTCTTTAAATCAGAGTTATTTCTTGCTCTGAGAAATTAATGTAGTGCAAGTTTGTTAGTCTTTAATCATGATTCTAGCTTTATTTGCATCCTACAATCTTAATTAATTAGTAGGTTTAGATATGTCTATTTTGTTTCTAATGTGTTTTACACATGTTTCATTTATGTAACAATGTCATTATTTTCTATATTGATAATCTTAATGTATTTTAGGTACATATTATGCGCTAAATCTTTATAAAAGGTTTTAGTCTTCATGTTATGTGGGCTATCTTGAGGCCCGCTATATTGTTTTTTTTTTTGAAAAAAATTGCAATATGATTTACGTCTTATTAGGTGCTACATGAGATTTAAACCTCACATGATGTGAGGCCTGTCTCAAGGTGCGGCTAACCTCAATTTTGGTAAGACATGAATACTTAGATATATGATTTTCTTAAAATAAAAATAAATAAAATAAATCTAATAAAAATTCGCTATGTACCCATATGATATACAACATAGGATGTAATTGAAGCTTACTTTCAATAGTCTTTTTTTAAAATTCTAATAATTTTCTTATTAATTAATGTTGATTAAACAATATGAATATGATTGAGATTTAAAATAAGTTCGAGGAATGAGAGAACATTTGATATAATTATGAATATAGCGAGGGAGAAAGAGATTAATTGTACCAAGCTTTCTAATTGTACCACTAACCAGAGATTAATTGTACCAAGCTTTCTAAATCGTAATATTATTATGTTTTATTTTGAAGTTTTTATACTAATTTTATTATATAATTTGATGCTTAAATTAGCATGTAATTTTTGTACTTCGAGTAATTTATTACTTGTACTATATTAGATGTTAATATCTTTCATTTTAATGTATTAATAGTATAGGATTTTGACATGTTACTTCTTTTTACATATTTTGAACTTAGTGCAATTCTTTTCACTTTGAGCAATTTATTGATTTTGATGCTTACACAATACCACAAGAATATAAAATAGCTTAATATCCAATTTGCAATTTTAAATTTTATTTTTGTTGGAACAATTAAGTAAATGAATATTTAATAAAATTTGAGATTCTGATTTCCTTTTCTAAACCACCTGTTGCTTTTCACTGTATTCATCTCTCACGTCTTTCACTTTGTTGCGCTTTCCTATTACGATGTATATAAGAAAGTAGGGTTGATAGTAGTGGTGGCGTATAAAGCATGTAGTTTATAGGAGAATGAGGTATAAGCGATTAGCAGTGCGTATGAAATACATGCTAAAAATGTTTTAGACGATACTACATGTAATTTTACAATAGATAAATGTTTCAATAACTAATGCATACTCTAAGATATAAGAAAGCTCAAGTTACTTCTATAAGAAGGTGTTAATCACTAGCGTACTCTGTTAAACTTCGGAAGAAATGTAACATACATTGTAAAGATTAAAAACTTAGGAAGGAATGACTCATCTTCTTATAAAGATTATGTGGTTCTTTAAAGAGAAAATTTGAATTCACAATTTGGAGCATTAGTTGTGGATCATTTTCTTAGAATATAAAGAAAATAAATTTTTAGATATAAGGGCCCTAGAAATTTCTTTTTTAGCTCAGTATTATATCGAGCTAATAATTCAAGTATAACAAGGACAATTTTCTAGAATTGCCAAAGTTAGAAAATTGCAGAAGATCAAACACATATAACATAGAGCCTAGTGTCCTTAAAAGCGAGCTTCAAAGCATGCTTTAAATGTAAAATGACGAGAGGGACCTTAGGCCTACTTCTCATTGCCGGTAGAGTCGAGGAAGTCATCATCACAAAAAATTTGTGGTGTTTCACGATGAGGTTTGTGAATCCATGGGAGCCAAAATTTTAATTATGATGTTGACATAACAAAAAGATTGGACGTAGAGCTTCTATCTATATTCTAATATTTGGATTGTTGGTTAATAGATTTGGATAATTTTCTATGAATATAAACTTATTGCTGATGACTAACAAGTGATATTCTTGAAAATAAAATTAATTAGACAAGCTAAAATAACTTGGGTAATTATGGATAGAAAAGTGAAATGTTAGGAAGGGAACCTACAATTTCTTGGGTTGAAATGAAGGAATTTCATAAATAGAAAAAATTGCCCGTCTCATTGTGTTTGTTTACTTGAATGAATTTAATTCATTGAAGCAATGAACTAAAACTATTAGAAAAGAATGAATTGATTTGAAGAACTATTGAGATCATTGGATATCCTGAAAACACTCTCAATTGGCGTTGTTGAGGCTTGATTTGAATAGAAAAATAACACCTCATTATATTCTATTAAGCATACCTTTCAATTTGCATTGAAGTTTGAGCAAATATTAAAATTTCTTTTGTTTAAAAGGGTTACTACATATTTTGATGTGCATTATTTTTTTAAGTTTTGTGTGTTGCTTATATTGTATCATGGCAATAACACTACATTTAATAAGGGCACCAAGGAAAAATTATCCATTTCTTGGTCTAAGATTTCCACAAAAGTATTTTTTAAATGTAATTAAATTTATCATTATGCTGATGAGCATCTCAATTGGAACTTGCATATAAATGTGGAATAATGTAATGAAAAAAAAAAGGAAACGAGAATGGTCATTATTTTGACGAGACAATCAATTTTTTTGAGGCCGTTTTAGCTCATAATCTTTTGAATGTTATGCACTGCCTTCTATTTACTTTCAATGGTTCAATCATTTTGGAAGAGAATTTTGATTTTAAACCTATTTTAAATATGGGAAAAAAAAATTGACTTATCATTGATAATATTAGTTGCATGAGTCTTGCCTTAAGTTTACTAGCATAAATTTGAAGCATCAATTAAATCTACAACCATATAAAAGCTGTGTAAATCAATCTACTATTTCAATATACCAGAAGTATTTAGTTACTGATATGTTAGCTACATATATTGATAGAATGTAATATGATATGTTGCCTGGTGTATTATCGCGGGAAGAACATGACTGTGATTTATATTTTACATGTTCTAGAAACTTGAATACTAAGGTTTACATGATTAATAGGACAATGATAAGTTTTAAACCCTCAAAATTTCAATATATATTTTAATTTGTAGTAGAATCTAATGCTTTGAATGAAGTGAAAAAGTTTTTGCATATTTCGTATCAACATGCATTAGGGAAAGAGAGTAGGCCAGAGGGTTTGATTTATGCCTTGGTAGCTATTGAGTTTGATGATGTCATGTCTTTGATTGTGAATTTGTTTCATGATGTTATATGAGGGTTGGCTGAATTTTAAACCATTACTTTGGGATATTAAGCATCCATTAATTTAATTCATGGATAATCATTACATATTTGGTTTCGTTCTAGGATGAATCCAACCATACAAGTTGAGCTATAGGGGCAGGTTGATAATTTACTTAAGGATGTCATTAGAGAATGATTGAGTCTTTGTGCTGTATTTGTTTCCTAAAAATGTTAGATGACGATGTACATATGTAGATGCTAGTATTAACAATAAAAATCACCATTAAATATTGGCTTCCTATTTCTCATTTGGATGATGTGTTAGATATATGTTGAATAGGATTGCTCTTTTTTTTATTTTAATAGTTTGAGATGGCTATTATCAAGTGGAGGGAAATTATTTTTATGATAAAATATATTATATGGATTGCTATTCATGCATTTTGGATTAACTTATTGTCGGCCGCTTTAAGGAGGCTTTGGAAAGCGTTCTTTTGGAAATTTAATTTAATTTATATATACGCATTGATTTTTGAAAATAAAATTTTAAATTTTAAAATATGAGAATTTAGAAAGGACGGATCCCATTCGTTAAGTGGTTATTGAACGAACGAGTCATAACATCGCAAAGTAACGCATCTATCCCGAAGCAATCGACGTCCTACTCGACAATATCGCTCAATCAAATGAACCACGAAATTCATGATATCCGTTCCTGGCTCGCGAACCTTTTATGTGGATCGACAAATTCCCTTATTTAATACAAAAGGATCAAATAGTGTTTATATTATCCGTGTCTTTAAAACTCCCTATAGAGCATGCCCCTATAGCTTAATTACCTCTCGAACGACCGAAGTCACCCGAGAGAACTCTCGATTCGAATCTCGGTTTCTATCTTCACGGTGTCGAGTGCAGAGGTTTTCCAACGAAATTTAAGAGAGAGGAAGTCCAATAGTGAAGGGCGCAAGGAGGAATGATTATTTCTGAGTCAAAGGAAAGAGGGTAGTGGATGTCACGGATCTCGAGGAGGACCTCGAGGACGTCCCGAGATTATCCTAAGGTCGGCTTTAAATTTTGGAAAGAGATTTTATTTTAATTTCAATCCCGCAAGCTTAATTATAGGTGATTACACTCGCATAACGCCCGCTACGCAAACTACCTAAAGGACAGTGAGGATTTACGTCGTATCGGGCGACGACCTCGGAAACCTAAGCGGATTAGAGCTTATATCGCATGTAGGCGGCCGTGCAGCGCCTAAAAGAGAAAGCGTGAGGCGTTTATGTCGCACGGTGCGACTACCTCGAAACCTAAGCGTCATTGCTTAAACTAAGGAATGGGTTTTGCTGAAGAAGATGGCCGTGCTGCCCACCGTGCTCCATGCTCCACGTCGTTGCAAGATCGCGATTTAAGTTTAAGTTTTAAATTAAAGTGAGCGTGCAAGTTATTTTTATTTTCAAGTGAGTGTGTGTGATCGCATGACAGGAGTAAGAAAAGTAAACAAGAACACGAGCATGCTCGAACAAGAAGTATACTAAGCTATGCAGAGATGCTAAACGGTATAAACCGAAAGCAAGCAGACTCGTACTAACAGTGAGTAACATGTCGTAAAAGATGAAACGTGCTAAGCGTGTGAGAAGTACGTAAAACGTAAAACATGCCGTTACGGTATATGTACCGAAAGGAAAAACAAATTTAGTATCAACAGGTGAGTAAATGCTAAAAGGTAAAGCAAGTGCAAGAGTAAAAAGTAGAGACTCGTGTCGTAGGAGTATCAGTATGTCCCGCTTACCTCGATGCGTCGTCGCTCGCTTATTATTATTTTATATGTTTTCTTTTTTTTTTATTTATTTCCGCGTAAGATTTATTAAGCACGTAAAAAAGAAGCAGAGAGTAGGAGTAAGAGTAGTAAAAACAACCTACCGAACAAGTGAAGTACTACGGTGCGTAGAAAGAAGACAAAGACGTAAACCCGATAAGAAAAGCGAAAGAAAGACGGCAAGAAAACGTCGAGAAAACGAAGAAAAATCGTAAAAGAAAACTAGAAATCGAGAAAGCAAGAAAAAGAACGTCCGTAGAAAACTCCGAGAAAAGTAACGCACGAAAACAAAGCAAAACCGTAGAAAAACACTGAAAACACTGAAGAAACCTACAAATGACCAGTAAGCACGGCGGTGTTTCGACTCGATAGCCGTGCTAATATCCGGACTCGAGTGCCGACTACTATCCCAACTTTCTGCGTAGGCGATCCTAATCCGACTCGAATAATCTAACCGTGACTTTTATAAGTTTTCACACATTTCATCATTTTTTGTTTGTTTTCATGCAAGTAAAAGTCGTAGGTAGAGTAGAGTCGTGTAGAAGATGGAGTAGCTTTGTATTTTTCAAACATATGTATTTTTTTGTTTTAAAACATTTCACATTACAGGTCGACTACCCAAGTAGGATTATGACTACGAACTTTGGATCGTCTGCAGTAGAAACCCCAGTGACGGCCGAACGGTTCCGTGATTCCCGCTCTACTCTCTACGTAGTCTCCGAGACGAGCGGCCCGTTCTATGCGCTCTCGTAATTTTTCTCGTTTCGCAACCGCATCACTCGTCCCCACCGCACTTACAGACTGCTTGATGGCCCATATATAACCCAAGGAGGTTATATATGCACACCTACATGTCCCCCGTATGTGCGTGTTAGCTTAAGCAAACAAGCGTGAAAACTAGTGACAAGGGGTCGAGCGAAAAGGAGAGAAAAGATAAGTAAATCACCCCGGACTCCCGACCGACCTCACGTGTCCTATAAAAAGGACTAAAGCGCACCTCGACACTCTCGGAGAAGGTGAGGACTGGACCCCTAAGAACACGCTCCCTGTTTTCCCAAATAGCGGTAAAATCATAAATGAAGATAAAATGAGATAAAATAAAGAAAAGAAGCGCTGCTGCCCGGATGCTGGATCCCGGGTCACTAAACTAGGGGTACTACCACAAAGCACCAAGGCCTAGCCCCTTTACTTCCTTTCTTTCTTCTTCTTTTTTTTTTTAATTTTCATAAAATTCAAGGCCTTAAACAAGTGTGAAACAAGGCCTACCAATTCCGATATCAATTTATCACATGATTGCCACAATTCCAACTTTGTATAACTTCATCAATTTCAACATTTAACCATCAAATATTGGTTGAGGCAAATAAGAAACAATGCCTACATGTATCCAAATCATCTCACAAATAGATGTAGTAAGAAATAAGGAAGAAGGAGCATCCCCACACCTATTAAAGCTCTCGCCGAGATACATACCAAGCCGAAACCCACGACCCCAAAATCACAAAGATGAGAACCATAAGAGGTAAAGCCCCCTCCCACCAAACTCCAAATTTCACAAAGAAACTCACGGCTAGGCCTAGGGAGCCGAATACATCAAGCTCGGCTCGCCACAAAATGCTCGAGATTAAAATCACTAGACGACCAAGCAAATCAACCCAAACAAAGCCCAGCCAAACTCAAACCCGAGCCATCTATAGGCTCCAAACGAAGGTGCAGCCGGCTCACTACAAAGTCAAGACCCGAGCCCCAAACATCACCTTAAATTGAGCTTAAAACACGACTTCAGCAAGCCTCAACCGCATCCATAAAAAAAAGGAAACAGGACTCAAACCGAGCCCCTATAAGGCTCACAGGATCAGCCAAGCCTCAAGCTAACACACTCCCCACATCAGGTCAATTCAAGAGAATCCCAAGGACCAAGAAAATCGGGCAGCAGTGAGGCTCAAATTAACTCAAAACCGAGAGGACAACAAGATTAGAAATAGTCCAGGATCGAGAAAACCGCAAGATAAAGTAAATCAGCCTCTCCACGGAGGGGTAAAACCGAGAAATAGCAAGAGCCAAAATTGAGAAACAAAAGCCCCAAAGACAACTCCTCCAAATTTTCTTTCAACATGAAATAAAATCCACTTTCAATCAAGCTTCGAACGAGCCAAGACAAAATTTGAAATATAGCTAAACATGAGGTCTAGATAAGCACTCTCACATGCCCAACATCCAAGTATAAGTCTCAATATGCTCCAAATAAATAAAAAGAAATATATATAGAACTTGCTTGAATCAACTCAAGCTTCCCCTCTTAACATGCTTTTCTTTTTTTTTTTTTTTTTTTTTTTGAAACAGAGAAGTAGGAGGAGCAAAAAGAAAGAGCAAGCTCCTTATGAATTTAACTATACAAATCATTCCATGCTTCACATTAGATTAGGACAAGTATGCAAAATAGGTAAAGGAGAGCAAGAAGCAACCCCATGCCATTTTGAATGTATAACCACGCCCAACTCAAGCATAGCAATATGTAAATAACCTCACATGTGAAAATCTGAGCCAAAGAAACTCATACCTCGGTGTGTATCCTAGCAAAGCACCCCAAAATCCGACAACAGAGACCAAAGGGCGCAAACCAAGCCAAAAACCGATCAGCCGACTTCCAGAAATTTCAAGGAGCAAGGCTAACAGCACCTCTGCCTTACTCGAACACAAGCTCAGGGAAAACCGTGAGCAACGGAGGAAGAGAAAGAAGAGGAGGAGAGGTAAGGCAATGGTAACACACAACACCGACCGACAAAAATAAGAGCCAACCTTAAACCCTAATCCAAAAGAGGCTTTTATAGCCGGCCTCAAGAAGAAGAGCAAGAAGAAGCCGTCCCACTTACCCAGGCGTCTCGGCGAGGAGAAAGAGGAGAGGGAGAGAGTGGCGACAAAGTCGCCGAAAAGGGCGACAATGGAGGCGAGGAAGGCCGAAGGGGCTGCCAGTGAGCGAGGTCGCCAGGGGAAGTGGCGAGAAGGTACAGGGACCAAGGTCGGAGCTCGCGCAGGAGCCAGAGAAGCGGGATCGGGACCGGGAGAAAAGAAAAAGGCGAGCCCGGATGAGAGAGTGAGGTTAGGGTTTAAAAATGGGATTTAAAAAGGATTTTTTTTTTAAAATAAAATAAAACTTATTTTAATAAAATAACGACCAAATTTCTCGTCGCAAACCCGCGCTCAAAACATAGCAAGTTATACGTCTTTTCCTAAGAATTCGACGTCCCGGACGCGATCGGCGCGAGTCCGTTTCGCGATCCGAGGTCGTTCGGAGAACCTCGTCACCGGTCGAGTCGAAAGTGCGTCAAATTCGATTTCGTCGAAATTCGACCTCGATGGCGCTCGTTCCGGCATTCCGACTTCCGATCTCGATCCGTCGCGGAGAACTCGAAGACGTCGAGACGGGGCTCGAGGAATTTGTGCTCGGTGGTGCGGAAAGTGTGCACAAGGCTACCCTAAGGTCCAGGTGGTCCCATAGGAACTCGACTTGGGGTCCTAACGCTAATTCCAACCTACTACCATGTGAGCAGAGGTCGGGAATTCCGTCCGGGACTCCAAAAGAGTGTCGAAGTGGTTTCAAGCATTCTAAGACGAGGTGGGTCCAGTGCTAGGAATCTAAGATCGTCGGGGAAGCTCCTAAAGCTAGAACCCTAGATCCTAGGAGGGAAACTAAACCTCGACAAAAGTGAGGTCAACACTTATGCAACCTAGTACTTGCATAAATATAATGTCATGTCTTGTTCCCATTTTATAGACAATTTTTTGTTTATATTATGATTTATTAATTCATAACAAGACAAAATATGATTGTTTGGTGCTTCTTAGGAATGTATTAATAACATAACACAATATTAAAAAATGCTTTTTTTTAGTGATCTTTTTCTTTGATCTTTTTAGAACTTTTGATTGTTGGAGATGAATTGTTGGTTAAGTGTGATAAGTTAAAGCAATTATTGAATGAATGGCCAAAATTTGCTAAAATACCTGATTTTAGAGTTTTCATACTTTTTTAGCTTCTTATAGATGATTCATTGAGGGGTTTAACATAGTGATAACTCCAAATACCAACTATTTGAAGAAATTGGAGTTTTAATGGTTTAAACTTTGCTAACCATGTATCATTATAATTAAGGAAAAATTTACAAATGCACTTATGCTTAAGTTACAAGATTGGAGTAAGGTAACTTCTTGTGTACATCTTGGAGTGCTAAGCTGGGAGTGATTGTGAAGTCCTGTTTATATCACCTGGGTCAGGAATTGAAGCGTTGAATAGAGGGGGAGAAGAAGCGATGAGTCAGGACAGTCGTAGAAGGGGGAGATGAAGAGAGAAGGTCAGGAAGCGGAAAAGGGGAGAGAAGAAGCGATAAGGTAGGGAAACCGAACAGATAAGTTCGCCTATAAATTTTTATTGAGGGAAGCAAGTACGCACCAAGAGAGTCAAACAGCTGCGTCGAGGGTTGCACTGCTAAGGTTGAGCCGCGAAGTCGATAGAGAGAAGAAGCTGAAGGAGCAGCATCGGTGTTGAGCAGAGGAGGCGGCGTTGCTTTCGTGCATAGTAAGAGGTGGCGCCGTTTTCGTGTAAAGGAGGAGGAGAGTGGGAGTTCCTGTGCACTCAAAGAAGGAAAAAGGGGAAGAGCGGCTCTATCGAGAGGAAAAAGGAAGGAGAAAAACGGGCGGCTTACATGTTACCGAAGGAGGAAGGGGACCAGTGCGGAGATGAAATCACGTAGGAGAAGATCCGTGTGTAGTCAGGGCCGAGAGTTTTAAGGGTAACAACAATTAAGAATATTTAATAAAGATTTTGAATAATACACATATATATATATATATATATATATATATATATATATATATATATATATATATATATAATGAATGTAACGGCGAGCTCTGCTAGGGTTTTGCTCGATGGGGAAACCCAGCGTTAACCATCATCCTCGTCGTCGACGTCAGGATCTCGCGGCAACACAGTTGGTTTCGGAGACCGGCTCACGCAGCGTCTTCATTGCAGTGGAAGGGGCTGCATGCTCAGCTTCCTCCCTTCTCGACTTCGCTCGACAGCAGCAACATCGACACTGCTCGACAGGTCTCGTTTTGTTTCCTCCAGCCTCTTCGACTCAGCTTGACAGTGACAACAATCGTCGCGGTTCTCTCACGGAAGACGAGCAGGGGAAGGGGCTGCATGCTCGTTTTCCTCCTCCCTTCTCCACTCCGCTCGACAGCAGCAACATCGACACACGACATGTCTCGTTTCTTTTCCTCCAACCTCTTCGACTCAGCTCGACAGCGACAACATCATTTCTTCGCCACAGCCATTGTTCCTTCTTTTGTTTTGTGGCACTTGGAAGGGTCTTCAGGCGGTTTTGTTCTCGAATGGCTCGGAATTACGCCGCGGCGGTTATTGGGAACTCTTTCACTGGCTCTACCTTCCGCTCTTGCTTTTTCCCACAAGCTTTTCATGATGCTTACGAGTTCGATGGTTGTGCGGAGTATCCCTTCATCAAGAAACTTGGCAGGAATAATGGCAAGTCGGTGCTATACCTCACGGATGAGGAGACTAATATCCTTGCTTCCTCGTGCCGCTTTGCTCTTGTGGGCAAATTCCTATACGGGAACCCTAAATTGGAATTTATCAGGCGCGAATTTGATGCTTTGAAATTGATGGGTAGCTAGAAAATTGGTTGGCTTGACGGTAGACACATTCTGATTCAATTGTCCAATGATGTTGATTACACCCAAGTTTTCTCTAAGAAGGTAATTAAGATTGAGAATCTTCTTATGAAATTACTAAAGTGGACAGTAGATTTTGATCTCAAGTCGAATCCCCGGTCATCCCCGTCTGGATTAAGCTTCCAGGGCTAAAACATCATCGGTTCAATTTTGAAAATTTGTATACACTTGCTAAAGGTTTTGGTAATCCTCTCCGCATCGATAATCCCACTTTAGAGGTGACCCGACCCTCAGATGCATGCTTTCTTGTCGAGTGGGATGTTACCCAGCCTTATCCTGATGAAGTATGGATTGGTTCCTCGCATAATGGTTATTGGCAGGAAGTTGTTATGGGGCCGCACCCACATTACTCTTCGCATTGCCGTATGTTTGGGCATAGCTCTACATCTTGCTATAGACTTCATCCACACCTGAAACCGGTTGCCCCCCTTCGCCATAACCCCTTGTCTACTGTGGATAATGTTGGTATGCGGGGGACTCCAAATAATGCTGATCTGGCGCCCATTCCACCTGATCCCCAGCCTTCTGTTGACACTCATCAGCAAGTTGATAAAGTTTCTGCTGTTGTAATAGATTCGTCTCCCCGTGCCCATATGTCTCTGCCCTCTCAGGATGTCCCTGCTTTCAGACCTCTCTCCCAACCTTCTGTTGAAGCTCATCAGCAAGTTGATAATGTTTCTGCTGCTGTAACAGATTTGTCTCTGCATGCCCATATGTCTCTGCCCTCTCAAGATGTCCCTGCTTTTGGGCCTCCCTTGGTGGATGATACTCCTACTGATGTCAGTGCTATCGAGCATCCCTCACAGGATGCCACTGAAATTACACCTCCCTTAGTGGAGGAAGTCTCTCTAGTTAATCCTCCCTCCGCTACTTCTACTCTTACTTTGTCACCTCGAAATCAAACTCATACTTTGGTTCCTCCCATCTGCTCTAATAAAAAACATATTACATCATCCCACAACCCCGCTCTTTCGGCCATACCCTCTCCACCTGAGGCTCCTCCTTTACCCACTATTTCTGATCCGACACAAGCTTCTGTTATTCAGGGTGCTGCTGATTTGGAATCTGAATGACAAATTCAAAAATTCAGTCGAAAAAAAGTAGAAATAAACCTGACCTTTTTCATTTGCCAAGCACAAATATAATTGAAGATACATATACTTCCGAGGGAGAACACTTACACCATCCCACTAGAATCACTAGGAGGGGTGGCTTAAGGCATGATGTTTAACATATTGGTGTGGAACATTAGGGGAGTAGCGGACCCTTCCTCCCTTAATCGCTTAAAGCATTTGAGTAGGATCCATAAAACTGGTATCTTTGCCATTTTAGAACCTATGGTGACGGTTCGCAAGGATTATGTTCTTCAGCAATTCAAAATGTTCCATCTCTATAGTAATAAAAACAACAAAATCTGGGTTTTTTGGAGAATGGATATACTATTGGACATCATTGACGATGATGACCAATTTGTTCTTGCTCATTTCAAGTCTGATATCTACCATGGTTGGGCTACTTTTGTGTATGCTAGTTCCTTACTACAAGAGAAGTATGCTCTTTGGCAGCAACTCATTCATATGAGTGAGTTTATTAAAGACAATTGGTTGGTGGGGGGCGATTTTAATATGATTATGTCTCCTTCCGAGAAGAGAGGAGGTGCTAGAACTGGTTCTACACTTATTAACAAATTCTGCGATCATATAGCTGATGCTAATCTGTTTGTTCTTGGGTAATCTGGCTCTATTTATACTTGGAGAAGAGGATCTCTTATGCAAAGACTTGATAGATTCCTGGGCAATACAGCTTTGCTTGATTATTACCAGATCATTAGGTTCCGACATTTAAACCATGCAACCTCCGACCACAATCCAATCTTGCTTACTTTGGATTTTCAAGCTAAACCTCCTACCTACCACTTCAAGTTCTTCAACGTTTGGTCTTCTCATCCTTCTTTTATACAATTAATCTTTAGGGTCTGGAAACCAAAGATATGCGGCAGTCTTTGGTATGTACTTTGGAGTCTACATAAAAAAGTTGTTGCTAGCTTGAGGCGTTGAAACACTGAAGTTTTTGAAGGCGTGCACTCTAGGGTGCTTGAAGCTCAGCGCGCTGTCGATGATCTTGAATTACATGTTATTTCCGATACTTCCCTTGTTGAGCAGGTTGCACAGACCCATCATAAGCTTCTTGAGGAGATGTTTATAGAGGAGGATTTTCTAAGGCAAAGAGCTAATGATCTTCATTTTTCTAACGGAGATAGAAATACCAAATATTTTCATGCTACCATTAAGCACAGGCACAATATAAATGCTATCCTTAAGATAGTTACCCCTAATAGAGATCTTCTTACTGATGCTGAGCAAATCGGTCTGAGTGCTGCTGATTACTTTCATGCTCTGTATGTTGATTCTGTACCGGTTGCCCCCATTGATGCTGGTCTCTTTGAAGCTGAAAAAGAGCTTGTGGCTTCCCTATCTCTTTCCTACATCCCAACTGAATAGGAAATTTTCTCTGCTTTTAAGGGCATTAGCTCCAACAAGGCTCCTGGGCCTGATGGTTTCACATCAACATTTTATATCAAATGTTGAGACATTATTAAAAATGAGGTAATCTTAGTCATTCAAAGTTTCTTTCAAGGTGAATACCCAGATAAATATTTCACTGCTGCCATGATTGTTCTAATCCCTAAAGGTAATGATAAAACTCACAGGCATAATTTTAGACCTATATCTCTTACTACTGTGATCTCCAAGGTCATCAGTAAATTGCTTGTGGCTCGATTACAACCACATCTCTCTACTATCATCTCTCCTCAACAGTTAGCATTTATTAAGGGCAGGGAAATCACTGAAAATATCTTACTAGCTCAAGAGCTTATTGAAGATCTGGACAGAAAATGAAGGGGTGGAATTTTGATTGTTAAACTTGACATTAAAAAGGCCTTCGACACCATAAGTTGAGATTTTATTATAAATATTCTTATTGCCAGAGGTTTCCATGCTAGTTTTTGCACACTTATTAAACGTTGGTTATCTAATAACCACTATAGTGTCATGGTTAATGGCAGACTCTTACGGTTTTCTCTCGCTAAGAGTGGTATCAAACAGGGTGATCTCTTATCCCCTACGATCTTTATTATTGTATTTGATTACCTGTCCAGGTTACTTAATAGTCTCCAGATGCAACACCCTCACACTCAATACTCTAACAAAGCTAAATTTCAGGTTACCCACTTGGCTTATGCTGATGACGCTATTATTTTTGCTAATGCTTCCAAGCCTTCTGTCAAGAGGCTTATGTCGACTCTAGATATGTTTCAGTAGTGTTCGAGTTTACTCTTTAACAAGGAGAAGTGTCACATGTACTTTGGCAAGCATCTTGGGAATACTATTGCCAACTGAGGGATCTCTTATATGGGATACCACTTTTCTTCCCTTCCTTTAAAGTACCTTGGTGTCAATCTGATCAGGGATAGAAGGAAGCAAATTCAGATGGATGAGGTGTATGAGAAAATTAAGCATAAAATTGCTGACTGGAGGAATTGCTTCCTCTCATATGGGGTCGGATGACTCTTCTCGCTAGTGTTCTTCATTTTATTCCTTCCGTATGCTTTGCGTGTCTTTAACCCCACAAAAGCTCTCTAAAAATTTTAGAGAAATTATTTAACAAATTTCTCCGGGCCGGGGTGGCTCAAATAAGCTGTGGGCCTTCTGGAACAAACTTTGTAAGCCTAAGAAGGCTGGAGGTTTTAGCTTTAAGACCTTGCAGCATATTGTAGAGGTTAATATGTGCAAGCTTTGGTACAAATTTAGATTGGGCAATTCTTTGTGGTCTTCTTTCATGCATCTTAAATACTGTGCCTCTACTCATCCCTCTATTGTAGTCTGGAAACTAGGGGATTCAAAGATTTGGAAAGCTATTCTGAAGGCTCGGTCGATTGCTACTAATTTTATTTTTTGGGATATCAGTGAGGGAAATATCTCCTTTTGGCATGATTCATGGGCTGAGTCTAGTCCTTTGAATTATCCTCATTCTCCTTCTAGTACTCATTTATTGGTCTCCGATTTTTTCAACTTAAGAGAGTGGGATATATCTAAGTTGTCGGCTATGGTTGGTGAAAACATTGCACTTAGCATTTCAAGATTGCCCATTCATCCTGATTAAAAAGATACCCCCATTTGCAAGAACAACTCCTCTCAGTCTATAAGCAAGATGATCTACACTCAACTACATACCTTCCTTGATTGGTATTGAGGATCTTGGATTTGACATAAACTTCTCTCACCCTCCATCTCTTTTTTCCTTTGGAGATACTTCCTCTCCATGCTTCCCCTAGATGACATACTCAAACTCAAGGGGCTTCGGCTTCCTTCCATCTGCCACTTTGTAGGTCTTCTGAAGAAAACTATATGCATATATTCTTTGAATGTGCTTTTGCTATGGAGATTTGGAATTTATTTACTATGCATGTTGGTATAAATGGAACCACAGGGGCTCTATTGTGAACTTCCTTTGGGAATGGAAAAGCTTCTCTACTTTTGGCAAACAGCTTAATTTCTTTCCTTTGGTTATGCTTTGGTTCCTATGACGTGCTAGAAATAGCCATAAATATAGTACCTCTCCTCCTACCCCCCTTATTACTACTTCCTCAATTTTGGCGCACTTTTATAAAGCTCAGAGGGCCTCCTATGGTGCAGTTACTCATCATGGAAATGTGTCATCCCATTTTGGTTAAATGGCAAACTCCGCCCCTCGGCTGGGTGAAGGTGAACATTGATGGGAGTTTGACCTCTTTGACAGCTGGTGTTGGTGGGCTTTTTAGAAATTCTGCTAGCCACCTACTGTTTTACTTTACATCCCTTGTTGTAGCGGATTCCCCTCTTCAAACTGAGTGTTGGACTGCTCTTCTTGCATTGAAAACTGCGATTTTCTTTCGCTTCTTCTGTCTTTGCCTAGAAACTGATTCCAAATTGCTTTGTGATATGTTGAATGGTGCGTCTAAACCTTCTTGGGATCTTATTTGGTTGTATAAACGAATTAGGGGTCTCATTTCTCATCATCGTTTGGAGTTGTCTTTCACTTTTATATAGAGAGGGGAACACCCCTGCGGACTTGTTGGCAAAACATGTTGGGGACATACCTACTGTGGGGTTAACTCCCCCAAAATCACTCTGCCGGTTTCTTATTGGGGACTCATTGGATTTACCCTATGTTAGATGCTAAGTTCTTCTCTGCCCATCACGTCATGTTGGTTTAACTTCTTGGGGCACGTTGACAGTTTTAGTTACTGGGTCCTGTGTTTCGAGTTTCACTGTTTGCTACTTTCGGTTACAACCTGCTTTGCTCATAGCTGCACCTATTTTCCAAGATTACTTTTTCTTTCTGCTGGTATACTGAGTTACATGTTTTGTTTGGAGATCTCTTTCTTTCTTTTGTGTGGAGTTGCTAATGTGGAAAGAGGAACTTCTAGGTCTCAATGTATTTCTTTTGTTTTTAGATGAGGATCCGTCTTTCCCTCCCCTAACTTTTGTAACTTTTTATTATATTAACGTGTAGGGAGTCACGAGCCGCTCCTTCTCTCAAAAAAAAAAGAATATATATATATATATATATATATATATATATATATATATATATATATATATATATATACATATGTATGTATTATTCAAAATCTTTATTAAATATTCTTAGGATAACATAAGGTATAACAATGGAAATTTAATGCTTAAATAATATGAAATTGATATTCCATTAAAATAATAAATTAATTAAATTGTATACCCATTATTTATTATAAGTTTAAAAGGGTCGACGGAAGATAAATTCAAGAACCAATTAATTAACATCGATGTAAGTACTTTACTTTTTATCTATAGCAATATATTATTTCTTTTTAACCATTTTACAGTTAATGATACTTGCACAAGCTTTATTCTGATTGAGACATTTTTTTCTTTTTTGGTCATATTGTCATAAATGCTTGTAGCTACTTACTATCATGTATTGATGTGTGTTATATATAGTTTATTGAATTGAATGCAATGAACGCATGAATGATATGTTTATGTTAACTGTGTGTATGTGCATAGATGACTATGATGGAATCACCCCTTTATGATACTAATTGGGGAACACTAAGGTACACATTCACATATATGAAAAATGATATTGATATTAAAATACCTTAAGTTGTATAATATTTAGAAGGTGCTTATATGACGGTTGTACATATATATAATGATAGATATATACTATTGATATTATAAGATTCATTGAATAATTTCTCAAATATTTATATTGATTTATTAAAAGCTTAACTAACATGCATATTGTTTTCTTTTCTTCTATATTACTATATTTTAAGATTATCCGTATTCACTAGCTTGTTTAGCTCATTGATATTTCAAATAAACTTTTCAAGTTAAACCAAGTGATTAAAAAATGAGCGATAGAACAGGCAATGTCAATAGAAGATGCAGACTAGTAACGAGGTAAATTTAAGTATACTGCTTTAATTTAATTTAATTAGTGGCTCTTTCATTTGTTAAATAATACCTGAATATATAAACTTTAGTTCCCACTGTCCAACAGTATCAGAGCACAAGGTTTAGGATTAATTAATTTAATCTTGATAAAGGGCCGTAATTATAAGAAGATTTAAATAATATTAAAAATTAAAAATTTAAATTAACTAAATTAATAATTATTTTTATTCAGACATAGTGATATATCTGAAATTATAGCAGAAGAGAATCCGATAGAAAACGAAGAAGGACAATTTACTATAAATGTGAATGCGAATGTCCTGACCTAGATGATAACGACGTTGACTTAGCTGATTCATGAGTATAGGTCGCAGCCTATCGAAAGGGATACTGTCGTTGTGGATAAGTACCTAAAGATATTTCAAGATCTACATCCACCTTTGTTAAAGGTAATTGAAGGCTCGATTGAAGTGGAGAACTGATTAATGAGGACAGAGAAGAGATTAGATAACATGATGTGTTCAGATGAAATAAAAGTGTCATTAACTATATTAGTGCTGGATGGATAAGCCGAAAGCGGCGAGGCAGCGTTAGGACAATCACATCAGGAATTGATAGTTTTGTTGTGTACTTATGGAGGGAGCTGAAAATTTGAAAAATAAGCTTGAAATTTCATGTCCTAATGTTGTCCATTTCTACTATAAGATGAAAATTCAAGTTTGTTTCATGATTTATCTTCATACAGTCATGATAATCAAGGTTTGCCATTTATGTTTACAAGTTTAAAAAATGCAAATGCAAGTTTGAAGTTTTAGCTTAATGATTAATCTCTTAATTCCACTAGGACATCTTCAAGTTCTTGTATGTGTAACTCTCTTGCTTGTTGCAGCCATACACGTGTACTTCAAAAAAAAAAAAAAATACTAATAATATGTGTACTAGTTTTCAATCCCGAAGTTAAAATCAAACTTTATGCTTGTGCTCCCATTAATTCAATTTACATTTTGTAATCATTTTGGGCATGTTGCATATTTGTGCTCATTTAGGAGATCAATAAATTTCAATATTCTACTCACAGATGAATCTGTAAATGCACCTTTTTAGTTTTATACCATTTGCACTGCTTTCTTTTGGACTTATGGTATTGAACTCAAGTTAGCATAGGTTCCAAAGTGTGAATATATATTTGTTCTTATGATGGTGGATCGATCAAGTCAAGTTGATGATGGTTTGATGTATACAAACGCTACATTAGACCATCTGAAGGTATTCATACAAATCAAGTAATGGAAGGCATGGTATGACGTAAATAAATGATAACTTTTTTAATCTCTTATTTTGGTTCATATATTAAGTTACTTAAATATATATAAACTTATTTTACCGAATACAGTTAATGTTTCATTCCTGATTCCTTAGAATATATGAATTTTGTTTATAAATCATTTTAGCAATTAAATGAGACATTTTTAATAGATTAATGCTTTAGGCAAATAATATTGTTTTAGCTTGTTACATTTTTCGTTGTCAAAATTTTTAAAAACCATTGTAAAATAAAATGTAGGCTTTATTGCTTTATCATAATATAAATACATACATAAAACCTACATTTATATACAATGTTTTATTGCATAACTCTCTTACATAAAACCTACATTTATATACAATGTTGTGAGTCAATCCATATCTCCCTCGAAAACGGTAGAGTAATATCTCGTTCAATCAAAATTCTATATATATATATATAATTGTAAAATTTTTAATTCACGAGTTGTTTTTGGAAACCTATTTGGAGGAAAATATAAACACAATTTAAAGTTTCAATAACTTGTCATCCACAAAATAAATGGAAAAACTGAAAACCAATATATAGGAGTTTGGTTGATTTGCTACGTTGTTTCATTAAAGACCATGCATTCAATTAAAATTTTGAACTTTTCTATGGCTGAGTTTGCTTACAATTTATCTATCAGTTGGTCTATTGAATTTACTCCATTTGATATAATAGGATTTCAATCTAAAAAGCGTGTAAATCTTGTTGAGTTTTCTATTGATTCTTGAACTAGTGTATTGGTATAACATATGCATGAATTTTATGATGATATTCTCATAAACTTTTCCATTAGCTCTGCCAATTATAAGCTTTCTACTAATGTGAATAAGAGTTTGTGGAGTTTGATTATAAAGAAATGATGCATTTAAATTTGGAAATGCTTCATTCAGTCACATTTAATAACTTGAATGTGAGAAAGTTATACCCATATAAATTTGCAGCGCATTGGATTTAATATCTATAAATTGAACAGGGAATTATGGTGTTTATCCACTTTTCAAGGTATTTAATTGACCGGTCATGGACATTGTGTTAATTCTTTGAACTTTTCTCTCTTTCCACCCCCTCTTTGTGAATATGCTAGTTTGCCAGATAATTCCATGCAGCTTGTTTGTGAAGTTTTTTTGGATGATGATATTGTCCATGATTTCTGTAGATTTCAAAATATATTGTACAATAGAGTAATAGACCTAGTTATAATGACTCGTGGATTATTTTGTGGGAGCAGAAGATTTTTTTTTTGTGCTTAATTTTCTTGATTAGATCTAAATGCTAAATTCTTTGAAGCTGAATTTGTCTAAATAGGTAGATTTGATGGGGCTTTGTATATTTATACTTGTTAGAGGGATTAAGCAATAAATGATTTAAAAATTTTATTCAGTTTTTTTTATACAATAGTAGTTTTGTTTTGTAGCCTTCATTTTTTGTTATTCGGAACGGGCCTATGATAAATGCTCATAAGGATGAGCTGTGTTCTCTATCAAGTTGTTTTCCAGTGATACATTAGTTTGTTTTGTCCGACATGGGACTTAACGTGTGACTGTTCCCAAGTTCAAAATTGTGGTTCAATTTGCTTATGATTTTGAACTTAATGGTTTTCTGTATTTTAGGTTTAGCGGTTCTTGAATCATTCCATTTCTGGAATAATTGTTTACTGATCTGTCACATTTAACTAGCATTACTTCTCAAGAGAAATGGCTTTTGTTGATTTCAATTATTATGCTTGAATCTTAAAGGCGGTGGCTTCATGTGAAACTAAAAGCTCTATACTTCCACTACTTGTTAGAGGCAGTGGATTCACATTAGTTCATTTTAGCATGTTCGGCGTGGTTGATGGTTGCATTTGTAGTGGAATGTTTTCACAGAGAATATGTAAAATTTGGATGCTTTGAACATAGAGGTTTTGTATATCTGGTTGTGAATATTTGGCTTTGCTATTAACTGTGATAGATTTTATGCCAACCATAACTGCAAATCTCAGAGCTGAAAGTCTATACATTGATATTCTAGGGCATGTAATTAGATCAACCTGAATGAATAGTTTCTTTTTTCAAATTGACATTTTTTTGTGGATGTTTAATTTCTTTTTTCAATTTTAAATTTTGTTTGTGGATGTTGAATGTTTGATTCCCTAGAGTGCAGTCCAGTTGTATCAGACATAACTTTAAGCCATCTTGCATAAAGTGTTGCCTCATATACAACGACCACATGCCCTACATATAGTAATCATTTCCTAGTATGTTGGAGCTTGCATTGTTTAATTAACTTTTATTCTTTTTTTTTTTCTTATGATAGAAATATATCCTATGTATTTTATTGATTGAAAGAAAGGCATACATCTAGTTATATGTGCATAGTCATGAGGCTATTTATAGTTAAGCGTGTTACAAGGCCTCAAGTACAGATTGGATTCCGCATAAATACCTAGTTAATGTTCGGTTAAAGGTCTTAGACCAGAATCAAATCCTTGACTTCTTCCTTGAGAATTAGAGAGCATATCATTTACACGAGCTCTGTTGTACCTCTATCACTTTGGTGCAAGTGTGTCTAATTTATTTATTTGTTTACTTATGGTGGAATCTGAGATCCTACGAGTACAAAGGGGAAAAATTGTTTGTTCCATGCTATACAGCTGTAAACAAAACGTTAACTTTCTTGCGATTCTTTTCAAACTTTAAAAAGGTTGTTTCCTGATGATTGCACTTATGCTGTTACATTGCATGTCAATAAGCAAAACTTAGGATGACCTCTATACATCAGAATACTCTGGCATAAATATCTGGAGATTGGGTATTGACTTCGAAATTAATTTCCTTATGCTCTAACATTAATGACTCTTTATTGCATTATTACATTATTACATTGAAAGGTATGCTACATTTATTACTGTCATGTTAACAGTCCCCTGACTATTTTCAATTTGAAGTGTTTTATTTTTGAATGATGTGTAGCTGATGTCCAAATTCACAGTTATTTTCTATAGAGACTATGTACTTCTACTGCATGATTAACGCTTATTCTCTTATTCTAATGTACTAATGTCCATACGATATCATTTTCTTAAGTTGATTTATGAATAACTCTTGCAGTCCCGAGCATCCACTTTCCAAAGCACGGTTTCGATCCATGCTTGGTGGTGATAGGCAGTCATTTACAGAATATGGTGCTGCTGGATCAAGGTTCGTAATTTTTTTTTATCGATGCTTTCTTTCATTTTAATGAAACGTGCAGTTTCCGTTTATTATTGAAAGTGTTTGCATGTTGATTTTTTTTTTTTATTTCGATGTTTAAACATCTAATTCAAAATTTTCTTTATCTGTAATTGATCATCAAACTTGATGTCGTTGCTTCATCAAGCATATTCCTTTGTAATTGCATAATTTATTTATTTAATGAAAATTTATGATATAATATTTGTATATTAAATGTGATTTACTAACCAATTCTTATAGATTGATTACCCAAATCAAATCGAATTATAGCTTTGTATTGATCAAATTCAATTCTAATCGCATTCTTAATTTCTCTAAGTTCAAATGACGTGTTCAATATAGATTGCAATTAAAATACTTGCGCTGATAACACTAAACTGTCACACATCAGGTGACCTTTTCTGGTTCGAACGGAGGTGTAACAGGGGAGGATGACTCAACCAGACTCAATTTTCACTGACACTCATTTTAACTTTTAAAAATCAAGATTAAGTGAATGAAAAACCAGTCTCACGAAATTACTTCAAGCAATTCATTATACTTCAATTCATTTAATGTTCATTCATATCATACATTCATAAGGAAGCACACAAACATAACTTTCAAATAATCTATAAGAGCTGCTAAAACACAAAAATGTAAAAATCATACGTACCCAATAGTCTTTTATAATTGTGCAAGTTTTTTACATTCAAATGTTATACAAAATATCATTCACATAGCTAATTGTCTGTTGTTCTTTATCCCCTATTAAAAGGTAACCATATAATATATGGTATGCTACAGACTCAGTTCGATATTTTGTGCTAGAATAAAATTAACAGACAAGAAAGAAATAACACGCATGCTAGTCAGTGATTAATCTGAATAACAATATGAATAATAACGAATGTAGTATATGAAGCAGTGGTCAATAAGAATCAAGTTGTTATTTGCGATGCTTTTATTTATGATTTTATTTTATCTCTATTTTCTTTTTTATCCTCAAATTTTTTCACTTAGGAATGCCATTTTATATTTGCATATGGTTTGATTTATTTCTTTTTCATACCAACATAACATTTATCAACCATATCATATTAAATGATCTGCTTCAATTTCAATATCAAGAGTTGAGAATTCAATCATTTTTTTTTACTAACTCATGCTGGAAACACAATTTCCTATAAATATTTAGGAAATTCTTAAATTAAATCTTGACTTAATACATTAATAAACTCAAATAAATAATTTTACTAAGCTTTCCTACATTCTGAGTCTATATTGTACTAAAGTTTTTATACCACATATAACGACATAGTGCGAAAGTCCCCTTTTAGTCGGTGGTTTAAATAATAAATATACGCAATCAGAAAGAATTTTAAATGTATTATTCAGTTAGATGAGATTAATACAAATATTTCTATAAATAAATTTCTTATCTCAAATACTAATTTCCTCTCTAATTCCTTTGCCTTCCTCTCTAACATTTTTGCCCCTTCATTTTCCTTTCTCCTTTTCTCCTTTCCCTGCTATTAACCTTGACGCTATAGTTGCTCTCTATTCGCCGCTTCGCCGCCTAAAGTTGTTCTTTGTTCGTTACTTTGTTGCTTGCTACAACGAGAAAAGTGGACTACGGGAGTGGAGAATTAGAGAAAGGAATAATATGTTATATTTATATATTATTAAATTAAAATAATTAAACCAACCCTTGTACTCAATTACTATCCGATTGTTGCATGTCACGAAAAGTTAGTTTGCTCTATTTTAGGGATTTTAATAACAAAGATTAATTATCTTAATTAAGAAATTATGTTAATTAAGTTATTTATTAAAAAATTACTATATCAATATGTTGAGATTTAGAATAGACCAGCACATTTTTATTGGTAGAAGAAGGGATATTTAAACCCAATTACACAACAAAAGAAAGAAATAAAATATAATAAAATCAATAGAAAAGGAGTAAAATAGAATAAAGTAAAAAAATAAATACATAATGAGGGAATTTAAAGCTATTAGGCAAGAAATAATAAGTAATGACGGCTAGGGATTTGATTGCATTTATAAATCTATACTCTCCCTCAAGTTGAAGCATAGATGTAAATCATATTCAACTTGGATTTGAAGTCATCGAATAAAGGTCGGGGAAGATTCTTGGTGAGGATTTCTGCTAGTTTACTACTGGATGGTACAAAATGAACACAAATTTTTTCGGAGTCAATCTTTTTCTTAATGAAGTGTATGTCAATCTCCACATGTTTGGCACGATCATGATGGACTGGATTGTGAGCAATGTTGATGGCAGGCTTATTATCACAAAATAGCTGCAACGGGACAAGGGTTGGCATTCAAAGCTCACAGAGCATGATACATAACCAGAGGGCTTCACAGATTCCAAAGGCCATGGACCAGATTCAGCTTTAGCATTGTTCCGAGCAAACCACATAATCTTTTTTGCTTTTCCATGTGACCAATTTTTTCATACAAATGAGTAATACCCGAGGTGGAACGTCGGTCATGAACTGACCCCACCCAATCTGCATCCGTATAAATAGTAATAGGCCAAGAGTTGTGACGAGAGAAAAACAAACTTAAGCCCGGTGTACATTTTAAATAGTAGAGAATTCGATGGATAACTTTAAGATGGTGCTCATTCGGGTCATGCATGAATTGACTCATTATATCAATTGCGTGGCATTTGTCGGGGCGAGTATGGGCGCGATATCTGAGTTTTCGCATAAGGCGCTGGTAGTGAGTCTTGTTGACAAGCACATTATCTGAAATGTCAGATAATTTTTCATTGTGATCCTTAGGGACAGCCACTGGATTGCATAGAAGAAGGTTGTTCTTTTCAAGAAGTCAATCACATATTTGTGCTGAGATAGGCAAATGCCTGAGATGATTGAGCCATTTTCATGCATAAGAAGTACCAGAAATATCTCAAATCCTTCATTTCAAAGGATTTAACAACAATGTCTTTCAAGGACTTCAGTGCTGGGAGATTATTACCTGTAAAAACAATATCTTCAATTTAAACAATAAGGATAGTTACTTGGTCATTGGAGGAATGTCGGAAGAAGAGTGTGATCTGTTTCAGTCTGAGTAAAACTATGGCCCACGACCACATTTGTGAACTTGCTGAACTAGACCCTGAGAAACGGCTTGAGCCCATAGAGAGACTTTCACAGTCTGTACACTTGCCCTTTGGAGGCTGTAGAATCAACGCCAGGAGGAAGAGACAAGTGTACCTCTTCTGTAAGCTCTCCATTCAAGAACACATTCTTGACATCTAGCTGGAAAAAATGACAATCCTGATTCCCTGCAAGGGACAACATGATCCGAATAGTGTTTAACATAGCCACTGGAGCAAATGTCTCCTCATATTCAACTCTGTAGGTTTGCGAGTACCCTTTGGTAACCAATCGTGTCCTATTTCGTTCAAAGGATCCATCAAAGTTGAACTTGATGTTAAAAATTTATCAACACCCCTCAACTTTCTTACCCTGAGGAAGATCAACCATGTTTGATGTATGATTCCACTAAAGGGTATTCATCTCCTCCAATACTGCTGTTTTCTAGGCTGGATCAACAAGGGCAACCTCAGTAGTAGTTGTGATCTCATGGTCCGTCAAGGTAGTGTCAAATGCTTTGTAGGTCGGTGATAAACTATGAAAAGAGACATACTTTGCCATAGAATAGAGGGAGCGTGTCTAATTGCATACCTTACTCAGACAACTCACCTCTTTATTCAGAGGTGTCGTGCTGAGGATGTCGCTCGGAGTGGAGTCAAGGTCCTGTAAGGAGGCAATGGGTTCCAAAGTATGAGCATTGGAACCAGTGAACTGGGTGTAGAAATGGATAGTGGGAGGAGGACATGGTGCACTCACCGAATCCGGGAAGTCACTGGGACAAGGGACTCTTCAGTAGCGGGAACAATGGGGGGAACATCCATAGGAGTAGGATAAGGGATAGTGTCTAAGAACCTAAGCTCCCCCTCATTTAGAGCCGAGCTAGGAAAATAAGAACTTTCAAAGAAGCAGCACTCACATAGATTTTGTTAGTGGTAGGTCCAAGGCACTGATACCCCTTTTTAGTGGCGGAGTACCCAAGAAAGGTACATTTTATGGATTTGGGATCAAATTTACTTTGATTGAGGGCAGTGTTCCGTAGAAAGGTAGTGCACCAAAAAATCTTAGGGTCAAATGTGAAAAAGATCCGATTGGTAGGGAAGCATGACATTATGACTGCTAAGGGGGTTCATAGCTTGTGAATTTTAGAGGGGACTCTATTTATGAGATAGGTGACAGTGAGAAGGACATCGTTCTAAAAATATTTTGGGACATTGGATTGAAACATAATAAAGCGAGCAATGTCGAGGAGTTGACGGTATTTCCTCTCGGCTACCCCATTTTGTTAATTGTCCATACATGAGCTACGGTGAAGGGTGTCACTACTTATCAAGAATTCAATCAAAATAGAGTTAAAAAATTCACTACCATTGTCAGTCCGAAGGACCCGAATAGGAGTTTTGAATTGAGTAAAAATGAAGGCGTAGAAGTTTGGAATATGACAACTTTTGATTTCTCTTTTAAAATGTAGACACACGTCATCCGAATGTGGTCATCAATTAAAGTCAGGAACTACGTTTTTTTGGTGGTGCTGAAAGTGCGAGAAGGTCCCCATAGGTCACTGTGAATGAGGGAGAAATAAGCAGAAGAAGTGTAAGTCTGTGTTGACTAACTGACATGTCTCGCAATTGAAATTAGAATGATTTTATTAGAAAATATGAAATGATATAATTTTTTAAATATTGGAAATTAGGATGACCTAAACGACAATGCAATGATATAATGAGACTTTCAATAACTTGAGGTAAACTACAACTCTTGAGAGGTGTGTTTGTATTTTTCTTGCTCTTCTCTTTAAAATAGTAGAGTCCAGTTACTCTCTTAGTAGTTTCAATCATCCTCCTCGAACGACGATCCTGAAAAACACAATCATCAAAAGAGAAGTTAGCAACACAATCAACATCATTCATCAATTTACTAACAGATAATAAGTTACATTGTAACTGAGGAACATGTAAAATAGACTCCAGAGTTAGATCGGTTGGCATTACAATCGACTTCGGGAAATGGAACTACAAGTACCACTAGCTATTCTAGTTGTATCTTTTTCCAGAGCAAGGATAGTAAGTCGAAAAAGCTTGTGAATATATAGTCATGTGATCCGTGGTCTCTGAATCAATAGTCTACGGACTAGAAGAGGATAAATTGTGTGAGCTATAGATGGTGTAACTTGTCGAACATGGGAGGTCAACGGACTTGAAGAAACTTGATTGGCTCCAACAAGCTTTATCAATTGCTCCATCTGGTTTATCAGCGATTCAGAGGATTCTGGGATGTCCGGGTAGGAGTCGTTTGAGCCATGCTTGGTTCAACCATCGCCATGAGTCCTTTGGCATTAGAGAATTTGGTCGAGGGTTTGCATGCCAGCTTACCATGAAGTTTCCAATACTTGTCCCGAGTGTGGTTGGGCTTGTGACAGTAATCATAAGCGGGGTGTACAGTTCGAGGTGTCATTGACGAGGACTGAGCACTATTTGAGATCAAGGCGGACAATTCAAATGAAAAAGTAGAAGCGTCAAGAATGATAAGTCACTTGCTTTCTTCTCGATGGATATCAATGAAAGCAACGTTAATGAAAGGAAGAGGATCCTGACCAAGAATGAGGCCCCGTACTTTGTCAAGGTTGTTGTTAAGGCCGATAATGAATTGGAACATATGATTCTTTTCTACGATCTTTTGGAAGAGGGATAAATCGGCCGGAGAATCCAAGTGTAGTCGTAATATAGATCACATTCCATCCATAATGCAACATTGTCATTATGGTATTGGGTCACGGTCCTTGACCGTTGTTTTGTCTTCTGAATCTTTTTAGATACCTCATAGAGTTGGCTGGAATTTCCTACGCCCGTGTAAGTATCACAGACAACCGTTCAGAGAGCACTAGCTGATGAAAGAAACATGTACAAACTACCTATTGATGTTTCCATGGAGTTGATTAGCCATGACATGACCATGTAGTCCACTTACCAAGCTCCATATTTCGGGTCGGTCTTTGGAGGCTCACGAATCATACCTGTGAGGTGACTAAACTTTTCACATCCTTTGGTAAACAGCGAGACCGCTTGGGACCTCTGGAGGAAATTGTTGCCGTTCAACTTATGATTTGCGATAAAAAAATTCATGTTGGCTTTTGGTCCTCTGGTCTGCATGGGAGCGGGTTTGGAGTTAATCCACCGATGCAGTCAAGAACGCCTTTTGAGGGTGATTCGTTGAAAGAATAAGCCATAATTTTGACTGAGCCAAATGATATGTTGTTTTGGCTTCGTTCCATCGATGAATTTCGATAAAATCACGACAAACAGGTATAGCTACAAAAATTGCAGGTAGCAGGAAAATTGCAGGAATCCTTAAACAACCATGCTGCAGGAATTGCATGATTCCTTAAATAAACATCAGAACAGGAGACTCCACTTCACAAGATCCTGTTCGTCCTACTCTAGTGGACTGCAAGGCGGCTGTAACTTGTAAGGAGAGCGAACACCTACAGAGACAGGCGGAATAAGAGCAATCCTGTTGTTCGCATATGTTCAGGAAGAAGCCTGTTGTTCTGTGGACACGAAGAAGCCATGAAGCCTTCTGGAATCCTTGCTGTTCGCAGAAACCTGTTGTTTGTTGGACCTGACAGAGGAGGCCGCCGGCTAGGATGAGGATGTGGAGGCGGAGGCTGCTGGAACTGGCCGAGGAGGCCGGGGGCTGCTGGATCTAGGATTTTGCTCTAATGCCATGTTGAGATTTGGAATAGACAAACACAATGACTAATCAGTTGTGCTTTGTTAGCATCAAGTTCGATGATGAGGTCAAGGCACTATTACTTTTATCTTCACTGTCAGATACTTGGGATGAATTAGTCACTACAATGAGTAGCTTCTCATGTAGAGTGATGAATGATGTTCTTAAGAAAACGAGCGGTGAAACTTGAAATTTTGCTATGAATGTTAAAAATGCAAGCAGAAAAAGATTTAAGTCTAAGAGGGAAAATTCTAATTCAGGAAGAAGAATTGAGAGAGGTGAATGTTGGAATTATGGGAAAAATATCACTTCAAGAAGAACCGTAAATTTCCAAAGAAGATTGGTGGTGGAAGTCTAAAAAAAAAGTTCTCTACAAATGTCTCCACAAATGAAATTCAAGGAGACTCCCTTATTTTGTTCCTAGTTAGTACTCAATTATGGGTAATGGATTCATGTTCTCTTATCATGTTTTCCCCAATAAAGAGATGTTTATAAACTACACTCAAGTTGATCTAGAGAAAATTTATTTGAGAGACAATAAGGCTTGTAGTATTAATATAAAGGTTGATGTTGATGTCAGTTGATAAAATGGATCATTTTAAATCCTCAATGAAGTTAGATATGATCCATGTTTTAAGAGAAATTTGATTTATGTGATTCAACCTGCAAGCTCAGAGTAAATTACTTTCAAAGGTGACTCGTGGAAGGTGACCAAAAGGACTGATGATGGCTCGAGGCAAAATTAAAGACACTCTTTATTTGGTAATGAGATGTTTGAATCTATTGTTGTCGCTGAAATAAAATGTCATTGGAGTCAGTGAAATCACAGACTTGATCATATGAGTGAGAAAAGTATGAAATCTCTCATTTCTAAGAACAAACTTCTTGGTTTAAAATTTATAAATCTAAATTTTTGTGAAGATTGTGTTTATAGCAACCAAAAGAAATTTTCTTTCTCCAAAAGTTGATCAAAGTTGAAGTTAGTGCATATTGATATACGAGATCCTACTTCAGTTTAGTTAATTGGAGGTTCTCAGTATTGTCACTTTCATTGATGATCACGTCGAGAAGGTATAGATGTCTTCTTGAAACGTAAATCTGATAAATTTGAAGTGTTTAAGAAGTGAAAGTTATGGCTGAGAATATGACAAGCTTGAGACAAGTGAAAGCTATATTTAAGAATAAGACAAGTTTGAGATTGAAGTGTTTCAGATAAGTTCATAATGACTAGTATGATGATCAGAGATTCAAGAATTTTTATACTTTAAGGGGAATCATATATGAGTTCACTGTTCCAAGGACACCATAACACACTGGTGTTGCAGTGCGCATAAATTGAACAATCACAGAGCATTCCATGAGTATTGACATTGTATGGAGGCTTGCCAAAGCAGTGAACGCTGCAGTTTATCTGATCAATCTTGATGTGTCAATATTTTTGAAAGAAGTCTTACTTGAAGAAACTTGGAGTGTCAAAAAGGTAAATCTATCTCACCTGAAAGTGTTTGGTTGTTCAGTATATGTCCATGTTAATGTAGAATTTTGGAATAAGTTACATTCAAAATCTGTCAGGTGCACCTTCATTGGATATGACAAATGAATTTGGGTACATATTCTGAGACTATCTAAATAAAAAATTTCTTATGAGCAGAGATGTTACTTTCAATGAAATGGAGATGTACAATGACAGAAATATAACTCTTGATTGTCCTTTAGTTACTTTTGAAGGACCTCCAAATATGTTGAGATAGAAGATAATAGTGATCAGAAAGATGAAAGTAAATGCGCTCATTTTGATAAAGCACGAGAAGTTCCTCAAATGCACTCTATGGAAGTCAAAAGGACCAGCAAAATCACACAATCGATATAGAGATATTCTCCTTCTTTGTAAGATCTATTGTTAAATGATAATTGTGAACCAAAGTGTTATGATGATGTCACTCAAGTTGAAGACTCAAAGAAGTGAGAGTTTATCATTGATGCAATCAGTAAGATCAAATCAGATATGAGATTTGACTGGGTTACCAGTTGACAAAATGACATCACAACAAGTGAATTTACAAGATGAAAGAAGAGTCTGATGATAGCAAAAAGGAAAGACAAGGCATGTTGTGAAGGGGTTTCAACAAAAGGAAGGAGTAGACTACAATAAGATATTTTTTCTGTAGTGAAGACGACAACTATTAGAGTTATATTAAGCTTGATAGCAAATGCAGATCTACATCTAGAGCAGATGGATGTAAAAACGACTTTCTTACATGAGGATTAGAAGAATTGTATATGGTGCAACCACATTGATATGAAGTCGCAGGAAACGAAGATATGGTCTGCAGATTGAAGAAATGCCCTTATAGCTTGAGATATACCCTAATATAGTGGTACAAAAGATTTGACAGGTTTATGTCAGACGGCGGGTACAAGAAGTGTCAGGCAGATCATTTTTGTTTCACTAAATAATTTGATAATTTTTTATATTGTATTTTTTTGTATGTGGATGACATGTTGATTGCAAACGCAAAGATATAGAATATCAAGAACTTGAAGGAGCATTTATCAAGAGAGTTTGAAATGAACAATTTAGGTATAACCAAGAAGATCTCAGAATGAGAATCAGAATGAATTGGAGTGCAGCTACTTTAAAGTTTTCTCAAGAAGAATATGTTGAGAAAATCCTACACAAGTTCAGCATGAGTAATACAAAAGTAGTTTGCATCCCTATAGGTAGTCACTTTAAGCTATCTAAGAAACAATCGACCAAGTTTCAAGCCGAGCAAACGCAAATGAGAACTCCGTATGCTTTAGCAGTTGAAAGTTTGATATATGTAATGATATGTACATGATCAGATATTTCACATGCAGTGAGAGTGACTAGCATGTACATGAGCAATCCAGAAAACTATCATTGGGAGGCGGTGAAGTAGATTCTCATACACTTGAGAGGAATAGTCACAACGCACTTTATTTTTAAATGCAATAATTAATCTACACCGATATGTAGATTTAGATATAGCAGAAGTTATTGATAGTAGAAGAGATACTACATACTATATCCTCATTTTGGGGAACACAATAGTGAGTTGAGTTTTCATGATGCAGAATTTTATTGCACCATCAATTACAATAGCTGAGTATATTACTATCACATGGCTAGAAATGAAATAATTTGGCTATAGGGCTTTATGGTAGAATTGGACAAGGAGCAATGGGATAGAAAACTTCATAATGATAGCATGATTGTCATTAATCTAGCTAAGAACGTCGCTTCTCGTGTCAAGTTTGCTCGACTTCAGACTTGGTGATTGTTCCTTCGCTTAAAGTGACTACCTAAAGGGAGGCAAACTAGTTTTGCTTCACTCATGTTGAACTTGTGTAAAACTCTTAACCATATTCTGTCTGAGATAACTTCAAAGTATTTGCACTCCAATCTCTGCTAATTCTCGTACTAAGAATCTTCTTGATTAGAACTAATTTTTTGCATTTTAAACTCTCTTGATAATTTCTCCTTTAGTTTCAGCTAATGTATCATTTCATTCGTTCACTCCTAGAAAATGTCGTTTATCTTTGGAGAAGATACATACAGCTCATAATTTTGCAGAAATGTTGACAAAGATTGTTATAATTGAGAAACAAAAGCTAATGCTTGATTTCGTTGGAGTTCATGAATGTTAAGATCAGTGTTAAGCCTTACTATAATACATTAATATGAAAATAGTACAGATCTTGAGAGGAAATGGTTGAAATTATTCTCCTAAGTGGAAGATTGTTATACGTGGAGCTTGATTGGCCTAGGAAGATTGCCTAGCACTGAGGGAGGTGCCCTGGAGCTTAGCAGTTAGCACCCCAATGCCTAATGAGGTGCTCTGGCGCCTGGCAACAAGAACCCAGTGCCGATGTGGGCACATAGGAACCTGGGAGCAGTTCACCAGTGAACCTAATGCTTGTTGCACCTGAAATGTTCTTTGGAACAATGCGCTGGGAAACCGAGCACCCAGGGATGGCGCCTAGGTGCATGTAATTGAATTTCTGTAATTTGATACTTTTTATTTTGTTATTTGCTATGAAAGGATGTGTGTGTAGTGCATTTGTGTTGAAGAAAGGATTTAACGATTTCTCTGGTGCAAGAGAGAGATGGGTGGAGCAACCCAAGTATTTCAAATTGTCCAGCGGCTTGGGTGTGGTGTAATTTGTATATTTGTCCACACTTTTTCATATTGGATTTCTTGTTGTGGTGTAGCACTGTGATTTTTTCTTGTCCTACGGCTTTTCCAATGTAATTTTTGGGGTTCTTATGTTTTCTTATTGTATGTGTTTTGCTTTAATTTTTGTTTCTAATCTCTCAAATTAGTCCACATTACTGCGTTTTTTATCCCAACATTATGAGCTACAAATAACTAATAAACTTTTGCATGTATTAAATTCTACTAACATAATCAAATGTGTTCAATATGCCAGTAAATAAATAATAGCAAACATTAGTTCTATCTATTAGTTGCTTCTTATAATAGTAGTTAAGTATCTCACCTTGATCATCGGGTAAGCCTCGTGAAAATTTTTCTTTCGGCTCACCTCGAGCTTGCTTCTTCACATAAACAACCTAGGAATCCCAATTTCTTTTAAATTTATGAAATTCTTAAATTTAACATATTGATAATTAGACTTTTTTACCTTGAATTGGTTTCTCTTCATACAATTTTTTTGTTCCTTTCTCTTATCTTCCTTCGTTATAATCCTCTCAAATTCTACAGTCAAAACCTGCTACTAATAGATTCAGCCAATTGTAAGAGTGAGAAGATGGAGATGGATTAATAGGTATTATTAAGATTAAATGGAACTAAATACAATCAACCCCACACCCACCCGCTCCCCAACCATAGAGGTTGCCTATCTAGAGCAGTTGCTCTCTATTCCTTTGAGATGCAAATTCCAGGAAATTAGGGAGGGACTAGAAGGGTTGAACTTGATTTAGTGTCTGTGTGATCACATGCGTCTGTGCACAGAGAGAGAGAGAGAGAGAGAGAGAGAGAGAGAGAGAGAGAGAGAGAGAGAGAGAGAGAGATGTGTTGATTTTCTCACCTCCCGAACCTTCTAAAGCCTCAAAATCTTTCTTAATTGCTCCAGTTCCTAGACATAGATTTAAGAGATTTCGACTCTCTATTTAGTTGCCCAACTCAATTTCACACTATAGATCAAGGTATTTTGTTGTTGGGAAGAATGAGAAGGTTATCTTATATATGCGGGTGTGTGTGTTTGCACATACACGCATGCATGTTTGTTTATTTACTATCTTTTGTATCAAAATCATCAAGATAATTGCAATGTTGCTGCTGAGATAAGTGGATTGGTTTCAGTGATTAAAGCCAAAAAATATTATCTTTAAAGTGCATTTAATAAATTTTTATCAATTAATTTTATAAACTAAAATATATGAACAATTTGCATACAATAAAAATAGTTTGAATGATTTATGTATCAAAATTTTGAATTATTTATAAAATTTTACAATAAAAATAGTTTGAATGATCTTTCAAAGGTGCGAGAGTTGGGTTTAATTTAAAAATAAATGTCGACTTACATTTTATCATTTTAAGGTTTTGCACGCTATCTATTTTGATTAAGCTACAAATACACCACTTGAATGAGAATAGTAATACAACACTCCAAAGTGAAGATTACCCTAGAAAATAACCTTTAATAGCGGAGAATCATGCTAAAAGTCATATAACTTGTTTCAAGCAAAGTAACCCTAATTCTAATTCCTATATGTGATAGCTCACCGGCCCTTCTTAGAGGCCAAAAATCTTGAATCGGTGAGAATCTGGACGGGCCAAGGCATCCCCATCCTGATTTTGCTTGTGATGCAAACATTTGCGTCATTCTCCTTAGGTAAGGAGGAAGTTCAACTTCATCGTTGGAAGCATTTGTACCCTCATAGTACGACAATAAATCAATAACATTGTAGGTAGCAAAAATGTTATGATCACTACGTTGGTTTGTCTTATAAGAATTGTCATTGATCCTCTCATCAAGCTTGAATAGACCATCAGCTCTAGATCTGACCTTTCCGAATGAATCCACAAGAAATCTTTCATTCTTTAGTTTAAACCATACCAACTTATAGTCCTTAAGACAATTGATCTTTCTGGACTTGCTAGTTTACTTTTGATACTAGATATTCTATTTAGCGATTTTCTCTATGTTAGTAGTAAGCTCAATAGTTGGAAGTACATGCACCAACTCCAAAGGTATATGAGATTTTCACTATAGATTATCTTGAAATGATTATGATCTGAAGCTTAGTTAGTGGACCTACTGTGAGCAAACTCAATCTAAGGAAGAATCAAGTTCAATCGGTTGATGTTGCAGACCACAAACACTTGAGATGGCTCCCCATGCTGCGATTTACTACTCCCATTTGTCCATTTATCCGAGTATGAGATCTAAATTGAACTGAAGCATTGTATCCAACTTACCATATAAAAAAAATTCAGTCTTGGGCACACTACAAAAATTCATATCCCTATTTGAAGTGATTGTCTTTGGTACACCATGAAGATGGACTCTCCCCTAAGTATAAATCAGTGATATGGAAAATGCCTGTTATCTTGTAATAGGGTGCAAAATGTCTATCTTGGAGAAGCAGTTTACTACTATCACAAGTCTTTGGTTCATTGTGTCCTGGGCAGTCGCACACAAAGTCCGAGCTTATATCCACCCAAGATAGCGCTAGATTAGGAAAGTCATATAGACTTGTAATTTTCATTCGAGTCTGAACTAAGAGACACTTTGCTTTATCTGACATGTTGATCTAAGGTTCGTGCTAGTTTATGCGAAAAGAAACTCAGTATCACTAAAAAGTGAGTTTTATTCTTGTCAAAATATTCTCTCATGCCCTAGTTGTGGATTTATTGTAAAATAGTCTCCTTGAGCAAACTCTCATGAAAGCATAGCCCGTTATGGAAGAACATATAACCATTAAATTTGTTATGCTACTTGTATGATCTCTCAACCACGAGCCCAAATCTCTTGTTAGTCCTTATCCATACATATCCGTCAACAAAGTTCAACTTCTATCGGTTGCTTGGTTGTGTTAACCGGTGACAACAACTCGAAGCATGAGTTAACCTATTATGCCTCTAAGCTTTTTATTTGAGCAAAAAATGAAAGCAAGAAAGGTACTCTAATTCAAGAATCTCAGGGCTTCATGATGAATATATAGACTGAACTCTTTGCATATTCTATATGATGAACTCATGGACACTTCATTGGGGATTCTACTTGGTTCGTGGTTGCTTTTGGAAAATAAGAATTGAGGTTTTGAGAATTGATTGAATGTGAGCTGAGCAAGGGTTTAGGTTTGAGAGTGAGTATTGGTGTTGGTTGATGGATTATGTTATGCGGATTTATGCTTTGGAAATGAGATTAATGGATCCCTAAGGATGTAGGATTCGTATAGTTTTGAAATCAAATAATACTGATCTAGAGTTTCTCGATGGTGTTTAAGGATCCATGAATGGTTGTGATATTTGTAAGGTTTGAATGAATTGGGTAAAACCAGTAGATAATTATATTTGGAAGTGATAATGAGGCGGAAACAGCTGTTGGAGAATACTGTGAGGAAAGTAAGGCCTGCAATTGGAGGTACAAATACGTTGAAAAGGATCTACCACCTATTCTAGATGAAGCTACAAACACACTACTTGATGGAGATCAAGGTTATATATTCCAAAGAAACTAAAATTAAGTTAACAATCTCCAATAACATAACTGAAGACAAAAGTAACATAACAGGCAAATTAGTTATACTAAGGAAACCAAAATAATCATGATTATCATTCCTACATATAGAATAAAAGACCCTAAGGGCCAGCCAGCCAAAAAACCTGAACCAATCAAGATCTAGATCCGGTATTGCCTAGAATGTGCGTCTTGTTGTTGGTACTCCAGTTTTTTATTACAGGGACTCAATTGATTGAAAAATGAATGGATTTCTATGAAGTTAATTTATTTTGGTTGAAACAAGAGAACGCAAGCAGATTTTAGCAGTGCTTAGTCATGGTGAATATTTATTAGGTTCTTTTATATAGGATTATCATTGTGTGATCCTGACCTTCTAGTTTCTGGATTGAACAATTGATTTGTATAGAATAGTAGATTGAAGATTCTTAAGCTAGCACCTGAGATAGACCAGGCTCAACTCTTCTGTGAGGAAAAAAAAATGTGCGTTGTTGTTGCCTCTACTATTTTGACAGGCTTCAAACTTTTTTACTTCCTTTTAATTATTTTATTACTGCTATTAGTTAACACTGTAATTTGTAATGGCATTCTACTCAATAAACGATTACTCTCCAATTTCTGCCTTGTGGGCCTTGTGGTGCACCTTGTGCATATACATTTCTATATCTCATTTCCAATCCTCTTTTGGTGTACTGTGTGCTTAAGCTGTTTTATAACCCATTTTTTATATGGCAGTTTTACGTGATTTGGTTGTCTTGCAACATAGCATGATTCTCTGTCATTTCAGTTCTTGAACGGGAGTATTTCAGAGAACCCTAATAACTTTATAAAGTATTGATATTGTTTGTTTTATTTTCTTAACCGGAGTTGCGAGCTTTTTTTTGAGCAGATATGTTAATGTTAATCCTTGCAGTTTGGTCTGCATCTTATTTGGAAAAAAAAAAAAAGAAAGATATTCTCTATCACGATAATGAAATTAAGAATGGTTTGGAGACTGCTATTGTGTTGCCCACCGTTTTCTGTGTACCTTCGCATAGCCACTTCTATATAACTAAAGTACTGTGGTCTGGTGGAGGTGTGCAGGCTAGAAGCTTTTTGTCCCATTGTATGTCAGTTTTTTTGTTATTATATGTTTCTATTATTACAACCTGGCCCTTTTGTATTAAGTCACTTTTTTATAAGACGCATGTAAAAAGGTCAGTAATCCCTTCTGCGACTAAATGATACTAGCTCCTGAAATAAGCTGTAGTCAATGTTAAATACCTTTCTCTGCATGCGTGGTGAATCTAATTGATGTCCCCTTCATTTGTAGGTCTGACGGTTCTTCAAAGTCTGAAGTTCGTAGGATACGAAGGAGAAGCGTAAGCATTACACCTGAGATTGGCGATGATATTGTCAGGTTGAAGTCTTGTCCAATAATATTCGTTGGTTTATATAAACTATATTGCTGGAATTACATGCTATTACATTTCTTCATATTCTTGTGTTTATTGCATTACTTGATCCTTCCCTTTTTTGAAAACCACAATTTGTTCTCTTTTGTGAACATGGCAGTTAGGTAATGTAGGATGGTGCATCATCCGCAATAAGATCCCCTCTAATGTTGGTCTAGGGTGGGGTGCTTAAATGCTTATAAAAAACTGCTAATTATTTTGTCATACTTTAGTATATTGTAGCACAATTCGGTCCCTTTGGTAAACATAGTGATTAAGTATTGCTGTGATGACTTCAGTACTAC
Source organism: Papilionanthe hookeriana x Papilionanthe teres (assembly GCA_022702705.1). Classification (NCBI taxonomy): domain Eukaryota; kingdom Viridiplantae; phylum Streptophyta; class Magnoliopsida; order Asparagales; family Orchidaceae; genus Papilionanthe; species Papilionanthe hookeriana x Papilionanthe teres. Next base: position 142,945,764 of record CM040422.1, on the reverse strand, counting down.
TAAAAATATTCCAAATTTTCTTCAGTGTTGTTTAATGACCCTAATTTATTTTCTGACACACACGGGCACACATTCACACAACAAAGTTATTGCTTCCTCTTTTGGTAACCATCAAAATTGTCACTTCTATCCCCATTTCTTCTCTCTTCTTCCAATATAATCTCATTAATGAAGCACTTACTCGAGCCAAGAGTGGTGGTCTAATCTACTTTATTTTTCTTAGTCTACTAACGTGTTATGAAATGATATCATTCTTTACTGTATTAGTGACCTAACTTAGTTGCTATGGATGTTCCTTTTCCATTTTCAACCGCATCAACCTTCTTTATTGCAGAGGTCATTATGCATGTGTATGGAGAATAGTGGAGCAAAGTAAGCTAAATGAACATCATCATCCCTATTTGCTTTTAGTTTTATCTTGTTCTTTGTTATTACTCCATTAAGGAGAGCCCTTCTTAATCCTTCTTGTCTTCTCTTCTGCATAGTTGACAATAAAAATAAAAAGAAAAAGAAAAAAAATAAGAGGGAAGAAACTAATTAACTCACTCGAAATTTTTACATGCTCCCGCATTTTGAACAACATCTGTTTTGTAATTGTTCCCCCTCATTCTCAGTTACAAATTCATACAAAGGCAGTCGTTTGATACCCTCGCTCCCGTTTTCCTCTTTTGCTCTCTAAACACGCCCCCACTTCCACTCTCTAGAACAAAATCTCTCCTCACAGCCCCTGCTCTCTGGTTTGTTTCTCTCTTGCCCACTATTCCTCTTCCTTGTTCCCCTTTTTGTCTCATTCTCCGCTACTATTCAATAAACAAAACCCAAAGCCAGTTCGTCCCTCTTTTGTTCGTTAATCCCTATGCCTCACACGATCTTCCATATTGTTCCTTCTCCCTATTCATTGACTATTCCTGCAATATGTGATCAGAGCCGGAGGACAAGCAACGACATAATCACGACATACAGAGACATTCGAAACTCTCTACTTCTTCCCACATCGCACGTGATCCAGCCACAAAAGCCCGCACTTTTGTTTCTTTCCCCTTACCTGCTCCACCTTCGATATAGTCACAGTTAGAGGCAGTCGTGTAGGCAACGGGATTCTTACATAAAAAAAAATCACCAATAGCCTTAATTGAAGCCCTCTGTGCCTTAGTCTCCTTTGTTTGTGCGCGAAACCCAACCGAAACCCTCGCCACCTGAAGAAAGCTGGAGAAACTATATTATCTTATTTCCTAATGTTCAAATTATAACCTTTCCCCTTATTATATGGGGATGGTTAGGGCAAACATTATTAAGACTGTTATAACTCACCAAAAACAAAACAAACAAAGAAGGAAAGACATACAACATAATAAGAAAAGAATAAAAATGAATAGAGCTGAATTAAGAAACTCAGAATTCAACATTCCCTTTCAAACTGAGTCATTGATGTTGTATGGATCTAGCTTGGTATTCAAATCAGCGAAACTGTTGGAGGTTGAGATTTAGTGAAGACATGAACAACTTTAAGATGAGTTAGAATGTAGAATAATGGAATAATGTTACCACTAACTTTTTTAGAGATAAAATGTTTGTCAATCTCAGTGTGTTTGGTCCTGTAATGATCCATAAGATTCTTTACAATACTAATGGCAGTTTGATTGCTATAAAACATCTTTATGGGGTTGACTGTTGAGTATCCCAACTTATTTAGTAACATTTGGATCCACATTCCTTCACAAATTTCCTTAGTGCTTGGTTTTCTGGCAACATTTATGGGGGTGCCCAATACTCGGATTCTGCACTAGTTCTAGAGACCATTGCTTATATTCTTGCTCTTTTATGTGACAAGATTTATCCATACATATGAACAATATCCAGATATGTATATTATGTTTGCGAGTTCTACTGCCCAACTATCATTAATGTAAATCTCTACCTCCTGTTATGTGTTTTTTTAAACAATAACTTTCTATCAAAGGGGTTGGGGGGGGGGGGAGGAGGGTCTTCTTAAAAAACTTAAATAGTTTAAATATTCCATAAACTATCTCCAAATGTTTTTCATTCGGATTATTCAAAATGCTGACAGAATAAGCAACATCAGGTCTAGTGTGTGACAGGTAGATTAGTTTTCCCACTAATCTCTAGTATCTAACTTTTTTTATTAGTGTTTATTCTCCTCCTGAATGTAACTTTTTGTTGAAATTCATTAGAGTCTTAGCAGGTTTACACCCCAACATTTATATCTTTTTTAGTAAGCATATGATATTTTTTTTTGGAGATATTACAATTTCCATCTTGGACCTAGCCGCTTCCATGCCCATAGAGTATCTGATGCGGGAGCTACCTAGGAGAATTTTTGCTATCTTTGTAAAGGAGATAATCTCCTTACACGATGCCGTTTATGATAAATTAACAATGATGTGTCTAGGGGATTTATAGAAAGGATATGCAGTGGGAAACCCGCCAACTACAATCGAGGCTTACCATCTTCAAGAGGAGGCAATTGGAATGGGTCACCCATATCCATAGCGCTAACTTGCTAGGTCGAAGGGATGGAGTAAACCTTTTCCATCATGTGGATTACGGGAATAAAGAACCTCTATCTCAAATATGTAACCTGAAATATTTGAGAAGTCAGAATTTTGAAGTAAAAGTTGATTTGTCTTATTTCAACGACCACATGGATCTGATCGTGTTCGTGTGGCCCTGGACCTTAGAATGTGTCTTTGAGTGTCAGGACGTCCCACCGGACAACATGATGAAACTAGCTGCCAACAAGTTGAAGAATAGTGTGTTATGTTGGTGGAGATATTTGAAGCACCTACGTCGGTGTTGAGGAGAAGACAAGATCACTACTGGGTCCAAGATGAAATTGAAGATGCACCGCCAGTACCTACCAGCTCACTATTGACCGGAGGTCCAGACCCCAGCTTCAAAAGTCGAGGGACCACATCACTGGGCAAACCCCACATCTTACTGGCAAAGGTCAACCTCAAGGTCTTACAGCCAGAGTACACTCAAAGGAACATCCAAGCTAATCCCGCATGATGAGGCACTAGGTGAGAGTGAAGAACAGGTGGAATCTATCCTCAGTCCCAAATCCGCTCCAGCCAGGAAGTATTTTAAGTGTCATAAATTCGTGCATATTGAATCTGATTGCTTAACTAGGAGAATGATTTGTTTCACCGAGCAGGGTATTGAAAAAATGGGTAATGAAACATTAGACACTTATGAAGGCGAGGATACAAAGGAGTACTAGCTTTCAACTGATGAGGAAAAGATGCACATTTTTTCAGTTGAGCCTAGGAGAGAAACTCCAAGTGAATTAATAATGATTGTCCGAGACAGTTTGAGTTCTAGGAACCGAGTCCAGAGGCATGACACATTAGATAAGAGAAATTCAGACTTCATATCTATAGAATTTTTTCTTAGCTGCCCCTACTGAGAGAGGTCTGGCATGTCATAAATGAGGCTCTTTTTGCCACCTCGGGAAGATTATATGGACGAATAATAGATTCAATTCATCAGTGTACCCCTCATCAATTGTCTAGACATAAGGGATGAACCACAACTTTTAAAATTCTTTTAGGAGATTTATGGGGAAGAAAATTTTTAAATGAGATCCAGGTCCTATTAGAGAAGAAGAAAATGCCTCTCATGCGTGATTGCTAGTGAGAGTTGTCGAACATGCTAGAGATGTCGTTCCAAAGTTGACCCCTCCTCACAGTCTTATTTATCAGCCACATTCAGTCGTGTACGAGTGGGTGAAGCACATTATATACTTGTTCGGGATTTGTCTTGTGAGAACCTATGTTATTTTGTAGCTCTAGCTCAGGTTGTTCCAAGTGAGAATTGATATTTATTCTGTCAGAATGTGTTTTGGACCATGTTTACAAGACTGACTTGCCTGGAGATTATGCCATTTTCACTACTTTAGTAGGGCCGACCTGACTAATATGAGGAGACAAAAGCTTTGAAATATGAGGTCGAAGCTCTCCTCCAATACCGAGAGACTGACGTGGAAGCGACCAGGGAGAGTTTTTGCGATCATTGCTACAATACTGCAAACTTCTGCGACTGAGGGCAACTTGAATCTGTCCATGAGGGTCGGTCGACTATTTCTTTGATGATGATTTCTCTCCTACCACTCAATCCCTAATTGTATAAATATATTTTTTCTATTTTAAGATAGTTTTTGGGTTAGATTTTTATTAAGATAGTCGTCAGCATCCGTTTTCTCCTTTGAAGGCTATATCTGATGGATTGAGTGGTGCTCTGATTGTATCTCTGTCTCGAGGTGGTTTTTAACTTCCCTATTCCCCTTCCGTATCCTCCCCATACTGCTACCGACCGCTGTTCTTTGCTATAGCTGCCCAAAGTAGCAGCTGACGCTGTCCTCTTTGCATTTTTTGCATTTCAGCCCAAGTTCCCTATGATTCCAATGCCTCTCGTAGTTCCAGTCATCTGCCTTTCACAGTACATTTCGTCCTCATTATGAATTCTCCGCCAACCCTCTCTCTTGCTGTTTCCGACAGCTAACAACTTTCCAACCACATCATACTCGCTTCCATCGTCGTTCCAACCCTTCCCTTTTCTTTGCTGTTTTTCTGCTGTCCAGCAGCCCGAAACACCAAACTGCTGTTGTTTGGACCGTCTTCCCTTGCTACCCTGCTGTTCCAACCGCCCATAATCGCTACCTCCCCTCATCCACAATACGGAACCCCCTTCCTTACTTTGTCTCCACCTCCACAAGCCCCCCTAATCATCACCATCATCACCCCGGATCCATCCTAAAGTGATTTGCTTGTTGTGTGTGTTGTATTTTCTCTTTCAAGCATGTTTGATTATAACTGCATATTTGTCTTGTTTTACTAGCATATATTGAAGTAATATATTTATTTGCTATATTAGTGAGTTAACTTAGTTACTTTGTAGGTTTCTTTTCCATATTCGGTCACCGCAGCTGTCGTTGACCTTATTCGGAGGCCTTTTTGTGCATCTGAATGAAGGATAGAAGAGCAATGAAATCTGGCCAAACATTACCATCTTTATTTTGCTGTTAGTTTTCTCTGTTTAATTGGTACGGCTCCATTTTTCAAGGAAAACACTTCTCCTTTGATTCAGCTCTTGTTCTCTCTTCTGTGCTATTTATATTCTTGTTTAAAGTCATGTACCAACTTCTTCTCTTTCTGCTCATTATCGCCATAATGGATTTGGTAGAGACGTCAGGATGGGGAGGCACACAATGGACAAAAAGAAGAGTACGAGAAGAGTTCAGGAGGTTTAGACAAGAAAGTTCACTTTGCATGAAAATAGAATTAAGCTTTTTTGTGATGACAAAACCAAGAAAAAGCTTAAATATTTTCCTTTTCCATTGACATGACCCAACTAAATGTCTCGCTTTGAAGGAACTACAACTTACACAGGTCCGATAAAACTGCTATGCAATTCAAGTTGTTTGGGGAAAAGTTGATTGGAAGGGTTGAAATTACGCTAATTTTTCCTCACTTTATGCTCACATGCAAAAATGATAATTGGCAGTTTTGTTTATTTCATTTCTGTTGGTTGATCTTCAGTTGAATGCTTGAGTTTTGTAGTGTTTAACATATTAAGCAGAAAATGAGTCTTTGTCAATTTGTGAAGATGATTTTAGATTTAGAGGGCACTCAACTCATGCAATTTTCCTGTTCTGTAATCTTCTCACGCGGCTGCTTGTCTTCCTAGATGAGGTTACTATTTCTCTCAAGAAATGGCAAAATTGGAAAAGATAAATTATGCACACTAGTTTGCTGATAATCTGAATTATGTTTATGCAATTATATGATATCACTGAACACTCGGATTTGAGTTGTATGCACTGTTCCAATGCCATGTTGCGATCTCTTTATTGGTTCTTGATTCCTCTTTTTGCTTTGTTATAGTATCTATTTAAATAAAAATCCCTTTTTTATTGTGTTTAACGACTGAATATTAATGTAATCATTCATTAGAGCTGTTCGTGCTATGAACGAAACATTGAAGCAAAATCGTCTATTGAGGGATCATGGTGATGATCGCTTGGTTTCATGCTCTGGAAATAAGAACACAAGTGACCCAACAAAGCATGTATGTGACTCTGGTTCAAATACTTTCTGCTATAATCCACAGTTTCTTGTTCTTTATCATAACCAGGCTAGTGGAAGATGATCTTTACTATTGAGTTCTGGTCTATTGCCTCCTGGTTTCATCATTATCTATTTCATTCACATGGCTATGGCATAGCTATTTGAAATTCATCAGCTTTAAACTTCTAATAAATTTTACTCGACTTGTTTATTTCCAAGTAATTCTAGATTGATTTCATTATTAAGTTGCATTATTCTGGTTTTGTTTCTCATTGAAATAGTTGGTGGCGTAGCCATTTAGTACCAGGGAGGAATTAGCTAACAGAATTTTACCATCATCCTTCAGTATTATGCTTGACTTTAATTCAAACTTTGGTTTTAATTTTATTATTTTTTTTTTTTTTTAGCACTTCCATGGAGAGTACATTCAGAATTTGTGAGTTCTCATCGAACATGGGATTTTTCCTAATAGTTCTGCTATAGTGCTAGAGACATGATGAAAGTGGAAATAGTTAAATTATGAGCATGCTATAGTGAACATTTGGTTCTGCGTTCTGATTCATTGTTATTGTCAGTTATTATTCATCGTCTGTAAAATTTCTGTTAAGTTAGATATATGGGTCTTCTATTTTTGAGATGTCTATCATTTTCTAGATTAAGATGATGCTGTTATTTTCACGGCTTGTGGATGAATTTATGACTTTAACTTTGCTTGAAGGATGGATCTGGAAGTATTTCTACTGAATTTAGTGGAAGTTTAAGGAAGCAGACAAGTTCCGCCCAAAAAGCAGTATCATTACCATCATCGCCTCATGAATTCGGAGGACAGAACTCTGAAAGAAGTGGTCCTTCTCATTTTCTGAGAACAGAAGATTTTGAATCAACATGGAACAATGTTCTTCACACCCATTTTCTGAATAAACCTTTGCTACCTTTCGAAGAATGGAATATTGATTTCTCAGAGTTGACTGTGGGTACTCGTGTTGGTATAGGTAAAAATTTTTTAACCTTAGACAGCCTAGAAACAGTAGTTTTACACTTTTACTATTCTTTATTCCAACTATAGTGAATGTTGTTGCAAGTGGTTAGAATTATCTTTGTTTTCTAATTTTTTTTGTTCCTTGGAATTTGCATCATCACCACTAGGGTTCTTTGGAGAAGTTTTCCGTGGCATGTGGAATGGCACCGATGTCGCCATCAAAGTTTTTCTAGAGCAAGATCTGACAGCTGAAAACATGGAAGACTTCTGCAATGAGATCTCAATTCTCAGGTGCCTATCAACTTTTTGTGTTAACTTAATCTCATTTTGGTTGCAGCTGTTTTATTTATTTATTTATTTTTCATTATCCATGTGCATTTCTGACTGTAGGGTTTTGTTTTTTTTCTTGCAGCCGACTCAGGCATCCAAATGGTATTAGAATCTCCTCCATTATCTATTATTTAAATTTTCTCTTCTAGTTTTTTCATTTATTCTTTTACTAATTTTAATTTTATTACATGCCATATGATTTTCTCTGGGAAACATGACGATAGATGTTCCTGCATTCCTTGCTCATAACAATTACTAAATTTTTATTTTATAGTTATATTGTTTATGGGCGCATGCATGAAGCCACCTAATTTGTCGATGGTTACCGAATACATGGAGATGGGCTCTTTGTATTATTTAATACACATGAGTGGCCAGAAAAAGAAACTGAGTTGGCGTAGAAGATTGAAAATGCTTCGTGACATCTGCAGGTGGGCCTAAACCATGACACTTGTTTCGTTCAATGATTTCCTATCGTAACCAAAGAAAATTAGGATTTGCTGCAATGATTTGCATACACTTGAATGATAAATAACCTCCTTTTTTTTTCTGCTGTTCCAATAATATTTTCTTCTAGGGGGTTGTTGTGCATTCACCGTATGAAAATAGTTCATCGTGATCTAAAAAGTGCAAATTGCTTAGTGAACAAGCACTGGACTGTAAAGATATGTGATTTTGGGCTTTCACGATTGATAAAAGATGTTCCTTTGAAGGATGAATCTTCTGCGGGCACTCCAGAATGGATGGCTCCTGAACTCATCCGCAATGAGCCAATCACTGAAAAATGTGACATCTTCAGCCTTGGAGTCATAATGTGGGAGCTATTCACACTCAGTAGGCCCTGGGAAGGTGTACCAGCAGTTCAAGTAAGCTATATAGTCTTCTACATTATATTTTACTTTCTAAAAATTTTGTTTCATGCCTTGAAAGTTTAATGTGCAATAATTTTTTTTGCTCAGGTGGTATATGCCGTTGCAAACGAAGGATCAAGATTAGAGATACCTGAGGGTCCCCTTGGCAAACTTATCGCAGGTATGTACCCCGAAGCAATATTTCTTCCTTCCATCTATCATATTTGACATGTTTTCTAAGTGCATTTAATTGGTATTTTCTTCAAGATTGTTGGGCAGAACCCAACGAGCGGCCTAGCTGCCAGGAGATCCTTACAAGGCTGCTTGACTGTGAGTATACCCTGTGTTAATTTCATCTCCTCATGCCTACATGTATAGCAATGTAGAGCGATTGAACTTTTGTTCAATGTGTTTGTAAATTTTTCAATTTTCCCTTCTCTCTTTTTTGGCGTGATGTCTTTGTACTACATATTTATAGTTTCCCACAACCTAAAATTATGAGATCGCTTGAGCCTGCGGTGCATGAAATAAGACAATTTACTTGGTCTGAAAGTTTTGCTTGATCTTATAACTACCGAGGACACTTTTTTTTTTTAGAGTTTTGATGAATTGTTTTTTAGTTGAACCAGTCCTGCAATCTTTATTGTAAAATATTTGATTTCCTCTGGAAGTCCTTATTTTTGTGGAAATATTAGTATGGTATGGAAACATTCGTTTTAACTATTGCAAAGGTATCATTGTCAGACATATAAATAATTACCTATGCAACATTGCTTATTGATCAGATCAATCTAGGATTCTAATCTCGCAGAATCCAGGAAGGTTCTATGGGGGCTATGTATGTTTGTAGAATACGAGGAATAATTAATTGATCATGCAGCCGGCTTTTTGTGCAAAGAGGGCTGGAAAAAGAAAAAAATTACATAGAGACCAACCGAGGTCGTTGCTATTTACAAATCAGGTTCTCTCGTCCAATTTTCAAATTCACTCGAATATTAAAATTCATCGTAAAAACTCAAGTTACTTTTCTTTTTTATTAAATTCTCAATGGCTTAATTGTGGCACGTATAAATGCATTGATTTGGTTCAAAAAATCATCTTGAGTGCTTGTTCCACTCAATGGTTAAGTCAGAAATTTTGTTGAGGGCACAATCTATTTAAAAAAATAACTTCATTTTTTTATATAATAATTTAAGAATTTGAGAGATATATAATTTATTAGATAAATAATCTTAAGATTAAATTTTAAAAATAATAATGTTCTCTACTATGAATTAAAAAAGTAAATATATATTGTTATTTTAACAAGAATGATTCATTAATCTATATAATCAGGCTGACTTTGATCAAAGCCCTAGTTTTCCAATAGAAGAACTTTTTTTTCTTTTTTTTTTTTTTTTTTATCCTGAAAGCAATGAGGGTGGAGATCTGCCATTAATGTCGCTATTTGATGTAGGCATTGCTGAAGCGATGGAAACCCATTGCAGCTAATGCTTTGTCATCGGTGCGTACGCTTGTTGGTCATTAATCACGGTGATGGATTTCAGTCAGATAAGAAATAATAGCATCTCAATTATCCAATTTTTGCATATAAGATTAAAGTAAAATTAATTGGGATTATCGCTCTCCGCAGCTATATAAAGCATTTGGTTGCATCTATATTTTTATTTTAATTTGTTTGGGTAACTTGATCAAGCACTGTTAATTGTACTACAAATTTATTATTTCAGTTGAGTTAGATAACAATTGAGCTAAGTTTAAAAGGTTAATATTTACTTTATTATCCGATAATATGATTAAATTATGACACATTTATAAAATGTAGTTATGAAAGAAAAAAGCGACAGCAAGTCTGAGAAAAATTTCAATGCTTGTAGGTTAAAAGCTAAATATAATTGGTTTATTCAATATTATGGTTTAATTATTTTACATTCAACGTTATCAGTATGATGGTAAGACTTGGTGTAATTATGAGAAAATATTGATGATAAGTTTGCTAGAAATTTGTGGATAACTGAGCTTCACCATTTTTGTAGAATAATAAAATTTACCTGTTATTTAAGTGTTCTATACCTTTTATTTAAATTTGTAATTGATTAAGAGTTAATACAATGTTTTTATTTTTGTTTCCTAAGCTACCCTCTTTGGATGTGTTGGCCCTTTGTAGTTTTTCATTTTTTGTGTTGCACAACCATATAAGATTTATTAGTTTAGAAGGATTGGTGATGTTCTTAATTATAATAATAATGAAAGGTGTTTGGTTAAATTTTGTGTTGGCAAATATTGTGATGAAATTTGTTGCAATAATTTATTTATGGATTCATGTCCTACTTTTCTTGTCATGTCAATTTGATTGGAGGATGCATTATGATGGTTGGTCAAATGTTTTTACTCATGCATAATAATACTTTATTTTTTTATAACATTTAAAAGACGATCAACATAAGGATATTAAAAATGCGAAATTATTTTTCCACTGAAACAATTTGAGAAAGCATGAAAAAATAAATCTTATTGTTTTGTTTTACTGTACATCAATATGGAAAATTATTGGAACACTGATTCGCATGTGTATTCGAGCTACTAAAATAATTTATTGATGTTTCCTGCTAAACTTTCTAGTGAACTATCAACAATGTTTGAAATTTATTATCAAAGGTTTGGTGCCATGTTGCAAGCTACCTATTCTATGAGTCCAATAATGCATACTAAACTATAAGTTTAGGTTTGGGAGTTGTTGGTTTAGTTTAAGAAGATTAAGCTATTGCTTAATTTTTTCCCTTTCTACTTTAAAGAAAAAATGTGACATAAAGAATGTGTGTTAATAACTTAGTATCAAAAAATGAAGCGGTCACGTTAGAAAGTATTTCTAGCATAGCCTATGTGGTGAATCATACCAAGTTAGTTAAAATACTATATTTAATTGTTTAATAAAGATTTATGTGACGTATTGTTTTACCATAGACTTGCTTTTAGAGACTACACCATTTTCTAAGGCACCTTGTCATATGACCACTATTGAGGTCCATGAACTCAAGGTTCAATTGCAATAATTGTTTAATAAAGATTTATGTGACGTAGTGTTTTACCTTGGTGAGCACTAATATTTTTTGTGAAGTAGAAAGAAGAGTGCATGAGATTTTGCATGATGACTCTTACATCATTCAATACGTGCAAGATCTAAATTATGAAGAAGTGCTGAAGCGCGTTTTAGTGCATGAAGTTCAAAAACTGTATTGCATGTCTATTATTTTTATTAGAATACTTTAAAAAAATCAATCAAAGTGAGAAGTCACTAATGAGATTTAAGAAGAGATGATTGTGGAATGCCCATGGTTATTTTGGAATTAATATTTGAATTTGTGGCCCAAATTCTAATGGCGAACTGAATTGAATTGATTTACATCAAACCGATAGAGCAAGAAGCCAACCTCCTTGCTCTCATCGAGAACCAACTTCAATGAATCAATCTTTGTACACTTCCCTCCTTTAAATTTGAACCATACCCGCTAAGCAACGAGGCCCCCTTCCCTCTTTCTAAAGCTTAGTTGCAACCCCCCCTTTTCATTTGTTCTTGTCCTGTAGCAGTTGTATAGCCTTCTTTCTACTTCTTCTGAAACACTAACATCAAGTCTTTTCGACCTATTTTTCCCTTCTGAAGTCATCATTGTTGGTCGCTCTCCCTTCTTCGTCTACCGATATGTCTTACAGCTAGGTCCCAAGTTCTAGAAAAGAATATTGACCTCACAAAAAATGTGGTCAACAAATGAACCCCCAATAGGTGAGTGTGATGCACAAGCACGCCGCACCTATTGGCATTGACATAAATGATCAACAAAATCCCAAAAGAATGTCTTAGTGAATATACTTCAGACAAACATAGATTAAATATGAATTGAAGTCAAATTTATGCAGGGGATTAACAACTGTATTTTCAATTTGTAGCTGTGGACTCAAGCTATCAAGTTTAGCATTCATTTTTCAACATGTCATTTTTCAAATATTGGTCATCGACTTCAGTGGGGATTGGAGCTATTTAATTAAAATGATCGAATGTATATGTCAATTTATGATTTTTATTGATCAATTCTTTTTGTATTCAAAATGTCTTTTTTGGAGATTTTACTCTTGAATTTAGAAAATATCGAAAATATGCTTTCTTAGGAGTCCTTACGAAGTATGAAGAAACATGGCCACCAACGTATGGGGAACAGAAAGATTAGAGCAACCGGAATACCATTGGGGAAGTTACATACGAGCTAGAACTAATCGAGAAATATTGTCCATTGTCTTAGGAGCCATTACAGAGTTGAAACAAATTTCTCCTCCAACCTAAGCGAAACAAAAAACCTAGACCAACCTGGAATACTGCTAGAGAAGTTACATCCGAGCTGAAACTAATCAAGAAAATATCGGCTATTGTCTTAGCATCAATTACAGAGTTTAAGAAGCTTCACTTCCAACTTAAGCAAAACAGAAAGACTAAACCTACTCAGAATATTGTTGGGGAAGCTACATTCAAGCTGAAACTAATTGAGAAAATATCATATGTTTTCTTAGAAGCCATTACAGAGTTGAAGTAAACTTCACCTCCAACCTAAGAGAAACAGAAAGATTAAGCCAACTCAGAATATCATTGGAGAAGTTACATCTGAGCTGGAAGTAATTGGGAAAATATTTACGGTTGTCATAGAAGCCATTATTACGGAGTTGAAGAAGCTTCACCTCCAACCTCAGCGAAACAAATAGACTAGGCCAACCCAGAATACCGCTAGTGAAGTTACATCCGAGCTGGAACTAATCTAGAAAATATCGACTGTTGTCTTAGGAATCATTACTGAGTTGAAGAAGCTTCACCTCCAACATAAGCAAAACAAAAAGACTAGGCCAACCCGAAATACCGCTGGGAAGTTACATCTGAGCTAGAACTAATCAAGAAAAAATCAACTGTTATCTTGGGAGCCATTACAAAGTTGAAGAAGCTTCGCCTCCAACCTAAGCGAAATAGAAAGACTAGACTAAATCGAGGAAGTTACATCCGAGCTAGAACTAATAGAAAAAAAATATTGTCTATTGTCTTAGAAGTAATTGCAAAGTTGAAGTAAACTTCTCCTCCAACCAAAGCGAAACAGGAAGATTAGACTAACCTAGAATACCACTAGGGAAGTTACATTTGAACTGGAACTGGTCGAGAAATTACAATTGTGATCCTTCAAAGGAGGTCTTACACCAAGTCTCGTGATTTGAATTTACGGATTTGAGTGAAAAAATGTAGAGAAATGGATTTACAGAAATATGTGGAAGTATATAGGATTGAGAAATCGTTCCATTTAAAGTGGTCTTACTCCTACCCTCAGAATCAATATATAGATTTGCAGAAAATATGTGGAAGTTTATATGATTATAAATTCAATATATGGATTTGGAGAAAATATGTCAAAAGATAGATTTGCAGAAATATGTGGAAGTTTATAGGAATCAGAAACTATACTCCATTTAAGGTGGTCTTACTCATATCATCAAAATTTCAATATATGGATTTGTGAAAAATATGTGCAAAGATGGATTTACGGAAATATGTGGAAGTTTATAGGAATTAGAAACCGTACTCCATTTTAAGGTGGTATTACTCCTATCCTCAGAATATTAATATATGGATTTGTGGAAAATATGTGGAAAGATAGATTTGCAGAAATATACGGAAGTTTATAGGAATCAGAAACCATACTCCATTTAAGGTGGTCTCACACCGATGCTCATAATTTCAATATTTGGATTTATGGAAAATATATTTATTTGTGGAAAATATGTGAATATGCGGAAAACATGTGGATTGTAGAAAATATATGAATTTGTGGAAAAAATATGGATTGTGGAAACTTCAGATATTTGCAAAAACTTTATAAAATTGTGGAAACTTTAGGGAATTTGTGCCTTTCTCCCCTTATCCCTTTCTATTACTCCACCCTTATAATCTATGTAATTTTCCCAAAAAAAAAAATAAAATAAAATAAATAAATCACTTGTTCTAATTTGTTGTAATTTATCTGCCAAAAGTAGGAAAGACATAATGTATGCTAAGAAAATCACCTAGTCAAAGATTTTTCTTATTGTAAGAGCTGGATTTGAAGATATGCAATAAGGAGGGAACATATTAAAAAAAATAATAATAATAATGTTTTCTCTGTTATGAATTAAAAAAAATTAAATATAACTTGGTATTGTTAACAAAAATGCTGCTTTAATCTATTTAATCAGCCTGAGTTTGATCAAAAAGATATTTTTTTCCAATAGAATTAATATTATATTATTTTTCTAAAAGCAATGAGAATGGATAGCTGCCTTTCATATGTCCCTATTTGATGCAGGCAGTGTTGGAGCCATGGAAATCTATTGCTGCAAATGCTTTGTCATATATGTATATTATTTTTGGTCATTAATCATTGTGATGGATTTCAGTCAAATGTGAAATAATAATATCTTATAAATCAGCCAATTATTTCATATTAGATTAAATTAATATTAATTGGGCTTATCACTATTAACAACTATATATTGCATTTGGTTGCATCTATATTTTTATTTTTATTTTTATCTATAATAATCAAGCAATGTTAATTGTACTATACATTTTCGAAGTGGGCGGAAGTCATTGATCTAAGAGAAGTAAAGACTAATCATGTTTTGTAATTCTTCGAGAGCTACATCCCATATTGATACGAGGTCTCTGGATAAATTACATCTATTATAGAAGGAAGAATGTGTGTTAATAACTTAGTAGCAACAAATGAAGCAATCATGTTAGAAAGTATTTATAGCATAGCCTATTTGGCGAATCAAACCAAATCAGTTTACACTGAACCAATAGAGCATAAAGTCTGCCACCACACCCTCACTGCAGACCAAGTTCAATGATACAATATTTGTTCGCAACACTCATGATGTGGTGATATTAACGATCATGATGTGGTGATATGCATTGTATATATTATTAAACAATTAAAAGTTGTATTGATTGATTTTGAAGCATCCTATTCATTTATATCAGATTAATTTATATGTACTGCATTAGTTTCTCAATTGCAATCACAACTTTTAATAATTATGTCATCTTGCGCATTAATGATTGTTACTTGTCATGTTCATGATTGTGACATTTTTAGATGCCAAAAAATTTAGTGCTAGCCTAGATAGTTTTGATGGCCCCTTGTTTGGATTTGCACAGCTTGCCACATTATCAAGATATCAAGTTCACCATAAACTTAATTTGGGGGGACCATGAAAATTTCGAAGGCACCTTATCATATGACCACTAGTGAACTCCATGAGCTCAAGGTTCAATTGCAAGAATTGTTTAGTAAAGGATTTATCCGACGTAGAATTTTATCTTGGTGAGCACCAATCTTGTTTGTGAGGTATAAAGATGAGAGCATGTTATTTGCATGATGACTCCCACATCATCCGGTAAAAGTAACGAGTGAGACGAGAAGATCTATATTATGAAGAAGTGCTAGAGCACAGTTAGTGCATGAAGTTTGAAAACTTTATTGCCTTTCTATTGTTTTTGATATAGTGTTTTTAAAGAACCAGACAGAGTGAGCAGTCACTAATGATATTTGAGAAAAGGTGATTGTGAAATACTTAAGATTATTTTGGAATTAATATATAAATTTGTGGACCATATTCTTTTAATGGGCAGCATTTTGGTTTTAGATTCTAATAATGATTTCGATTAACAAGACCATTCAAAATTTGCTAAAAATGAAAAAATATGCTAATGTTTCTATCACGAATCTTAGAATTTGATTCTATCTCTCTGGAAGTAAAATATCATAAAATCATAAAAATAAATAATAATCATAATAATTAAATCTTTGGGGGCCACAAACTTTAACCTCTTACTACTGATTAACATATTATATCATGAATTATGGATGAAATTATATTCTCATAGAATCAATCATTCACACATGCAAGCTTTGAGAGAGGACAAAGATCAGGGTGAAGTTTGATCAAATAGGAGTGGGCCACTTTCTCTTGTGCTTATCTAAACTATTTAACCTATTTTTATCCCAATATTACAAAACTCCTTCACAATTTTTATCCCAAATCTATGTATTCTAATTTTCTGATTTGCAAGCCCACTTGCTCAATAGTCACATCTGCAGCTCTCTGCATTCATAAATGCAACGAAAGATACAAAAGAAAAAACACACACTTATTCAGGGTATAGTGGTTGACGGAGTAGTTTTTAATCATGAGGTTGTGAGTTTGAAACGCGCATATTCGTCCTTAGACTCATTTTGCTTGAAAAATGAGAGCATGTTATCATTTTGAAGAAGTTAGCACAAAATTAGGAGCACTGAAAATTATTATGTCTGGTAAACTGTTCTTCGATGATCTAACCATAACATCATTCATTTTATAAGAACTAAAATCACCAACATAGAACATATCAATTTTAATACGAAGAGAGAGTTCTTCAACTTAAATTTAGTCAAATTTTCTGATTCTCTGCACCTATCCCCGTTCTTGCTGACTGATACATAAAAATCTTTCGTCGCCATCATTAGTAGGGTGTGATAGGAAAGATTATTTTTTTTATTTATTTATCATGGGACAACCAATGGTTTAGGGATATGAGATATATATTACTTCCAAATCATTGATTTATAGTTTTGTTCAGATTGACACGTTTCTCAATAGTTGTTGGACTGATATTTCTTCAATAGAGGCCTTAGGAAATTGCCCCGAAGTAAGATACATGAAAGTTTTTAATTAATTTTCAAATTTACATACAAATTTAGATTTTTAACGAAAGTTTAGACAAGTTCCATGAATGAGTTTTGGTTGATTTGTAAATAGCAAGTTCCGGATGGTTTGTATGTGATTGATTGTCCCTTGATACCGAGCAAGTACTCTTATACCTTAAACTGTGAATTTAGCTCGAAGATTGTTAATCGTTCGAAAATTGATTTGAATTTTGGCTCGGATCGAGATTGGATTGAAATAAACTAGCCAACCTATGAGCCAAAATTTTAGATCAAATTTTTTTCGAGCTGATTGTGAGCCGACCTCTACTAGGCTCGGCTCAAAATCGGGTCGTTAACAGCCCTAATTATTATTAGCAGCACTTAAACTAATTAGCATGGATTTTTTTCTCTTTTGTGGTCCAACTTTGCTACATGACTATATAAAAAGATGCATATTTTATCTGCGAGATCTATTGAATAATACACCAATTCCTGCATTCTATCTCATTTCCCGTACTTGCTTTACCTAAGAAGTCCTCTATTTAATAGAATATTAATAATATTTTTTTAAACAAAATGATATCTATATATATATATATATATATATATATATATATATATATATATATATATATTCCACATTAAATTTCTATTTTTATATATCTAACCCCTTAAATTTTTATTTATTTGAATAACTAGGGCGTTGATTCTTTTGTTAGCGCAATCTTCATGTGGGGGAGGAGAAAATTTTATGTCCGGACATCCGCACATCTGGACGGCCAACTACCTATCGTCACTCACTTTATCAGCAGGCGACGTGGCAACCAGTGGTTGGACGTTCGAATGTGCGATCTTTCGAACCTAATATTTTTTCATGGCGGAGGCTTTTTCGCCAAGTGGTGGTCCTACACCAGTTTATAGATGTGGCGCGCTAACAATATATTGTATTTGGGGTGTTCATAAATTTTAGATATCACATATACAAATAAGAAATTCAAAATATGATAGACATATAAATATAGAAATACCGAGTGCTTGCTTAATTTGAAGAGAAGTGGCAAACTGATATAGCATAGGGCCAATGATATAAGAATATTGGATTTGGCTTCCTGATCTTATAAGTTGTTCATATTTGACTTCAACTTTTATTTAGCTTTCACATAAAAGTTCAAGAGTCTATTGTTTAAAATTTTTAATAATTGAATTTGATTTGTACTTAATTTATTTATCTCAAGTGAATGGGTGTTCAAATAAAATAATAAAAACTTATAAATTAAAACTTATTTATTTAAATTTTATTTAATAAGATCGATTAATTACTTATGAATAAGATCGGTAAAATTTAATTTAAAGTTTGTGAATAAATTCAATTAAAACTCAGCCTAATAGTCATTTATACTAAATTAATTAAAACTAAAATTTATAATAAATAAAAAACACAAATTATAATTTATTTAAAATCTCATTTGTTTTAATAAGCTCAATAAATAACTCAATTATATTACTCCTTAATTTTTTTCCATAAGTCTCATTTCACTAGAAAAGAAGTAACACCATATATGGTACTACTTTTAATTTACTAAATAAAATTTTTTTTGGATATAAATTAAGTAGCTCGAGATTATTATTCATTAATCTGTTCGATAATGACTCGATTAAGTAAATTAAAAATGCTCTAAGATTTAAGCTCAAGCTTGATGTTTATTAACATAGCTGCAAAAATTTAATTTGATAAGAGCTCCAATTCTAGTCCATTATTGTCCCAACTCAGCTGAGTTTCCAGCCCTACGCGTAAGTTCTGTTGAAATAAAAATCTGCGGGGGAATGGGACAGCACGCCTTTGCCCACCTCTACGTGGCATTGTATTAAAGATTTGTCAGGAATTAAGACAACATTGCTTATATTAATCCTTTTCTCATGCAATATGATATTATATAATTTACTCTGCAATGTCTGGTCCATATTAAGTCCTGCTGGCACATTCACTGGCATCCAAATTGTTCTAGACCAGTAACGTGTTAGTGTCACACGTCAAGAAATAGATCATGATTGAGATATTCATATATACATATATATATATATAAACTACAACATATCACAAGAACAAATGTTACATTATTCAAGAACTAATTAACTAATGATATTACTTCAAGATTAACTATAATGATCATACAAAATTAAACACAATAGCTAACTTTTTGTAAGAGCATGGCTCCAATGAGGCTTGAAAATTTCTCAAAAACTAACTCAAATCTTATTTGGATATGTTGTTTGATCAATGTTCAAATCATATTTGAATTATGTTCAAACACTTATTGAAATAAGTTTCAAACATAATATGACTATGATCAAATAGTACTATTTTAATAATGTTCGATCACATGTTTGTTTGATGATGTACGAACAATGTTCAATCATTGTTTAAATAAAGTCCGAATAAGTGATTAAATACACATTCTAACGAAGAATTGAAACATACTTTTTTATATTCTATCTAGCTCTATATTAGAGTGCAATCAAAATAATTCGATACATAATACATGATAAAAATGTTAAGAATATCCACAACTACTATTTCATCGGAGAATGTGCATTTTATGTTAATTTAATATTGAATCAAAAGTTTATGGGTTTCGTGGCATTAAAGTTAGTTAGAGCAATCCTTCAGTGGTATTGAATCTTTTAATGGAAGCGTTCTTAGTGGAATTTACGGTATTGATTGTGCCATTTTTCCCTTTTATTTTCTTCTTCTTCTTCTTCTTCTTCTTCTTATATATATATATATATATATATATATATATATATATATATATATATATATAAAACTGGTATTTGGCAGAGGCTCAAATATCAGTTTCCATGCACTACATGCCTATGATGAGGCTCGTAATTCGACCCCCACCACCACGGTGGCGTTCGAACCCTTACTGTAGAGAGACTTACAGCTGACCCCGCCACTAACCTGACAAAGAATGCGTATATATATATATATATATATGTATATATATATATATATTCTTTTTCTTCCAAATTTTTCAATAATAATAATTTATTTAGATATTTCAAATATGCACCTACAAGGTGCAATCGTCGAATAAGAGCAAGGCAAATATCAGTGAAAGAATACTATTAATTTCTTAAAAGATGTTGAAAATATTCTAAAATAACATCTTATTGCTATTAATACACAAATTATGCTAGATGTAACATTTTAAATAATATTATTCATGTGATTTCAAAGTTTTATTTTAACACAATCATTAAAGAAAATCTTTTAGTATAATAAAGTTAACATCAACCCCAATGACATTGTCTATTGTATTAGTAAAGTCTATGCTCCTCGTGAATTAATTGTAAGGTTCTCAACATCATTTTCTTTATAAAATAATTTCTCTTCAAAATAATAAATTTATAAAATTATACTAAAATCAACGAAAAGCGAATATCTATCATTATAATGAAAGTGAGTTGAGAACATTTGATTAAAAATAGAAAAAAATTGGTCTCCATAACTCAAAACATAGCAATACCTAGCCATTCTTGATAGATCATGTAGCAAACCAGTATGTAACAAATTTTATAAATAGCTTGTCATGCCTTGAGAGCAGTGTGAAGGATTTCAGCTATTTGTATTTACCATTTCCTTCTTGAGCTTTCTCTTCTTTGGGAATTCTCGCTCTTTCATTTTCTCTATTTTTTATTTTGCCCGACTCTTGAGGCATTAGAGTTGGTTTATTCACATGGTATCAGAGCAATATGAAGGCATTCTCCTTCTTTCTCCAGATTCAATCAAAAATCTATGAGCCTTATTTCACTCATCCAATCTTTTCCTTCTTTCTTAAAAAAACCTAGTCATTTTAGTTTCTTAAATCAAAATATGGAGTCTCTATCACAAACAAGCAACATTAGTTCATTCCATAATTCAAAAATTCAAACGATTTCACCTTCATTGAAGTTATTGCTCAATAACATCAAATTCTCTAACATCTAAGAATTTTCCAATATGGAGTGCTCAAGTATGGAAAATGTTTCAATAAAATTGATTTGAAAAATTTTTAAACAAGAATGCTCTATGCCCTTCTCAATTCAATCATGATGTTAGAGGAAAAAATATTCATAGCATTGATTTCAACATTGAGAAAAAAATAAATTAAATTCTATCTTCTAGATTATTCACAATTATCTCTCACAACATATTACTTATGCTCTCCAACTTGAAACCGCTGCTGAAGTTTGGACTACATTGCACAAAGCTTACAGTCCTTGAATAGATCCAAAGTTATTCATTCAAGAAATGAATTACATCACATTTTTATGAGAAACAACAACATGATCTTATAGAACTCATATATAATTTTAGTATATCAAATTATGACAGCTGATTCAAAAATAAACTCAAAAGATGTATACTTTACATACTAAATGGCTTACCTCGATCCTACATTTCATTCAAGACAATCATATGCTCAAAATGAACTCATGTACATTCGATGATATATATATATATATATATATATATATATATATATATATATATATATATATATATATTATGTAGTGCAGAAATTAATATCAAAGTAAATCTGGAAAAATAATTGTAATTAACTCAAAGAACATTATACATAAATAAAATAATGCAACCAAATTAAAAAAATAAGAATTGAATTCCCGTTAAATGTGTCAAGAACTACAATTCCACATCAAATCAGCAACAAAATAATCAAAATAATGCAAGTAACAAATCCAATGCCATACATGTGAAAAACATGAGCACTTAGCTTTTAAATGAGGTGTAGAGAGAATTTAAACTATGTCCAACCACCAATTCTTCTAAATCTTTACTGGAAACTAAAAAAATGTAACACTAATGAATGGATTCTTGATATAGGAGCGTCCTCACACATTACTCCTCACATTACAAATTTGCAACAATCACAACTATATGTTGGTGATGAGCAGATAACCGTGAGAGTAGGAATTATATTCCTATAACTCATGTGGGAAAATGTTTTTACCAATACCAAATCATAGTTTCTTTTATCTCACTTACTCTACAAACGACAATTATCATACAATATCCCATATGTCCATAAGTTGGCAACATATACCAATTGCATTATATCATTTGATTCCACTTGGTATGACATTTAGGACAAGAACACATTTCAGAAGATTATTAAAGGAGGAAGCAGTAAAATATTGTACAACATAAAGTAACTGAAAGCAATACATACAGTCGTGGATCTTCTACATCTAATAGAAGACTTGTTCATCCATATAAATGCAGCATAGAACTTATATCCAAGACTCATAGTCATCTAGATATTATTACAACTTCAAATAAATGTATCTCATGTATCTCATCTAATTAAGAGTCATAGAATTCCTTTTAATATAACTATTAAAACTAATAAGAATCCCTTTCAACTCATCAAGTCGGATGTTTGGGGACTAGCACCAGATCTATCTCTTCAAAATTGCAAGTATTATGCAATATTCATAAATTATTTCATGAGATTTACTTAGATTTATCCTTTGATGTACAAAAATTTAGTGTTTTCCAAATTTACTACTTTTCAAAGAATGATACAAAGATTGTTTAATGCGAATATTAAAAAATTAACAATAGATTATATTGGAGAATTTAATTTATATGTGTTAAAATGTAACTCATCCAGTTAGAAATATAACAACAATTAAGTTGCCCTTATACCTCTCAACAAAATGACATTCTCTCGTAGTGAAGAAAATATTCCACACAAATTTTGGCTAGAAGCTATTTTACATCAGTATAACCTATCAGAAAAATAACACTACTACCAAGCTGACAGATAAAGCCAATAAGACTGACCAAATGTCTCCTCAACTAGCCGAAGTTTAGATAGTCGATAATGAAAATTTGTCATGGATATGAAGAGTTGTCAGACTTATGGAAAAGTGCCAATGAAGACAATAATGACTTGTAACTCCCAAGAGCATATTGACTTGTAACTCAGGAGCATAATGACATGTAACTCCCAGAAGCAATGATGTAGTTTTTTAAATCCCTATATGATATATAAACATGAGGATCTTTTTCATGTAATAGGGAGGAAGCCATTTAGACATTAATCTCTCCCATCTCTTATAATGATTATTTTCAATAAATATGATGGGTCAGAAAGCCCGAGGAATACCTCCACTTTGTCCCATTGGGGTAATCGTTGTGTCGCTCATTCTCTCATTTGTTTTCTTCATCTCTCTCTGTCCTTGCGCTCTATGGTCAACAAGTGTAAATCAAGATTTAACAATATAAAAGGAAGATTTTTTTCTCTCGTTAAATTTTTACCCTTAAATTGATATAGTGTATTCCCTTCCTTCCCTTAAATTCAGCTCGTCCTCTTTCATTGGTTCCCATTTTGGGTGTAATCCCTCAGATAAAACATGATTCAACAAACTTGATCCTTATTTTGGTCTTAATTTTTCATGCATCTCATCCATTAAAAAAAATAGTCTGAAGACTAAGATTAATTTTTGTAAAGATTTGTAAAATATATATATGTGGAAGAGTTGTGTGTGTGGTATATAGAAAGAACGATTGATGACGAAGAGAAAAATTAGAACTTGAAAATTCACAAAATCAGGAAACAAAGAGACACACAGATTTACGTAGTTCAGTAATTTTTTCCTACCACAAAATTGCAGAGGATTTTATTACTTTAGAAATTTACACTATCGATCACGCCGACTTATAAGAAAGAGTCTCTTACTTTTTCTCTTTTTCTTTCTCTCTACTGTAAGCCAAGGAAGAAAATTGCGGAGAACAGAGAAGAAGAAAATAGAATAAAAGAAACCTTTTTTATTCTCTATGCCCCGTCTTTGTTTTCTTCTCTTAATTCAAGTTTTCTTCACGATAAAGCACGCACCAAAAAAATCCAAGAGGAGCCCTTCACCATGCAATTTTAATTGTCGCTAGAATTTAACCAAATTTAAAGGAAGCCTCCACCTCTTCGTTCTCTCTTCTTCTGCACATGTAATGGTGGCAGGACCGGTTTTTGGAGGAGAAGTGAAAAGGTGCGGCTTTTCAACAAAGCTTTTGGAGGGGACGGTTAATTTGTCTCATTTTCTCCCTTTTTTATTTATTTAACCGGGATCCACACTCAACAAATCTCCCACTTGGAGACTGGTACACATACTACAATGTCTTCTTCCTCAAACTGATATCCTCCAATGGCGACATCGCCCTTTACTTCGAACATGTTATCCTTCACCTCTGAAACCCAAAGCTTCTATCTTCATACAAGAGGACCAACTGAAGTTGCGCACAACTTCAGCTTCTCCAGAGTAATACCTTTAGTCAACTGTTGACCTTATTTTTGGTGAGGTCTGTTTCTTCCTCTTAGTGCTTAGGATCTAGCCATAGGACTTCTCCTTGACTATCCTAGAAGACTAGAGTTGGGACCCACCCTTTAGCAATTTTCAGCCACTTCCTGACTCATCTTCGAAACCCACATGGATGGTTGCAAACCTCTAAATAACCTTAGAAGGTTAAAACCATGATATGGGCAACCAATAGTGAGTTCCCGTAGGGATGTTTGGACTTAGGGCAACCTTGGGTGACTTGAGCTTCCCTTGCACACACACACCCCTAAGCCACTTAACCCGAAACTTCTACCCTTTAAGAAACTCACATGATTGAACCAAAGCCACTGATCTCTGATAAAAATGGCTAGGTTCAATATGTGACATAAAGTGGTTACCTTTTGGCTAAACTTGGTCCCAAAGTGGTTGGACTTGGCTAAGTCCATTGCTCATACTTCTAAACCCTAATTTCATTCCAAATCACTTTTACTCAACTTTAACCCCACTAAAATGGTCTCATCCTTCCCCATTTGAAGCCCACTTCATTTTCCCAAAATTTTAGGTTTTGACATTAGGTCCTTAAACTTACCCAAAATTATCTAAACTACCCCTACAACTACCAAATCATCCAAAAAATTTTCCAAAAATTACCCAAAATTCTTAAAATTCCTAAAAATCATTTTAAAACAATTCCCACCTCTTAAATTCACCAAAATACCCCAATACCCTCCAAATAACCTCCAAATACCCTAAATACCCCTTTTGGCCCAAAATTCCAAAAATTCTAAAAATTCCCAAAAAATTCCAAAATATCTCAAAAACTCCCAATTTCATTTTGTTCAACTACACCATAACCCAATTTTTCTAAATTAACCCACTTTCAATCCAATATCCCAAGTTGGCTCATTTAGCCCAAATGGACCCAATGTTAAACCAAATCAATCCAATTGACCCCAATTTTGATCAAATTCAATTCCAAACTGAATTACAACATCCCCAATACCAATTTCAATTAAAAACAAGCCCAATTTGGTTCACATTTGAGTTCAATTTCAAATTTAAGCCAAAACCCCCAATTTTGGCCTTATCACCCAATTCACCCCAAAATGACCCAAAGCCATTCAATTTTCCCCAAATCAAATTACAAAATCTTCCTAACACATTCCTATACCAAATACAACATTCATTTGGTCAAAATTTTGATTGAAATCCCATACAAAATCATTTGAAACCAAAATTCCCAAATTTGCCCTAAAGTTATTGTTGACCTCATTTTTGATGAGGTCTTCTCTCCTTCTTTTTAGTACTTAGGATCTAGCTTTAGGCTTTTCCTTTGACTATCCTAGAGGATTAGAATTGGGACCCACCACTTAGAAATTCAAACCACTTCTTAACTCCCTACAAACTCCACAAACTTGATTGTAGATCCCTAATCACCCAGAGGGTTGAGATCAAATGTGGAAGTTTAAAGGATGAGTTCCTATAGGACTCTTTGGCCTTAGGACCGCCTCAGGTGGCCTGGTGCGAGTGAAGGGCTGACTTACACACACATTACACCTATACACTACACTTTCACACACCTCCTAAAACCACACCCATACCCAACTTGACCTCCCGACTCATGAAGGTGGTTCACATGGATGGTCCTTAACCCCTAAGCCCTTGCTAAGAGGGTTAGGAACAACATAGTGGATGCGCTCAAATGAGTCCGCTTTTATGGCTCATGTGGGCTTGATATGGCTTCATGGCTCAACAAAAATGATTTCATTCCACTTACATTCACCCGATCTTCAATTTTTCAAATTTTCGATTTTTGACCCAGGACCCTACACCCATAGCCTCTACCAAATGCCTCTCGAAATTGCCAAAATTTGCAAAATCACCTAAACTACCCAAAAACCCCAAAAACATTCCTAAACATTTCCTCACCACTCAAATTGATCATCCATACCCAAAAATACCAAAAATTCCAAAAATACCTCCCGATACCCTCCAAATACCCAAAATACCCTCTTAGCTAAAAAATCCAAAAATTCAGAAAATTCTCAGAAAATTCCAGAAAATCCCAAATATTCCCAATTTCATTTTGTTCAACTACATCATGGGCCAATTTTGTCAATTTACCCCACTTTTATCAAAACCCCCAATTTGACCCATTTTAACCCAAAGTGAACCCAATGTCAAACCAAACCTATCCAATTGACCCAAATTCTGGTCCAATTCAGTTCTAAACTTAAATTCAACATCCCCAACACCAATCTAGACCAAATCCAAGCTCAATTTGATTGACATTTGGATCCAATTTCACTTTTGGCCTTAAAGCCCAATTTGAACCCATGACCTAAACTTAGCCCAAACTCACCCAATTCAACTCCAATTAACCCCAAATCTTTTCTAAACCTTCCTTAACATCCCCATGAACAAAACACTAACATGATTTGCCCAAGATTTAGACCCAAACCCCACTCAAATTCAACCCAAAATCAAGAGGCCCAATTTTGACCTAAACCTAAACCTAGCCCAAATAGACCCAAACCCCAAAATCAAAACCCAACCAAAGCCAAAATCTCTTTGAAACACTCCCATAAACATTTCCTAACATTTATTTTACATCAATTTCAACCCTAGCCCAACATTGGCCCAAGTTAGCCCAATTTGACCTACATTGACCCACTTATTAAATAAACCCAAATTCAACCCAATGTCAACCCAAACCACCTTAAATCTATTTCAAATTACTCATGAAACATCCCTAAACCAAAACCAACAAATTTTTGGCCCAAACTTTTACAAAGATTCTCATCCATGAACACATTCTTAAACTTAAAAGCCCACTTCCCTTAAACCTTCCTAAAAGCCCATTTCCTTCAAAATTCAAAAGCCCAAGTCATCCTAAAGCCCACATGACACTTCCCCTCATCATCCATTTGATCAAAATCACCCCTAAGTTTCAAAATCATCAATTAAACCATTCCAAATCAAGCCACATGTCAAATTACCCCCTAAATGTCAAATATTTCTAAAACCCTTTTTCATGAAACAAGTCAACCTTTTTTCAAGCCAAATGCGAAGCCACATGCAAGCCATAGACAAGCCACATGAAGCCATGGGGGTTTGACTTGTCACCAAGCCATTAATGGCAAGTGGAGGGAGTCCTTTCCTAAGCCTTCCTTAAGCCATTTTAACCTCTTTAATGCGACACTATAACCCAAAATTAACTTAAATTATTTGGATAGAGACCACACCATCCTCTCTTGGTCGACCCAACCGATCCTCTCAGCCCAAAATCAGGCCATGGGGAGGTGCACCCAACCCATACCAATGGGTTGACCAAATTGAAGCCAAAATGACCCCTTCCCCATTCCATTTTAATTCAGCCCCTTTACACATGGCAATTGCCAATTGCTTGCACCAAGTCCCAACCCTGACCCACCTGACCTCGAGGGTGACCCATGCTCAGCGAGCCGGCCACCCGATCGCCGGAAAACACCATGCCCGAAACCTTGGGAGAGGCCGAGCTTTGAAATTCCATCTCGCTGAGCAGCCCCACTCCAAATGGCCATTACGGACTGTTCTTCTCCTCACCTAGCGGTCGATCCCAGCCCTCAACTCCCCCTGGGAGGCCCTCCAGCCTCTCCTATTTAAACCCCTCACCCTCTCGACCAAAGGAGGTGCTGAACCAGACCATACCAAAACTCTACCAAAATCACTCCTCACTCCCCTCCAAACTTAGAGCAATTGATCCCCACTGTCCTCCTGCTCTAATCCCCATTGCTTGAGCTCAATTTCAGAGCTCGATTCTCGGTACCGAACGAGGACACTCCTGAATCTTCCACCAAAATCAAATTAAACTCACCTACACCTTCACCGGGCCAAGAGAAGAAGTTTTCCGGTGAAAGCCCCTCTCCAGGTCACCCGGTTGTTCCGGACTCCAAAGGTTGTGATCGGCCTTGGTGGAAATCACACTCAGGCGATTCACCACATCCCCGGAGCTTCATCCCTAGCCTCCTGCGGCTCCAACGAACGTGCCGAGCATCTCCGATCGAGGCTTCACCTCTCGAGCTAAGGTATGGATCAATTCTTCATCCCGAGCTTCTAAACATTCTCCATTTCGAATGAGTCGATTTCGATAAACATTAGCCGTATAGATGTGTTCGTCTCTTGAGACGAATCCATAGAGTATAAGAACATAAAAATCCATGGAGAATTGAGTGAGATCTTAGGGCTAGAAGGTGGACGGTTCTCGGGTTAGGAGGCTTGGGGACGATGAACGGATGCCGTTCATTTAATACACGCGCGGACGGACGGCTCAGATGGCGTCGGACGAGGAGATGATACATGAACCGCGGGCCGCGTGGCGGCGGGTCGAAGGCGGCGTCGAATGGGAGCGCGCCGCGTGTGCATTTGGAGGCTGCCGAGGTTGACGCGGCGCCGCGTCACTTAAGTAGAAAATTAGGGATTTTCTTAATTTATTTAATTCCCTGAACTTTGAAAATTCATATCTTTGTGTAGAAAAATCCTAAAAATAAAATAAAAATACCTCTCTTGCTCGGTGAACGAGAGGAGAATAATGTGGAAAAGAAATTAATTAATTTTGTCTAGTATTTTATTTTTAATTAATTATTTACTCCTGCATTGTTTTAATTCTCCATGCATTCATACAATTCACCATGGCGTGAGACCATAGGGCTTTTGAAGCCTCCGAACTTGGGAACATTCCCTGAATTTTCCGAGGTCGGAGGCCACCTCTGTGAAAAGTTATTGATTTTTCAAATGCATGTTGCTTGTTTTGAGTATTTTAATTCCAAAAATTAGCATGTTGTGAAATAAATTCTAGGAAAATTTGGTGATGTTCCTTATGACCGAGAGAACCCTACGAAAAATAGGACTTGAGTTAATTCACTCAGATTAACCCTAATTGTCCTAAATACCCAAAATTGGACTTTAATTAATTAGAGTTAACCATAGATCAAATTGACTTGAAATCAATTCTCCACTGACCCTTAGGATTAGAGGAATCCACCATAAAAATTTCAAGTCAATTGGACTTGGTTAGCCCTACTAAAATGGGTTGATTAAGCGCATTTAGTCATTTTAAACTTTAAAAATTCATAACTTTCAAAATACCTTTCAAAAATTCACCAAATTGGTTTTGGAGCCTCTCTGATATCAGGGGAATTTAAGAAAATTAAAATTTCAATTTTCTAAAAAAGTTAATTTTTCATCATTATTTTAATATTTTAATAATTAAAAATAATAAAAATCACAAAAATAATAAAATTCACCAAAATGTCATATTTTGAAATATAATCACTTAGAAACAAACCCCATATTTTTCTTAGGTCTATTTAATGAGATATTAAATTTTAAAGCCTTAGGGTAATTTTAAAATTAAAAAAATGTATTTTCTAGCACTTTCACTAAAATAATTATAATAAATCAAAGAAAAATCAGAAAATTGTAAAATTTGGTTCTCTGGAATCCTTGATATCAGAGAGAATTTTAAAAATTATAAAATTCATTTTTCAACTTATATTCTATTTTTAAATTAATTAATACTTCAGAATTTAAAATAATTCTAATAAATAAAATATAATTCAAAAAATCACAAAAATTGGTCCAAGTGGTCCTCTGGTCATTAGGAATGTCCCATAATTTTCTTAAGGACAGAAACTTTCTCTTGGTCATATTATTAAATTTTCCTTGGAAATCCTTATTTTCCACCAAAAATAATTATATAAATAAATTAAATACAGAAAAATCACATTTTCTCCTCTAATGTCATTATTGACATATGAGTGAAGTAACATAAAAATTTCAAGTTCATTTGAGCTCAATTTAGTGAGTTATGAAATTATTAGGCTTGAAGGGCAAAATGGTAATTAAAATCTTAACCCTTTAATTAAGACTTTAGGCTTAATGAAATTAATAGGCAAAATATTTGATTTTAATTTGATTTGGATGATTGAAATTTAGATAATGAAGGGGTAGAAACCTACTAAACAATTTAAAATAATTGAAATAAACCTTAATTAAATAATTAGTTAAATTTGGAAGAATAATAAAATTGGAATTATTAAAATAGGGATATTATTAGGAAGAGATTTGTTCTTTAATTTAAAAATCCCTAAATTAATCATCCCAATAATATTTAATTCCTAATTAAAATGATAATTCAAGTTTAAGATTTAAAATGCTAAAAGGCTTAATCATTAAATTAAATTAAAGTTAAATTATTTAAAACAAATCCCTTTAAAATTAAAAAAATTAAATTAAAAATTATATTAAATTAAATTAAATTAAATTAAATTAGAAATTAAATTAAATTAAATTAAATTAAATTAAATTAAATTAAATTAAATTAAATTAAATTAAATTAAATTATATTATATTATATTAAATTAAATTAAATTAAATTAAATTAAATTAAATTAAAACTAAATTAAATCAAATTAAATCAAATTAAATTAAATTAAGCTAAATCATATTACATTAAATTAACTTAAGTTAAATTAAATTAAATTAAACCACATTAAATTAAATTAAGTTAAATTAAATTAAATTGAACTAAAAATAACATTACTTAAGACATAAAGAAATTCAAAATAAATCTAAAACAATTTGAACACTATTCCAAACTTAAATCCATTAACTAAAATTAAATCACAACCCACTTGAACATCCATTTGCCCTCGAAAGCTCATGATGTCATAACTCTTAAAAGGAGTGTTAAAAGAAGTGTTACTTCACTTATAGGATATTCAAATGTCCTAGTTCATCGAGCGAGACAACAAAACTTAAACTCTCGGACGATTAATTCATTTGTGTAATTAAATTCATTTGGACTTAAAACAATCCTAGAAATATTGAAAAGATGTTTAAGATTCGTCTTGAGCACTTCCTCGATATGATAGGATATTTATAAGAACAATTGAACTTAGTTGTTCTTTGATGAAGAAAATCGTCCTCAAACTAAAATACAAGAACCTAGACGTCATAGGAAATGACTAGCTTATAGGATTAGGAACTTGGTAGAAAACCATAACCTTTCCCTTAGCTTTACCTAGGGACTTATTTTAAATGCTTAAATATTCTAACTGTGTTTTAAGTGCGGCTTGGGATGACGGGAAGACCCTCCAGGTACGCTTTTATTTTATTGCGATTTACTCTATTGCAACTTATTTAATAGCATCACACTTACTTTTCTTGCATGATAAACAACGATTGCATGAAAACCTACACCTTTAGGACGAAACCAAAGCTGAAACTCATAGCTAAATTAAAAGACACTACAAGATAAAATTCACCGCCACAACATTCAAAATATAAAACAACTCAAAATTTAATCACAAACGAACAACAAAACTACAAATACAACTAAATTAAAACGTCTCATTGAATGATCGGGAATACCTCGGATGATGTAACCCACGTGTTGCTAACGGGATTTCCCACGGTCTAAATGAAAGTGCGGAACTCATTTAGTTGAGTTTAGCAAATTCATCCGGACTAAGTGAATTCGATGAAAATAACGGTGTCGGGATGACGGAACCGTGGGATCTTAATCGGTTCGTTTAATCAACTTTAAGACCTGTTTTAATTAAAATATTAAAGACACATGGAAATGAAGACTTTCTATAAAACCAAACACTTCTCTCATCTCCGATTTATGACTTCTAAAACTAAACCTCTGCTAACAACAAGGAGCTCGGAGCATGGTGGGCGGCACGGCCATCGTCGTCAGCAAAACTGAAATCTACATCAACAAAACTTTCTTAGAATTAAATAACCAAGCCATAGGACTTCGAGGTAGTTTGCCTAGTGCAACATAAATCCTCAACTCTTCGTTAGGCATTTGCATGATCATATCATGTAAATTAAGCCCTAACCGGTCTTAGGATTTCCGAGGTAGTCGTCCGATACGATATAAACCCTCACATCTTCGAGGCTATTTGTATGATTTTATCATACGAATATAAGTCCTAACTAATTAAAATTGGCGGGATCAAAATACTAAATAAACATTAGGACCTTCCTAAATTCGAAGCCAAACAATAGGATAGTCGGGAAATTACCAAAGTTCGCTTTGGATCCGTGATTTCTCCTACCCTTCTTCCTTTGGACTCCTAAAATAAAATGTTCCAAATTTGATCCATTCCCTATTGAAATTCCAAAATTCAATCCTTGAAAACTTAAACTTTGAAATTCTTGAGAGCGAGAACTACCGATTATTATCGAGAGTTTTCTTAGGTGATTTCCGTCACTTAAGATGTAATTAACTATAGGGGCTTGCCCTTATAGGGAACTTTAAGAACCCGAGTAATATAAACCCTGTTTAATGTTTTCATATTAAACGGGGAATTTGTCGGCTTATAAAATTGGTTCGCAGACCAAACGGATGTCACAAATCTTCTAGTTTATTTAATCGAGCCCCATCATCAAGCAACGTGTCTATTCTTCGGGATAGATACATGGTTTGTGATGCGGTGCTCGCTTATATAAACTATTCGGGATGTGAGATCAGTTTGATTTCATATCTTAAAATTTTCAAATTTAAAATTATTTTCAAAATCAAATATTACTTTTCAAATTATTTATTTAAATTAAATTAAAATTCGCCGACAATTTCTGTATGCGACCCCCTTTTCCAAATAAAACACCAAAACCTAAAAATATGCCGACAGTTATCACATGGCCTAAACCTTCCAAATTGAATCTCATAAACCCAAAATTTCCACCCAATTTCTATCCAAAACCTTCCATTCCAATCACTTGCATCATTTTGAACCATTAATTGGACTCTAGCCAACCCCTAACCTAACCTAAACCCAAGCTTAACCCATGGTGATCAAATTGAACCAATCCTCTTAAATCCACCAAATACACTTCCCAAATCAATTCAATTTCACTTCAAACATTTTTCAAAAGCTTTATGACAATCATTTAGACCATTTTCATCAATCAATTTTATCCCAATCAAGCCCAAACTCAAGCTAGCCCAACCTAAACTCAACTCAACTCATGTGAACATGTGATCCAAATTGAACCAAATCAAACCAAATTTGATCAAGCCAACCCCATGGCAGCCAACCCTAGACCTCCTAGGGTGGGTTTGACCTGACCCAACCCAAGTCCCTTGAGCCATGGACCAATGGTCCATCACTTTGGACCAATGGATCTAGCCATTTGGCTAAAGCCATGTCCCATCTTTAAGCTCACCTTAAGCAACCTCCTCTGCCAAATTAATTGAGGTAAACCTCTCCTCCACTCCTCCATATTCTGCCAAGCCGACTGACTGTCCTTGTCAGCCACCCCAACTGCCGGAAAAGTCACGCCCGAGCGCCCCCTTGTCCTTGAAACTCAAAATTAAGCCTTGGCAGTGTGTCATATACTCCCCAACCACCTGGCCTGCTCAGCCCTCACCCTAAGCGGCACAGGGCACTCATTGTCTGGCTCTGAGCTCCCCTCTCCAGCGAGCTCTATAAAATCCACTCCTTTCGACCATGCAAAAGGTGTTGAAATTTTCTCTCAGAACTCTCCCAAACTGCTCCCAGACCTCCTCCTAGCCAAGAGAACTTGAGCCCCACTGTCCTCCTGCCCTGAATCCCCCTGGCTAAGCTCAATTTCTCAGTCGAAAATCGGCCAGGAAACAGGACACTCCTGGAATCTCCACCAAAATCTAAATAAACTCACCCACACCATCCCGGCACCAAGAGGAAGTTCCCAGGTGAAAGCCCCTCACCCGGCCATCCGATTGTTACTATCGGTCGGAGCTCCGAGTGGGCTTGGACAAAGTCATACCTAGGCAGCTCACCAGGACTAGAGGTTCAATCCGTAGGCTCCTACAACTCTAACGAACGTGCCGAGCATCTCTGATTGAGGCTTCACCTCTCAGAGCAAAGGTATTGATCTCTTCTCCCTCTCGAGCTTCTAGAAATTCTCTATTTTGTTCTGTTTAATTTCAGTGCATGTTAGCCATATAGATACGTTCGTCTAGCTAGACGCGTCGATAGAGACCAACCGCGCTTGATTTGGTTGAGTCTCAAGTGAGATCTTAAGGTTCTAGGGTGGACGGCTCTCGGGTTGAACCAGACGAAGACGATGACCAGTGACCGTTCGATAGCGCGTATATCGAACAGACGGCAAAGATGAAGCCGCATGGAACCACGAGGCATAAAGGGCGGACCGCGTGGCGCTGACTCAGATGACGGCGCCGAATGGATAGACGCCACATCGAGCTTCGATCAATCCCAGGATAACACGGCGCCACGTCACTTAAGTAGGAAAATAGGGTTATTTTCTATTTTTTTAAATCCCAGAACTTTAAAAATGCAAAACTTTGCATAGAAAATTTCAAAAATTAAAAGAAAAATACTCTCTTGCTCGGTGAAAAGAGGAGAATAATGTTGAAAAAGAATTAAGTTATTTTGTTGAGTCTTTAATTTTTAATTAATTCAATACTGTTTTAAGTATTTTAATTCTCCATTAGCATGCATAATTCACCATGGCATGAGACCATAGGGTTTTTGTAGCCTCTGATCTTGGGAACATTCCCTGAATTTTTCAAGGCCAGAGGCTATGTCCATAGGGAGTTATCTATTTTCTAATTTCATAGTCATTTTTTTGAAAATTAATTGTGAAAATTAGCATGTTGATCATAAAAATCCAGAAAAATTAGGGGGAGTATCTCTGAACCAGAGGACCCTAGGAAAATTGTAACTTGATTTAATTCACTTAAAAAAACCTTAATTTGACCAAAACCTCAAAATTAAAATTAAATAATTTTGGAGCAACCACACATCAAAAAATTACATGAAATCAATTCTCCACTGATCTTTACGGTCAGGGGAACTCCACATAAAAATTTCAAATCAATTGAAAATGATTTAACCCACTAAATGGATTATTTAAGTTACAGGGCTATTTTTGAAATTAAAAAATGCATAAAACCCAAAATATAACTAAAAAAATTCACCAAATCAATTTTGAAGCATTTATGAGATCAGAGGAGGCTAAGAAAATTAAAATTAGATTTTTTCTAAAATTTTCATTTTTAACCTATTTTTTAATATTTTAATAATTT